>OU343223.1:118661029-118820122 GCA_910596185.1 Chrysanthemum makinoi | reverse complement strand
TGAGTTTTGGAACAACTTTGAATAGAAGGACAAAGACGTTGGGAGCATGGATTGAACCACAACCACAACAACCACCACAGCAGCAGGGAAATGTGCCGATGGGCAATGTACCAATGGGTAACCTGCAAACGGGTACGACTAGTAGTTTTGACTCAGGTTGGGGAGATTGGAACCGAAATTTGAATGAAATTGAGTGTAGGGATATTTGGAGAGATTCGATGATGTTGAGGAACAATTACATTAATGATTATTCGATTCCATTCTTTCAACACATGGCTCAAGAAGCCAATTATGAGTTGCCTCCCTACAACCCACCCAATGTTCCACCATATCCTTTCCCCTACACCTCGTATCCTGGACCATATCCGTACCTATGCACCATTTCCCGACCCAGTGCCTGCGTATGGTAGATTACCCGAGGTTGGGGGATCTAGCAATGATGTTGGAGGATCTTCATCGGGAGCTGGAGGAACGAAGAAGAAGAGGAGAGTTCGTTCGGAGTTTGTGGACGAGCACTATGTGTCCGAAAGTGATGACGATGATGATGATGATGATGAAGTTGATGAGATGAGTGAGGATGACGAATGATCGTGGATCATTCTTTGGATTGTGATTTCAAAAACAATGCTTATTGTGTGTCGAACAATATTATCTCTATCTCTATCTCTTAACTATTTCTTTAGGATTATTATCATACTTTTAATTTTAATTTTAAGTAGCGTTTGGATTGTTTGTAGTTTGTTTGTTTGTTTTGTGTATTGTGTATATTTTTGCAGTTTTGTTTGCATAGATGGATATGATGGAAGCTTATTGTTGGTCAATATTTGGAGTTAGATAACTCACATGCGTGCTTATGACCCAATATGCATATTGCATATTCTATCCCGTGGTATCTTTTTGACTATTTCCTTTTCCCATTTTCTTTACTTTGAAGTTCATTTTATTTACATTGAGGACAATGCAAAACTTAAGTATGGGGGAGGGAAGAAAATAGGAAAAATGATACAATTTTTAATTGGGAAAATGACGCAAATAGACCGCGCGCCCTGAGGCTTATCACTTTTTGGACCACTTTTATTTTATATTTCAAAATAGACCGAGGGCAACCGCTGTCATTGGGCAACTCAACCACATTGCGACAAGTGTCCCGTATGTGTAAGGTATTGTTTTTTGGGCAACCAACGTTCGCTGGGCAACCGTATATTTTTAAAAGGGTTTTATCGTCATTTTACGTTACATAAAAAGTACACATTTGAATAGTGAAAGTACAGTGAATTTATATTCAAAATCCAATACTCACTCGTCTTCATCATTCGTCTTCTTCACTCTCTATGTTTTTTGCTTCTCGCATAAAAACATTCTCAGTTACTTTTTTCACAAATCAAACCGTCTGCTGCGCCGGCACCTCTGTTGCTCCTAACGTACACTGTTCATAGCAACCGAATATTTCCGTTCGTTACATTTTTTTACAACAAGAAAACCACCTTCGATTGCTCAATCTTTTTGTTCCAATAATGTGGCAAAGTATGGTACGTAAATATTTTTATTGTTGTTTATTACATATGATTTATTTCCAATTCGTTCTATGTTATAATGAATCGTTGTTGTTATTCGATTATTGCCTATGTTACACACGTTTTAATTCCATTTTACAATCCATTGCTCTTTTTTATGTCTGTCTGATTCATAATTATGTAGTCTATAATACATTAGATGTAGTTAGTTAAGTATCTAACATGTAGTGCCAGTTTGTAGACCAATAAAGAGTTGTTGAAATGGGTCCAGGTCCAGCCATTGCATTTTCCGATATGAGTATGCTATTGTTTACGACGTTGGTATACATTCCTTCTATGGTCTGAATTAATTTTTCGTTTTTGTTGACCGTTTTTAGTACTATGAATCTAAGTTAATCACTACGAGTATACTGAACCACTTTCTGTTGATAAAGCAAAAGTTAGGCCCAAAACGCTGCATCTTGTTTACGAATACCTGTTTTGGAAAAGTGATTGATCTCTTGTTTGTTGAACCTGAAACACAGATCATTGATACAGGTGACGATGCTCATTATGATATGCCCTTCATTTTTTACAATCAAGGGCATGCTTTACATTTTGGTCATCGTGCATTTTTAACTAATGACAATGCTGCGGCTTGGATCTGTAAGTTTATGTTTCTTTGTCTTAATTTTGTTTATTGTTATAAAAAATGTCCTTTTAAAAATGTCATGTTTGGTGGGTTAAACATCCAAACGTGAACCTTTTTTCAAAGGTAAGCCTGTTATACTTTGTGGTTATTTATTACTTGTTTATAGGTAAAAAAGTAAATATACACAGAAAAGTAGATGTTCCATTTCCACCTATTTAACTCAAGGCATATGCATAAATTCTAAAAAGATCTGCACAAATAGTCACATCAGATTTCTGGTGCACATATTATTAATTAAACATATAACAACCATTCCAGTTGTTTTAATACATCAACAAACCAGTAGATAAGATAAACAGATGTTACTTGTAAGCCATTTTTCTTTTCCCTTTGCCTTTGCTTTTGTCAGCTGCTCCTGCGACTTTGGAAGGATTATTTATGCCAAATTTCTTCTCTTTAATATCAGCCCATGTTTGTTTATTTGCAAGTCCTATTACCCGAATCCTTTTACCCGGGAGGTTCCGACTTTCGGCATCACTAACTGAAGGCTTTTTTTCCTCAAAACTCATAAACGTTGCCCTTTTCAACAGACGGTCGCGGTAAGCTACCACATCGGGTCTGTCAGAATAGTCACTTGAGCTGTAGGTAGACAAATAGCTGGATATAGAGCTTGAATCACTTTCAGAGGTTTCCGCGTTTGGGAAGTATGAAACCCATGGATTACATGGCTGCATTGTAGCTGAAGTGCTTGAGGACAGTTTTATGCTTGAATCGGAAGAGATTGTTATGATATCTGCAAAATAAACAAACTCTTTAAAGATGCGTGAAACAATGGTTAGCATTAGCAAAATAAGATTTACAGAAACAAAAACCCACTACCTTTTTTTTTAGTCATTTTTATTAGGGTTTTGCTGATATGTGTGTGTAAAACCAGTGTTAATGTGCATCTGTTTATGATTTCCTGTGACTATAAATCTCACTATAAAAGAAAGCCTCTACCTAACCGCATTTAAAAGCATTAACATCCTAATAAATGCTAGGTTGTTGACCTTATCCCTTTACTTTGAAACTATAACTAAAGGTTATGCTACAACTTAGTTTTGCACCATCCTATATATCCTAACACAATTACAATAAAACTTTTGTGACCGTCATACATGCATTTGTAACCCTGTTCAGGACTGTTTACTTAAAATCAGCACTGTACATGCATCTGTAACCGTTTGTTACTTGGTCTTCATGACTCGCAGTATTAACTTCCACTTTCAGTATTTTATGATACGCAGTATTTTAAATATTGCACACGATCATATTTAAACTGTTGTTTTTCAACACATTATCAGCCAATGTTGCATCCTTATATGTTTCTGGTTGTTTTTTTTTTCTTTTTCTTTTATCAATACAATCTACTAAAACATAAGCATCAGTTACAAATAACTCTAGTATTTGTCAAACTCCAGCAGTATTCTAGATGATCCTAACAACCATCACTAGTTCTAAAATATTACAACTCAAACCGACCTACAGAATAGTAGCAGTTGTTCAAACATAGTAGCAGTAGTTCCAATCTTTATCTAGCAGTGGTATATCTTGAGCAGTCACTCTATCCTCATAACCATAACCAAAAACCCAACAATCCTCCCCTAAACTTGATATTTTCGTTCAAAAAATCATCCAGTTTGTATTTAGATTACACTGTCTTCAACTGGAGGATGTATCCAAACACCCAGCTGACCCTTCAACTATTTTTTTTATGGCTACAGGCCCATGGATATTAGCAATCTTCGCAATCTTCAAAAACAACTGGTCAATCATTGGATTTGTAGGCTTGGTACCCTGTGGATCTAGCTTTGCTTCCAGCATCTTTCTTGCAACATTCTTTGTCAGTGGATAATCTTTATCTATGAACATGAATATCTTCTCCTTTGTCGTCTGAATAGCATGCAATCTACAAGTCTGATAAAGCATCCATCGTACCACTTCACAGTCTTCCCAAAACTTGTCTTCAGGATTGGGTTGAAACATATTCTTCACAGCTGTCCACATAGACCTTGCTAATGACCCAATTGGACCAAGCTTTCCATATCTGAAATCCATGACCTTCCACAGCTGTTCTAGATCTTTGATCGAACTAGACCACAACATAGACCCAAAATTGAAGTGTTTTTTTTACATCCATCTTCTCTTGTGATTTCAATGACTTCTCTGTCATTTGCTGTAATAATTTTCCAATCTAGAATTGGATGTACAGATCTTAATGCTGTAGGATTAATAGGCTCTTAAGGTTGATCACACACCATAAGATACTGTTTAACTCTTTCTTCCTTCACCATCTCAGCATCCATCTTCTGTTTCTTGGAACAAGACTCCTCCTGATTAGGTCCTTTTCTCTTTTGATGGTTGTTCCCCCACATCTCATACTCTCTCTCAGAATTCATATCAACGAAATCATCATTGATTCTTCTGCACCTATTAAAAATCTCCTCAACCCTCTCATAGGCGCATTTCCTCAAATTTTCAGAAACATGTACCCCCGTATGCTTGATATATTTCATCATATAATTCCTCATTTCTTTCTTGGTTGGAGTTTTATTCTTCGTTGCTTGATAATCTCTAAATTGTCTTTCTTGTCTCATCTGTCTCACACTCTCAGAAGCTTGGAACACTTGTTGTTCATTTTTCCATGTTTCAATCAGTTTCTGAGAAGCTTTCTCATCTTCTTGCTTTTTCTTTTCCCTATCAATTACATCAGCATTTAGTTCCAGATGTACTCTTAGAGCTTCTTCTTCATCATAAGCCTCCTGCTCATGTCTACTTTTAAACTTCAAAACTGGTTCTGCAATTCCTTTACCCTTTCCAATATCTGGTTGACCAACAACTGACTTCACAGGCTCACCAATCTTCAAACTTCCCAAGGGTTTAGGTGCAGAAGGTTTAATTGTAGCAGGAAATGGTGCAATGATAGGTTCAGGGATTGGTAAAGATTGCTTTAGGTTTAGCAGTTGAATGGCAACCTCCTTTTCAGGTTCTTTTGACTTTGCTGGTGATGTAACAGTGGTTGTGATTGTAGTAGCAGTGGTTGTGATAGCAATGGGAATATCTGAAGTAACAGTTGTTATAATTACCTTAGAGGTGGTTCCATCAGTGGCTTCTTCTTTAGAAGCAGTGGATGCAGCAACATAGGCAGTGGTTGTTGCCTGCACCACTTCCTTCTCTTTTTCTGCACAAGTAGCTTTCAAAGCATCATTTATCGCTGCAGCTTTTCCTTCCATGTCAGTCACCAGATAACAATCCCGATTAGCACGACTATCCAAGTCCAAAACCACATCCAAATTCACATCCTCCCCTGAATCTATGCTTTTACTCCTCCCCTGTTTGGATGCATCCTCCAAACTCTGATCCTTTGATGAGCTAGCCTTCTTTCCCATCCTTTTGACTCTTCTATATGCAGCAATCCCTGGTCTCCTCATTCGCTTCGAAACGTTCAGCCTGTGCATCAACCTTTTAATACTTCCAGCTTGAGAGGTTGTCAATTCCTGAAGACCAGAAATTTTAGACTCCATCTTGTCACATTTATCCGTCAATTCCTTTAAAAGTTCCATTATATCCTCACGACTTCGACCTGTGTTAACTGGTCCAAGAGGTGTATACTGGGAATTGTCATTATGCACAAAAGTATCATTACCCGTCAATTCATGTTCAGTTTCATGTTTATCCTCATCACTCCGAGCTGTCTGACCTGCTCCGAGAAGTGAATCATAGGATGTGAGTACCATGGCATCCGACCGAGCCTCAGCATCCATGGACCCCAAGTTAGCCTGTTGGCTAGGGATTCCTCCACCTGTGTTGAGCTCGAGTGAACTCTCCACATTAGGAGTTGCCAGTGGTTGGGTCTTACTTAGGTTTTCACTTACCTGGTCAGCGTCTACGCCTGAAACAGTAGTGAAACCCCTTCCACTCATGTCACCTCCCACACCTGTTACACCCTCATGTCCTTCACCACTACCACCAGCCTCAGCTAGCTGAGTGCCCTTCTTCCTCCTTCTAGTAACTAAAATACGTTGGGGTTCAGATGTTGAAGGTAAGGGTTCGGCAGTGGGTTGGGAAGTGGTAGCAGGGGGTTCATCAGTGGATAGATTGGGTTGTGGATTTTCCTCCTCTATAAGTTGTGCCAGATTTAGCATATTAGGAAACAAAGGTGTTATGGTTTTTGAAAAATTTGGACTCTTTTTCCTCATATGGGCAAACATCTTAGGAACCATATGTAAAATGTCATACTTTCTCTTATGGGGAATGGGTTCTTTTATTTGACTTTATGCTATCAATTGAACAAACCTAGGATAGAGGTAGTATTTGCCCTGTTCTTTAATGTTCCTCTGAAAACCCTCAAAAATCATTCGAGACTAGTTAAAAACCCTTTCTTGAGATAAACAGATGACAGCAGTTGCAATCTTTGAGGGAAACTCATCAAATCCAGTTGTTTTATTGCTTACACACTTGAGCAAGGTATGGATTAAAAACTTCCATTGCGGAGAAAACATACCTTTGTGAAACTTTATACGATCCCCTTTTCTCTCATAACCCATTCTTTCTAAACCTTCAAATATTTCAGCATCAGACAGATTAACAACTCCTTCAGCATCCTGAAGCTTCAAAACACCTCTAATCACCTCCTCTGTGATCAGAATCTCCGTTTCATCAACAACCGCCCTAATAACCTCTTCTCCACCTCTTTCTTGAATTTTAGCAGTCGACCAAAACTGATTTATATAAGCTTTAACAATGACGGGTTCTACAGTTAATGCATAGTGTATGAGACTATGTTTGATGAAATCAATCATCTCATGAAAACCTTCAAAATGGTCGTTCTTGACTAGGTATGCGACTAAAATGTGGGTTGTGGAATATTCAGTTGCCATTGTATGTTGAAAGTGAATGTGATGTGGGATTTGTGAAAATTATAGTTGGGAGTGGTTAGGGTTTGTGTTCACCGCCAATTGGGAGTGTTTAAAAGATCAATTAATTGATCGGCAGTGAATTGGGGAATAAGTACGGTACCAGCAAAATGTTTCACAAAAGCCCCTGTTGTTTCCATATTCAGCAAAACTGCACTAGCAGTGTATTTACCATAACTGGCAGTGGATAGAGCAAACCAGCAGTGGAAACATCACTGACTATCCCATCCTTTGACCAAGGCTACGGCTGCAAAGTCGTTGTAAACAGAATGTGATGATGCATAGATTTGAAGGATTACAAACTTACACTAAAGCAATGTTCTGTGTAGATGATGATGAACCTGCAATTTTCTTTTCAGACTCATAGACCTTCAAGTTGTTGTAGAGATTATCCAAGGTCATCTTTTCAAAGTCATCTTTGTTTCTCCAGACAACAGTGTGCATAGCCCATTTAGGTGACAAGCTTGTAATGAACTTAAGATTGATGTCTTCTAGAGCAACTTTATACTCCGCCGATTTCAATTGATTCTCTATGGCACCACCGACCAGTATAATTAATACACTAGCACCATTTTCGCTAACACATGCACTTGTTCGTGTTAGGGAGTGCTTACTGGTATGTTGTTATTATAACACAATCATTATGTTATGTGTTCTTCTTAATTTTCTTTTTTTGGGGGGGTGGTTTAATTTTTATTATTAACAAGTTTACTATTGTATGTAGAAATGGATCTAAAATTTTCCCTTCTTCCTCAGCAATACATATGATTACAATTATGGACAACACATACATAAATAAACTTATAATTTCTTATAGTTTGTGACCATACACCATGCTTGTGACTAGTTGCCCATTATTTGTGTCAAGTTGCCCCATAACAAATTTATTGTTGGCCAAAGTTTCTTGGGTGTTGTGTTGTATCAGTTTGACTTTCAGTTTTGAAGACACTAGTTCCCTTCAAGTACATGACACTATTTAGGACCTTCCTTTTCTTTACAACTATTCACCATTAATAAACTTTCCTACTTTTTTTAAACCCCTTTTTTTGTTTACCACATAAAGGAATACATAGCGTGCACCTAAGAATAAACTGTGTTGGTTAACTAGAAGCACCCCAAAATAAACAACATAAATCTGCTTGCTTCCATATTTAAACAATTTTTTTTCATGATTTTAATTTACATTCTGTCTCTCCCAGTTGCCCACCGTATCTATGTGGTTGCCCAAAAATAGTACTCGTTCTAGTAACTTGTTAGACACATGTTTCATTCCACCTTTTATGGGAATACGAAACTTTTAAATTAATGGACATAAACAGTTCAAGTACATGACACTAGGTAGCACCATCATTTTAGTACGTCTTTTCCTCATTATTAAAGTTTGTCCTACTTTTGTGCATCCCCGATTTGGGTTATTTCAAAATATCCATGCAATACTAAAGATACCACAAGCAACTGGACACATACTCGGAGTTTATGACATAAAATGCTAGTTATATTATAGTTGTATATTCTTACAGAAAAATATAAAGTAAATGTACACCTAATAATACCATTTGTATGTTAACAACAAAGGTAAATAATATTTTTCCTAAGCCATACACATCATAATGTTATGGACCACGTGGCATACCTGACTAAAACATTTGTTTGAATTGCAAGTAAACAACAGGCTAACTGGTTTAGTTGCCCCCAAATGGTTTAGTTGCCCAAAAATTGTTATCTTTGGGCCAGGAAGCGTATGAGTACTAGAGAAGCTTCATTAATTGCATTTGGCCTAATGTGCATTTTTAATTACTTGACAAGAAGCAACTATTGACCACTTGACTATCCACATTTACTTATATTGACTTTCATTGAAAATAAATTCCATGTCACCCCTTCACACCCCATTTTGGTTATATAAACGGACACCATCTAATTTATTTTCAAACTACTTTTGTCAAGTGACACACACTACCCACAACAGCATTTACTACAACAGAAATGGATAACGATATTTACGACATGGCTAACACTGTGTTTGTGCGTGACAATGGACGTGACTTAAAGTTCATAAGTGACATGCATGCAAAGGTGATGGAGCTAACTCGTCGATGCAGTGTGCGGGGTGAGCAGATCAAGCAGTTGGAGTGTGTGCTTGGGTCCACTTTTGCCAGTGCTTGTATGGAAATCCTGTGTGAAATCCAGGATGAGGAGCTAGAGAAAAACAGGACGCTGATGAGGCTCATCAGTGAGACGCAGCTGCAAGTTCTCAAGAAAAGCTCCTTTCTGGCCATGATGCGCAAAAAATATTAAACCTCTACTCCTAGCTTGTTATGTGCTCTCTCTCAAGTTCTGTCATTGTCATCTTTTTTTGTTTTTGGACTTATCATCAATGTTGTTGCTTCGTTACTCTCTTTTGTTATTTCTTAATGTAATGAAATGAAATCTATTATAAAATATAAAAAATTATATTCCGAAGCAATTGGCGAATGGTCAAATTTATACGAATCATGCATTACAAACATATAATACTTTTGGACAAATCTTGAATTAACAACACTATACTACGTATTATTTTTAATCCTTCTTGAACAATCAACTTTAATTTATGAATAACTTGGTTATTTCGAGTATACAATAGTAACATTTTTGACAACCTTCAACATGATCACCCCTGTATGTAATTTAACAATCTCAGTAATTGTACAGGCCAAACTACCAGTTGTTCTAGAGCAAGCAAACGTTTTTTGATAAGACTGGAATACGTCCGAACGACTATAAGATTACATGTAGGCAATCCGAAATCGATCTTAAGCAAGGGGGATTTTTTGTGATTGTGGTGTGTGGGTTTGTATATTTTTATATCGATTGGCACATGGTCAATGGTTGCAAGTTGATGATCCTGCTGACGTCGCGCTAGCTTATCGCGAGAAGATGATTCGGTTTTTTTATATAGAGTTATTTTTTATCCTTTGTATCAACAGTTTTTAACTTATCTCCAACAGCACTTTCGTTGTTTTATCATGCACTATCGGTTTTCAATATACGATATTGTATCAAATACATTTTACAATCAAACATATACCATGCTTCATCCATTGATATATTCATTCACACATTAACGCCCATATTATTACACAAACACACTACACATAAAAACGTTAAACAAAATAAAGTATCATTTACCCCATTACTGTTTCCATATCAAAATCAATGGATCATAAGTCTCATATAATATATAAGTACATTGTTAATAGTAAAATAATACTACCTTTGCTAATATATAGCAAATGTTCATCAAGATCACATTTGTACACAAGTCAGGATGCCTATCTCCAAACAATCTCTTTCATCAAAAAATGCTTCTAAGCCTTCAGTTGCCTTATTTGATTTCAAACTAAGGTATGCATGGCATTACCCTTCCTAAAAATGTTTATATGTTACCGCGTGGTTCTAACTTGCCTTGACTATATTTTTTACCATACTTGCTATTCTTATTTGTGTACATTTATATACCTTTATTACAGGACGCCAGGGTCTGTAGCTGCGTATCCTGTATTTGAGATTCACTACGATGGTACCTTCATTCGGTTGCCCAATTTAAGTTATGAGTTTGGCCGAACCCTTGCGCTAAGGTTTAGTAACTCCACAAGGATGAACTTTAATCAAATGCTTGACCTGTTGGCCTACAAGCTTGAGTGTGAGATAAGAGCTTTGTATTTTTGCAGGCCAAGATTAGTTCTTTCAACTTGTTTGACAATTATTGAATGTGATAATGATATTAAAAGGATGTATGAACTTGCCGAGGATTATGGATTAATCGGCTTGTACGTTGCACATAAACCTGCTAACTTATCATGTTTCTACTATCCTAACCTAACTTTTAATCTTCTTGATAAGGAAACGCATGAAAATCTTGCGATACATGATAAACTTGTGCAAATTGCTACATCTAAATCTTACTCTGATATTCTTGCATGGGAGGAGGAAGAAGGGCGTTCACCTCCCCTAAGAACCCCTCCTTCCCAACCTAGACGTAAAGGAATTGAATTCCAAGGAAAGAATATTTTCATGGATTTTTTGCATAGCGAAAGTGTTGAAGATGCCATTGAGTTCAGTGACGATGAATGGTACTATGGGGGATTTGTGGGTTGTGTAGCAATTGATGTTGGGTGGTCTACTTCCCCACCATATAAACGGGTGCAACGGGTTATCGAATATGATGATGCCACTTTAACGAATGTACCGACAAATTCTCTTCCAAATGAGGTTTTGTTAGATGCAGGATCTTCTTCCGTTCCACATCAAGTAGGGACTTGTGTCAAGGCCAAGTACGGCCATAAGGTTTTGACGAAACCGTATGCAAGGAGGCTATGCTTTGAAACACCAAGAGCGGGTTTACGGAAGCTCAAGATGTTGAGGCATTTCAAGGCTCTAACAAGAGATCGGCGTCGGGGAGGTTCGGGATTAAAACCAACTTGGTATTTAAGGAATGGAAGGTTGGAGTGTAGGTATTGTTATGCATCATGCTAATGGTGTTGTTAACGTTTACAGCCAGTTGTGTTAACATTACTTTAAAATCACAAAAGATTGTCTAGTCTAGGCATTTTTTGTAAGGCAACGTGTATGCATTGGCCAGACTTGTTTGTGTTTACCCACTTTGACTTTAAAGAAAGGCACCCAAAAAATGTATTTGACAGTTTTACAGCTTCATTATACATTTTTTTTCATATTGTTTCCCAAGTGTTTGCATTTACCCACTATTTACTAAAAACATGTTTATGTTACTTGGTCTTCAGCACTAGCAGTACTAACGTGCAATAGCAGTTTTTAGTATTCATTATCACCGGTCGTAATATACGTGTCATGTTTTGCATTATATTGCATCACCATGACTACCTTTACAAAGAGCACCAGCAACCAACGAGAGCAGCAGTTACAACATTATTATGAATTTGTCCTATTCAATGAAACCCTTTGTATACTTACAGAAAAAAACTATAACACATCACAAATTTCGGGAAACTAGTTTAAGATTGTTTCTACTTTATGAAATGCAACAGTGTATAATGTTCATTATGTATTCAAAAGATCTAAACCTGAATCTGTTACTCTAGGGTATCATGTTTATGTGATCTATGTTGTTGCTTACGTTATGTAAAGGTAATTTGTACCGTATATATTTTGTTGTTCCAGTGCGCTTTACAATTTAACACCGAACATAAAAACTTGCAACTTCTCCAAAAGTAAATTACATATAGAATTAAACATTTATATCTATTCCATTACATTACTTGCCTATTAACATACCAAGTCCAACACAAGTAACTGACAAAGATCCTAACATAATGAAAAACAACCTATCATACAGCTTCAACTTTGACTTTGCATCAGTCAACTCTTTGTCCAAGATTGACTTGTCCAAAGCAAGAGTATCAACCAAGTGTTCAATATCCACTAACTTCTTCGATCTTTTCTCCTTTTCAAAGAACCCATACACCAGATCTTTATAGTATTCACTTGGCAGATCATCATCCAAAAACTGATATACATCACAAATAGAGCATTTTACGAAACGCTTCCCAGGGTTTGCCCTTGTTGTTGACGTCTTGACTAGTAGACGAAGACTGCATTTGCAAAAGTATTCAACTTTGCCACCAATTAGTCGAGTAGTAGCTGAAGTTCTGGAAGTCATGATAAACAGGTTTTTAATTAAGAAGTTTGTGGAAATGTAGAAAAATGTTGACCGACAAATTGGGTGGTGGGGAGTTTATAAAAGTTGCAAAAAGGTACCTTTTAGGCTTCGTTATTGGCCCAAACAAAATTTTTTTTAGACATACATACAGCTTAATTTTGTAGTAAAAAGTAGAGGGACCTAGCATGACAAACACTTAATCTTTTTTACCCCACACCTCACTTATCCTTATGGTCCCGACCATCAACATCCTAACATTCCTGCTTTATACCCTAGGTCACTTTCATTGAAGATTACAAAAAATAATCGGTGTCCTTTTCATCTTTTTTTAGGAAAAAGTACAGGTTTGTTGTACTATCCCGTATGTACTTTGTTACCTTATTATTTGATACTAGTTGATATATTTATATATGAATATAAATAACTGTGTAGCTTTATATTTTGTATTCTATTATTAAATTATTATTTAATTCAAAGTTATTGAATTTGTTATTAGGGTTTATGCTTTATAGGTATGGTCAGTATACCCCTTTAAGTCTAGTGGTTGCTTCTAATTGTTATTAGTATTTATGTTCTATAGGACATGGCGGAAACCAAAGAAGTCATATTTAAAGTTCACCACAACGGGAAGTTTCAATTTCAGCCACTCCGCTATGTAGGTGGTCGGCTTGCTGATGTCTGGTGTTTTAGCTCCAGCAGGGGTGCATTTACAAGGGTGCTTGATCATGTTTTCAATGATATTGGAGGGGGAAAATGGGCTTTATTTTATGGTGCGCCAAACAAGTCACTCGAAGATGGTTTAACTTTGTTGCACACAGACAATGACGTTCGGCGAATGTATGACATTGCGGATGAGACTGGATTAATGGACGTCTACGTTCTGCACAAGCAACAGCCTTTGTCACAATTTTATTTAAAAAACATGGTTTGGCAAGAAGAGGACGCTGGCATGCGTTGCGGTAGTGCAACACCGTTCAAAAGAAGGAAGCTAACAACCCGTGTGTCTATAACGAAAACTGATAGAGGGTTCGAGATCAGAGAAAAATGGGGTAGTGCACAACGAACTGAAAAACGGTTGCAAGAGGAGGGTGTGGAACTCCGAACTGGAAATGCCGCCGATAAGGGTAAAGATATACGCTTTTCTGAGGATGTATATGAAAGCAAGCCAGGTCATGGGACTGCCAAAGGAAAAGAACCAGTTGTTGAGCAAGAGGGTGTGTCAATAAGTGGAAAAAGGGTTTCTCTAACCACTTACAGGCGGGCCATACAGAACGGGAAAGCGATTATGATGGAGGTCCTGGATGCCTGAATGATGGTTTGGTACGTTTATAGACTGCGTTTTTATATGCAATGAACATGTTCATACCACACAGATGCATGACCCCTATTAGCTAGCAACCGCATGACACAAATAAGCAATAGTTTTTTGATCCATCCGTTATTATAAAGCCAAATACACACAAACGTTTACCTTACACAAAACACACTATAGTAGGACTTAGGCAGTGAATGCATTATTAAAAACCATGTTCCCGCTTACTTTAAAAAGCTGTTTGGAGTAGGGAAATCTGATAGAAGACTGATGTGTGGAGCGGACGAGCTTGGTTGTTCAGTGGTTTGACTTGAGCTGATGTGATTCGCCGCATTAATCACCCCATTATTAGGGTCTCCGTTTGCCTCGCTTTGGCTGTTGCTAGTTAACTGAGATGATTCCCCCATCTTACGAGCCTTTTTTTTGCACCTGATGTACCTGGCTTAGCCTTTCGTTTGTAACCAACCACTCTCTGTACAAGTGTGCCAATACAGGTTAGTTGCCAGTTAACAACAAAACCTTAAATTTTTTTGTAAAGCTGAACAAATACTTACTTTTCTTTTCACCAAAGGTACTCTACATGTTAGGCGGTTGTGGCCTTTTGTGCCACACCTTCCACAATAGTTGCTCTTAGGCGCCTCACCTTGAGATGGTATTCGGTCTTTATTTTTAGGCCTGCCTGAATTACGCTTACCGATAACAGGGGGCAACACATCTTCTACGTTCACTTCAGTGTCCCACAGCGTCATATCTTTTAATGGGTAAATGATGTCTTGGTACGTTGCTTTAATAGTTGTATTATAAAACCAAGCTTTTGCCAATTTCTTAACACTGGTCAGGCCTGCAAATCTACCTACAGCACAAACATGTCCGCAAGGCAAGCCTGAAAGCTGCCATTTGCGACAACTGCATTCACCATGTACCAAATCAACAACATGATGTTTTTTTGTGTCGTGTACTTCATACACTTTGTCCTTAAGTATTCCCAAAACCTTCCAGTTTGCACTTTTTTCCATTCTGTCTTTCACTTTGGCGGTCGCCCAGTCAGTAAGTTCGTCATCCGGTGCATCTAACATTTACACATATTGACACATTACTGAATACGACAACTTAATTATTGCTCAATAAACTATCTAATAATAACAGAATATGCTCTACCTGCATGTTTTGCTCGTCGTTCGTAATACCATTTTTGAAGAAGACCTTTAAACCATTCCATCAACATCGTTATTGGGATCTTGCGCACATCCTTTGTTAAAGCATTGATTGATTCCACACTGTTTGAGGTAAGGTAGTTGTACCTTAAATCTGTACGAAGTGGCGTAGCGATTAGCTTTTCATCTAAACCTAACATAAAACCTTGGTGACCCTGATCGAATGTTAGCGTAAAAAAACACGCATCATTACGACGAACGCATAATTAAAGATGAAGCTTCCACAATCTATACTAGCCTTCCATAACTTGCAAACAATACGTAGCTGGAGTATAGACTTAGGAGGTAGCCTACGGATGATATCTAGTTGAACATCCAGTGGGATATTGTCAGACATTTTGTTAAAAAAAGCAGAAAGATTGAGATAAAAGATGTGAAGTGAACAGACCAAAAGAAGAAAGAAAGATTTTGTTAAACAAAATTAGAAAGGTTTGTATTGAAGAAAGAGATTGGGAATAGAGGCATTACAGGACATGTACCGTGATGTACTTTAGGGCAACCTAATATTTAATTCTGGTGTATACCAAATATTAATAAAGTATACATAACCAATATAGAATTGGTTTGCAAACCATACGCTTTTTTGTGTATGTGCACTGGTATTAAAAAAAGAAATGCAGTTGAGCTTAAAAAAAATACAAAAAATTAATAATCCAGTAATATATAACACAAGTATAAATACCTATAGTAAAAGTTGAAAGAAAAATCATGCACAAGTCAACATGTGACAATAATTATAGGTCAAACGGACATTAAGGATGGTACCTTGACAGACCGCTGACAATTTTTGTATTCAACCTTGTGCTTCCATAAGTATTCAAGCATCCGTTCACGGTAAGCTAACGCTGTTTGAAGAGGGTCGTCTACTTCCAGAGGCTGGTTTCGGAGCAATCTGTACAAAATAATGCACACCTATACTCCACAATAGCCATACAAGTCTGATTGTTGTGGGACTTTTGGAAACTTGTATGTGATTTTATAATCCCCGGGTGATATGCCCTTACTATGCAGTACCCCAGCCTTTGTTAGGTAAAATTGAAGCTGTGTTTGTAAATCTCTCTTCAAACCTCGCCACCACCGTGAACCTCTTCCGCCTGACCCAAGAGAGTCATAAACGTAAACAACTCCAGTGCGGATATGGAGCACACCGAGTACCCAGTGTTTTTCAGTTTCATTCACGGGAAAATACACCTGATATATAAAGCAATTGAAGAATATTATAAGCTGTTTATAACAGTAGTGCTATATGTACGGTAAGAGGCTGCCAAACTGACCTTTTCAACATCTCGCCAAGCCACAGGGTATGTTGTGCCATCTGAATAAGTGGTAGGCAGTTTGCCATCTAGGATTTGAGTGCAGAAATTACACCCTGCCAAAGCCCAATCTGCATCGGCTGGTCTAAACAACCACATCAAATCAAGCCATACATCCAAGTGCTGCGGACATATAAAGCAAATCAAAACTGTTAACATTCGGTTCCAATGTAACAAAACGAAATAATAAACATGTGTAGGAGACAAGATAAAAATCAGGTTTACTCACTAAGTCAGTAAGCCACCCGCGGGTGCAATCTTCAACACATGCCAAGGCTACCCAAAAACCCCTATAAACAACAACGGCACCGGAGCCCCAAGGAAACGTATAAAGTAATGGTTTTTTAAGCTTGAAATAGGTGCGAAGGTAATCAGGCACCGTAACCTTCTCCTTGTTGCATTTCGGGTGTCGTAAAAGTTCCAAAAAAAATTATATATTGAATAACATTAACCATATGATAATGATGTTAATGGATTAACAAACGGAAGATACCGCTACAAACGGTTCAATTCTGGGCGAATACAAGTTACTAACTCGACGCGTTTTGGGGTTTCCGGATGTTTCCTGAAAACATACTTGAAAAATAAGCAGACAAACAGAAAATATTCATTTCCGTTAGAATTTAATAAGGTGCTTTACATCGGAACTGGCAGCCGGGATAATAGCCTCGTTAATGACACCTTGCGATCTTGTAAGACGGCGACAAGGAGTAGTTGATGTTTTTGATAGGCCAGTTGGCGAATTGACAGAATCAGCCATCTTCTTATAATGTTTTAGAATGCTATTTTTTTTACTGAGGTTGTCGTTCAAATTTACTCTCTTTCTTTTGTTCGTATTGTTATGGGAGAAAAGTTCTTCCAATGGAGGTTTGTCATTAGGATCTACCACATTTGCAAATGACAATTTGTTGGATTCAATCTGAGATTTAGGGGATTCAGGGTCTTTCTTTGTTGGTGTTTCTTCTTGGGTAACAACAACGACAGCATTGTTACCGGATCGAAGGCCAACAAACGAGTTTTCCTCAGCCACATTCACTTCTTGCTGATCAAAATCCATTAAATCTAAAGACAGAACAAACAATGTTTTATCGACGCTTTTGTTGAAATTATCTTCGGAGGAAACACGTCCCAACACAGGTGTGTCTTTTTGGCCTACCACATTTACATTTGACAGGTTGTTGTCTTTGAACTGCGATTTGAAAATATAGTATGTTAAAAACAGCACATTAAAATCTTTTATTTATCGACGTTGTTTTACTGATAATGTAGATACCTCAAGAGCTTTGTTGGTTGGTGTTCCTTCTTCTGTCTGAACACCAACAATATTGTTAACGGGTTTAGGTTCCCCAGGAAATTGTTTCTGAACCACATCTTACTGTTCATTAAAACAATCCATTCATCTACAGAATTATCACCCAAAACTTTATCGTCGTTTATGTAAGACGACCAATCGTTACCACAATCCGGTTCCTGATGAATTTTAATTATATATACATAAGTATGGACATATGTTATACTTGATATGTAAACTCTAAGTGAAAGATAACATACAATAATGGGGTCACCGGGTGTGTTTTTTTCATCGTTTGGTGCAACTGGATGAAGTTGAGTAGTACGATCACCTCCATATTCCATAGCAGGACATTTTGGGGTGATGGCACAAGCTTGTACAAGAATCCCAAGGTTACATGGTTGCGTATCTTTAAGCCCATCATCATTGTCAATGGCCGTTGCATCGTCCACAGCAACGACCTTATCCCCGTTAGGGCCTAGACCATGACACGAAGTGGCCTGTAACGACCAAGGTTTGATATAAGTGTACATACGAATGATTATTTGGGTTTGGTATAACATTGGAGGTAACCTTAAAAGTAAATACAAACCTTCGGATCATCAGGATTAACGTCAGAGGCATTTGTATTGGCACAACTTTTAGATTGATCAGGAATAAAGGTCGCATCATTTTTAAGAGCCAAAAGTTGCTGTACTTTTGAAACTCTGCTTTTGACAATCGTAAACACATCAAGTACAACCGGTGTGTTTCTGACCGAATGAATGCCATTTTCTATCATCAAAAGTTTTTGATCCAAATCCACTAACTCATGAATTACTGCCCTTGTTGAAAGAGTAGTCCCCGTTTGTGCACCATTTAAATCAGGTTGTTGCTCAATGTTGAGTTGCAATGCTTTTTCAGGTAACCCCTGCAATTGACTTTCCATGACCATGACAGTGTGTAAATTAAAATCGTCCACGAATTTATTCGAATGCTCTACAGTCTTCTCACAACCGTCTATGTCTGGCACAGACAAACCATCTATATATTGGGCACTGGAAATACACCACGGTTGCTTCATTTCAGCTTGTGTTGCAGAAAGTTCAACAATGGGAGTTGAGTCCTAAGAACAAAAAAGACTTACAATTACTGATATTGTGAACAAATTTAGGTACAAGTTAGTATAGTCTGCAGCATAAGTGATTGGTGCTGAACCGGTCAGGTTTATTACACAAGTCAACCACTTGTAAATGGTCAACCGTAATAAAATTAAAACAGTCTAACACCAATGCAATTTCCCTTGGAATATAGTGGATTCCCGGGTCGTTAAGTCCCACGGAGGATTAATGGTGTTCAACACTTTCAGATGTCGAATGATCACTAAGGATAATGATCAGTAAGGATTTTTGAGTGGTAATTACACCTAAAGAGAAAGTTTGTAAATTACAGGGGCTTAAATGCAAATTAAAGAAAATCAAAAAGCTAGATTATATTAAATAAACGCTATCACTATTTTTAAAGTTGGTTTTTCTTGATTTATAAAACAAAATAACTTAAATAAACTATTTTAATTAAAGCATAAACCTAAATTATAAAAAACGTGACCTAGAATGAAAACGTGCGTTATATATAAAAATTACGCGAGTGCGCAAGAAAAAACGTAAAATTTGTAAAATAAAAGTCCTACGAATGTAAAAACAATTTTCTTACTTACTATATGACAAAAGAAAATTTTAGAAAGAAGATTTATATTTTTTTTACTTTTATATTTTTTATTATGAATTAAATACTATTTTAAACTAATTAAATGATTAAAAATACTAAAACTATTCATAAAATTCTGAAACTTTTTTATAAAATACTTTATAACAATACAAAGCTAAGAAAAATACAAAAGATGTGACAGCTAGTTTTAATAAGCTATAAATAAGCTAATTAGTTCGTATAAGCTAAAGAGACAAAAAGGGGTTAAGTATTAAATAGTGCAAAGGATAACCAGTCAAAGACCCAAGGGCAACTGGTAACGTGTGTGTGTGGTGAGCTGGGTGGCCAGTGTTCGAATCCCAGCAACTCCGTTTTTGCAAAATATTTTATTTTTGGATTTTTCTTTTTGAAACTGATTAAGCTACTGATATTAAGCAAATTTTAAAACTATAACTTTTTCTAAAAACCACTAATAAGCTCAGTTTGAGCTTATGTTTACTTAACAGTGAGCAAAAATAAGAATAAGCACAAGCTTAAGCCAAATGGCTAATAAGCTATTGAATAAGCAAAAGCTAATTGAGAATAAGCTAAATAACTGTTAGCAAGCTAATATTACAACTGAATAAGTACAAAAACTTAGAAATAAGCACTTAGCAAAATCCAAATAAGCACTAGTTAAACTGTTAAACAGGACACTTTTGGGTTTTCTAGGTACTTACTAGCTTATTTTAAAGCACTGTAACAAGTTAGGAAATAAAAACAAACACTGGAACTAACAAGCTAACTAGCTGAGCTTTCCAAAAATCTAAATTACAAAGTTTGGCTTTTACTAATAAGCTTGTGAGAAGCTTTTGAAAAAGCTGGTAAACACTGACTAATTGGTGTACACAGGAAATGGACAAAACAAAAAGCTATTTGCAGGCTTATTAAATAAGCTAGAAATGGAAAAACTAAACTTGGAACTTTGAGATAGCTAGATGAGCTTCTCAAAAAGCTAAGGTACACAAGTTTAAGCTAACTAATGAGCTTTGTGAGAGCCTGTGAAATAAGCTAGTAAATCTGTGCACAGGGCATGATTTTGAAAAAATACTTAAAAGAGACAAAGAAATAAGCAGTTTATAAGTTAAGTAGATATAAAATAATATTTTTCTAATTAAGATGAGCAACTAAACTTTAATATCCCAAAAGATTATAAGCTAAAACTTGGTATTAAACACACACTAAAATTCGTAAGTTTATTCAAAAACTGCTATTAAGAAATTTTGACTTTTTGAAGAAATGAACTAAGTTGACTTTTATGAACTTATGATCAGCTCTACTTACTAATTATGTTATATTAAGCTGTAATAAGATAAATTTAAGCTAGAGTAACAGGTTATAAGCAACTATGATGTAATTTGTACTCCAAATTCCTAGCAGTTAACACTTAAGATAAAATTAAAAATGATTTTGACTTTTTATAAAAACAAGGACTGAATTTTATGCTTTGACTGAGCTAAATTGGACTAATATGACATGAAACAACTAAGAACAATAACATGAACAACCTTCTAACCAGTTTACACAGTAAACCAAACACCCCTATAGAAAACTGCTTTTAAGCTTAATGTACTAAAACAAGTTTTTAAACCAAGTAATCTATTTATTAACTGATATTAACTATATTTAAACAGATTTAAGCTAAAATTAACAAGAGTGTAACACTTATACTAAGAAATTCAAATTTTAAGGAAATTGCTTACAATTTGTAAAGTTGCACAAAACTGAGAACTGAGATCAAAGGACACTTCCTATAGGCTTACCACTAAGCCTCTAAACCAATAGCAATCCAGAGATTACCCTGCTTCAGCTTTATTCACCATAGTCAATGATTTTTGAATTTCTATCTATTTTATGTGAATTTTTTGGTATTTTTGGTTTTTAACTCTAAACTAAATTTTATTGTTTCTAAAAGCTTTCTAAGCTTTATAAGAGCTTATGTGAGCTTTTTCAATCCTTGGCAACAACTAATAACAACATTTGATTATTTTGAGAATTTGAACAAGAAAATATGCATAAACTGAATTCGTATACAAGAACTGAAATTGAAACTGAAAAACAAGTTTTTATTACACTGAGATAACTTAACAAGTAGCTTGAAAGCTTTGAAATACACTGGAAATGTAAAATTACACTACCTACGACATGTAAAAAACTAAACTATTCTACATATCCTTCCACACTGCTTCTTTTTTTCTTTATAATGATCCATTTGACTCCTTGTCGACCTCTGAAACTTTCCCACCTCTTCCAACCATTGGATTCTCATAATTCATCATATTCGTCCATTTGACAATTTTGGCGGGAAAAGTCTTAAAGCAGGTTTTGTGCATTTAATGCAATTTGGTGTTTGTGGAGGTGTTAGGGATTAGGTAAACAGGTGGGGGGATAAGGTGGAAAGGTGGTGGTGAGGTGGAAACCATGGTGGTTTTGAGTTGCAGACGTGAGAGAGAAAGGAGCACAGTGATGGCGGTATATTTTTAAAAACGTGGGTTTGTATTGGGCTTGGGACTGGGCCGGATGGGTATTGGGTTGTGTTTGTGTGTTTGGTATAATTTAAGCACAAGGACTAATTTTGCAATTCCACCAAACTTGAGGGACTGATCTTGCCCATTTTCCAAAGTTATCACAAGGACCTATCCTGCCATTTATGAATAGTACAAGGACCATATTTGATTATTTTCCATTTTTATAAATCCAATGACTATTTATGTCATTTTTGAAACTTTAGGGACCTAAGTTGCCATTTTGCAAACTTGAACTTCAAGGGTAAAATTTGTCATTTCATGATTCCTGGGGGGACTATTGTTGATTTTTCTTCAAAATATTTTATCCAGGGACCATTTCTGACAATCTGTGAAAGTTCAGGGACTGAAACTGCCAATTTTGTAAACTTTGTTGTTTTTCATCAGTTTTCAATCCTTTTGCATCTGTAACACATAAAAACACATTTTCATGATATTTGTAACATTTATATAGTCATTTGTGTGTTTTTGGCTGTTTTTGTGGGTTTAAACAAGGTAAAATATATGTGTTTTTAGACACATATCAAATCCCCCACACTAAACTATTGCCAGTCCCTAGCAATCTTTTATGAAAATTTTATGGATTTCATCTCTTTACCAAAAGCCATTACTTCTCGAGTAGCCAATTGTTTCAGTTCAAGTAAGAACCTTGGTACAATGATAACCAAATGATTTTGAGCAAATCACCAGCTGTAAACGGTTTTGATTTGTCTTTACCAGAAGCCGTTTGCTTCTGGACTAGCCAACTCTTAGATAAAATATCTTTGGTGAGTCGATTTACCAATTATGGTTTTTCAACTGCCTTTACCACAAGCCATAAACTTGCGGGCTAGCCAACTCTTCACTAACTAAAGATATGGTGAGCTGAACACCATACAATTTTGGGCAAATTGCAAGCCGTCAACGGATTTGAGATATCTTTACCAAGAGCCGTTTGCTCCTGGATTAGCCAATCCTTATGTGGGTTAGACATGGCGGACTGATTACCATTTGCTGAGTAAGTGAAAAACACTTACTCCAAAAAAAAAATTTTGCCAAAAATGGGGGAATTAGGTGGTATAATTACATGATAAAATTCGTGAGAATTCCTCCCCACACTAGAAATGAATATTGCCCTCAATATTCAAAGTATCGGCGGTTATGCCGAAACATAGAACGTAAAAGGGAAATACTACGGCCATTATTTTATTTTTGATATATACACATTTTTTTTTTTTTTTTTTTTTTTAGAGAATACTTATATACAACAGCGGGGGGCAACTCCCCCACACTAGGGTGGTAGAAAGTAGAAAGAAGTCAGAAATATGAGTGAAAACCCATATGGTGTGTGCTACTGTTTTTGATTACCGAGTCACTAGCTTGACTCGATCCCCGCATTCATTGGTTCATGGGGAAAGTTTGTAGATCCGGGACAACCACGGTTGGAATGTCCTCTCCAAAATAGTGCTTTAATCGATGACCATTCACTTTAAAATTTGGACCATCGGGTTGAGATAACTCAATGGTTCCATAAGGAAATACTTTAGTGATGGTGAATGGTCCAGACCAGCGGGATTTTAGTTTTCCCAAGAAAATCTTCAATCTTGAATTGAAAAGAAGGACTCGATCACCAACGTTGAAAACGCGGTTTTTGATTTTGGAGTCATGAATCTTCTTTGTCTTTTGTTTGTAGATCAAAGAGTTCTCGTATGCTTGATCACGGAGTTCATTTAATTCATTCATTTGAACTTTTCTGTGATCACCAGCTGTCTGAATATCAAAGTTGGCATGTTTCAAGGCCCAGTATGCTTTGTGCTCGAGCTCAATCGGCAGATGACATGCCTTTCCGTATACTAGCTTGTATGGAGTACACCCGATGGGTGTTTTATAAGCTCTACGGAAGGCCCAGAGTGCGTCATCCAGTTTATCCGACCAGGATGCACGGTTTTCGCCTACTGTCGTTTCAAGAATTCTTTTAATACCACGGTTGGAAACTTCCACTTGCCCACTTGTTTGGGGGTGGTACGCAGTAGAGAGACGGTGGGTTACACCATAATTTTGCATGACTCTATCAAATTGGTCATTGCAGAAATGTGTACCACGATCACTGATTATAGCTCGCGGAGTTCCAAACCTAGCAAAAAGAGATTTTAAAAATTTCACAACAACTCGGGCATCATTAGTAGGTAAAGCTTTCGCTTCAACCCATTTTGACAAATAGTCAACAGCCACAAGTATGTATTTGTTTCCTCGAGATGATGGAAATGGCCCCATAAAGTCAATGCCCCAGATGTCAAATATTTCACACACTTGAATGGCGTTTTGCGGCATTTCATTTCTTTGCGAGATATTTCCGTGACGTTGACAAGCGTCACAGGTTTTGACAAATTCGTGGGCATCCTTATAAATAGTGGGCCAATAAAACCCGGAATCAAACACCTTTTTGGCGGTGTAATTTGGACTATGATGGCCCCCGGTGGGTCCAGAATGGCAAGCTTTGAGAATGTCCATAGCTTCTTGTCCATAAACACACCGTCGGATGACTTGATCCGCACAGATTTTGAATAAGTAGGGGTCGTCCCAGAAGTAATGTTTAACATCTTTGAAGAATTTGTTCTTCTGTTGGGTCGACATCCCTTTCACTATGAAGTTACCCGCATGGTAATTTGCGAAGTCAGCAAACCATGGGGTGGTAGAGTCTCCACGAAAAGAAACCGCATTGAGTGTCTCGAGAGGAAATGTTTCATTTATTTCCTTTTTCTCGAAAACATCTTGGTGAGGGTTTTCTAATCTGGACAGATGATCAGCAGCCAGGTTCTCAGCTCCTTTTTTATCACGTATAATGATATCAAATTCTTGCAGGAGGAGAACCCAACGGAGCAATCTCGGCTTTGCATCTTGTTTTGCAAAGAGATATTTGAGAGTCGAGTGATCCGTATACACCACGCATTTGGTTAAGATTAAGTATGGCCGAAACTTCTCAAATGCATACACTACAGCTAATAGCTCTTTTTCTGTAGTGGTGTAATGGGTTTGAGCTTCAGTCATAGTCTTATTTGCGTAGTGGATAAGCTGAAAATGCTTGGATCTACGTTGACCTAGGACTGCACCGATAGCAAAATCACTTGCATCGCACATGAGCTCAAAAGGCAAGTCCGAGTCGGGAGCAACGAGAATGGGTGCCTCAGTAAGCTTTTTCTTTAATGTTTCAAAAGCTTTGATGCACTCGGGTGAGAAGATAAAAGAAGCATCTTTTTCAAGAAGATGGGTCATAGGCCGGGCGATTTTAGAAAAATCTTGTATGAATCTGCGATAAAAATCGGCATGACCTAAAAAACTCCTAATACCTTTGACGGTAGTAGGATGAGGTAATTTAGCAATAACATCGACTTTTGCTCTATCAACCTCAATCCCGTTTTTTGAAATCTTATGGCCAAGGACTATGCCTTCTTTGACCATAAAGTGGCTCTTCTCCCAATTTAGACAAAGATTGGTGTCTTCACACCGTTTTAGCATTTTATCTAAATGGGAGAGACATGTTTGAAACGAGTCCCCAATGACCGAGAAGTCATCCATAAACACCTCCATTGTTTCCCCGATCATGTCGTGGAAAATTGCCATCATACATCGTTGGAACGTGCCAGGAGCATTACATAGGCCAAAAGGCATACGTCTATAGGCAAAAGTTCCGTATGGGCAGGTGAATGTGGTCTTTTCTTGATCCTGTGGATCAATGGGAATCTGAAAATAACCTGAGAAACCATCAAGGAAACAATAGTACTCGTTCCTTGCTAATCTCTCAAGCATTTGGTCCATGAAGGGTAGAGGAAAATGGTCTTTTCGGGTGGCGTCATTCAACTTACGATAGTCAATGCAAACACGCCATCCCGTTACCAGCCGAGTTGGAATTAACTCGTTTTCTTCATTTGTGACAACAGTTATGCCACCCTTTTTAGGAACACAATGAATTGGGCTAACCCAAGGACTATCTGAGATCAGGTAAATTAATCCTGCATCAAGAAGTTTAAGAACCTCTTGTTTAATAACATCATGGATTTTTGGATTTACTCGTCTCTGATGTTGGACTGCTGGTTTGAAGTCATCCTCCATCAAGATTTTGTGAGTACAAAACTCAGGGTTGATACCCTTAATGTCAGAGAGTTTCCAAGCAATTGCTTGCTTGTGTGACTTCAAGACCTTTATGAGAGCAGTCTTTTCATCTTTACTCAAATCTCGAGCAATAATGACTGGTAATTTATCATCACCTTCAAGAAATGCATATTCGAGATGAGGTGGTAAGTCCTTAAGTTCGACTTCAGGAAATTCTTCAGTTTTCTCAACTGACTTGACTTCCTTGTTATGAAGCTTGACGGGAGGGAGTGGAGATGGATCATCATTAAGCAACTTCTCAATGAAAAGTATGTCTCCCTCGATGTCAATTGGAGCGTGATCAATTTCCCATGAAACCGAATCACTAGACAAGTATGCTTCAATCTCTTCCAAGATGAAGTCACTTTCCTCAAATGGAGTGAGAGAAGGAGTAGAATTGGCGATGATGGGTTGAGATGAATGAGTGATATTATCACTCGAAGAATTATGATCATAACCAAGAACTTCTTGAGAGTACTCTTCAGAAGCAACATCAATGATATCTATTCGGTTAACCGACTCAGAATCATAGTTTGCGGAGTACCTCGAAGTTTGATCAAGGTTAAAGGTGACAACTTCATTACCAACACGTAATGTGATTTCTTGCTAAAATACATCAATGAGAGCACGGCCCATTCTCAGGAATCCTCGTCCAACAATGAGAGGAACCCGATGATCGGCATCGAAATCAACAACCACAAAGTCAGCTGGAAAATGGAACTTTCCTACTTTCACAAATACGTCCTCGGCAATGCCAAGTGGACGGGATATTGTACGATCTGCAAGCTCGAGAGTCATGCATGTAGGAGTAAGGTCCGGAAGAGAAAGTTTCTTCCATACTGAATGAGGCATCCGATTGATGCTTGCACCAAGATCTGCTAAGGCAAAGCATTCAACCATTCCTGGAAATACACAAGGTAAGAGAAATTTTCCAGGATCTCCAAGCTTTTTGGGAAGCTTCTTCAAGATAACCGCAGAGCAGTTCTCGTTCAGAGGAGTTTTAGCCATTTCAAACAGCTTTTCCTTGTTACTTAACATGTGTTTGAGAGTTGATGCAAACTTGGGCATCAGCATGATAGCATCCGCAAAGCTTATGTCAAAATGTAGTTCTTGGAAAATTTGAAAAAATTTGTCCATTTGATGACTGGCTTTTTCGCGGAGCTTTTGCTCATTCAAACGTGATGGGTAAGGAATAGAAGATTTGGATTTGGGGTTCTCAAAAGGAGCTACTGGAGGTTCAAAAACAACTCCTGGATTGGATTTGGGTTTCGGGACAACTTGAGGTTGGACATCGTTGGTACCTCCGTTATTAGTAGGAAGTTCCTTGTCCTTTGTAGCCTCAGGTTCACTTTCCACTACCTTTGGGAGAGAAGAAGAAGAGGTAGTAGGAATAGCGGGTCCATTGTATGAAACACCACTTCTGGTTATGATCGCCTTTGCGTCGCCCCTCGGGTTAGCGATCGTGTTGCTCGGAAGTTTTCCTGAGCCCGAGGGTTGATCATTTAAAGACTTCTTTAGATCAGCGATCTGACTGACCAACAACCTGTTCATTTCATCTTGGGATTTCATGAATTGTTTCAATAACTCATCAGATGATGGTCCAGTTGGAACAATGGCTTGAGTTTGATTAGGAAAATTCTGGCCTCTAATGTTCGGATTAGGGCCTTGATTTTGAAAATTTCCATGATTAGGATTCACATTCCCATGAAATTGATTCCCTTGATTGAAATTGTTTTGATTAAGATTTCCTTGATGTTGGAAACCTTGATTTGGTCCGGGATAGAAATTACCTTGGTTTTGATAACCTTGGTTCATTCTAGGTTGGTTTTGAGTCCGGTTTTGCATGTTAGGATTCTGGCTAAAACCGGGTGGTCCCTGATAAGTATTAGCACGGTAGCTTGGTTCATTTTGAGGACGGTATTGATTACCTCCTTGATGTGAAGTACCGGCTATAGCATTGGCTTCAAACGGACTACCATCGGTGGCAGTACAGTTGTAGTATGCATGAGGGCCACCACAAGTAACACAGACTTCGAATTTCTTAACTTCACCATGTGATGGTGTCTGTGTGAAAGTGACTTTCTTTTGGTTAGCAAGAACCAAAGCCTGAACAATATCCGTGAGTTTGTCAATCTTAGCATCGGTGCTAGATGTACTCACATGAGATGAAGTAGAAGGTCCAGCATTAGACTGAGATTGATATGTCTTTGCTCGGAAAGGGCGGACCTGGGACTTGTTTTCTATGATTTGCAAGGCTTCTTTTGTGGTCTTGCTCAGGAAATTACCTCCTGCGGAGGCATTTAAAGAGTCTTGGTCAGCTTGGTGCAGACCATTGTAGAAAGTATCCATTTGCATTAACTCGGTAAAACCATGATGTGGACACTTGCGGAGCAACTCTTTGTAACGATCCCATGCCTCCCCGAATGATTCATCAAATCTTTGAGAAAATTTCATTATCTCATTCTTAAGACTTATAGTTCGGAATGGAGGATAGAATTCGTTAACAAATTTGGTGACTAAATCCTCCCATGTCTCAATGGAACGAGGGGGTTGTTTCTCAAGCCAATTCCGGGCTTGTCCCTCTAGAGAGAATGGGAACAGAAGAAGCTTAATTGCTTCATGTGGGACATTCTTGTATTTGATGGTAGATGCAATCTTGTTAAACCATCGAATATGTGCATGAGGATCATCCCGCTCAAAACCATAGAATTGGCTTTGGGTTACAAGATTAAGCAACCCGGTTTTGAGCTCGAAGGTATCAGCCACGATGGCTGGGACAATAATGGCATCTCCGTAACCCTCGATGGGTGCTTGGAGAAGCTCATTCATCGGTTTATCTTCTGCCATTACGACAGGGGGTGGTGGTGTTAGACGTTCCTCAGTCACGGCTGAAGGAGCAAGCTCTGAAAGTGGACTTGTAGAGCTGGAAGAACGAGTGCGCATGCACTAAGTATAAAAATCAATTTTCAAAAACAAATGCGAGGCAAAACGACAAGTGAACTTAAACCAATAATCACAAATGAAATGGCTTCTTTGAGAAAAGGTACACCAAATCACAAGGACACAAAGGCAAGTTTTGATCTTTAAGATTGGGAACTTATTAATGTTCACACCCCCAGTTGGTAGGTGTACTGCCTTGATTTGCGGTGGTTGATTTTTATGTATTTATTAAGTACCACTGAAAAGACGTAGGTATGGATTTGTGCTAAGGGTTTAAAAACTTTTGGACAATATTTTTGGTATCGTCTCGTTTAACCAAATCGTACCTCTTTAAGAATCACCTTAAAGAAAATACAAGAAAGAAAACGTTACGATTGTTTTGTTGTTTTTATATTTTTTTGGTGTTGTTAACACTTTAGGAAAAGTGTTAATGAACTTTTTTATAACTTTACAAAAAACTGTTTACAAAAGGTGGTATATGTGCAAGTACGGGTCTAAAAAGGTTTAAGACACGCTAAAGCCTCCCCGGCAGCGGCGCCAAAATTTGATTCGCTCCAAACCGTCAAGTTTATTACACAAGTCAACCACTTGTAAATGGTCAACCGTAATAAAATTAAAACAGTCTAACACCAATGCAATTTCCCTTGGAATATAGTGGATTCCCGGGTCGTTAAGTCCCACGGAGGATTAATGGTGTTCAACACTTTCAGATGTCGAATGATCACTAAGGATAATGACCAGTAAGGATTTTTGAGTGGTAATTACACCTAAAGAGAAAGTTTGTAAATTACAGGGGCTTAAATGTAAATTAAAGAAAATCAAAAAGCTAGATTATATTAAATAAACGCTATCACTATTTTTAAAGTTGGTTTTTCTTGATTTATAAAACAAAATAACTTAAATAAACTATTTTAATTAAAGCGTAAACCTAAATTATAAAAAACGTGACCTAGAATGAAAACGTGCGTTATATATAAAAATTACGCGAGTGCGCAAGAAAAAACGTAAAATTTGTAAAATAAAAGTCCTACGAATGTAAAAACAATTTTCTTACTTACTATATGACAAAAGAAAATTTTAGAAAGAAGATTTATATTTTTTTTACTTTTATATTTTTTATTATGAATTAAATACTATTTTAAACTAATTAAATGATTAAAAATACTAAAACTATTCATAAAATTCTGAAACTTTTTTATAAAATACTTTATAACAATACAAAGCTAAGAAAAATACAAAAGATGTGACAGCTAGTTTTAATAAGCTATAAATAAGCTAATTAGTTCGTATAAGCTAAAGAGACAAAAAGGGGTTAAGTATTAAATAGTGCAAAGGATAACCAGTCAAAGACCCAAGGGCAACTGGTAACGTGTGTGTGTGGTGAGCTGGGTGGCCAGTGTTCGAATCCCAAAGCAACTCCGTTTTGCAAAATATTTTATTTTTGGATTTTTCTTTTTGAAACTGATTAAGCTACTGATATTAAGCAAATTTTAAAACTATAACTTTTCTAAAACCACTAATAAGCTCAGTTTGAGCTTATGTTTACTTAACAGTGAGCAAAAATAAGAATAAGCACAAGCTTAAGCCAAATGGCTAATAAGCTATTGAATAAGCAAAAGCTAATTGAGAATAAGCTAAATAACTGTTAGCAAGCTAATATTACAACTGAATAAGTACAAAAACTTAGAAATAAGCACTTAGCAAAATCCAAATAAGCACTAGTTAAACTGTTAAACAGGACACTTTTGGGTTTTCTAGGTACTTACTAGCTTATTTTTAAGCACTGTAACAAGTTAGGAAATTAAAACAAACACTGGAACTAACAAGCTAACTAGCTGAGCTTTCCAAAAATCTAAATTACAAAGTTTGGCTTTTACTAATAAGCTTGTGAGAAGCTTTTGAAAAAGCTGGTAAACACTGACTAATTGGTGTACACAGGAAATGGACAAAACAAAAAGCTATTTGCAGGCTTATTAAATAAGCTAGAAATGGAAAAACTAAACTTGGAACTTTGAGATAGCTAGATGAGCTTCTCAAAAAGCTAAGGTACACAAGTTTAAGCTAACTAATGAGCTTTGTGAGAGCACGTGAAATAAGCTAGTAAATCTGTGCACAGGGCATGATTTTGAAAAAATACTTAAAAGAGACAAAGAAATAAGCAGTTTATAAGTTAAGTAGATATAAAATAATATTTTTCTAATTAAGATGAGCAACTAAACTTTAATATCCCAAAAGATTATAAGCTAAAACTTGGTATTAAACACACACTAAAATTCGTAAGTTTATTCAAAAACTGCTATTAAGAAATTTTGACTTTTTGAAGAAATGAACTAAGTTGACTTTTATGAACTTATGATAAGCTCTACTTACTAATTATGTTATATTAAGCTGTAATAAGATAAATTTAAGCTAGAGTAACAGGTTATAAGCAACTATGATGTAATTTGTACTCCAAATTCCTAGCAGTTAACACTTAAGATAAAATTAAAAATGATTTTGACTTTTTATAAAAACAAGGACTGAATTTTATGCTTTGACTGAGCTAAATTGGACTAATATGACATGAAACAACTAAGAACAATAACATGAACAACCTTCTAACCAGTTTACACAGTAAACCAAACACCCCTATAGAAAACTGCTTTTAAGCTTAATGTACTAAAACAAGTTTTTAAACCAAGTAATCTATTTATTAACTGATATTAACTATATTTAAACAGATTTAAGCTAAAATTAACAAGAGTGTAACACTTATACTAAGAAATTCAAATTTTAAGGAAATTGCTTACAATTTGTAAAGTTGCAAAAAACTGAGAACTGAGATCAAAGGACACTTCCTATAGGCTTACCACTAAGCCTCTAAACCAATAGCAATCCAGAGATTACCCTGCTTCAGCTTTATTCACCATAGTCAATGATTTTTGAATTTCTATCTATTTTATGTGAATTTTTTGGTATTTTTGGTTTTTAACTCTAAACTAAATTTTATTGTTTCTAAAAGCTTTCAGAAGCTTTATAAGAGCTTATGTGAGCTTTTTCAATCCTTGGCAACAACTAATAACAACATTTGATTATTTTGAGAATTTGAACAAGGAAATATGCATAAACTGAATTCGTATACAAGAACTGAAATTGAAACTGAAAAACAAGTTTTTATTACACTGAGATAACTTAACAAGTAGCTTGAAAGCTTTGAAATACACTGGAAATGTAAAATTACACTACCTACGACATGTTAAAAACTAAACTATTCTACATATCCTTCCACACTGCTTCTTTTTTTTCTTTATAATGATCCATTTGACTCCTTGTCGACCTCCGAAACTTTCCCACCTCTTCCAACCATTGGATTCTCATAATTCATCATATTCGTCCATTTGTCAATTTTGGCGGGAAAAGTCTTAAAGCAGGTTTTGTGCATTTAATGCAATTTGGTGTTTGTGGAGGTGTTAGGGATTAGGTAAACAGGTGGGGGGATAAGGTGGAAAGGTGGTGGTGAGGTGGAAACCATGGTGGTTTTGAGTTGCAGACGTGAGAGAGAAAGGAGCACAGTGATGGCGGTATATTTTTAAAAACGTGGGTTTGTATTGGGCTTGGGACTGGGCCGGATGGGTATTGGGTTGTGTTTGTGTTTTGGATTGGATAAATAACATAAAGGGTCCGTTTGGTATAATTTAAGCACAAGGACTAATTTTGCAATTCCACCAAACTTGAGGGACTGATCTTGCCCATTTTCCAAAGTTATCACAAGGACCTATCCTGCCATTTATGAATAGTACAAGGACCATATTTGATTATTTTCATTTTTTAAATATCCAAGGACTATTTATGACACTTTTGAAACTTTAGGGACCTAAGTTGCCATTTTGAAAACTTGAACTTCAAGGGTAAAATTTGTCATTTCATGATTCCTGGGGGGACTATTGTTGATTTTTCTTCAAAATATTTTATCCAGGGACCATTTCTGACAGTCTGTGAAAGTTCAGGGACTGAAACTGCCAATTTTGTAAACTTTGTTGTTTTTCATTAGTTTTCAATCCTTTTGCATCTGTAACACATAAAAACACATTTTCATGATATTTGTAACATTTATATAGTCATTTGTGTGTTTTTTGCTGTTTTTGTGGGTTTAAACAAGGTAAAATATATGTGTTTTTAGACACATATCAATAAGAGTGTGTGATGCCTACCGGTCCAAAGAGATTACAACAGTCTGCGTTTCGAAACTTTGAAAGTTCTGACCAAGCAAGACCACGTGGAATCACCTTGTTGTCTTTCACCCACCAAAGTGAGCTTTTAGGAAAACTCTCCAAAATCCAAATCTGTAATAGGCACACCCGTCATCGTTAAAAATGTCTAGTTATGCAGTTATCGTTTTTGAATTTGTTTAAAGTTTTAACAAACTAAAGGTCATCTGTTTAGGATGAAACAATACCTTTATGATTACAATTACTAAAAAATCGCAAACTAAAAAGTGTTATAACATTGCTATAATCTAAATTACGGGTAACATTTATATTATGTGTATACACACCAAAAGACCAGCATTGCATAACAATAAAACAACATCATTATTTATAGCTACTTTTCGATTGAACAAGTAATAGCACAACAAAATAGAATCAAAAGCTTTTAATAACCTGTTTTCTAAAACAAAGATGTTATCAAACTAAGACATACATACATTACTACAAACTACAGAGAATTCAAACCTTGAAAGCCCAAGCGAACCCGTATAGATTGTATGTGGCACTGAACTTTGGGTTTTTTTTTCAATTTTAACAGATGATCTTTTCTGTGAATATGAACAATATTGACACTCCTTTGATAAAATTTATGCCACATATATTCACCCCAAGGAAATACATTCCAGGCTTAAAAATCATCAACCAAGGACAATAAGTGATTATGGATGCAATTCCTGTCTTCTTTTCCCATAAACACCAGCTCTGCAGCTACCAACAGACACACCTTAACAGCATCCTCATCAGAAAGCGATAACCACCTTTTTCCATCCCTTTTTCCATCATTAACAAGTTCCAAAAGATTAATGGCATGCACATTTGTTATACCATTACTCTTTTTTCAGGAAATACACGATCACAGAAAGCGCTAGATCGTTTATTCGCTTTTGAAACTTTGCCAAATCGAAACCCTGTTATCAGACAAAATTCTTTCCAGCCAAACCTTAACGAATGCTCCCCAATTTGGAATGTTAGTGGAGGGAAATCAGAGGATATGTTAGAAACATATACCTGGTGTTGCAAAACATAATGCATCAGAAGGCAGTCATTCTCGCACGACTTTATATCCAACCATGGACCAAATACTGTTTGCCTGAACAACCTTTCGCGGTTTTCGTTCTTCGACAAACAGAGTTTACAATCTTGCAGCAACTTCAATGTAGAACGAACTGCGATTTTACAATTGTACAACTTTAATTTTGTCATATGGAATTATACAGTAAAATTAATTAGGGTTTAGAGGGTTCTGTGAATAAGATGTGGTTTGTGAGTGTGTGCGCGTGATGTAGAAGAAGACGTTTAATTGTAGAAGCTGTTAAACATTGCACAAGCAGATGTTTCATTGTATGTGTGTGCGCGTGATGTTGTGTGAGTACGTGTCTGAGTTATTATTATTAGTTTTATAATACAACCAGTGTAAAATGACTATATTATCCTCGTGTATAAATACAAGTTGCCCAATATTATATAGTTGCCCGAAAATACATTTTGGTTGCCCAAAAAACAATACCTTACAATACATCACAAATACTGTCAAAATATGTACTTACGTCAGGCTTTTGTCGGACACGTACCACCCCATGGTTGGATACAAGAAAATCGCTTGGCAACTAGTCTATTTTCGGAACTCAAAAAAGCGTGGTCCATAAAGTGATATGCATCAGGGCGCACGGTCTATTTGACTAATTTTCCCTTTTTAATTTTTTAGTTTTTAGTCTTATTTTTTATTTTTAGGTAAAGTTTTTGGATTCAAGTAATTAGTAGAAAATCGCCCTTGATTGTCTAGTTGTTTTCACACGTTATTAAGATATATTAAAAAACAACTTGGGTATTTCAATGGTAAAATGAGGTTTTTGAAATTTTTTGATTTGAACCAAATTACGAAAGTAATTCATTTTGGATTCGATAGCATTTTCTAGCGCGCATTGTAGTCTTTTTCCACTAAATTGTGAGGATTCTTTTTGTATAAAACATATCTTTTGTTTTATATTTGCTATGAGTGTGCCGGTGATTATGTCGATTCTAGAACTTGTACTTGTTATACATTACGGTTAAAATCACTCTCAAGTGATAAAAATATGTTCAAATGATAAGAGGCATCGTAGGATTTAACCCAAATGGCCTTCCATTTTACATCTAATGTTTTTTGCTAACCACATCGGTTAGTTAACCACCTTATATAGACCCATTTGTTAGTGCTCATTTTTAGCACTAGATACTCTTAGTTACACCATTCGAGCCAATCTTTTCATTTTTGTTTAATCCTGAAAAATACAAAAATATTTTACACCTTAAACCTTAGCCGACCCATGTCATGTCTATTGGTTTGTTGCTAGTTGTTTGGAGTGTTGGATTATTTTTGATGATTATGAAGAAGCTACACTTTGTCGTTTGTGTGTACCATTCTCCAACAAAGATGAAGGAGACGTCTTTCTCATTTGTATTTTTTGTGGTGTATGCTTATACTAAGTGTGGGGGAGTTAAAAAAAATTAAAAAAAAAATTATGGTTATAGCCAATGTGCTATATGGAGTATATTGATTAGCCAATGAGCTAAATTGAGTATATGTTTGGAGATCGATATGTGAAGAAGAGGAAAATATAATCATTTTCGGGATTGTGGTTTGTATGATGGCTAGCAACATGGAGGTTTAGACTTGACTTTATTTTTCTTTTAAAACCAATTTCATAAACCATCCCATGCCTTATCCATACTATTTAATAAACACAAATCCTTAACATTATAACCGAATAAAAGCCCTCTTTGATGAATTTATTTTATTTGTCTTGATACTTGTACAAGCTTATGGTAAAAAGCATTGATCATGACTAGGCATTGAGTGATTTACATATACCCACCAATATATGAGTGTTGAGTGAATTCTCAAAATCATTCGTGAGGTGTTTAGTTATGTTATCTAAAGTTATTTGGTTCATTTTAAAATTTTCACATATTAAAAGCAAATTAACAATTATTTTTGAGATGATTGTTAGATTTTCGGAACCACGGTATCGAGACCATTGAAATCGATTTTCGAAAATGTTATACCTACTCGAGGGCGAGTAGAACTTAAGTATGGGGAATTTGATAACGCTCAAAATGAGTATGTTTTTAGTAGCGTTATTGTTGGTTTTGTGTATGATAATCGGCTATATTTACTCATAATTGTTGCAAAAGTGCAAAAGATGCGTATTTGTATGTGAATGTAGCCAGGTATCGCAAAAGATGAAGAAATGAAGATTTCATGCACATTTGGACAATTCCTGAGGAAGGAAGTCAAGTAAGGAAGCTCTTGGACTCAATGATTAGGAAGCGCAATGATTTCTAAGTGTCTACAGCAAGTAAAGATCAAGTTTCGATCTTGGAAATCATTTGCGAAAGCAAAGAAAAAGGCGCGAATCAAGAAAAGTCAATAGAAGTCAAAATTGGGTGTATGAGAGACTCTGACCTATCGGTTGGAGCCATAGCGATTCGTGGGCTAATGGTCAAAATGCAACGGATAGAGGCTGCGTAACCGATCCGTGCGACCCTGGTTACATTTTGTCATTTAATGTTGCCTTAACTTCCATTAATCATTAGAGGCCGATCATTTCCAGTTAATAACTTGTAAGGGGCGTTTTTAGCACGATAGTTAAGGGTTTTTAGCTATAAAATGAACCTAGACTTAGTAGTCTAGGTGTGACACAATAAAGCTGTAATAGTTTACCATTTGTATGCAACCACTTATTATTCATCAAAAGTCTTGTTTACTTGTTAGGAATTATATTTGAGTTGATTATGACAAAATATGAAAGATGAAGAACTTATGAGACAAAAAGAAGACAAGGGACTTACTTGTTAAAAAAGACTTTATTATTTAGTCCCTAGTAGTCAATTGTAACCCTAGACTTTCTAGTATATAAAGAGAAGCGAGGGGGAGTGGGTATATTGTGTCAAGATGTGAACACCATTATTAAAGGTGTGCGTGTGTAACCTAGAGGCGTAGTGTATAAGCGTCTAGGGTTTGAATGGATTAGTTAGTCGATTAAGCGGATTATTAGTTAGTGTTAGTTAGATGATGATGAAAACCTTGTTTTCAATAACAAAAATTGATTAGTTTATTCAGTGCATATTTATTAGTCTTTGTTATTGATCCTAGATGAGCTTATAAACTATCTTATCAGAAGTGGTATGAGGCCAGAGCTCTTGATATAGGGATCTACAAGGTTTTTCGAAGAAAGATACAAAATTAATTTGTTAAAATTTTATTAATGTTTCTGAGGGCGCTTTTCAAACAGCGATAACTTTTCGTTAACCGTTGGAACGAAGCTGTAAAGATTGTCGATCTGAGCTTCATGTGTAAGTTATAGGTGTCGAAGTCTGCTACTGAGGAAGATTTTTTAGTCGATCGTATTTGGTTTTAGGAAACAAGAAAAATAAAGAAACCAAAAACTTTAAGCCAAATACGCTTAGAATATTGATTCAATATTAAGGTTTGTCGTTTTGTGCATGTGCTCTTTATTAATTATATTCTGATTTGTCGATATATTGATTTCATTGTCGAGGTTTAAATCATGGGTCGTGTGTTACTACCACGAAGGTGAGATAGTAAACCAATGGTATTATTTATCAAGGTCACTAGTTCCTACCTAGTACTGATTGGTTGTTTATCAATTATCATTTATTGCATGGGATATTGGTACTGGGATTCTTTTATCAATAATAAGGTGTCTCGTTTGAAGATAATATTTGATTTACAGTTCATGATGTTGAAAGCTGGGTTTTACGACAAGATGCGAATCGATTTACAAGGGTTATATATATCGACAGGGTATTAGTATTCGGTTTTCTTGAACGTCAAGGTGAAGTACATGGTCGATCAAATTGTTTGGTTTTCGGCTTTGGTAGATCGGAGCATGTTGGGTTGTTTAGAGTGGTTTATACTGCTATGCTTGATATTACAACTGCTTAATCATGTGAACAAGTAAGTTTGTACTGTTCGACAACGATTAATACTGCTACTAATTCGTAATTTCTCACGCTTGGACGAATCAAAACAACCGCTGATGAAAGTACTGCTTGGACGAAAAGTACTGCTGTGGACGAAAGTACTACTACTTGGACGAAAAGTAACTGCTTCAATATTCAGATAGGTATCAAGTTTCATATTGATATTTCAAAGCGTTCTAATCATGCATATGATAGATAGAATGATATACCTTGCATATGATGGAGCTTGTGTTGATCTATACGAGGGTATTATGCTTCGATTTTCATGACCAGTACAAGATCAGATTTATGAGAATGAATGCAAGGGTTTCAATGCTTATTTAAGTATTGGTGGTTGACTTTGAATAGGATATAGTGAATTTGCATGATTTTACCTCATATCTATGGTCAGTATATATCTTTATTCCAATATGATGGGTGATATGGATTTGCATATAATATCATGGGTTACATGATACGCTATTTTCAAGATTGATGGATGACGTGGGTAGATGACAATTAAGATTGTGAGAGCTTGACAACGTTGACTACATGATAGAGTGGTCATGGTTTTGCTTGTTGTGGCTTAAAGTTTGCAAAATATTCCTAGAGTTTTTTTAAAATCATGCTACTGATCTCAATATATTTAAACTACTACTCATGGTTTTATTGGCCGTCAGGTTGAGATTGGAGTTATGTGCTTAAAGAATATTTTTGTATACATTAGTCTTGCATGATATATTAAAGGGAGCAAGTGCAAGTAAATGCATATATAAGGTTTAAAGTGGTTTGTGATTTGAGACAGTTTAGCAAAGCTCACAAGTCACTAACAGATTTGAGAGGAAGGAGAATGCAAATAGTTGACAGATTAGCGACAGTTTAGTGACAGAAAAAGTGTTGCTAATAGGCTTGTTTTGGACTTGAGGGGAAGTCGAAAGCGTATATTTGTTATGGATTTTTGGCGACACACACATGAGGTTATTTGATACACACACAACGAGATTGGAAGATTGGTAAAGGTAGTTATCATGTTCAGGGGAAGATATGGATACTTTTATATGGTTTCTACCGGTTACTCTTTGAACTATTCTTCATGTTACTACTACTTAGTTTCAAATGCGATTATAGTCTTCTTTATTAGTATTTTGGGTGGTACTATGTTCATGGCGGCTGGAACTACAACGTATTTGTGATTATGGTGGTTAGTTATTCGACAAGTTCTTATGTTATTTTATATGCATCATTCATGAGGAAGATTTTACTACTACTTGTTGGTATTTATACTCCTAGTTCAGATTTCTTTTGCCTTAATTTCATTTTTAGCAAGCTTTTGGTGATCTTCATGGAGGGTATCTTGAGGCATTAGAAGGATGGATTAGTCGTATGATATTGGTTCGTGGTGGTTGGAATCAAAGTCGCTTCTACTTAGCGTCTGCTAGTGGATTATTATGACAAAAGGAGAATAAGGCATTACATAGAAGATTTGCAACTTGAAGATCCTTGGTGATATTGCATGTTTAAGGGGAAGTTTGTTTATCTTTCATGACATATAAACTTCAGGGAAAGTTCGTGCTTATTTGGTTTTGGCATTATCAACTGGGAAGATTGTTAGGAATTATATTTGAGTTGATTATGACAAAATATGAAAGATGAAGAACTTATGAAGACAAAGAAAGACAAGGGACTTACTTGTTAAAAAAGACTTTATTATTTAGTCCCTAGTAGTCAATTGTAACCCTAGACTCTCTAGTATATAAAGAGAGACAGGGAATTAGATTTAAAGGGTGTCAAGATGTGAAACACCATTAGTAAAGGTGTGTGTGTGTAACCTAGGCGTAGTGTATAAACGTCTAGGGTTAGATAGTTAGTTAGTCGATTAGCAGATTATTAGTTAGTGTTAGTTAGATGATGATGAAAACCTTGTTCAATAACAAAGAATTGATTAGTTTATTCCGTTGTGCATGTTATTAGTCTTTGTTATTGATCCCTAGATGAGCTTATAAACGATTGATGTAAAACGCCCAGAGGGTGGAGAGACGAATTCTCATCCATTGTCTGATCATTCGGAGTTGTACGGTTAGGCTAGACGATTGAGGCGGTGGTTGCTATATTCCACGATTTCTAATTCTTGTAATCCAAAAGCTTAGGTATTCTATGGAACTTGTCATGAATTTCTATTCTCTTGAATTATTTGAATTACCTTGTTACTACTTATGTTTTGTTATGATTGTCATGGAGTAATTTTTGAATATACTTGTGTGTAAGGATGTAGGAAATCATAGTAGTGTTCTTATATGTGATGCATGTAAATGATCTTGTTTAAATGAGTTTGTTGGAAAACTACTAGTTTTGTTTGATTTGTCGGTAAAACATGTTTAAGAAAAAGGACCGAAAGGATTTCTCTTGTGTTTTATTCCAAAAAGTTAAGTGAAAAACTAGTATGGGGATATGGTGATTGACACTCACAATGTTTACTTATTAAAACAATACTAGAAACATTTTCATCACGAAAGGTCGAAAGATTCGTAGGAACAAGTTTAATAAGAACCTTTTACAAACAAATGGATTTTCTAAAGGATAATCATTAGGATAAGGACCTAAAGGATTACCTACATGTTATTGTTCTTAGAATGGTTTTAGAAAACATAAACCATGGGTTGGAAATCATTTGCTTATGATTTGTGCATCACATCAAGAGTTTACACCAAGCCTTCATGAACACTTTCTATGATTGCCTATAGACTTCACACAAGTATATGTTTCTTAATATTGCTTTAATTAAACCATAATTTTGAGGAAGCCTTGACAAGCTTTCTTGTTACGAATATTTTTAAAACAAATTAAAACGCAAATCTCTTGGGACGATCTCGACTTACCCACCTTTGATATCGCGAACGAGTATACTTGATAGTATGTGTTTATACTAATTGCCGGATAATTCGTGTTTATAAATTTTTAAAACTTGCACACGGTGAGCACATCAACCACACTTGGTTGAAAATCACCTTCAAATTGAGCATCAGTTTGACACTGAGGTTTTTCATTTCCTTCAAAGTTGTGACCTGAACCTTTGTCTCTTCTTTGCTGAACTTTGGCCGATGAACTGTTTTTTGAGACTGTTGTGTACTGCCTTGACTTCCTGTTACACCTCCTTGCCCAAGACATGTTTTTTTGCTGTGTCCATCATTGCCACATATACCACAAACCACACTATTACTAGACTGTGACAAGTTACTGGTTTTGTCACTATTATCATTTTCAGTAAAGCCCTAGTTCTTTCTTTCGTGCCTACCTAATGGTTTATGATGTTTAGGTGGAAGAATGGTTGTAGGCACTTGTGACTTATTCCAATGTTGATAACCATTTATTGGCTGGATGTGGTGTTTGTAAGTTTCTTCCTAAGTCTTAAGCAAGTAACATGGATGAACCAATGATTCAACAGATCCTACTTGCATTCTATTGAACCTCATACACCGGTGGGTAGCAACAACATGTTTACATGGCATACCTGTAAGCTCCCATCTTCTACATGTACAAGCCCTAGCTTCAACATTCACAAAACCCATCCACTGACCTCATACTTATCTCCTCCAACCCGTAAAACGGTAATTTATAAGCCTCTTTCTTTATCAAGTCTAACATGAGTGTTACCTTTGGTGTTAATGGTCCGGCACACTTGTGAATCACATTCACAACATTCACTATTCTTTTCATACAATATTCTAAATGTATTCCAAAGCAGTAATGATGGGTTGGTGCCTACCTCCCAATAGTTTCCCATTGAACACCTCACACATGTTATTAAGTAACACATCAGAATGAGCCCTCCCTATACATTTATACAACATGTTTGATTTATACAAACAACAGCGTTGAACAATGTCGTAGAACAAAAGATGTACACGTAGACATAGATTTGGTTAGTTACCTGAAAAATGCGACCTTGACCAATGGGTTGGTGGTATATTACTTAACCAAGCATGGGCAAGTTCGCTAAACCTCTTGAATGCCAGCATAGCTGCCTCAAATTGTTGGACGGTTGTTGCTGCTGCACATCTCCAAAAATGTTCCTTGTATGCTTTAGCATTCCATTGCAATTTCATATTACCATGGATGTGCTTCAAACAATATCTGTATTCAGCACTAGGGAATACTGCTGCTAATGCTGGAATGATACCCTACACAAATAAACATCAATTCATTACTAATAAAACTTGCATTTATCGAAAATACAAGTGAATCTAATCAACTAAATGGTAACATCACCTTTTGCCTGTCGCTGATAAAAGTGTAGTTTGAGTTTGGTTGCAAGTGTGACAACCCGTACTTTCAGGTCATTTCTCGAAACGATTTATGCTTCACTATTTCAACATTTATCGTAAACTTGGTTTACGTGTTCCAAATTCGCGGAACCTTAAAGGTTTAGCGGCGAATTCATGATCATAACATCACGTACATTTCATATGGACTAAGATTAGTCTACATTTCATTCACATCATTTGCATCACATTAATTCATTCATGACATTTCATTTCACTTCCAACGCGTAATTTTTATGTTTAATAATCGTTATCGCGTGAGTTATTATTTTGAATATTTAACCCTTCACTTTCAAAATGATCCCGATGTATTTTAAACTTACATTTAGTTTATAAAAACTATATTTTTAGTTTTCCTAGCGTTTTAAATTTATTTGCTATATTAATCGTTAAAGTTATATTATTACGACGCTTTTCTTAAAAACTACACGATAATTATATTATCACTTAAACTATGCAAGAAATATATTTTTACAATTTTTATGATCTTAATATAATTTACTTTGGTCCATTAAAATTTATTTTAACTAAAACTACTATAGTTCACAAATGTATACAAGTTACCCTAACTTATATTTCTTTTACTTACAACTACTTGCACATTTATATATACATATGCATTATAAAAGAAAAAATATATAAATGATGAAACATACCTCCCTAAAACCGCCCTATGGGTGGGGACATTTATTGTTGGTGAAAATTTTGTACAAGTATAGATTTATACTCCAAAGACCTCACTTATTCATTCAATCATCAAATCATTCAACAAGTAGTAAAACTTTTTCTTTCTCTCTTGTTTTCTCTTCCAAAACCGGTTCTTCAAGAGGAGTAGGGGAATCACAAAAATTTTCAAAGCTCAAGTATTTACAATCTAGATTACACTCTTGTTTAGGTTTTGAAATAAAAACCTAGGGTGTTTAGGTTAATCCTTGGTTCTAATCACCTCATCATATCACTTGTAAGCAACTCATATTTATTTTTCATCTTACATATTCATTTCATACTCATCTCATCATTTTTGAGCAAAAACATGCAAGACTTGGGTTGTTTATACCATTTTTACATGATTTTTAGAGTTTTATATATATAAGGTCATCCTATAATTATTCCCTTGTTATACTTTGGTCTTGATGATGTCTAGGAACCCATGACACCCTAAGAAGGTGTATGGTAGGATTAGATTAGCTTTGGAGTTGATTTGAAGGGATTAGAATAGGTTTTGTCCGAGAAAAACTATTTTCGATAACTATAAATTTGGTTCTGTCCTTGTTTCATTTTTCTGGAAAATCCGACTTTAGTCACGAAATTTTGGCCTTGATATTTAGAAAATATACTTTAAAACGAATCCGTGGCCGCTTGAACGGATTAAAACGGAGTTATAACGAAGAAGTTATGAATTTTTAAAGTTTGGCGACGAAATAAATAGTTTTTCTGAAATTTCAGCAACATATATTTATCTTGTTCGGGTCAAAAACGAGCCTTAAGCTTCACAAATTATTTAGACTTGTCAAAAATATATTAGTATACTTTGATACGAAGCTAAGGACATATAATACGTAAAAAACGGATTTGAAACGACTAAGATATACACGTTTTCATAAACTTGCCGTAACTATTATTTTTAGAAAACTATATTATTTTTACGAGATAAGTGTTACGGTAACTAAAATCACTATCTTTAACCCTTAATATCTTTATGTTCGAGACCTTTTGGACGAAAAACTCCTGAATGAAACTTTTAGATATCGATACAAACTTTCCAAAAACCTTCGAAGTTCGTTCTCTAACGATCGACGTACACCGCTTTACTGACTAGTTTTCCGAGCCATTTTTGTTAATTTCATGATATTCCGACGACATTGTTTTACGACGAAAAGTGATAATTTCACCATAAATCATTACAAAACCATTGTAGGATGACATTTTGACGTAAATACTTGTAAAGTCATTTTGAAGGGTCAAGACGTCAAACGAGTATTTTCGACGACGAGTAATATTTTCAAAACTCGTAAATGGTATAAATAACATACTAAATGCATGCATAACATTACATTGCAACTCATTACATATCATATCATTCATAATAGGTCGTTTTCGAGATTCACGCTATATTTCAGTGTATCCACTTTTGTCATCGAATCATTGCAAAGGTGAGTTTCATGGCCCCTACTTTTACTTGCTTTCATAATCTTTGGGGAGATACATGCTCAAACTGTTTTCATTTACTTTCACAAGTACTTTAACTTATATGAATTACCGTGAGTTCATAGCCCCACTTTTACTCTTTTAACTGTTTTACAAACTTTTGGGGGAGATACATGCTACATTTTAATCGAACACAAATGCTTTGAATCTGATGCTATATCCGAATGTTTTATTGTCACTAAGTATTTGCCATGTTCGAAGTCCCTACATCATTCACCATTAGTCACTTGTGAAAGTGAGCGAATATTGTGAATAGGCCTATTGAATTAACACTCCCGCCTTATTGACCCAGTTGGGAAATCGAAAGCACTATATTTGAACCAGTAAGGTAATTGGCAAGTTACCTATTTATGGGCGATGAAACGATGATTACCAATTTTATTGGTGCGATGTTTACGCTTTGGTGTCATGAACTTAGTGAAATAAATACGATGTTGTTTTTTTTTACGATGAGTGTGAAACAATTTAACTCACACTACGATGATTGTGTTCAAATGAATTAATTAAACCTATGGTTTTACGCCGAAGTTAGGTACTATTGTGAATTCATTTGACGATTTCGTTGAACATACACTATATACATTCTGGCAGTGGGTTGTGAAACACACAGTTGCAAGTTTTGTATGGGCGGGACTTGAACCGAGTGGATTCACAATGCCTTTGCCGCATAAACGATTTCGATACATTGAGTCATGCACTATTTTGTGAATTCATTTGACGATTTCGGTTTGAACATAAACTATGCATATTCCGGCAATGGGTTGTGAACACACAGTGTTGCAAAGTTTTGTATGGCGGGACTTGGAACTGAGTGGATTTACAATGCCTTTGCTACATAAACGATTTTGAAAGTCTTTACATATCAACGATTTCCAATGCCTTTGCTGATAAACGATTTTAAAGGTTTTACATTTCAATACAAACTCTATGAACTCACTCAACCTTTGTGTTGACACTTTTTAGCATGTTTTATCTCAGGTATCTAAGGCATTCACTTCATGGCATGCATTTGGACACATCATGGAGTCGTGGTGACGACGCGGCTTACATGGGATTTATATACCTTAAAAACATCGCTTGATGCATTTAAACTTATTTTCCGCGACAAGTTGATTTCATTGGGACCTACTTTGTAAACTCTGATTATTTTATTAAATCAAACGATGTATTTCCAAACGACACTTTAGGTCGTTCAATATAACTGTGATTGTGATGCGCTATGACCAATCCCCGTGAATTCCATTCACGCAAAACAGTAATTGTGTGACAGATTGGCATCAGAGCTTCGGTTATAGAGAACTAGGTTGCATCATTGACCCTAGACTATAACTACATTATCATAGCATCTCATCATTTCATCATAAGTGCATATTCACTATACATGCGGTTTATAACGCATATTTTTCGAGTTATTTACTTTCATTTCATATCGACTTGTCACATGGATGCCCTAAATACCCATCCCATTATCCTTTCCTCATACTCTAATGAGAATCCTTGTTATTCCCTATCACAATCTTTACATCAATTGACTCATCACCGATAACTGACGCTTTGCCGAGATAAACCCCGTAGGGCAAGGTCACTCTCACTCCTTTGTTTCATCACTAACATGTCGAGTTACACGCTACTAACACATTAAGTCACTAAACCATTATACACTTGAAGCACTTACGACACCTCATAACCCATCTTTTCGAACCCGCCGATTATTTTGAAAAATAACCTCAAACTTACCATTTCTTATCACATCTCTTTGGAGTGTTTATTATTAACATCGGATTTTGCTACGCCTCACATTTCCTCTTGTTTTGAAGAAGATATGGCACCGAAGAAAGCTACAGTTGAAATGACCCAAGCAGCTATTCAAAAGTTAGTGAATGATAGCATAGTTGATGCTTTAAGAGTCGAAGGGAAAAAAGTACGCCGTCATTGGCCGAGGTCTGGCTCACTGGCCGCTAGGCTAGTCGCCGCATCGGAAATGCCGGAGGATCCGGAGTTAAGAGATGTTCGTACAAGGATTTCACAAGTGGTGAGCCCACGGCTTAGTTGGGGGATCAAGGAGCCACGGCCATGGTACGATGGTTTGAAAAGTTGGAATCCGTGTTTTTGCTTTGTAATTGCCCGGATGATAGTAAGGTCAAATTTGCTACAAGTACATTACTCGATGGAGCGTTGTCGTGGTGGAATTCATATGCTCAACCGATTGGAATGGAGAATGCTTTCAAGCTTACTGGGGAGCAATTTAAGGGTTTGGTGACTAAGAAGTTTTGTCCCTCGCATCAAAAAAGTTGGAGACGGAGTTCTACCTAACTAGTAACGATTGGGTACGATATATTGACACATACATTCGAGATTTCAGAATTGGCCGCAAGTATGCCGGCCGATGGTACCGGATAACGAGAAGTTGCTAGAGGTTTTATCGGGGACTCCGGGTTATTCAAGGAAATGTGACTTCGCTTGATCCACAAACAATCGAGGAAGCTATTAGGGTGACTCAAAAGCTCATGGCCCAAGTAGTGAAGAGAGGTAAGTACACCAACACCAACCAAAACAACAACAACCCCAACAACCGCACCAACTACAACGATAACCAAAACAACAACAACGATTTATAACCAAATCAACAACAACAAAAGGAAATGGAAACGAACCAAGGAGATGATAACAACAACAACCAAAACCGCAACACTAACCGCCATCAACAACAAAATAGAAGGCAAGAAGCGGGAATGGTTTATGTCGCCGCACCAATGAGAGGTGAGGGTATGCCGAACACACCCACTATGTAATCGATGTAATTTTCATCACTGGTCCTGCCCCGCCAAGTGCCACAAATGCAAAACACCGACATCTAGCCAGTGGATTGTAGGTAAAGCCGTAGTCACATGCTTCGAATGTGGGGAACAAGGACACTATCGGAATCAATGTCCTCAAAACCAAGGTCAACTAGTTGAAGGTGCTCATGGAATGTATATAGGTTGGAAGGAGGAGGAGGAGCTCACAAGGTATCAACGACGCTGAAGATCAAGAAGTTCTAAACTAATGTACCTTATTTCTCCTTATGTACTATGTCGTACTAATTTTATGTTTTCCATCGTATCCAAATCTTTATAACCTAAGATGTATTTCTGTTTGATAAACCACTTGTTGTAAAATATTCTCATCTATCGGACTTTATTTTCTTTCCGATTTGTTATCATTTACGAGGATTTCAATTCTTTTAACTTTAACTATCATTTTAACAACACTTCCATGTCTTCTCCTCGATGTTCATCACAATTTTAACATCAGCTGACTCAACACCAAACAACATATGAGTCGATTAGTCCAAGCATTGCATAGTTACTCCTAAATTATACATAGCCCGATCACCTATGTCTAATTCAGGAAGAATCATGCAATGAGGGGAGTAGTAGGCTTATATGTGTAAGCAATTCCGTAATCGAGCCAAATTTTCAAAAGATTTTCTTCAAACCACTTATTTCCAGCTTGATCCGCGTGGCGCTTCTTGTTTGATGAGTTGCAAAGATCGAGCTAGAAACAAGTTGTTACCTAAACCGATTTAGCCTAATCGTATGACAGCTCTTGTTTGATGAGTTGTGGGATTAAGTAAAAATCGTTGCCAAAAGTCTTTTGAGGGTTTTGCTCGAGAATGGGAAGGTTTGCCTCATCAAACCCTAAACCCGTTAGACCTAACAATCGATGAATCAGTGGACTAATTCCTTTTGGATGGGCTAATGTGACAACCCGTACTTTCGTGTCATTTCTAAACGATTTATGCTTCACTATTTCAACATTTATCGTAAACTTGGTTTACGTGTTCCAAATTCGCGTAACCTTAAAGGTTTAGCGGCTAATTCATGATCATAACATCACGTACATTTCATATGGACTAAGATTAGTCTACATTTCATTCACATCATTTGCATCACATTAATTCATTCATGACATTTCATTTCACCTAACGCGTAATTTTATGTTTAATAATCGTATCGCTGAGTTATTATTTTGAATATTTAACCCGCTACTTTCAAAAATGATCCCGATGTATTTTTAAACTTACATTTAGTTTATAAAACTATATTTTTAGTTTTCCTAGTGTTTTAAATTTATTTGCTATATTAATCGTTAAAGTTATATTATTACGACGCTTTTCTTAAAAACTACACGATAATTATATTATCACTTAAACTATGCAAGAAATATATTTTTACAATTTTTATGATCTTAATATAATTTACTTTGGTCCATTAAAATTTATTTTAACTAAAACTACTATAGTTCACAAATGTATACAAGTTACCCTAACTTATATTTCTTTTACTTACAACTACTTGCACATTTATATATATACATATATTATAAAAAGAAAAAATATAAAATGATGAAACATACCTCCCTAAAACCGCCCTATGGGGAGGTGACATTTATTTTGGTGAAAATTTTGTACAAGTATAGATTTATACTCCAAAGACCTCACTTATTCATTCAATCATCAAATCATTCAACAAGTAGTAAAACTTTTTCTTTCTCTTGTTTCCTTCCAAAACCGTTCTTCAAGAGGAGTAGCAAGGAATCACAAAAATTTTCAAAGCTCAAGTATTTACAATCTAGATATCACTCTTTATTAGGTTTTGAAATAAAAACCTATGGTGTTTAGGTTAATCCTTGGTTCTAATCACCTCATCATATCACTTGTAAGCATCTCACATTTATTTTTTTCATCTTACATATTCATTTCATACTCATCTCATCATTTTTGAGCAAAAACATGCAAGACTTGGGTTGTTTATACTTTTTACATGATTTTAGAGTTTTATATATATGGTCATCCTATAATTATTCCCTTGTTATACTTTTGGTCTTGATGATGTCTAGGAACCCATGACACCCTAAGAAGGTGTATGTTAGGATTAGATTAGCTTTGGAGTTGATTTGAAGGGATTAGAATAGGTTTTGTCCGAGAAAAACTATTTTCGATAACTATAAATTTGGTTCTGTCCTTGTTTCATTTTTCTGGAAAATCCGACTTTAGTCACGAAATTTTGGCCTTGATATTTAGAAAATATACTTTAAAACGAACTGCGGGTCATTGAACGGATTAAAACGGAGTTATAACGAAGAAGTTATGAATTTTTAAAGTTTGGCTAATTAAATAAATAGTTTTCTGAAATTTCAGCAAACATATATTTATCTTGTTCGGGTCAAAAACGAGCCTTAAGCTTCACAAATTATTTAGACTTGTCAAAAATATATTAGTATACTTTGATACGAAGCTAAGGACGATAATACGAGAAAACGGATTTGAAACGACTAAGATATACACGTTTTCATAAACTTGCCGTAACTATTATTTTTAGAAAAACTATATTATTTTTACGATAAGTGTTACGGTAACTAAAATCACTATCTTTAACCCTTAATATCTTTATGTTAGAGACCTTTTGGACAAAAACTCCTGAACTGAAACTTTTAGATATCGATACAAACTTTCCAAAACCTTCGAGTTCGTTCTCTAACGATCGACGTACACCGCTTTTACGATTAGTTTTCCAAGCCATTTTTGTTAATTTCATGATATTCCGACGACATTGTTTTACGATTTAAAAGTGATAATTTCACCATAAATCATTATAAAACCATTGTAGGATGACATTTTGACGTAAAAAATTGTAAAGTCATTTTTTAGAAGGTCAAGACGCCAAACGAGTATTTTTCGACGACAAGTAATATTTTTCAAAACTCGGAAATGGTATAAATAACATACGAAATGCATGCATAACATTACATTGCAACTCATTACATATCATATCATTCATAATAGGTCGTTTTCGATTCACGCTTATATTTCAGTGTATCCACTTTGTCATCAGAATCATTGCAACAGTGAGTTTCATGGCCCCTACTTTTACTTGCTTTCAATCACTTTGGGGGAGATACATGCTCAAACTGCTTTCATTTACTTTCACAAGTACTTTAACTTATATGAATTACCGTGAGTTCATAGCCCCACTTTTACTCTTTTAACTGTTTTACAAACTCTTGGGGGAGATACATGCTACATTTTAACCGAACACAAATGCTTTGAACTGGATGCTATATCCGATGTTTTATTGTCACTAAGTATTTGCCATGTTCGAAGTCCCTACATCATGAACTATTAGTCACTTGCGAAAGGAGCGAATATTGTGAATAGGCCTATTGAATTAACACTCGCCTCTTATTGACCCGTTAGGGGAAATCGAAAGCACTATATTTGAACCAGAAGGTAATTTGGCAAGTTACCTATTTTGGCGCGATGAAACGATGATTACCAATTTTATTGGTGCGATGTTTACGCTTTGGTGTCATGAACTTAGTGAAATAAATACGATGTTGTTTTTTTTTTACGATGAGTGTGAAACAATTTAACTCACACTACGATGATTGTGTTCAAACGAATTAATTAAACCTATGGTTTTACGTCAAGTTAGGTACTATTGTGAATTCATTTGACGATTTCTGTTTGAACATAAACTATATACATTCTGGCAAAGGTTGTGAAACACAAAGTTGCAAGTTTTGTATGGGCGGACTTGAACTCGTGGATTCACAATGCCTTTGCCGCATAAACGATTTCGATACATTGAGTCATGCACTATTTTGTGAATTCATTTGACGATGTCTGTTTGAACATAAACTATGCATATTCTCGCAATGGGTTGTGAACACACAGGTTGCAAGTTTTGTATGGGCGGGACTTGGAACTGAGTGGATTTACAATGCCTTTGCTACATAAACGATTTTGAAAGTCTTTACATATCAACGATTTCCAATGCCTTTGCTGCATAAACGATTTTTAAAGGTTTTACATTTCAATACAAACTCTATGAACTCACTCAACCTTTGTGTTGACACTTTTTAGCATGTTTTATCTCAGGTATCTAAGGCATTCACTTCATGGCATGCATTTGGATACATCATGGAGTCGCGGGTGACGACTGCCTTACATGGGATTTATATACTTTAAAACATCGTTTGAATTGTACCAAACTTATTTTCCGCACAAGTTGATTTTCATTTGGACCTACTTTGTAAACTCTGATTGTTTTATTAAATCAAACGATGTATTTTCCAAACGCATACTTTAGGTCGCTCAATATAACTGGATTGTGATGCTATGACAAGTAATCCTGTGAATTCCATTCCGCTGCAAAACAGGTAATTTGGGGGTGTGACAGCAAGTCAAGATCATCTCTTAGACATTCAAGAAACCAAATCCATGAGTCTTTGCTTTCAACAGAATCAAAGATAGGCTAAAGGGTATATTCCATTATTGATGTCTATACCGACCGCTTTATATCCTTCCTTCAAAGCACCTAAGCATACATACATTCTCTTGAAAACTCTGGTTGGACTTGTTGCATCTGTTGCAGTTTGTACACTTATCATAACTGTTGTATATGGGTTTGTTTTCTGCAACTCTTCAACATAGTCTCTTAAAAGGTGTGTTGCGCTTATGATCACCTAATCTCATTTTCTGCCTTTGTTTTTGCCCTTAATTTTCGTGATGCATAATCAACTTCAAATCATGATCGAAATGAACACCTTTGATTGGAATATCCGATTGACTTGAACTTGGTCAACTATTTGCTTCGAAAGAAACTTGTAGTCACAACCTTTAATCTCTTTATTGAAAACATTTGTGTTCATCCCTGAAAGTTCGAACAATCCATATACCTTTAGTCAGATTTTGGCTACATACAAAAACCACGGGCAAGTTGCTTTCTCCGAAATGATCGCAAATATACATCCCTTCCAAGGCCTCTAGTTATCAGACCAGCTTTTCCTCTCTTTGGGCTTTTCCCAGCCCAACACCTTCGGTTATTCCACAAATGTGTATTTTTCCAAGACACCTAACCCTAATTCTCTGTTTGTCATTCTTAATGAGTTGCAATTTCCTCATAGTCTTTATTGAAAGTAGGTAGATCCTATCTTTCACTTCTTTTGCAGTTACAAAAGTTTGACCACAGAATAAATATATTTCGTCCCCTATTTGTGCTGCCTCACTTAACTTTTGTTTCTTGTATGCCCCTATTTTTTCTTCCTAATAACATACTCATCCTCATTCTCAGAACCACTTGCAAAATCATTATCATCTAACAGATCCAACTCACTTTTCTTAAAAAATCATCTGGTATCTGGCTGGAGGTACCTATATATGGTAACTCTGTAGTCTCAGTCACTTTGAACAGATTAACATCAAAATCAAGCTCCTCAAAAGTATTAGCCTCGTCGATAACTGTGTTTCCATCATGATTGTTCTCAATATCATCATCATCACTCATATAACTATCTGTGTCACTCACATTGTCATCACTTAAAGCTTCATCGATTTCACATACCTGTACAGATTTACCTTTTTGGATATGCTCCACAGGATTACATATTTCCTCCTTTTAATGACCCAACTCTTGATCATTTTGACATACCTCTTCAGGACTATCTATTTGGATATGCTCAACATGTTTATCTATATGTTGGTTAAGATCACCTACAACATCCTCAGTCTGACAGACCTCTACAGATGAAAACAAGGGTTCTGTTTCTGGCATCTGACTAGATTGTACCAAAGTATTGACTTCCAAAGGTTGATGTGTAACCTGACATATATCCTCTACCACAAATTTATTAACAATGTTTTCTAAGAACAATTTGTTTGAGCAATATGGAACAATAGCAAGAGCTGCCTTTTTCTTTGTGCACCCACATCAGCAATAACTGTCCTAATTGACTTTGGTGACATTTGATCAACATCCAATGTTGTCTTACCATTTTCAACATAAACTTGTATCATCTTATGGTCATCAACAAGATCTTTCAATATTTCTAAATTATCACTCTAACTTAAGCTATACAAACCATCATCTAAATTACTACCATGCTTAACAAAGTAATGGTAATTTTTTGAACCAAGCTCATAACCCAATTCATACATAAGAACATCCAACTCTTCGACTGACATACTATCAACATCAACTAAATCAACTAAATTTTCCATACCTCCAATGTAGATTCTACCAGGCCAGTATTTAAAGAAACCGTTGTGATGAACCCTCATGCTAAACATATTAGATCTACCACCTGAAAACATGTCAATATATGTTTAGGGCATTCTAAAAACTTAATTGGCAAACAATAAATACCCTAATTAGAAATTCCAATGACTATAATAAAAAAAAAAATACCGTATTTTTTCTTAGCAGAGTCGTTCAGGACGGTATCATCAACGGGATAACCTGGATGTCTTCTTACTTTCCATAGAGTAAAGTCCATGTTTCGATTTTATGATTGATAAACAGGGTTGTACATGCAATTAGGTTTGTGAATTCGATAATTTTGTAACGAAAGTTCTTGGACGAAAAATAATACAGCATATGTGTGTTTGGGGCGGAAGAGGGTTACATTACATGTGGCAATAATACGAAATTTTAATTGAAATAAGGAAATGACAATTGTGCCCTTAGACTAAAGACAAAGCAAACGGCAACTGGCGTCCTTGACTAACGGAAATATGGTCAAATGACCAGTTAAGAGTATGAAACTTGGAAAAGGGACTCCGGACGATGAAAACGCCCAAGTTTGTCCCATCACGATGCGCAACAACAGGTTTAGGGACGAACGGTGTATTTTAGTCTAATTTATATGTAATTAGAAGATATACACCATTTAATTTAAGCTGTATCTCTATATCTTATCTTAACTATATATAATGGGTGTATGGTCAACCTTGAAAGTGAAAACTTGATACTTGGTCAAACTTGAAAAACACCTTCAAATACAAAGTTGGATAATCCCTGGACAAAATTTCGAATTGCAACACATTAGAAGACGTGTATATACTTTCCTTTCATATTGCAACACATTAGAAGACCTGATTAATACATTTATTATTTTTCGAGAAAAGTATTTTGCAAATATGAAAGAAAGTATTTTGCACATTCCTGGACAAAATTTCGAATTGCAACACAATTTTTTTTTCATTCAAATATGAAAGAAAGTATTTTATATGTTGTTTCATACATGTTAAGATTTTTCTTTTTAAACTTTAGTTATCGTATAGTACAACCGTTTGCAATTACATTTTGATCGGTTCACGTTCTATTTTGAACGCTACACAAAGCACTCACCACAATATCAAAAATCGTTAATTATCTGTCGCTAGGAATTTTCGTTGCTATATACGAGTAATCGCCTAGTATTTATGTGTAGACTCATTAGTTAATTGATTAATCATAATTTTCATTCTCTTGGTTCACAACACTTCCTATTTCTTTTTCTTTCTTTTTCTTTTCGTTTGTTTTAAAACTTGAGAATAAGTAATACTTGTACATTAAGAAAAATAGTAATAATAAAAAAAAAGGTATTCTATAAATCGACATATATTTGTTTGCGGTGAAAGCAATCCAAAAACTGACTCCCATTTTATAAATTCCTTCCTTTAGGTGATTTCATAATTCTTAAAAAAAGATGAACAACTTAATCGAATCAGTTACCTCCTTCTTCTCCGGTGGCGATCAGCTCCCTTGGTGCTCTCGTGACATCATCGCGGTACATTTTCATCGTCATTTATAATACTACTCCATTGTTTATGCGTTACCGTAACCTAATGATTAGTCTACAAATTTCTGTTAGCTTTTTAATTAAGTCAGGTTTAGCTTCATGATTAAATAGTCACGGATTAGCTATTCGTTTGTTAGTTATGTGCTATCTGTTGCTGTGGAGATGTTAAGTTAGGTTTTGATCTAATTGTTGTGACAATAGGAGTGTTTGGGAGCTAATATTGGATGTGTATGTAAGAAAATGTTATTAGAGACTACAGAGTATAACTGTTTGCTGGAATAGGGGTATAAGTTTTGCGCTTCGTGATTCAAGTATGAGATGACAGCGTCGCCGCGTCGGATGTAGATATTTGTTTATGTTTTATAGTTGATGGCAGTGAGTAGTAGCCAGTGACAGGTAATCTAAGGCTTTAAAATGTGCTTTTGAATGTTTTATCGAAAGTCGTAACCTAGCGACTGGAGTATAACTGTTTTAGGTTTTATATCAACGCTGAAACTGTTATTTGTAGCTTAATTAGCATATGCTTGATGATCAACAAGTGATTTAGCTTTTCGGATAATAGTTTGTTGTTTATGTGTTCTCTGTTGCTATTGAGATGTTAGGTTAGGTTTTGATCTAATTGTTGTGACAATAGGAGTGTTTGGGAGCTACAGTTGGATAGGAATATGTTATTAGAGAGTATAACTGTTACCAGAAGATGAGTGTTGAGGCACAGTGGTGTTGTATAAGGATTCAGTTTGCTTTTGTATGTTACGTAATCCAAGTTTAATTGAATAGGATTGATCTCGGAGGACTCGCTACCGTCTTCTGATACTAGTATTTTATTTATAGTTTTATACCTTGATTAGCATATGTCTGTTGTTCATGTGACCTCTGTTGCTATTGAGAGGACAGGTTAGGTTAGGTTTTGATATGGTTTTTGTGACAATTGGAGCGTTTGGGAGCTAAAGTCGGATGTGTATGTAGTAATTCGTGATGAGAGATTAAAGCGGTTATAGGACGAGAAAATTATGTTTTTGTGGTTCGTGATTGAGTATGAAACGATAGTGTGGGTTGTGTAAATAACTAGATATATGTGTAGATTTGGTCATTGATGGCACGGACGCGTTACATAAGACTTTATTATGCATTAGTATGCCAAGTAAACTGAATTTAATTGAATAGAATTGATCTCTGTGTTCTTGCTTCCGTTTTCTGATACTGTTGTTTTATGTTTAGTTAACTAAACCTCTGTATGTCATCGAAAGTAGTATTGGGAAACCTAATTTGCTGCGTAACTTGTGTTAACCTATCTATATTCCTTTAAACTATTCCTACTCACACAGTGACTTGGAAGCCTAATTTAAAGCAAAAAATTGGCATAATTAGTTGTTTAGCACTTTAGCCATTTAGGTTTGGCAAGATAATAATGCTTCTGTGTTTCTGCCTGCATTTAAGAGCAACATGATGATGAGAAATATATGAGATATGTTACTTTTAATGGCTAAAAAATTGAAGTCTTCTCTTAAAAGTTGTATAATGACGTTAAACTTTTTTAGGTTTTAACAGTTCAATATGTTCTGGACTCATTTCAGATCTTCCAGTTACCTTAAGTATTAACACAGATTTGCAGCTATCTTAATAGCTTAACTGCCATATAAGTTTCCCTTCAAGTTTTTTGATTTAACCTATATATCTTTCAGATCTAACCTCAGTATGAATGTTGTGACTTTCTGAGTGCTAATAGTTTATTCTAGTGATATATTTTTTACGGTTCAGTATAAATGTATGATACTGATGTGGCAATCTTCTTACAAAATGATACTTTTTAAGTGAATGTATGAATTTATTGCTTATTTGTGTCCGCCATTTGTTCTCTGAATGTACTTTTTGACGCTTACTAGCTTTTGATTTTGCTTTCTAGCATCACTATTAACTCAATGTTTATTGATGTACCACATTATTATATTGCTTTACTTTTTCAAGAAGTACTTTGCTTAATGATTCCTAATATTTAACAGAACTGTGAGAAAGAAGTTACGGAGGCTGCTAATGATTCTGATGAGGCAAAGAGTGAGAGTATCATGCGTTTATCTTGGGCATTGGTTCATTCTAGGCAACCAGAGGATGTGCAACGTGGAATAGCTATGCTTGAAGGTAAATATATATTTAGTATATATGGTTGTATAGTCAATACACTTTATGCTTCATTATTATTTTAGTTTGAGCCTTATAAATTGTTCACTAGCCTATCTTTTTTTACCTTAAAAGAATAATACTTCAAAGCTCAAAGTGTTAAATTGCACGATCCTTGAAGATACGGTCTTTTGTTTAGTGCTACATTCAAAGTGTAGACATCATTTGCTTCTAAACCATGAGATTAGAATTTTGAATTTATTGATTTTATGAATCTTACTTTTTCTTCTAAATAGATACTTCGCATTTCACTCCATTCGCTGTTAAGTGTTTTGTGGAGATGGTAAGAAGTTTGAGCGTTCCCTTGTCGATGTCGATCCTAGAAAGCTAACTGAACTTATGTGTACAGCTTCAATTGTGAACACCAGCAGCCCATTGCAAAAGAGGGAGAAAATTTACCTACTGGCTGTTGGATACTACCGAAGTGGTGACTTCCCAAGGAGTAGGATGCTTCTTGACCAATGTCTAGAGGTTTCTTCTCTTCCTTTGTTTTATATCATGGCCTATATCTTATACTTTTCATTTTTACATCGCTTGTGATTTTAGTATTGCTGATGATGAGTGACTGCCTATATATATGCGTAGTGCAGCCACTTCATGTTATTTCTCAGCTAGTATTTTTAAACTGTTGGTAAGAAATAGCAGTGTTTCAGTTATGCTCAGAACTTAAAAGTATAAGAAACATGTAAGGTAGCTTCTAAAAGTACTCTCATTATGCATGACAACTACTTTGAAGCCCTCTCCCTCCCACCCCCTCACAAGACAAAGAAGAAAATGGCTCATGTTGACAGAAGTCTCTTCTAATATTTTGTGTTTTAATCCTTTAAAGAATGCTTGATAGACTAAACATGCTTATTTGTATAATATTTTTCAAATTAGTTCAATTCTATTCGGATATTATCAGTGCGTTAGGCTTTAGTTTTTTGATAAAACCATGAACTTTCCCTTAAAAAGGGTCTTAAAAATTGAGCATAAAACTTCTTAACTTCAAATTCGTGCTTTTTACTTGAAACCATACATCGTCTCTAAAAATTTAATTCAGTATAGTTTTTGACATAAAAACTTAAATAACTGTTCAGTTATTTCTAACCCATATTTTTCTTCTGTAACTAATCTATGAAGTAGAATATTGTCTGACCCTGAACACTTGCCCATTTGCCTCTTATCTTGCTACCCATCCTATCTAGTGTACTACTCCCCTAAGTTTTAATAAACATAGAAGTAGAAATAACAATGCGCATTTGCGTCATATAATCTTTGATCATCTAGGTTACCAGCTTAAAAGCGAATGTATGAAAATACAATTGGTAAGTTACCTGAATTATTCTGGTTGATAACCCATCGTAGAAGAATTTGACTTGCATTCACTTTAGGATGTCGTGATGGAGGTCAGACCTAACAGCCTTTATAGACAGTTGGAAGTCATAAAATTGCTCATATATTCTAGTTAATAGACTAATGAAATTGCTCTATGTATAAGTTCATATTCATACTTATGCTGACTCTGAGCTCTATATTTGGGTTGAAATGAAAATATGAATAGTCATTCACTACTCAGTTTTTCAATCTTTATCGTAATTTCCGAATGAGTAGCAAGTATGACTCTTGGTGATTGTTGAATGTGTCCAGTGTGACATAAGAGATTGTTGATCAATGAGTATTATCAGCCATCATTTAACTCTGAATAGTATGATAGATATGTGGACGTGTGATACTGTACATATGTCGGTGTGTGCCTTCTTAATGCTTGTTACTCAAATGTGTTTTATAAGTTGAGTATGCTAAATGGTAATTTTTCTGGGTGAGATTATGGATGATTTGATGGTGTGATTGTAGATTGCACCAGACTGGAGGCAAGCTTTGTCACTCAAGAAGGCGATTGAAGATCGCATCACTAAAGGTCTTCATCTTATTTCTGTGGATATTAGTGATATTAGTGTCAGGATTTGCTTACAAACAATCTTTTATATTGCAGATGGCGTGATTGGGATTGGCATTACTGCTACTGCTGTTGGACTTATTGCTGGTGGGATTGCTGCAGCGTTGGTCAGGAGGAATTAATTAACTTTTATGGTTTCTTTAAGAATTAACCTAGCCTCTTTTCGACAAAAGCAGCAGGCATATATGACTTTTACTGCTTAAATTTTGCTCTTTAGGAGGTATCTACTTTTGCATAATAAGGTAGTACATGTATATCAGTTATCAAAGGTTAAGAGTGTCATCTGAGCTCTGGAATACTTTTTCCTGTGATTGAATTTTGTTGAATTTTAGCTTTCACAATAAGGTAGTACATGTATAGCCGTCTCTTCCAGTTGGGTTTGTTGATTGCTGTCACAATGTATCTTTTGCTTTTTACAGATTCATTCAAAGCTAGAGGTAATTGTTGAAACAATTGGCATCGGCTTGTTTGATTTGAAAATTTGCATGACAAAACCTATAGTCCATCTTATTATCTTAAACCCTGCCGTGATAAATTACTAACCTACAAGGCTATGACGATGTATGTACTCGTAAATTAAAGAAACCAAGTACAGTTCAAAATCAATTTAATAGAAATTGGCAATTTGGTTCATGCTGATATCAACAACCTTCAACCAGGTTTATGATTTGAAACAAAAAGACACGCTGATACCAATAGCAATAGCGAAACAGCAATAATAACAATCATAACGATTATAATAATAATAACAAAAACGATGTCTTTAACTCATAGACTTGACCCAGGTCTTATCGCTACAATGTGCCCATCTCCTAGATATTTAAACAAAAACCAAATGTAAATAACAGCTTCCTAAATTAACATCTAAACATGAAACATTGACACCCTCTCGTCCCAAAATAGCTTATATGGTACTGAAGACTTGCCAGAAGCATCATTGAGTCATTCAGCTGTAGCATGGCAATAATAATAAATAAAAAGGTCTCTAGTATGTTGAACTCGGTCTAAACCAATTCAGTAACGAACAGATGCATAAAAAACTAGAACATCAAGAATTAAAAAAAAAAAAAAAAAAAAAACCATCAGAAAACTTTTTAACTATTCTCAAAAGGAGGCATGGATTGCTTGTTTTAATCTTCAACAAGCACCTGTATAGTGTTCAAACAAACACAAAACTTATTTTAGTAGAGACCAAGATAGTTCAAAGCAACTGTTATTAGTGTTGCAAATATTATGGAAACGGGTAAACATTATAATGGGAGAACCAACAAGCAGAAGATTAAGTGAAGAAAAAGAATGATAGTCTTATTTTCTAACTGCAATGGAAAATGATAACTAGAAAAGAAAACAAACAATACTAACCTACAAACGCTGCATGATCTATCCACAATCCAGGATAAACATCACTGGATTTCTTCTTACCTGCAATAGGGTAAAATAAGTTAGCGCCGTCAAGAGACTCTTTCTCATGATTTAGGGTGAAGTGAGATGGATGCTTAAATAGAACAGCAACATATAGAATAGTTAAATGCTTATATATAACCTTTCCTAGCTTTGCTTTTTATGTTCAGCAAAGATTTTAGATATTTCTTCTTCTCTGCAGACCCAAAAACCAAGAGTCGATCAACAATTATGACAAACACCAGCATACATAAAACAACACCAAGAAAAAAAGGCATGAAGAAAGAAGATAGTTTTTTTTGGGTGCTCAAGGTGAAAATATATTACCACACAAACAAAGATTACAAGGTTTATAATCAGAATCTGATTGAACATGCTCAACCAGACAATTCTACTAAATGCCATTAACCAGACTACAAAGAACAATGCCTAAAATGCCTAATAGCAATAAACCAACTTCAGTAGAACCTTGAAACCATAAGAACCAAGCTGCACTTTAACTTGAACCATGCAAGCTTGACTCAATTTTCACCTTGAATCACCTACCATCTAGCTACATTTCCACATCACTCCCCATCAAAACCATTCAACCATCATCCACAATGGCATTGACAGGAGAAGTGTGTGGCTTCACTAGGAACCCAAACCCATCCATTGGGGGGCTCTTCCAAACAGCCTACATTTCCTTCTCGAAAAAGGCTTCAACTGTTTGGAAACACTCTCCCTCAATGATGACCATCCATTACCTCCTTTGCCAATGTATAGAGAGGACCAAGCAGGATCATCTTGCACTCCTCGCTATTCCACTCAACATACAAAAGACGCCCCAACCATATACCCTTCACAATGGGATGCTCTACATTTTGGTACATTCAAAGGAATGAGACCTCTCATTTGATCATCAAAGCCTTACTCAGTTCCCTCCCAAGGCCAAACTGGTTAGGAGAATGAAGACCCAATGAGAACATTCTCACCCAAAGAACTCCAAGGTACTAGACACATACCCACTGTTATGGTTTGCAAATTAGATCATTTGAACTGAAATGACCCATAACACAAATTGAGAGATTATGAACCTACACACCTCAAATCAAAATTGAAACAAAACTTAACCAAACACCCCTGAACTCAGAACCTTCCATATAACACCCTGAATGTTAACAAAAGTTCATTTGAATTTCCCAATCTTTACTTACTTTGGTGGTAGCTGCAGTTTTCCTTACTTTCAAGCACATAAGTTGCAGCTTTATGCTATCCAAAACCCCATTAAACAACCTCATGTTTCTTTCACTCCAAATGAAGTAAACTGAAGTTGCCACCACTATTCTATGTAGCACACTGTATATAGAATTATTGCATCTCCCATTTACTAACATACTCACCACATCTCTCCAATCCCCATTCCAGTTCACCTTGTTGATCTTTGCTTTCACTTTGTTCCATACATCTTTAAAATATAGACAATTGAAAAAAAGATGCTCATGAGAGTCACTAACAACTGTACACAGAGGGCATTTTAAAGAAGCATGAGCATTCCATGACATTATGCTATCTTGAGTAGCAAGCTTCCCAAGAATGGAAAGCCATAGAATAAATGCATGCATTGGGTTACATTGGGAAAACCATACCACTTTATACCAGCAAACCTCATTATTCATATCTCTGAAATTGTCCCAAACATTTCTAATGGAGAACTTCCCTTTCTCCCCATTATTCAAAATCCACATGATCTTATCATCTTTCCCCTCTATCAAACTAGGAACCTTTAGACTTGTCAAAATCTGAAACTGTTGACACCATTGTTCAGGCCATATCCATTTTCCATCAACAATGCCCTCATCAATAGTCATCTGCTCAGACAATCTAGCTTCATATCTTTTCCTGAATGGAATAATGTCATCCAAAGGACCAATCATATGCTACCAATCATGCCAAATATTGATTTTTTTACCATCACCAATTTCATACCATACCTTACTTCTAATTTTACTTCTGAGATCCATAATAGCCTTCCAAGTACCACTATCAGTCTTCTCCACATTTAGATTCCAAATACTTCTTCCTTTTAGCTTTACCACATTTACCCATTTCACCCAAAGACTTTCCTTCTGAATAATGATGTTCCATAGATGCTTACACAATAAAGCTTCATTCCATTGACCAAGGTTCTTCAGTCCTAAACCACCTTGGCTTTTAGGAGTACAAACCTTCTTCCAAGCTACTTTTGCAGCTCCTTTCTTTAAAATACCTTGACTCCACAAAAAACCTTTTAACACCTTGTCAATTTCCTTAACTGTAGTCTTTGGGATTAGGAAAATTGAAGCCCAATATACATGCAACACAGCTGATATGAGCTGAAGCCTTCCTGCATAGGATAGAGCTTTATTTTTCCAATCATTAACTCTGTCCTAACTTTATCCACCAGCTGAGTACATTCTGAGACTCCAATATTTTTGGTTATAAGAGGCACCCCTAGATATTTCATAGGCAGCACCCCCACCTGAAAGGGAAGGATCTCAAGAATTTTTTGCTTTTCAGCATCCTTAACACTTCCAAAGAAAACTGTACTTTTGTTCAGATTAGGTACCAAACCAGATACACCACTGAACTCTAACAACCCCTTCTTAAGCACCATCACAGAATTATGATCACCATTACACAGCATCAGTAAATCATCAGCAAAACAAAGTTGGGTCAGTCTCAACTCCTTACATCCCCAGTGAAACTTAAAGGACTGACTTTTGTTAACTGTTTTTTGTATCATCAGAGTAAGCACTTCCATTACTAGAGTAAATTAGTTTTAACCTTTCGCAGCATCAGAAATTAATTTCACATTGGTCAGGTCATCAATCCCTTTGTATTTGGTACCTGCACACAACACAAAATGCAAGTGCTGATAAATGCAGCTAGAGATTGCAAGGTAAGCAGGTTAGGTAACGAATCGGGTCTGGTTTGGTTGGCCTTATGATCAGTGGCGGAGCCAGGAAATGTGATTAAAGGGGGCATCGAGAAACAAGAGGAGTTAATTGACGTGTCAAATTTTTTTTTGTGGGCTTTGAAAAAAGTCGGGTCGGGTTTAACAAAAAGACAACAAAAATGCTTTGCTACAAGCCTGTAACATAATCTACACGAACGGTAGCTTTAGGTGGTCTACGTGAAGAACTAGTTTGTGATTTTAACTAGTTTATTTTGAAATAAACTCACGAAGGTTTTATTCATAGATCAAATATATACAGTGTTGGTTCGGTCCTCGATCTAAGGTTTTGGTCGAATTTGATCTCTGTTCGGTTCGATTTTGGACCGATGCTCACTCTTAACACCAAACGAAATATTTAAAAATGTTGTGTATATGTTGTGTCGCAAAACTATTTAATAAAAAGCGTGTGGTTTTATTAACAATGTTAACTAATTAGAATGTGTTTATCATATAAAGAATGTAACTTATATAAAATACATAAAGATTGTAACTTATGTTTGTTAATAAAACTTTGCTAAAATTGTACTGTATCATATCCACATGTGGGTACCAAAAATAAAAAATTCTTAACTGAGAATGTTGCCAGGTCATAACAATGTGAAATAAAGCATATATAGTATAGTCAAATACTACGAATAATATTAAATTCTTAACTGAGAATGTTGCCAGGTCATAACAATGTGAAATAAAGCATATATAGTACAGACACCCCATGGTAGGGGGTGGTTGCACTTTGCAAAGGGGGTGCCTCGATTTCCGTGCCAATCATGGGTATCTAATCATTGGTAATGATTAATTTCTCGATTTCTGTGCCAAGTTTTTTTACAACTTATTTTTTTACCACTTATACCACTTATTTTTTTACAAGTTTTTATACACTTTTTTTACATGTTTTTTTTTACAGTTTTTTTTATAACTTATACCACTTTTTTACAACTTTTTTTTTTGGTTTTACAATTTTACAACTAATTTTTTGGTTTTACAAGTTTTTTTATGATATAAATTCAGTTTTAAAACTTTTAAAAAAACCGTAGTCGGAAAATTTTTGAGGCTCAGTTCGAAGGTTGCAAAAGTGAGATTTTATCCCACTTTGCCGTCCATTCGGTTTTCATCATCGCCTCGGAAAGTTTTTAGGCTCAAAAATCATCATCGCCTCGGAAAAATTTTAGGCTCAAACCCGAAGGTTGCAAAGTGAGATTTGATCTCACTTTACCGTCCATTCGGTTTTTATCATCATCGCCTCGGAAAGTTTTTAAAGTTTTTAGGCTCAAAAATCATCATCGCCTCGGAAAACTTTTAGTCACAACTGCACAAAGTCACCAGTTCACATGAACTGCACAAAACTGCACTCACAAAACTGCACAAGCCTCACAAATCTGCACACGCCTCACAAAACTGCACAAGCTTCACAACTGCACAAGCACAAGACTCACCAGTTTCACAGGTTTCACAAGTTACACGTTTTGCACATGATTCTCACAAATTACCACTGCAAAAGTTCACAAGGTGTACTAAGATTCTCAAAAGTTCACAAGGTGTACTAACATTCTCAAAGGCACCCCATATAATCCCAGGTGAAAGCAACAACACCAACAACAATACCAGGTGAAAGCAATAACACCAACAACAATACCAGGTGAAAGCAACAACACCAACAACAATACCAGGTGAAAGCAAGCTACACCAACAAGTGGTCCAGAAACAACACCAACAACAACATAATCCTAGGCAGGCACCCCATATAATCCCAGGTGAAAGCAACAACACAAACAAGTGGTCCAGATCAACAACAATCAACCAACAACAACAACTAGTGGTCCAGATCAACAACAACAATCAACCACCATGTCTAGTTCACCATTTAACACACAAGAGGTAAACAACTTATCAAAGGCTCAGATTATTAGCTTTATAGCTCATGTTGGCTGCAAATTCAGTTTTGCCTCGCCAAAACTCTTTTTAAGTTTTTTTTAAAAAAAAATCATCATTGCCTTTTTTATTTCATTAAAGTTGCAAAATGACCTTGAATGGTCACTTTACCATCCAGTAATGAAATTTTTTTTATACAAAAACAAAGTTTTTTTCATTACAGTTGCAAAGTGAATCACTTTACCATCCAGTAATGCCAAGGATAACGTGGGGTGCCTGCCAAGGATAACGTGAGGTGCCTGTGTAGGCTTTGCCCACAACAAAAGGGTCCTCCTATGCAGGCAAACCTGCAAAACAAACATACAAACATATAAGCAAACGATTTTTAGATCTAAAAGGCAATGATGATTTTTTTTTAAAAAAAACTTAAAAAGAGTTTTTTTTAACAACGAAACATACGTAACCACCACAGTCTCACCAGTACCACCACATCATCACCACAACAGTACAAAACTTTAACAACGAAACATTTTTTTTAAGAAAATCAAACAGATTTAACGTTTTTTTTTACAAACCTCATATTTTTTTTAACAACATATACGTTTCAAGATATAAAAAAAATTTAGATCTAAAAAAAGTTTTAGATCTAAAACAAGGTTTAGATCTAAAAAAAGTTTTAGATCTAAAAAAAGGTTTAGATCTAAAAAAATTTTAGATCTAAAAAAAGTTTTAGATCTAAAAATAGTTTTAGATCTAAAAAGTTTAACAACGAAACATACGTAACCACCACAGCCTCACCACTACCACCACATCATCACCACAACAGTACAAAACTTTGACAACGAGACATTTTTTTTAAGAAAATCAAACAGATCTAACGTTTTTTTTTACAAACCTCATATTTTTTTAACAACATATACGTTTCAAGATCTAAAAATAGTTTTAGATCTAAAAACTTTAACAACGAAACCACCACAGCCTCACCAGTACCACCACATCATCACCACAACAGTACAAAACTTTGACAACGAAACATTTTTTTTAAGAAAATCAAAAAAATTTAACGTTTTTTTTTACAAACCTCATTGTTTTTAACAACATATACGTTTCAAGATCTAAAAATAGTTTTAGATCTAAACACTTTAACAATGAAACATACGTAACCACCACAGCCTCACCACTACCACCACATCATCACCACTACCACCACAGCATCAACAATCTAACAAGTAAAATACTTGTTCGATACAAATTTTAGATCTAAAAATATTAGATCTAATATTTTAAGAGAGAGAGTGTACTGGTGAGAGTGAGAGAAGTGAGAGAAAAGAGCGAATATCAACTGCAACAAGACAGAGAAAAGAGCGAATATCAACGGGCAAAGACAGAGAAAACCATGTGCGCACACTGTTTCACAATGAAACGCGTATACACGTTAAGAACCACACACGTATACACACACGTTCTATTTAAAACCACACACGTATCTACACACACGTTCTATTTAAAAGACAAAAACGTTGGTATGTATTAAAAAAAAAGTTAATAACATTTTTTTAATAGTTTTTTTAATAAAACTTTTTTTTTAAAGTAAAAGTATTAATAAAAAGATGTATTTATGAAAACATGTATTTACAAAGTTTTTTTAAGAAAATGTATTTATAAAAAAGTTTTTATAAGAAAAGTATTCATAAAAAAAAGTATTTATAAAAAAGTTTTTATAAGAAAACGTTTTTTTAAAAGTTTTTTTTAAGAAAATGTATTTATAAAAAAAAGTATTTATAAAAAAGTTTTTATAAGAAAAGTATTCATAAAAAAAAGTATTTATAAAAAAGTTTTTATAAGAAAACGTTTTTTTAAGAAAATGTATTAATAAAAAAGTTGTTGTGTTTTTATATTGTATAGGTGTTCGGTACTGAAGTTGATTTAATTAATTGGGTGCGATCTATTGCTGAATCGATTGGTTTTGTTATTGTTATTGGAAAAGTAAAAGATAGAGGCTATAAGTACTTTATCGAATTTTTGTGTTCTAGACATGGGACGTCTTCACGTGAAGGTTTAGAAGATGAACTTCAACGGCAGACTAGTACCGACAAATGTAATTGCCCATTCAGATTACTAGCGAAATTTATAAAACGTTTTAATGGTTGGATATTGAAGGTTAAGTGTCCGGGGCATAATCATAATTTTCCAGACTCGTTGCATGGTTTTTTCAGGCCATGTGATTAAAAGAAAGTGAGTTAGTTTTTGTGAGGCAGATGACAAAACAGCGTGTAGCACCACGAATTATACTTTCTTCAATAAAAGAGATGGATCCTAATAACGTGTCTACCATTAAAACGGTGTATAATGCACAAGAAAAGATACGTCGTGACAGTCGTGGTGATTTGACTCCGATACAACTGCTTTTAGTACATTTGCGACGTAAAGGTTATACATATTACCCTAGGATAAATGACCACACAAATGAGCTCGATGAAATATTTTTTGTTCACCCGACGTCATATGCCCTGTGGACAACATAAATCATGCTGATGGACTCCACATACAACACCAACATGTTTAAACTGCCATTCTTACAGCTTGTTGGGGTTACTCCAACAAACACAACATTCTCAATGGCGTTAGCTTTTGGACAAGGAAAAAGCCAAATTTCAAATGGGTGTTGGAATGTGTTAAGTTGGTGATACAAGAACAATACTACCCGCGGGTTATCGTCACCGACAGAGATTTAGCGTTAGTTGGGGCATGCGCAGTAAGAATTCCCAACGCTAACAGATTACTATGCCGATGGCATATCAATCAAAATGTGGTAAAGCATTGCGGAGCACAGATTCGATACGTTAAAGGAGTATGATTCCGTTAGATTGACATGGGATTCGATGATTACAGCTCCAACCGAAGAAGTGTTCAGGCATTATTATCAGCACCTACGTGGTTTATTGGTCCAAAAAAATGGTACTCGAATTGTTATTTAATAATACATTTTTTAATTATTATTTAATAAATAACTACTCGGATTGTTTTCTCACTTTAGTAATTCTTTGTTTTCTCGAGATTTTCCAGTATTTTCGTAACTGGCTGCGAGATTACGATCGCATGTTTGTGTCGTACATTACCGATCAATATCGCAGCTTCGGCCAAACAACAACATGTAGAGTTGAGGGTCAACACGCGCTGTTGAAGTTATACTTGGGCTCCACACAGTCCAGCTTAGACACGTTGTTGTGTTCGGTCGACAAGATTATAGCTGCGCAAGAAACTGCGATACGAGCCTCTTTGAATATAAGCAAAATCAAGAAACTGCATGCTTGTAAGAGCACTCTATTTAACGAATTGCGGTATAATGTTTCAATGGATGCTTTAAGGCTCAAACTCGCAGAAAGTAAACGGGATGTTGACCCACATGCATGTGGTCATCAGATGCGGTTAGTGTATGGTTTACCATGCTATCACCAACTGTACTGGCTTCAAGCAAACGGTATGTATTTTAAAATTTATGCCTATCAAGTTATTCTTCCCGTCAATACCGATAATTTTAACTAGTTCCTTTTTTCGAATACAGGATTGCCAATTCCGCTTGATTTTGTTGATAATTTTTGGAAAACACTAAGCGTTCCCTGGCCTGTTGTCCGAAATACTCAAGAGCCTGATGAGCCTGAATATCCTCAAGAGCCTCAAGGGCCTGAAGAGCCTGAATATTTTTCTTGTCAAGATGACGTACAGAAATTCCAAAGTGTTTATACCAGAGCATCGTCGTTTGTCAAAAAAAATATGTTAAACATGCTCAGAGGTATATACGCTCCTGAATCTGTGTCAGCCCAACAACCTTCTGTTAAAGAAAGTAATCGTGGACGTCCGGCGAAAGGACAACAAATCCAAGTTTAAACCAAATCTCCCGGATTTGAACGAAGAACCCCCCACAAGGCACCGCAGAAGCTACACAAAACCTAAAAAAGTCCCAGAAGTAAATAAAGAATCTGCGAGACACAGTTCTTATGTGGTAGAGCCTTCTAACGTCTCAGACTTAAACGAAGGACCTAGCGAGAGCGACTTAAGACACCACTTGTACGTTCCAGATTACTTTAGCGAATATTGTATGACTGAAATTCCAGCTATTTTCCGACGCTGGATCATGGGGATCTTTAACGTGGAGGGTGATGGAAATTGTGGCTATCGAGCTCTTGCCGTAGGTCTTGGCCATCAGCAAGAAATGTGGCCCAGAATTCGAGCTCTTGCCAGGGAAGAGGTAGACAATCACGAGGAAGTTTACAGGGAATTGTGGGGTAATTTATTTACATCTACATGTAACTCGATGAATTAGTTTAACGGTGCAGCACCCCGGCGTTATTGGATGAGTATGCCAGAAATGGGAGTGGTTATTGCTACAGCTCTTAACCGTCCTATTGTATGTATAACCAATTCACAATCTATTTTGTGTCTTCCGCTGAGAGGTTCTCCCGATTCAGCAGAAATATTGTCTCCGGTTGTGATTCTTCGTGTGGGGAACAACGATTGTGCTCACTTCGTTCTTGCGGTTCTTGATGAAGACTCACCACTCCCGTATAATCACCCACAATGGAGACATTTTAGAAATGCCGAGGCCGGGCCATGGGAACATGTGTTTGCTCAACGACAGAGGATGTTTAGATATACGTAGAAAACAGTTATTGATTTATATTGTAAATGACACAACATGTATAGACGATTACTGATTTATATTGTAAATGACACAACATGTATAGACGATTACTGATTTATATTGTAAATGACACAACATGTATAGACGATTACTGATTTATATTGTAAATGACAAAACACGTATAGACGATTACTGATTTATAGCAAACGACTCGTCATCTTTTGTTACAGATTTCTGCTCCTGCTCCGGTTCTTCCTCATCTTTTGTTACAGGAATCGGATGACATTCAGTGGAGGGACATTCATTGTGTCAACGTCAACCACACACCCGCTCGTGTTGAGAGTCCAGATTATGTGCTTTCTTCACAATCTTATGTGCCTCCCTCTCCAGCTATATCTTCAGCTGCAGATGAGGACAATTTTATACACCGTCCTCCGGTTCTTCCTCGTCTTTTGTTACAGCCGTCTCGCGTTGACGAGTACCAGCGAGAGATTGACGGATTGAGGAGACTCATTTCAGAGTTAGAGTCTCGTGTGGGACAGATGGCAGCATCATTGGAGCGACTACGCCTCGGGCGTGATTGATCTTAGTTTCTAGTTATATTGTAATTTTGTGAACCATGTATCAACTATTAATCTATAACAAGATTGGTTATTTATGTATTCGAAGCTTCTAATTTTGTGAACCATGATATTACTAATTTATGTTGTGAATAATTATACAAATTCTTTTGGCCAGATGCAACAACAAAATCCTTACTTGTGTCGTTGTCAACGTCGATTAATAATTGAAAGAACATCCCACAAGTCCAAAACTTGTGGTCTGAAGTATTATGCATGTCCTTTCTCAAAGGTAAATAATTAAACGTTTGCTTATTTGCGTAAATATATCAATAACTTGTTTGTTTAGAATACATTTCTTATAATTGTTTCGTCATGTAACAGCCAGGGACTAAAGACTATGGGTGTCGATACTTCATGTGGAAGGAAATATTTCAACAAAAGTACTTTGGTGAAGCCTCTTCTTCAACGCAGTGCTCAAACTGCGAAACTAAAGATACAACGATCAACATGCTATTGGCTGAAAACAATTTGTTGCAGGCAAAAATAAAGGCGTTGGAGGCATCACTGGAATTGGCAAGAAATCCAGTTGATCACGCATGTCAGCCGAGTGGAATACTCTATGAGCTTATAGATGAAATTAATAATCTTCATGTGGAGTAGATTTCATTTTAATATTGAAAACATTTGTTGTTTTACTTGTTTAATGTTTTATTGTTATTGTTTAATTAAATGGAAACAAACACACAATTAAAAAGCATAACGTAAAATAAATATCATATAAAAACACTACACAATTAAATACACTATACATATAAAAACACTACACAAATTAAATACACTATACAATATACCTAAATTAAACACTACACACACAATTTAAAAAAAAAAAAAAAAAAAAAAAAAGTCAAAATCGCCGCCGCCGTACGGAAGGGGGACCCACCCTACTTGAGGTGCCTGCCAAGGAGAACGTGGGGTGCCTGCATAGTTTAGCCCTATTAAATACTCGATATTTTACCCACTCCTCCACTATCTCACTATCCCATTTCCCTATCTTCCTCCTTTTGCCATTTTTTCCGACGAAACAAAAGGTCAATCCAGCGGATAATACTTTTTTGGCATTATAGAACACTTCAATTTTTTGTAAGAGCTGAAAACGACGAGGGCACTCAGAACTTTTGAGTGAGGGCACTAGACTTTCTTCCCATCAATTTGACATTTTTTCTTATATGCTTCGCGTATCCGCAAGATCTTGGTTGGGGGCATGTCCCCCGACTATTAGTAAGGTGGCTCCGCCCCTGCTTATGATCAGATAAACAATATGGTTTCAACAATATTCTGAATATACAAAATTTATGAGGGGGTACGCATTGGCGAGTTTCAACTCATTTGACCCGCTGAGAATATAGCACCACCGAAATCAGCGGATTGAGAAGGTACATGGGTCAAAATTGTTGGTATTAGGGTCTTGACGACCATAATCCGTTGAAAGGTTAATTAGTTAGAAGTATTTTATTTATCCAATTACATCATGCTTCTAGAATCCCTTGATAAGGATGATGAAATTTTTTAGCTCTTGGTTTCGTAGTTTCTATTCGAATTTGTCTTCCTAACACAATGATGAATATCCTCATTTTCAGTGTTTGCGTGCTATCTGTGATTTATGCGGACGACACGTCTTGAGCAGCAACTTCGATCATACTTTTGTTTAAGAGGCAGCAGTCTAATTGCTTATTGAAGCAGTGTTTAATTATGGTCTTTTTGTAATATGTGGTACAAGAATTAAGAAAACCAAACTCAATACATCATTCCAATCATATTCGATAACAAGCCCATTATCCGAGGAAGACATTCAGGCACGGGTGTTAATAATTTGGATATTAAACGATTTAAAACCGAACCGAATTTGTCAAAACTGAAACGAACAAAAATATTCGATTTTCGGTTTGGGTTTAGCAAAACGTAAACCGAAAACCCATAATTTTTTTGTTTTTGAATAACGGTGAAACCGTTGTTTTTTAGCTTGATTAACGTGTGATTTAATGGATATAGCTATTCGGATCGTAGTTTGTTAGTTATGTGATACAAGCTTAAGTATTTATAGACGAAATGAAGATAGAATTTGATCACAATTAAGCATTCCAAGTAAAGAAGAGGAAACACGAAATTGATGAACAATGGTTGGTTGTGTTGATATTTTTTGAGTAAAAGGTTGTTATATCCGGTAAATTTATTACTCAAAAAAACAGTTAAGTACATAAGATGTGAGTGAATATCACATCTCATCCCATTACATAGGCGAAATACAAACGCACTATTTGTGCTTGAAACCAAACCAAAACATAAGCGTCACAGAAGGCTAATTGCTCTTCCATTAAATCTTCACACTCATCTTCATCATATGGGTTATCATCATAATCATCTTTCCAACGCTCATATAAGCTCTTCATCCCTGTTCCACCTCCGCTTTTTGAAGATTTTGTAGCCTTAGAACTTGTCTATGCCATAAATCTCGCTGTTTCATAAGCATTGGTTGGTTGTATTGATAAGGGAATGTTTCAGTTACAAAGAGAGAAGAATAATTACAATGCAGATAATGAAGATGAAGTTACAATTGTTGGTATTTAAACTATAAGAAAGGGCGGGAAAATATGTTATGCACTCTCACGTGTCAAGCACGTGAGTCTTGTAACTTCCACCATGTGTTACTTACATGCTTCCCTCCTTTTGACCAAACTCATGAAATTGCTCAAATGTATAAGTTCATACTGATGCTGACTCTGAGCTCTATATTTTGGTGGAAATGAAAACATGAACAGTCTCAAAGATTTATTACTCAAATTTTCAATCTTTATCGTAAAGCATATTGGTCTTGGGGCTTTTTATTTCCAAATGACTAGCAAGTATGACTCTTGGTGATTGTTGAATGTCTCCATTGTGAAATAAGAGATTGTTGTTTAATGAATATTATCAGTCATCATGTAAATCTGAATAGTATTATAGATATGTCACAATGTTTAAATCAGCTAAAGCACAAATTTGAAACTTGATATACCTTTGGATGTGTGGTACTACTCTACATATGTCAATGTGTGCCTTCTTAATGCTTGTTACTCAGATGTATTTTGTAAGTTGAGTATGCTTAATGGTAAGAGTGAGATTATGGATGATTTGATGGTGTGACTGTAGATTGCACCGGACTTGAGGCAAGCTTTGTCACTCAAGAAGGCGGTTGAAGATCGCATCACTAAAGGTCTTCAACTTATTTCTTGTGGATATTAGAGTCAGGAGGTCGACATTTTTGCTTAAAAACATTTTTTGTATATTGCAGATGGCATGATTGTGATCGGCATCACTGCTACTACTGTTGGACTTATTGCTGGTGGGATTGCTGAAACGTTGTTCGGGGGGAATTAATCAACTTTCACGGTTAAATGAAAACACGCCCCTTTATAAGAATTAACCTAGCCCCTTTTCGACAAAAGCAACAACCATATATGGCTTTTACTGCTTTAACTGTGGTATTTGTTGCTCTGTAGGAGGTATCTACTTTGCTTTTATAAACCCCTTGCCTCTCAACCGAGAGGTCAGGGGTTCGATCCTCACTCCCTGCAAAAGGCCGGAGGTCCTTTCTACCTTTGGTAGAACTGGAAGCAGCCTCTCTACCTTAGGTAGGGGTAAGGCTGTCTACATCTTAACCTCCCCCATACACCGGAAACGGTATTGGGTACCCATAACCTGTGGAAGACGGCATTGGGCGTTACTTTTTTTTTTTATGTATATTCGTTATCAAAGGTTAAGACTGCGTCATATCAGCTCTGGAATACTTTTTCCTGTGATTGAATTTTATCTTTGTGATGAGCGAGTGGATATATTTTGTTGACCTGAGTTCCAATTTGTTAGCCGTCTCTTCCATTTAGGTTTGTTGATTGCTGCCGCCAGCCATAAGTTGTATCATTACTCAGATTGTGAGAACTCTATAATAGGTTATTTACCAATGTATCTTTTGCTTTTAACTGATTCATTCAAAGCTAGAGGTAATCAGAAGGACCGAACCTGGGTGCTAGGCCCCCCTAAGACTGGCTACAGATAGCTGGTCAAGTATGTGACCTGTGATGTTAAGCGAAGTAATTATGTCTGAAACCGGTTATTCTGACTAGCTAGGACTCACCGTTTGAAAACTGAACCATGTCTAAATCCTGACCGTTTTGTACACCATGCCCCAATAGACACTAGAATTTGACATATGGTAGCAATTTCTTCAGATTCATATTAACCCACATGTGGTTTGCTAAGCGTGTATTTCTTTGCTTGCATCTCAAAGGGGGCATAAACTTCACCCAGATATCGCAATTTAACAAAAAGAAAAGTTATCATACAGCAAAACTTAATTTTCAAAATCACAATCCCCTACAAAGAGAAATTCTCAATATCTTATCTTGCACATTTCTTTGTTCTAGAAACAGACCATGTGTGACAATCACTATTCACTAAATACACAATCAAAATCACACATCTAATTCTAATAATGTAAATGTATTGTAATATAGCAGTAATGAGCCAAATTTGCTACGCATCGTCTGAGGTAGAAAGAGCTGATTGCAATACATCTTCAAGATACTTCTCAGCAGCATTATATTGCCTTTTCTTGTCCTCGATTGCAAGCGCAGCCAGAGCTTTATCCTGCAACCAAACACACCAACATTTCAAACAAAACACCATCTTCAGCTCAAATTACTACTCTATCCGTCTTTGTCAAAATGAACAATTTGCACGCCTTAACTTGCTTATTTTCCTAGTAGGTATTACTTATTAGAGGTTGAAATATTGAAAGATCGTGTGGGTTGGGTAACGCAGTTATGGGTCAAAGCAGGTAACTTTTAGTGCATGCAAAAACAGGCTGGGTCAGAGTTGGGCAGACCCATACTTTATCTTCTGAAAAAAAATATACAGTAACTAATTAAAGTGTTGCTTGGACCCAAGGCCTTTGGTCTAGTAGTATAAAGTATATGCGTGTGCCCATCAACAGACAGGTTGTGGGTTCAAGCTTCGTTAGACATTTGTGAGATAGGTGGTATAGGTGTGTAAGAAATTGTTGTTCTAAAAAGAAAAAGAAAAAAAAGAAGCGTTGTTTGGATTTGTTTAGAATTTACATTGCGTGTATCCTACTTATTTACTAAACATGATAACTGCTCTGTTGGATTGCCCCTTTATTGTAAAAGGTAGTTGCGTGCTTATCAAGTCGTAGTTGACACATAACAAAATGTTTTAAGAAACTACATGAGTATGAAATGTTGTGATTTTCACAGGACAAATGAAGTTGCAGCGTATAACTTACAGGGGGCAAGTCTTGATAGCTTCTCAAAGTATCGAGGATAGGCTTCGTCTTCTTATCTAAATCTTTCCTATGCTCGGCCATTTCCACCAACATGCCATGACTGATCTCAGGGGTATACCCCACACGGTTAAGCATCGCCTGTTAGAAAAGATTTTATTTATTAGTCCTTCACCGCAAGGAACACGTCTGATGAAGATATAGGTGTGCAGTTATGCACATAAAGAATACAAGAATATGGTTCTCAGAAAGTGTGTATGCATTAGATTAGGAAAAAAAAATAGACAATGGGGCCAACGGACTAGAATGGAACCCCAAACGAACCCTGGAGGTGAGCCTATAACAAAAGGTTACATTTGACCTTACATCTAAAGACTACATCACAAGGGAGTTACATTACACAAAGCTGAATGTGCATTACTGTGCGTATGAGTCACATCAATAGATTTTCCCTTTTTTAAAGAGTTCTGAAAGTAAGATAGAGGATTGAACTATAAATATTGAGAAGATATCTGATCAGACTGTACATATTGACTGGATAGAGGATCAAAGTGCAACATGAACTTAATTCTGTATAAGTTGGTTAATTAGGTTAGAAGTTAGCTATGAAATCAGATATAGTGTATACTACCTGGTTTATCTTTGAGAATTGATACTCACACCACACTTTTTGATGCATGCACCACATTCTGTGCATTACAGTTTGTACCGTACAATACTGTAATGCACATAATGTGGTGCATGCATCAAAAAATATGGTGTGAGTATCACCTCCCAAAATATTATTTTATGATGTTTTTTCTTGTTACCGGTATGATAGTGGTTTTACTTAGGGGGGTATTTTAGCTATTCAGACTAAAGTAAGTTATTCCTTGCAAACAAAATAATGGCTGTCTAATGTCTATATTAACATTCTACAAGCAATGCCTGTTCATGGTAATCATAAGAGGCACTATAATCCCTAATGTTATTGATATTGTATTGTTGAAAATGTAGAGAACCAGAGTAAACGGTAATCTATGAATTGATTATGTAAAATCATCATGAGAGCGTCTCTCAATGCTTACTACGCAGTCACTTGACCACTATTTTCCTCTTTCAGATGCCTCGATTGGTATTCTCGCCTTACATCAACAGTGTTCGTTGAAGCAACAAAACATAGTTGTATTCTTTATAAATTAATTATTTCTTTACTGAGTAACTATATTCCATCGAATACTATATCCCTATTAAGTGATTCACTACAAACAAAGTAAACCATAATCATGTACAGGGACTGGCAACTGGATCAGGAAAACCACTGTAACTTTCTAAAACATTTTCATGCAAAACAAGAGAACTGAAAATTTACCTTGTAGTTGGAATATTGTTGAAGGTATTGTCTCTCTTTTGAAACCATAATTGACAAATTTGTTTTCCAGCTCTCCATTTGAGCCTCGCAAGGAGCCACATCATCTTCAAGTTGTGCAAGCGTTCTACCAAAACATTGTCACATCAGAACTGAATACTGATATGATAACCATATGTTTCCAATCTTGTTTTCTACCCACGTATATAGTCTAATATAACGATAATCACATTCATTAGGTATCTCATACCTAAAAATTTAGGGGGCGTTTGAATGTGACTTTAAAATGATACTAACCATGACTTAATGTTGCAATAATCAGTTTTGATGTTTGCAAAAACGGTTTCTAATCTTGGGTTTTTTAGGGCCGAAAGTATAAGATTTGAAGAAGAATGTACAAAATTACTGTGGTAAAACTAATTATAGAGAAAATGTACATTATCTGATTATCATATACTCTAATTACCTTTTTAAATAAGTCAATCTTGCAATGGCCTTCCGAGTGTAATCAAGAAGGATTTTCGACTCCTTTTGCACTTTAGCCCTTTTATCTTCTACTCCAGTCTTTCTCAATGAAACGTCCCCCATAGCCACAAGAAAACTACACCCGTTTCTCCAAGTAAAAGTCCAATAACCGAACATAAATAACCATAAAAGATAAATGAAAAGATAATGAGCAGATATTACCTACCTACTCAACTCAGTGTCCCTGATGTTAAGCAAATTTGACACATTAGCAAGAACTTGTGACGATGCAACCACATTTGCTGGCAATCCTTCTTGTGCTAAGCCCACATTCTCTAATATCTCTCTAATCCTCGCAGCTATGTACCAAAATGTAGAACAATTACACAAGTTATAATATCACAGATATAATACCTAAATTTCATCACAAGTGAGGGCAAGAAATACTAAATCATTTGAATAAAATAAAGAAGCATGCAAGAACTTTAGCTTGATTTCACAGCTGATTATAAGGACTCCTTTTGTCTGACACACTAGCTACCTGATGAGTTTTAAGGTCAAATTTGTTATACCGTTACAAATTTACCAACACTGTTCTCAGCTTGTGATACTGCGTTTCTTTCCAAATTTGAAACATCTCATATCAGTTAGAATACAGAATACAAAAAACGGCATTGTATTCTGACTATTCTAGCAAAAAAATTTCATTTAAGTTACTCAAGCACAAAGATTTATACTCACATTCTTATCCTGCCATGATCATATCAATTCATCACTTCCATCCGACCTAATTCCCATTAAGATACTAGACCACAGACTTATCAACGCATAAAACTGTTCTAAATCTACACCTAGTCCTAACATCTTAAAACCATAACTACTTAACAAAATGTCAAAAACTCAATACGATCACTAACTCATAATCATGTAACTAACAAATTCCTATTCTAGTATAGAAACAAAAAATAAGCCTTTCATCAATTATAAAGCCGAAACTAGTCTGCTAAACCTTAAATAAAATAGTCACCATTTTTCTACCAAAAACACAAACCAATAAACCTAGGGGGTGTTTGTTTAAGCTTATATGTTGGCTTATTAGCTTCTTATATTTCGGCGTATATTTCATAAGCTCCAACTTTCTGGCTTATTTTGAGACTTATGGGCTTATATAAGCTCGTTATATCGTTATTATATTATAATAAGCTTATATAAGCCTATAAGTCTCAAAATAAGCTGGAAAATCGGTGCTTATAAAACTCAAGCTGAATTTGGGGGTGTCTGTTTCGGTTTATATATAGCCGGCTTATGGCTTATTTGGTTTTGGGCTTATGTTTTATAAGCTTACTTTTTGTGGCTTATTTTGAAACTTTTCGGCTTATATAAGTTTATTATGACCTGATAAACATATATAAGCCGAAAAGTTTTAAAATAAGTCACAGAAAGTGAGCTTATGAAGCATCAGCTCAAAACCAAATAAGCCATAAGCCAGCTATATAAGCCGAAACAAACACCCTTGATCAAATCAAATAAGCTCATAAGCCGGCATTACTACAGATTTAGCCTTAATCCAAACACCCTATAACCAAAAGCATTAAAGAAAGAAAACCCAATAACGAAAGACAGAAAATGAAGTAAAAAAAGTGAGAATTAACCTTGGGATCGATACTCAGCGGCTTTAAGGCGAAAGTCATTAGCAATAATGGTAGCAGCTTGTGTCTTTTGCTGTGAGACAGTGGCTAAATTATGCAAATGTGAGATGGTACGAGGTGTGTATTCAAATTCTGGGACATAATCTTTGCCAGCCGCATCGAATTGTGATGCTAACCATGTTTTCACTTCGTTTATTCTGTTTGTGTCGAATGATCCGCTGTTGTTTGTTTTTGATAATTCGTTTGTTGGGGTCAGATCTGTTGTTGTTGGGTCGTTCATTTCTGGTTTTGGTTTGTTTGGTGGATTTTGGTTTTTTATTTGAAATTGGAAGGGTGGTTTTTGGATATTGGCCGCCTCCAATGTCAGGGGTACAAATTTAAATTCCCGTCTTTTTATTTCATGTTTTTCTTTTAAATGTTTGTTACAAAGAAAAACAAATAAGTGATTTTCTAATATGTATGTTTACGGGGTTTTTCTTTCTAGAAGAGATGTCCACTTGATCACGAATAAGTGATTTTCTAATATGTATGTATACGGGGTTTTTCTTTCTGGAAGAGATGTCCACTTGATCACTGTTAGGTTCCCAAATATGCAACACAAGTAATAATAGAATAAATAGAGAAGAGAAGAGATCGGTTGAACAATAAACAAACACACACACACGTTAGACTTGTCCAGTTATGCGTAGAGTATGTGTGAAAGAAATAAATTGAACAACCAACCCTCAAGTGAGGGTTATAACAAGGTATTTATAGGAGGGAAGCTAGGGCAACACTCCTAGTTCCCATCCTTTTCCTTATTGGACTAGGCCTAGGCTTATGGGCCTTCTACATAAGGCTAAGGCTAATTACTAACATAAAGGCCATATTAAGCTAACTATTACATATAAATTACTAACACTTGAATTAAGGTTTAGGAATGATTCCAACAATCTCCCCCTCAAGTGTTGGTGATGAATACAAGCGGTGAAAGTGTTGATGTAATAGTAGTTTTGACGTCTTCCGACATTCTTCTTTCTTGTGAGAAGAATTGCCTTGATTTGAACAATCTCCCCCAGTGTAGAGAAATTGTTTTCTTTAAACAGCTCGCTTTGACGTCATCTTAATCTTTGTTCTTTGATCATTGTTCTTTGTGATGGTAGTGATAGTATGTTGTTGTTGACTGCTTCAAGTCTGCCTCAGTCGCTTCACGCTCCAGTGTCTCCACGCCATTCTTCAACATGCTCACACGCTTTTGACGTTGGATTTCAAGATCTGATGAAGTTCTTTAAGTCTTTAACTTTGTAGATTCTTTGGTTTGACGAAGAATCAATCGACTTTGTGTTGCTTTTAGTTAGAACTTCCATTAGTGATGATGTTGGCATGAGCATGTGAAGAATCTGCACGATCGTTCCGCTCCAGAGCTTCCATAAGAAGTAAGCATAAGAAAGGTTAGTAATAAGCGGATTCCGGCACTCACAAGTTTGAACTTCGAGAGTGTTAACAAGATAGTGTGAAAACACAACTCTAATTCTCACAAAGGCCGTTCTGAACCGGAGTCCCACAAGTGAGATAACACGATGTACCGAAGTACATCTACGGTTCAGATGAGTCGATGAGGTACACCTAAGCATCACCTCACGACAGATACCGTTTGAGACACACTGCGTAATCCACGGGAGTTACCGAAGTGACCTCGTCGCTTTGATGTTGACCATGGCAGGAGTTTCCATTCAATCACCGAGGATCACAATTGTGAACCCTCATAAATGTTCTCGACAGTTGCTATGATCCGTGAAGGACTCGATAACGCACTCACGATGCTCTTATTGTTGAACACCAAGTGATGAAATGTCAAGTGTACCCAAGAGATCTTTTGATGAATCTCGTGGCTCTAGACTCAATAGTGCGTTTTGGTTTTCCTGAGCGGAGACTAGGGAGAGGGTCTCCTTCTTCAATACGAGCAATCTCTAAGAGAAAGCCGATAGTTTACGTAGGGTTCCCTGTGAGAATGAAACAAGCTTCTGTTGAGAGAAACTTGAGTGGCAAAGAAGGTTTAGTGCATGCGTCACTGGGTCCATGACGACTTTTAATCTTCAATACCGGTGTCATCTAGTGACAACCAGTAGCATATGAATTGAACCCCGGTTCCGCCCTAAGTTGAATAATTTGGAGGGCTATTTGTTTTCACCCTTTTCTTTGCATTTCTTTTTAATTCTTCAACTCCTTCTTTCTCCGATTCTCATTTTCTCCTTTTTATAATCATACCTAAGGACTTCTAATTCTAACTATTTGTAGTGTCCTTGGGTAGATCCCTCCGGCTCTGGCGGATCATAGGACGGTTATTCCTAACCTTAATCACCTTATAACTCCATTGCCATAAAACCATTTTCAAGAAAATCTCTCGTAGTGTTTGTGAATGAAAAACATTTTAAACCACTTTGAGAGTTTTATCTTTTAGCATAAATACTCCCCCTCCACACGTGCTTAAGTGTTAAGACAGAAATCTACACGGTGAGAGAAGAGCGCGCACTTTTGAATTGATCGACTCAAGATAGACAGTCCCCCGCGAGACACGGTTACGTTGAGTAGTTAAAGAGTTACATTGTCAACTTTTATGTGACAACTAACTCTAATAACTATCTTGAAGGTGTGGACAAACCTCGAAAGGTTGTCAAACCCGTCAAAGATCATGTCTACCAAAAGTTTCTCGAATGGTACATTCTACTCGGACAAGTCCTTTGCGAGACACGTTTACATCACTTGCGAACTAGCTTGAAATTATTACCCGTCCAGGACAAGTCTTTTCGAGTTACTAACAGTTAAGATCTCGTCAATTCGTTGGTTAAAGTCTTTTCACATGAGAATTCATGAGCAAAACACAACATCTTTCTTATCACATAGTTTTCTCCCCCTCAAAAATGGCATATAAATGTTATTTTTGAAGAAATGTTGAGAATAAATATGTCCATTTTGAGTTTTATGGGAAGATGACCACTGTGAACAATTTGTGAACAAAGTTTTAATTCAAATACTCCCCCTCAACAAGTGATATAAACGGTTGAGGTTTTGAAAACTCATAAGGGGAAGTACTTGTTCTTTTGAGCAAAACCTTGAAAAGAGAAAGGTTTGATAGGTTTTACTCAAAAGTAAGAAGCTTTCGCTCCTTTTATAGGATTGTGGCACTGAAGCGTACCACAGGGTCCTTTATTTACAAGTGCGGGTTGTACACTGTTATGTGTGCACAAGCCATAAGACATATAAAACATCACACATCCAAAATATTATAAAATAGAGGCAGTTCAAGGGGTACCAGGAAGTCCATCAATGTTTCCAGGAATGCGAACTGGGCGTTGATAGCCGGCGATAGGAATCCTGGGACGACCGCCTACAAAGCTTTCCAGTGTTCTGAACTGATCCCTTCAATACAACCTTTCATCAATCATGGTGATGATCCTCTTCACATCCCTTCTTTCCTTAGAATTCCATCGCTTTTTTGACCCAATTCCTTCATGAATATCCTTCAACCTATAAGCTAATCCGTCCCTAACCTTCTTCAATGTGTGATCCCCAAACTTGTGAAGATCTCTACACGCCATCAAGCAGTTGCGTAGTGTTTCACTAAGGTAAACCACTCCGAATGGTTGGCTGATGAGTGTATATTGTGAAAGCTGGTTAATGTCGGGAAGATCTAGCTGAGGTGGAGTGAAGTTGACACGGGTCTGATATGATTCAACTGCGAGCTGGCGATCTTCTACACGTTCTTTGATGATTATGCGTCTGATGAAGATAAGCAAGGACTTGATGAATTCACGTTGTACTTCAGTTGAAAATTGTCTCATGCGACCCTGTACTTTGGCAAGGTACATGTCTTCAATGTCGTTGATAGACAAATTCTCAAAGTCCGCTTCAGAGAATGCATAATCCCTTTCGTCTTGCCTTTTGACCACAATATTCTTGAGGAAAGTGTAGTCCCATTTAGACGAAAGATCAACATGTTTGATGGCAACGATACTCTTAGTACTGAACACTTCATGTTGAGACTTCTGAACCTGGCAGCTTCTGTAGTAGATTCTTCGGCGTTCCGGCCAATGGTGAATCCCATACATTGCATCACGGTCATACTCTTCCACATTGTTGGAGAACATGTGGTTAGCTCTTTCCTCGATGGCTATACAGTTAGAGTATATGGCTGCAGGGAATGGAAGTGTCGTGATGTAGCGTATTTCCTTGAACCATCGCCACCGTGAAGAAGAAATTCCAATATTTGTTGAAGAAATATCAATGGAATCCTAGGTCGATCTGGTTGGCCAATTGTTGGTAGAGGTTTGGACCTTCTGTAATATGGAGGATTGTCCCGTTTGGTGAAGTCGATGTTTGCTTCCGGGTTGAGCCAATCCATATTGTTAGACATGGCTCGTGCTATATTATCAAGGTGATACTTGACTTCAATAGCACTTTCCGAGTCTGTCTTTTAGCGTTGAAATGCTTCATTCTTGATTCGCTTCAACTCGGATTTCGTCATCTTTTTCACACTGAATTTTTCTTGCAGTAGTTTCGCATGCTCCAATGTACTACATTCTGTCACCTCTTGACCTTCAGATGGGTAGGGAGTGGAATCAACAAGCTTCGAGAACCATTCAATGTACTACATGATAAGACGTCGGTCATAGGCGTCATTTTCTTCTTTTTCTTTGGCCTGGTTGAAGATTCTGGTTTCTTAGCTGTGTCACGAGAGATGGGTTGTTGTTGTGGCTCAGGGATTTCCTCATCGTCACCACCCGTATACTCAAAGTGATCACCATTTTTCTGAGTCTGGGGTGGTATCTCAGAATCCTGAGGTTTTTCAAAGAAGAGTGAGGAGGGGATCGTTGTTGAGCTAGAGTCCTTTGGGGTGGAGGCTGCATTGAATACTGAATGGAGGATGATTCACCAGACTTCTTCGTGCGTTTGGGCTCGTTATCCTTATCCTGATCTTTGTCTTCGTCGTCTCGTGAACGTTTAGGCCTTACAGCTTCTTCTCTGAATGCTGACCTGAGTTGGTATTCCAGCAATGCTTCAAACAATTTAGCTTCGTGAGAGGCAAACGTTGCAGAGCGTTTCGACATTTGAGCTACTAGACGGTTCACCAATTCATCATCTGAGAAGATTGTGGATTCAACTGGATTGATGCTCAAATTCATTGGAGTTGATTTCATGGCTTGCTTGGCTAGGTGTAAGAGATTCGGATAAAGTTGTCTGGTATACATTTCCTTTGTCAGTTTAGGAACGACCTCCATGAGGAACTTGTGAGAGTATCCTTTGATCATCTCGTCCATTTTCCCTTGAAGATCATCTTTCATGAGCTTCTGGACATACTCCCTTTCAACTTTCATCTCGTCTTGCTCATCATGAAGATACTGTATCTGGTCAGCAAGAAAATCTAACTTCTTCTTAGTAATATTTTTCTCTCTGACCGTTTTGACAGCTTTAACGATTCGTGACTTTGCATGAGACATCCAAGATGCAGTTGGCTTCTTCACTGATTTGGATGATGATTTGGTTGGTCTTTTTGATGGTGGTGGTGAAGAATGAGAAGAAGAATCTGATGACGAAGAGACATGAGGAGAGTCGGGGTCCTTAGGAGGTTCCGAGGTTTTCTCCTTGGGACATGTTGGACTGTCTAGAAGAAGCTTATCATAATCAGCGTCATCATCTTTTCCAGACTTAGTAGTATCGTCAGTCTTTGTTTCATCACCAGAAGTCTTTTCAGTCTTTTCCTTTTCTGGTTCTTCAAAGTCATACTCAAGAGTGTCCTCCACACGTGTTTGTTGTTGTACCAAAGTTGTGGCACCAGATCCCTTATCGGGTTGATTAACCGCATCGGGATTTGGTGTAGGTTGAACTCCACCACTTGACCCTCCGGGGCCACCCATTTGATCTTTAGCAAATTCTTTTGCAACGTGTTGTAGTCTAAGGAATTTGAACTTCTTCCTGTATGATGTATCCGGTTGTTCTTCATCTGAGCTTTCTTCATAAGGCACAAGTACTAGAGTCTTCCCTTTTCCTTGGTCATCTGGAGGACTAGGAGGTTTAGATACCGTTGTAGTGTCATCTTTAGCAGTTTCAGAGTAGAAAGTCTCTTCATCTGATGCAGTACCCTCTGAGTCTTCGTCTGTTAGCTTTCTTTGCGGTTCAGACTTAGGTACGGGAATAGGAACAGCTTCCTTGGCGGGAACTGTCCTCTTTCGTGGAGGATTCCTCCTGGGGAACTTCCTCTGACTCTCAGTGCTTGCGGTACTTCCTGCACTTCCTCTTCTGGTTTTCCTTAAAGGCGTACCAGAAGATTTTTCATCAAGAAATCCAACTTTGTTCTCTTCCACCGCAACCAAATATCTTTTATAAGAGTAGATCTGTTTGAGTTCATCTGAGAGAAGATGATCCGGCAACACAAAGCACCTTGTTTCTTAGTCGTTGACTCCTTAAATCTGACTGTTAGAGTGGGTTCACTCAACATGTCATGATTGTCGGGGTCATTGATTCTTTGGGGATGTCGGGTTGTACCCAAGTGCTCTCTGGATCAACAGTTTAGTATATCTGATGTAGGGAATCTTTGAGCCAAGCTTTTTGAGGAATGTCATCATGTCATCCCAAATCAGAGCTTCAACTTCGATGTGCTTCATGTTGATTAGAGCCCAAAAGATTTGCAGTTCCACGAGCTTGGGATGCTCATAGCCGCTGTCACGACCAGAAATGGATTTTGTGATGATGATATAAAGGGTTCTCCAAGGCTGAGGAATGTTCTTCAGATCCACATAAGAATGTTTGATGATTACTCCTGAAGCTTCGTCGTACCCAATATCAATCAAGAATTGCATAACCATCTCTTCAGTAGGTGCAGCAGAGAATTCAGTTGGTATGATGTCAGGAATGAAGAGAACAGCCCGTAAGTCTGCAGGAGTGATGGTGAGTTGCTTGTGATTAAGCGTCACCGTCACAACATTTTGACCTTTGACCATCTGCATTGTATTCCAGAATTGCTGTATGTAGATCTCCGGAACAGTGGTAGAGTTGGTGAGCATGTTCTGATAGGGATGATTCTTCAGAATATCCACTGCAATGAGACAAGAAGATTCCGAGCAGGTGAGAGTTTCAAAGTCAACTCTGAGATTGTTCTTTCCAATCTTCATTGGATAGCCATGTGGGAAGATATCAGCAATGATGAGAACATTTGGTGCATTCACATTCATTTGAGCAGCCATGTCGTGATCTGAAATAACATTAGCCAAAAGAACCAACATATCGAAAGACATAATGTTAGTCAACAGAAGGTTTTATTGTCTACTTATTGAATGATATATGTCAATGATTGTTACGAGTCCAACGTCACTTGTTTGTACAATAGTCCAATGTCGTCGAGAAAAGTTTCGTGAGTTAGTTAACTTTAAGTTTTAAAGTTTATGTTATTACTTGTTTTCCACAACATATTAAACGTTTAAGCTTATTAGTGACATTTATTGGTTTCGTGACGTTATGATTTATTTATTTACAAGTATGCACACGTAACAATTCATAATGAAGGTTTGATCAAGGCTTAGGCATAGAAATGGTAGCTTATGCGTGAACAGGAGAAGTATACGCGTAGACGCAAGCTTATGCGTAGGATCCTTACTTACGCGTAAGAAATATTATGCGTAGGAAAAGGGGACCTTATGCGTAGAGCTTACGCGTAAGGCTTACTCGTAAGAGTAGACCTTATGCGTAGTGGTCACTGTTTACGCATATCCTTCACATGATACGCGTAGTCCCTTTGTAGAACCTTACGCGTAAATGCTACGCGTAAGATTTCTCTTACGCATAACCTTCTACGCGTAAGGTGATCCTTATGCGTAGATTGCTAATGACCTTGATTCTGAATTATACGTGTAGCAGACCTGAAATAAAGTCATCATAGCAACAATATTAACACATACATCCATTTCATAACAGATCATGGCAAGAAAACACATCAAGCAGTTACGCGTAAAAAGTCTTACGCGTAGACCAAAACCCTAATAGTTTAAAGATTACGCGCAAGATTTTTAGCCATGGATTTTGCACCAAACTTTTTCTGGTAGCACTTAGATGCCTATGAAGTTGTCTTATGCAAGTTTTAACATCAAACAAGTTAAGAATCAAAAATGCCCAAATCGTATGAACAAGAACCCTAAATTTCAATTCTGTCATTTTGGGTGTTTCTGGGCAAGTTCTAGCAGTGGATAGGTTCAATTCAACATAAAAGCAACCTCATACAACAATCTTTTTAACCAGAAATACTCTTATTTGAAAACACCCAAACCACGCATAAACCCTAGTTTTCCAGATTCAATCAATTCGTGTTTCTGGGTGAATTTTGAGGATAAACATAGTAACATTAATGTTATTTGAACGTTTTGACATACATATTTTAACCACAAACACTCACCAATGATTGTGTGTTCATACGCTTATGCGTAGAACACATAATCACTAATATCTCACGTTTTAGCCGTTGGATTTGCATAAAAATCAAAACCCTTGCTTGTAATTACGTTTAGATTACGAAAACACTTACAATTTGATGATCAAAAACACGGAATTGAAGCTTGAATATTAGGCGTAGGATGAGTTTGGTATGAGTAATAAATGTGAAGTGAAAGTTAGGTGGAGGTGTTTTTATTAAAATAACTTTAAGCTTTTGGCAGTTTTAGTCCCTCCACATTTTCCATTTTCATCCAAAGCCTTTTAACTTCCATTTTGGTTACCAAACGAAGAATTCATGGAAATAACTTTGACGACACTCCCCCTCGACGTTAGAAATAATGAAAGGTTATGAATTTTAGTCCGAGGAGTGTCATTTGAACCAGAAAATTTACCACCATTGATAAAAGAAACAACCGGGATAGGATAATATGCAAGTACAGTGTTATTTTGAAACAGTTAAGAATTTATTTTCTCCCCCTCAACACTTGATCGGAAAAATACTGAATTTTGAAAGATTAGAGTGTTGACGGAAGAAATGTACTTGCCATTTTAAAAGAAATATAGATAGAAGAATATTTTTGTTGTTTTATCTGATTTTATATTTTTGTATTTTGTTTTTGAAAAATATTTACAAAAGAGGTTTTGGTGTTTGACTGGATTTTAAGAATGTTTTAAGAGTTCATCCAGTTCCTCTTGAGTCAAACACCGCATACCAATTCGGTGGACCAACTCATTAAACCTAGCAGGAGCTAAGGCTTTGGTGAGAAGATCTGCCAATTGGTATTCTGTACCCATAAAATATAATTCAACAGTACCCTGTTCCACGTGGTCCTTGATGAAATGATATCGAAGATCGATGTGCTTTGATTTTGAATGTTGAACTGAGTTGCACGAGATCGCAATAGCACTCCGATTGTCGCAGTACATCGGGATTCTGTCAAATACGTAACCATAGTCTTTGAGTTGTGTTCTCATCCAAATGAATTGAGCACAACACGCCGACATGGCTACATATTCTGCTTCGGTTGAGGACAGCGATGTACAATCCTGCTTCTTCGATTGCCATGACACCAGTTTATCACCAAGAAATTGTAGAGCTCTTGAAGTACTTTTACATGAATCTAAGCATCCTGCGTGGTCAGCGTCTGAAAAAGCTATTAGTTCAAAACCAGAATCCTTCGGATACCAGATCCCCAAATTAATGGTTCCCTTGATGTATCGGAGGATTCTTTTAGCCTAAAAGAGGTGGGTTTCAGATTGGTCGCCACGATAACGGAGCAAAGATAAACGGCAAAGACAATATCAGGTCTGCTGGTTGTTAGATACATGAGAGACCCAATAATACTACGGTATTTGGTAGGGTCAACCAATTTCCCATGCAAATCAGCGTCCAGCTTCTTGGTATGTGCCATTGGTGTGGCATAAGTATCAAAAGTATTCATTCCGAGGTGATTGATGAACTTGCAGTCCTAGAAAGAACGTAAGTTCACCCATCATGGACATTTCAAAATGTTTCTTCATTAGTTTTGCAAAAGCGATTGAGTACTTTTTATGAGTTGACCCAAAAATGATGTCATCCACATAAATTTGAACAATTAAAATATGTTCCCCGTGATATTGTATGAAAAGAGTTGGGTCGACCGAACCTTTGGTGAAATTATTGGCAATGAGGAAAGATGATAGCTTATCATACCATGCTCGAGGAGCTTGTTTGAGACCATACAGAGCTTTGTTCAGTTTGTAAACATGGTTCGGAAGCGCGGGATCAACGAATCCTTCTGGCTGGCTGACATAAACCGTTTCTTTCAGTTGACCATTCAGAAAGGCAGTTTTGACGTCCATTTGAAAGACCGTTATGTTCATATGAGCTGCTAACGCCAGAAATATCCGAACAACCTCAAGACGAGCAACCGGAGCAAATGATTCTTCAAAGTCAATACCCTCTTCCTGTCTATAACCCTTAGCCACCGGACGTGACTTGTTTCTGATGACATTCCCTTCAGCATCCAATTTGTTCTTCCAAATCCATTTTAGACCAATGACGTAGACCCTGATGGTCTTTCAACCAGTTCCCATACTTCAAGACGTTTGAATTGGTTGAGTTCTTCTTGCATGGATTCAATCCAGTTATCTTTTTTCATTGCATCCTTAATGTTTTTGGGTTCAGTTTGGCAGACAGTGAGTGCATAAATGCAATGTTCACCGTCTGTGTGAAGACGTTGTCTCGTAACGACTGGTTGATTCGGGTTGCCAATAATATTTTCCAGAGGATGGTCTTTTGTCCATCTATGTGTAGAGGGTTGATGTTTATATACATTATGCAGATTCTGAGGATTCAAATGGCTTGTAGATGATTCCGCGACATCAGGTGCAGTAGTTTCATTAGCAAACGGGTTAAAGAACGCATTTGGATCAAAATCTGCAGGTGGGGGTACTTCATTCAGAACATCATCAGCTGGTTCTGCGTCGTTGGATGCAGTTTGTTCAACTGTTGTAGTAGAGTCAACTGGTGGTGCATCTTCAACAGTAATTGTTGTAGTAGGTGTATCGGGTATAAGAGTATTATCAGGTTGAGCAGCGGAAACAGCGGATACACCTAGAACACGTTCATCAATATCGTCACTGAACAGAGGAGCAAATAGTCTTTCCATTTGTTGACGAGTAAGCTGAGGGCTTGTATCAGCTGATGATGGGGTTTGGGGGAAGTTTAAGCGGTTGTGACCGGGTTCCAAGCTGTTATACTCAGAAGCCATTTCAGTGAGTTCATCAAAATTAGCATGAATCGTTTCCATAACCTGCTTTGTCCGACGATTCCAGATCCGGTAACCTTTAGAATTTTCACAATATCCAATAAAGACTCCAATGTCAGCTTTGGCTTTGAGCTTTCCAAAGTCATCACGATCATTATTCGGATAGCAAAGAGATCCAAAGACATGAAAGTGTTTGAGATTCGGTTTACGGTTGTGGAGAAGCTCAAATGGTGTTTTGTTGTGGCGTTTAGTGATCATTGAGCGGTTCTGAGTGTAGCATGCAGTGGAGACAGCTTCAGCCCACAAGTAATCTGGAAGTTTAGCATTGATTAACATCGTTCTGGCAGCTTCCACTAACGTACGGTTTCGTCTTTCAACAACTCCGTTTTGTTCTGGTGTGCGGGCAATAGAAGTTTGATGCTCAATTCCCACTTTCTCATAATATTCCCGAAGAGTTTGATTCACAAATTCAGTTCCTTTGTCTGTTCGAATTTGTCTAACGGTGTTCCGGAGCTGAATTTGAATTTTCGTGAGAAAGGTGATGATCATCTGTGGAGCTTGATCTTTACTTCGAAGAAAATAAACCCAAGTCCATCTTGAGTAGTCATCAACAATTACCAGAATGTAGCGTTTGCCATTTATCGTCTGTACGCGCATCGGGCCACACAAATCCATGTGAAGAAGATGAAGCACATGCTGAGAGCTGTGTTCTACCTTTGAAGGAAAATGAGCACGAGTGCTTTTCCCTTGTGCACAAGCTGAGCATAGGTGATCTTTAGAATACCGGAATCTTGGGAGACCTTCAACAAGTTTGTGTCGAGCAAGGTTGGTGATGGTTTGAAAGTTTAGATGTGAGAGACGACGGTGCCATAGCCAAGATTTTGTAGATGTAGCCTTTGAGAGTAAACAAATGGGAGATGAAGCGATCATGTCTTGCATGGAGATAGTGTAGAGACTGGATGAGCGTTGGCCAGACATAAGATCATTTCCTTGAAGATCACGAATGAAACAAGTTTTATCCCTGAAAGCAACTTCCAAGTCTCCATCACAAAATTGACCAACTGAGAATAGATTGTGACTGAGGCCTTCCACATAATAAACCCTGCTAATTTCGATGTTGCCATTGATGTAGTCTCCGTAGCCCATGATAGCTGCGAAGTGATCATTCCCGAATCTGACAGTGCCAATGAACTTTGAAACAAAGTTTGATAACAGTTTAAGATTGCCTGTCATGTGTCGGGAACATCCGCTATCAACAATCCAAAGGATGATCTGTATCACCTGCATTACACACAGACGACACAGATGGAATAGAAGTAGATGTGGAACCCGAAATGTTAGAGGGTTCCAAAGCAGTTATAGTAGAAATACACACATCAATAACTTTAGGCATCCATTTAAATCCTAGTGTATTATGTATCCATTTCTGCCATCTCCAACTAGTCTTAGCTTTAGTCTTAGTGAATGCACTAGGTGGTACAACAATCCTTGGAGGTGATACTGGAACTACAGGGACATCAATGTGGTTCTTAGAATCTAAAGAGGGCGGTTTACCAAGCACAGACTTAGAAAGATTAGTGAGCCTAGAGGTATTCCGATTCTTAGGATTCTGTAAACCAGAGATGATAGCTTTAGCAACACATTTGTCATGACAATCAGAATTCATACTTTTACGACAAATAACACAAGGTGCATCAGACTAAAAATCAAAAGTACTTAAAGGTTTAGCATTTGTTACATCACTATTCCTATTACATTTTCCAGACGCAATATTGATAGTGGAAGCAACATGAGTCTTATTCATAGTCCTAGGGTGTTCTTCTACTTCAGCATTCTTTTTTGTTCTTTTCTTAGGTCGCAACTTCCTATTCTTCCTTGTATTGCTCCTAGGCTGTGAAGTGCGGACGTTTGGAAAAGAGGCAACTATTCCTGTTTCAGTAGAAGGAAGCACGTTAGCAACTTGTGATTTGGCAGTAGGGATTCTAGGTTCACGATTACTAAGTGTTACTGGTGCTATTCTCTTAATCACAGTAGGTGGAAGTTGTTCAACTTTCCTAACATTTCCTTTAACTTAGTGATAGTGTGCACCAAATCTTGATTTTCAGAACGAAGATTTCCAGCATAATGCATGACTTCTTTAGTGTGTGCAAGATAATGATCAAGTTCGTTTGATGCTTCATCACGAGTCTGTTTGAGTAAATCAAATATGACACCATATTCCTTTTTAACTTTGGCAAGTTCTTGTTCATATTTTGAGATTTGACACTTAAAAGACACGTTTTGATCATCCAGTTGCTCAATTTTAGGATCAGAAGATTGTGCACGCAACTGGGCGATTTTGTGTTGAAAAACAAGTTGTTGATCGTGAATATCTTTTTGACACCAATTAAGACGACGTATTGCATTTGAAAGTTCGTTTGACAATCGTTTATTTTCAACTGTTAAAGACTCAATCTGATGCATCATATCAGTATTCACAACATTATCAACAGAATCATAATCAGCAGAGATATCATCAGATGCATATGGCAAAGAATGTAATAACACAGCATTATGAATATCAGCACAAATAACATCTTCCAAGAGTCGATCAACATCTTTTCTCAACAATTTCTTTTTACGTTTAGTGTTTGAAATCGATGTTTCTGTTTTCTCGAAAACTGTTTTCATGAGACCAAGTTCCTTGTGAAAATTCTTTTCCCAATATAGTGCACAATTTTTCAAATTTTTGACATGGGGTAAAATTCTTTTCTGAAGAATATCTTTATGTTCTCGCGCCATTGGCGAGGTAAAATGTTGAACTTTTATTTCAGAATGAAATTCAATCTCACGTTCCAAAATTTTGAGGTCAGATAAGAAAGTGTCAAAGTATTTGATAACGCGACAACTTTCGGCATTAGTTTTACTTCACTAAGTGAAGATAAAGGACCATTAATTTGTGCACCTTTTGGTTGAGGACTGACTTCTGAAACTGGTGTGATAACCAAAGGTGTGTTTGAAGTATCTTGTTGTGTGACAAAAGTTACGGATTTCGAATAGTTAAATGGTTTATTATAAACGACATTTTCCATTTTTGACCGACTCTCGTCATCAGCATCTAATTCCTCCATCCGATTATATTCAACAACAGTCATAATTGAATCATTAATTCTATGTTCTGCACTGTAGACATCAGGATTTGGTTTGAATGCTCTGTGTGAAAACTTAGGTTTATAATCAGCAAGATTCGGTCCATATCCATTTGGATTTGGTTTGAAAGAAAACTTTTGAATCGTTGTGATTGATTCACCATGTTTATAAACAACAGTTTTAAACTCTTTGATTTTGGTTTGTAAGTCGACAATTTCCTCAAGATAGTCATCTATTCGTTTCGTTGAATGCTTTTTGTACTCAGAGAACTGTTTTTGACAAGTTAACAACTCAGCCTTGGCTTTTTGAGTTTCCAAAGTAAGAGCGTTAAGTTGTTGTTTATGTTCATGTTTCATTTGTTCTATTTGAGACAACAAAGCATTCTTCGAAGCGGCTAGATCACAAATCTGTCGTTCCAAATATTTTTCATTTTGGTGTGATTTAGCAAAAGCGGCTTCAAAACCTTTTTCACGGTTTTCTTGAGTTTTGAAAAAGTTGAGTTGTCGAATTAAGCATTCATTATCCCTGGTTAACAGTGCATTTTTCTCTTTTAATTTCGTGCAAATTTCCAAACGAGAATGTTGGTCTTTAATTAAGGTCAAGAGCTCAGTTTCTCTTTCAGACAAAATCTCATTTTGTTCAACGTTAGTCTCAACATGATCATTATGTAGATCCTCAAATATAACCACGGAGTCAACTTGATTATCAATATTAACCATAAGGTCATTTTGATCATCAAATATAACTACGGGATCTATTTGATAATCATCGGAATGAGATGTGGAAGACTCATGTTGAACACTCTGATCCTTGTCAGATAGAGAAAGTGGCGGAGATAACAGATCATTGATGATAATTTTTTGTTCAGGTACATGAGACAAGCCGTCAGTGTCATACACTGGGCCTGTATCACTCATGTGTAGTGCTTGCATTTGTGCCATCAACATCACTGCTGCATTAGCCTGCAAGTCCTCCATATCATCATCAGAATCTGCATCTGCCATAAAGCTCTGTTCCTTGTTGGTAAGAGTTCCACCAGCTTCATCCTTAAGAGCCAAGAGCAAAGCCTCTTCGAAATAAGCACTGCCTCTTGTCCTTGGTTTAGGACATGTATTAGCCAGATGACCCTTCTCATTACAGTTATAGCATCGAAGACCATTAACCCCATTCTGAGCATTTCCTTGTTCAACCACTTGAGCCCTTTGCTGCTGCGGAGCACCCATGTTATTCCTTCCCATAGCATTGAACCCTTGACCACCTCCCATCTGACGACCATAACCACGATTTTGAACTTCAACGCGTCCATTGTTCACAACAGCCTGATTTCTTGTATTAGAAGAGGAACGAATGCGATTGTTGGATTTGTTTGTATAACGGCCAAATGCTTTAGCAATCATAACAAATCCTTGTTGCAATTCATCGAAGGCATTGGAGTCCTCATCAGCTTCACTGTAAAGAGCTTGAGCAGTGTTGTTGTTGTATGGAACCAATTGATTTTGTTGAGGTTGTAGCTGTGACGGATCAGAAGGTTTGATGGTTGCAGTTGTTTGAGGAGCGGGTTGAGGAGCTTGTTGAGGAGGAATGTTTGTTTGAGCCCACAAAGCAAGTTGTTGATTGTCCGGAAGTGATGGTGGAACAGTTTGACCACGGAGAATCCTTTCCTTATCAACTTCTTTTTGGTGAGGCTTCAGATAGTCGTACAACAATCCGTAGGTAGCATGATGCATATCTTTAGCTTGACGGAGAAAAATGACATACTTCTCCCATTCCGGACCAAGACTACTTAGGAACTTAGTGTTGACAGCAATTCGTGGCATGATGATATTGTGTTTGTCCAAATCATTAATGATGTCTGAAAAGCGATGATGATAAGATTCTAATGACTCTCCTGGTTCAATCATGTAGTGTTCATAAGCCAAGTAGATTTTGGATTCCATGTCTTCCTGATTGAGTGTTGTGCCTTGTATAAGAAGATGAATCTGTTCCCACATTGCTTTGGCAGTCTTTAGAGCATCAACACTTCGAAGGATTGGATTGGGTAATCCTAAAAGGATGTATTGCATTGCAAGTTCGTCGGCTTCAAAGTGTAGAAGTTGATCACCCATGAGTTCTGCAACAGTTGCAATGTTGGTGACATCATCTCTTGGTGGAACAGCATTAGGATCTCCGGGTGTAACGATAGTAGGCATCTGAAATGGACCTTCCATAATGACCTTCTTTAAAAACTTTCCATGTGGCTTCTTTAGATCACAAAACCTAAAGAACAGAATCACCCATTGATCATAATTACCGGGAGTGAGCATTGGAGGTCTATCAAGTGAGCCAGCTTCATGAATTGATTGTTGGCTACTCAAGGCTTCACACATCTTGCCAAACCATGTTGGTTCCTTCATAGTATTCCTGGATGGATGTTGATTGTAGAAGTTTGTGTAAGGTTGTACTTGAAGACTAGGTGGTGGTTGTACCATTTGAGGTTGTGGAATTGCTGCAAGTAGTGGAGTATGTTGTTGATAAATTGCTTGTTGTTGATTCCATTTTTGATGTTGTGGACTTAGTTGTTGTTGTTGTTGTTGTTGATTATAAGTGTAAGGAAAATAGTTAGAGTATGGTGGTTGTGACATGTTGAAAACTTGTGTTGTTAAATGGATCTTTGTAGTCGAATGAACCTTTGTTGATGAAGTATCCTTAGGCGTAGAAATCACAATAGCCAAGTAACACTTATGCGTAAAAACACCAAAGTCACGCGTAACAGCAAGAGTTACGCGTAGGTTTAGCTTACGCATAAGAGAGGAACAAACACTAAAGTTAAGCGTAAAACAAGAAGTTAGGCGTAGAAAACTTAGGCGTAGGATTATCTTATGCGTAAGACTAAGCTTAGGCGTAAGATAAATCTTATGCGTAGGATTTTCTACGCGTAAGCTTTATGCTTATGCGTAATTTTAGGGTTTTGCCCAAATGATCTTTTACACTATCACAGTGCAAAAGATATCCAAAGTCGACGTGTTTTCAGGCTTATCCAAGCAAGAAACCACGGAGTAAACCACGAAACTGAAGATCAAACCAAGGATAAAGTTACGCGTAAAACTAGGGTTTTGATACGCGTAGCTTTACTCGTAAAATTGATTTTGCCCAAAGATGTTTCTAAACCAGATTTTTGTGATGAGATAGCTTCAATATCACCAAAATAACACAAAAGTATGAAACTTGATGAACCAAAACGTCTAAACAGGTTACGCGTAGGACGAAACCCTCGAACAAAAACTAGCTTAAAAACGTAGATCCACGCGTAAAGTTTGAAACTTTTTGCCAAAAACAGTTATTTTAACACCTTAAAACATTGAAAGGACAAGAATCTTGGATTAAAAAGTGTAAAAAACGTGTTTTTAAGCGAACAAAAGTATCACCAACGAACCGTATGTTTACGCGTAGGACCAAAACCCACTTCAAAACAATACGTTCACCCAACTATTTGGCGATTGATACCACTGTTAGGTTCCCAAATATGCAACACAAGTAATAATAGAATAAATAGAGAAGAGAAGAGATCGGTTGAACAATAAACAAACACACACACACGTTAGACTTGACCGGTTATGCGTAGAGTATGTGTGAAAGAAATAAATTGAACAACCAACCCTCAAGTGAGGGTTATAACAAGGTATTTATAAGAGGGAAGCTAGGGCAACACTCCTAGTTCCCATCCTTTTCCTTATTGGACTAGGCCTTGGCTTATGGGCCTTCTACATAAGCCTAAGGCTAATTACTAACATAAAGGCCATATTAAGCTAACTATTACATATAAATTACTAACACTTGAATTAAGGTTTAGGAGTGATTCCAACAATCACCTTTCAGAGTGGGGGTCACAACAGCCAGATTGATTATCTGCTGGTGCGAAGAGGCGACTTTAGAGCATGTAGGGACTGCAGGGTTTTCCCAGGTGAGACATACTCATCCCAACACAAATTGTTAGCTTTGGATACACTTTTTGAGAGGCAACTACCTAGGAGAGTAGCGCCCAGGTTGCCGAGGATTCTTTGAAAGAATTTGAACGATGGGGAGGTAGAGTCATTCAGAGTGCAAGTATCGGAGGGACTTTCTACTCGGTCGGAGGACTTGACGGCTAGAGATGCGGACCGTTTGTGGACCGCTTTTGCCGAAATCATTAAAGACGCAGCAAAAGAGTCCCTCGGTGTGGCTAGCGGGATAGCTAGGACCCTGCCACCCAAAAGGGAATCTTGGTGGTTTAGCGAGGAAGTGCTATCCAAAGTTGCCGTGAAACAATCCAGTTTCAGGGAGCTTCTTCTGTGTCGAGAGGGCAACTAAGCTGATATTACCGCCGCGGAGGAGAGGTATAAAGTAGCTAAAAGATAAGCGAAAAAGGCAGTGGCTCAGGCGAAGGACAATGCGTACGAAGATTTGTACAAGAAATTGGACTCCAAAGAGGGGGCTAACGATATATTTAGGATTTCTAAAGCCCGTGAGAGAAGAAGGAGGGATTTAGGAAACGTCAAATATATCAAAGATGTAGGCGGTCGGACCATTGTGTGCGAAGAAGATATTAGGAAAAGATGGGGAGAGTAGTTCTCCTCCCTTTTCAAAGGAGGAGGCACTGCAGAAAGCAGGGAAGAAGAGTATACTACCCAACTACCTTGTGGAAAACTAGAATGGGGGGGGGAATACCGATTAAAACTTTGTTTTAAAATATTTAGATCGACTTATGTCAATCTATTCAAATGTGTATGTTGGATGTTGATAGATAGAAATGGAAATATGTAATGCAAAGGTAAAGAATAAGAAACACAAAACCACGACACGAGTGTTTATAGTGGTTCGGCTACAAGGACACCTTCCTTGCCCTACTCCACTCCCGAGTCACCTACTCGAGAGATCATAATCACTACACGACACAACTCCTTATGGCGGAGAAGCCTTCACAACGTCGCTTACTCTTTTTCTAGTACTAGGCTAGACACCGATTTCTTCCACAAGGTAGAACCACACCTATCACAACGTCGCCTACACTTTATTTGGTACAAGGCTAGATATCGAGTTCCATTACAAATGAGGAACTACTACACAACACCTATCCCAAAGGAGACCCACTCCTTATTACAACATCATCAAGGATATCAATATCCTTGGATACACCCTATCTCTATTTGTAGATCGATACACCTTATCGATGGTACACCCTTGGCATCCTTCACTAATGCCTTTAACACGGACGTTAAACACCTTTCACTAATGCCTTCGTCTTGACTCTTTAAGCATCCTTCACTAATGCCTTTGACACGGACGTTAAGCACCTTTCACTAATGCCTTCGTCTTGACTCTTTAAGCATCCTTCACTAATGCCTTTGACACGAACGTTAAGCACCTTTCACTAATACCTTCGTCTTGACTCTTTAGGCATCTTTCACTAATGCCTTTGACACGACACTTCTAGGGAGGAAGAAAGAACTGTCAATAAGAGAACCTCAGTAGTCTTGATGATGACGAAGCATGGCAACTCATGGACTTAAGCTTGCTCGACTTCAAGAGGTGGTGATCTCGCCTTTAAGAGGGACCTAGAGAATCATACAAAAACAAACACAAACTACATAGAGAGATCCTTTGGATCTTAGGTTAGAAAGTTTACAATACTAGGTGAAAATATGTGTGGGAATGATGATCCAAAATGAAGAAGTGGCACACTATTTATAGAAGAAAATAGTCTACTGTTCCACGGATCCCACGGATCCCTTGCTTGAGGGATCCGTCCAGTGTAAACAGGGGGAACCATGGGATGCTCCTCTTTGCCCATGGGTTTTGGGTAATGGGTCATGGGTCATGGGTTATGGGTTATGGGTCATGGGTCCTAGAATTTAGACCATGGGTATCCAAGTAGATACAATGTATCTAGTATGTGCAATGCATCTAGTCCATGGGTCATGGGTTAAATCCATGGGTCATGGATAATACCCATTCATGACTTATGCATGATGTCATGCAATGGGTTATGGGTTATGCTCCATGGGTATGGGTCATGGACTTTGGGTTATACCCAACTACATTCAATGTATTTGGTCAATGGGTCAAATACTTAAACTTCTACCCATTATATTACCCATTATAATACATACTAATTATGTATATATCTACCCAATATATAAACACTAGTTGTTGTACATATGTATTACTAAATCATAAAATCACTATTACTTGTTTAGTGTTTTATGTGAAAACGTAAGTGTGTTAGTAAACTATTGGCTCAAACCATTTACGTATTTTATTTGTTTCGTTAAAATGATTTTACGTTTGTTATCGACAAAACATTAGAAGATCGTAAAATGTTCTCGTCTTAGATCCCCCTTGACGAGTCCATCCCTTTGTGAGGGCGTCAAGTAAGAAGAAATACTAAACTAGTGCATTACAACTATGTTTGCAAATGGTTTCGTCTTTGTGACGAATATGCTCCCCCTTGATGATTGCAACTTTGCAAAGGGACGTCATGTAACGTAATCCTAATGTGAAATATATTGCAAATGATTTTGCAAAGTATCGCTTTGACACAAAACTCCCCCTAGCTTTGGGTGTCAAAGTCTTCATGTGTATATTGAAAATCTACAAAACAAAGGTTAGAAAACAAGTATATAATGCATAATTTCCTGCAAATAATACTCAAGTTAGTAGAAAACAAGTCTTCTGTTGCACGGATCTCACGGTTCCCTCCTTGGAGGGGTCCGTCTAGGCAAAATAGAGGGATCCGTCTGACTGTAAACAAAATACAGCAATGGTGATGTAACAAATGATGTTAACATCAAAATAAGATATGTATTAAGGTAAAAAACATACTCTCAAGACAATATGGCACATAATATGTAATCTCATTCAATAAAACATACGAGAATTGATCTACAAATCTCTAAAAACTAAGAGAATGATTTAAACATGAAATGTGATTCCTAAACGATCTAAGTTAAGCTTAAAACTAGGACACCACTTGAATCCTTAAGCTCACGGTTGTTTAGGTTTGTTGACCTCATCGAAACGCTCGAGGAGGTGATAAAACATGAAACATTACTCTTCACGTAGTTCATGTATCAAGCCTTCAACGTGTTGACAATGATAACAATCCTTGTCATGGCTTGGAAAAGGTGGTAGTAGAAATGGAGCGGCTTGATGTGGAGGATCAAGTGAAGAGGGTTGATGATCCTCAAAAGAAGGAGGGATTTGTGGAGGCACATTCAATGATGGCTCAACAAAGGATGATGGTAGAGGTAGAGAGGTGTCAACTTCCTTGTGGTCGGGTGGTTGATTTTGATGATTCCTCATAATCCAAAATGGACAATTTGAGGGAAATGGAGAAAAAGATACCGGTGCAAGTGTTGATTCAACACCTTGGTTTTGTTCCACAATCTTCTTTATTGAAGAAAGTGTCGGCAATGGTGGAGGATGTGATGGCCTAGGAGGTAAGTCCTCTAAGTTATAGAGATGTGGAGATGATTGTGAAGTGGTAAATGATATGGCTCTAGGCACCAAAGATGATGGTTGGGAGGAAATGGGTGTGTTTGGTTTAGTAGGAATTATGGTGTTTAGTGATGATATTTTTGTGGGAACAATCCTCTTAGGGATTGGTTTGATTGGCTGAGTTAGTGGAGGAGAAATCCTAGCATTTGTGGATTTAACGGGAGATGATTCGGTTGAGGAAATTTCGTGTACAACACGAGCAAGTTTCTTGGGTGGTCCTTTGGTGAATGAGTTAGCACTAGGAGCTTTCCTCATGATGAAGTGACTAATGATAAGGTTTCTAAGAGCTGAGAATTAAGTTGTGGTTGATGACTAATAAATTCTAACAAGATGACTTATAAAGGGAAGGATTTGGAAAGTGCATTAAAGACTTAAACCAGTAAGATCCTTAGGAATGTGATGATTTGCATGCACAAGGGTCAACTACAGATTTGTACTGATCTATGAGTTTAATTAAGACAAGATGGAGTGTTCAAGTTAGCAAGGAGAGCTTGAAATGATTGTTTTAGGCAGGATTTGCTGAATCTGTCACCCGGATCCCACGGTTCCCTCCAGTGAGGGATCCGTCTAGGCTAATCCTAGGGATCCGGCTCTCAGCAGCTAAGAAAGAAGGAAAATGATGTTTATGGATTCTAATACCTATACATCTTGAGTATCTCAGTCTTCTTAAGTGTTTTAAATGAGGTGTGACTTAAATGATCAAGGGCAATGAGTGGTGGTAGCTAATGATTGCCTTTTATGGAAGGAAAATGATACTTTATGACCACCAATGGGTGATCAAGGATGACACTAGGAATATTGATAGTGTCAAGTGATGTTAAATGATCTTAGAGATCAGATGGCAACTTGGGATAAAATTTGAAAATTCCTTAAAAATTATAAGAATTGAAAAACTAGTTTTTGACCCATTTTGAGGTAGAGATGACTAAAATCAATTTGCCAAAATTGAGAAATTTATAAAAATAGATGTGTTGACATGTGAGAGATGATGTGTGAGTATAGGAGAGGAAGTATGATGATTTTTGGTGATATGATAAATTAAAAGGAATTTTGAGTGTGATCCTAACTGAGCTATGAGTGAGTGTGAAGCTTACTAAGCTTGAGGAAGGCTTAAGTGGTCTTAAAGCCTTATGTTTAGCTAGTGTGAGGTGATCTAGTGAGCTGTTTTGATGTGTGGGATTCTGCATTGTACATCTGTCACCACGGATCCCACGGTTCCCTAAAAGGAGGGATTTGTCTAGTATATCTTTAGGGATCCGGCAACTGCAGATCAGAAGCATCACAGAAAAGAATGCAGATTTTGCACTATACTATGTATACCAATTGCTATTGTTCTCTACTCTAAAATAACACCAAAACAAGCAAAATATCTCATAAACCATATCATAAAAGGAGTAGTAATGATAATATCCAAACAACCAAAATAAAGCATTTCACAAGCATAAGCATCTATTGTAAAATGATAAACAAAATGTCTAAAAGCAATCATAATCCTAATGTCTCTTTCGTCAATCTTTTCTCTTCCTCTTTCCCGACTTCACGACGTAGTTAGTTAGGCATTGGATCATGCCTTTCAATTGCTTGAATTCTTCGGTCTCGTTTGGAAGAGTTGGAAGTTGTTCAAAGTAGGTTATGGGGTCCAAGTCAACGTTGGCAGCGGGGTTGACATTTACTTCTTCTTCGTCCGAGGATTCCGGGAGAGCCCGAGGTCTTCTTCCATTGACCATGAACCATTTATAGGGTTGTTTGGTGAGTGGTACCATGACGTGATCGGTAAGGAAATGATCATCGTTGATTGGAGAAGGTTTCATTGCACTAACATACTCACGGAGTCATGTTAGGAGCATACCATAGGGAAGTACCATGTTGGCGACTTTGAATACACCGACCATTCTCTTCACCATGTAATAGGCAAGATTAAATAGCCTTTGGTGAATAAGGTAATATATCATTTGGATAAGACATGCATTTGGATGGTCTTTGTTTCCGGCCAAACTAATGACATTTTCCATAAGAATTTCTTCCCACTTTCTATAGATGGGATGCATTTCGAAGAGTTCCATTTGAAATGGATCACGGTGAATAAGCTCTTTGTTGCGGTTGAAGCGAGATTGGTCAGCTCTAATTTGGAAAATGGTGTCTCGAACAATTGCGGGGTCATCAAGAGGAGTATGGTAGATTGGTTTGGAATCTAGTGCAAAGGATTGAGTGGATATTGCCCAATCGAGGGAGTACATACAAATTCCTTCACAAGGAATGCGGAGGATTTGTGCAAATGTGTTAAGGGGTAGAGTAAAGTTTTGTTTATTGATGATAAAAGTGATTGAAATGCTATCATCACTATTTCGAATGATCCTAACGCTTTTGTAGAATTTAAAGATGAAAACCGGACAAATTTGTTCATCAATATCAAGGAGACAATCAAAGTTGATTGCCGAGAAGACTTGACGAATGTCGGTATTTTCAAGGAAACATTCCTTGACCATACGACCTTCGTGGATAAGTCATTTTTCAAGTCTTTTGAAGACTTTACGATCGGTTTTTGACAACCCCTCTTTTCGATAGTATTTAGTGAGGTAGTGAACAGTATCATGGTGGTCTTGTTGGGTAGCTTTAGGCATGGTTGGTCCTAGAAAAACCAATATTCCAATTAGGTAAAATTTGTTGAGATGGGTTTATGGTTTTGATTTGTATTAACAATGTTGTAAGCACAATGTAATCTTAGGATGAGGATTGTTATGACCTAATTTCAAAACCTAATTTCATCAATTGATTAAGAAATATTGAAGACAATAAACCCTAGGATGAGGATTGTTATGACCTTTTATCACGTATACCTTATCACTTTACCAAGCAAACCCAACACAAACACGTAACAGTTATGCGTAGATGAAGAAGAAAAGATTAAGATAAGAACTTGGTGACTTGAATATGAATTCGTGTATGTTAGAGAGATAGAGAGAAGAAAGATGAAAACAATAAGATGTATATTGCTTCAAGGAAAAACACACACACACACACTCAAGCACACCCCTCAAATGACATACTTGAGGGGTATTTATAGTACAAGAGATGATGCCCTAAGGCTTTGCCATGGGCCTTGTATGTGGGCTTGGACATGAATTGGGTTACATGAACTTATACAAGGCGAGCTTAACTAAACATCTAACCATTTAGCTTAGCCCAATCCATGAGCCCTATGACTATTCTAGCATGATATCTAACACACGTTACAAAGTTCCTAAATGTGAATGACCATCACTTCTAATAAAAACTATTAAGGCTAACAAGGATGATGAAGATTAGAACATATGAGTGTAATTACTTATAATGATGTTCTAGAGGAAGATGCTTGATGATATGAACCCCTACGGAGATGAAAGCAGCAATTGGGTCATTTTTGTGTTTTTTAAGGAGAGGGAAAAGAGCAGAATTGGTTTTAAAAAGCGTATGGTTGCTTTATGTCGCACGGTTCCCCCGGATCCCTTGTAATTGGGATCCGGCTAGTACAACTTGTGGGATCCGGCTACTGTGGATAGAAAAAGGGTGTTTGGTGTTATTTTTGTAATAAGTTATAGACTAGCTTATGGAACAGAAATAGCTTTTGAGGTTCCTAATTGAATAGATATTTGGTTAACGAGATTCGATAAGTTAAATATCAAGGATCTATTTGTGACGGCGGCGTTAGTTTGACGATCTTTTAGAAAATCAAAGAGGAATACTATTCCCGATGATGAGTAAGTCGGGAAAGTAGCGAAAAGAGACTTTTTATAGACTAGCAATTAATAACGTCTAAATAAAAGATAATATCAATATATCCATGTAAACGTAAACTAGCTAATTTGTGGATAAGTAAACATACCTCTTGATATGGTTTATGGAAACCATAAAACGGAGATACTTCATGAGCTTTTAAAGTAATCTGTTGTACTTAGAATAAGTAGGTTGCGATTACTTTTAGGTTCTTCCGTGAAAGTTGACTTCATTTATCTTCGAATAGAAATGAATACTTTGGAGAGATCCTAGCATGAAGATTTCTTGAAAAGAAAATGTTAGAATAATCTATCACTATCCAACATAAAAGAAACAATTTGTTTTAAAATATTTCCTTCTTTGTAGTTTTCAAACATACACAGATCGTATCAAGTTTTTAAAGTACAACATACTCTAAGAGACTTGGTAACGAAGCTCTGATGCCAATTGTGTAAAACTAGAAGGGGGGGTTGAATAGTTTTACCAATTAAAACTTCGTTTTAAAATATTTAGATCGACTTATGTCAATCTATTTAAATGTGTATATGGATGTTGATAGATAGATATGGAAATATGTAATGCAAAGGTAAAGAGTAAGAAACACAAAACCACGACACGAGTGGTTATAGTGGTTCGGCTACAAGGACACCTTCCTTTCCCTACTCTACTCCCCGAGTAACCTACTCGAGAGTTCGTAATCACTACACGACACAAATCCTTATGGCGGAGAAGCCTTCACAACGTCGCCTACTCTTTTTCTGGTACTTGGCTAGACACCGGGTTCTTCCACAATGTAGAACCACACCTATCACAACGTCGCCTACACTTTATTCGGTACAAGGCTAGATACCGAGTTCCATTACAAAGGAGGAACTACTACCCAACACTACACAACACCTATCCCAAAGGAGACCCACTCCTTATTACAACATCATCAAGGATATCAATATCCTTGGATACACCCTATCTCTATTTGTAGATCGATATACCTTATCGATGGTACACCCTTGGCATCCTTCACTAATGACTTTGACACGGACGTTAAGCACCTTTCACTAATGCCTTCGTCTTGACTCTTTAAGCATCCTTCACTAATGCCTTTGACACAGACGTTAAGCACCTTTCACTAATGCTTTCGTCTTGACTCTTTAAGCATCCTTCACTAATGCCTTTGACACGAACGTTAAGCACCTTTCACTAATACCTTCATCTTGACTCATTAGGCATCCTTCACTAATGCCTTTGACACGACACTTCTAGGGAGGAAGAAAGAACTATCAACAAGAGAACCTCGGTAGTCTTGATGATGACGAAGCATGGCAACTCATGGACTTGAGCTTGCTCGACTTCAAGAGTTGGTGATCTCGCCTTTAAGAGGAACCTAGAGAATCACACAAAACAAACACAAACTACATAGAGATATCCTTTGGATCTTAGGTTAGAAAGTTTACAATAATAGGTGAAAGTATGTGTGGGAGTGATGATCTAAAATGAAGAAGTGGCTCACTATTTATAGAAGAAAATAGTCTACTGTTCCACGGATCCCATGGATCCCTTGCTTAAGGGATCCGTCCAGTGTAAACTGGGGGAACCGTGGGACGCTCCTCTTTGCCCATGGGTTTTGGGTCATGGGTCCTAGACTTTGGACCATGGGTATCCAAGTAGATACAATGTATCTAGTATATGCAATGCATCTAGTCCATGGGTCATGGGTTAAATCCATGGGTCATGAATAATACCCATTCATGACTTATGCATGATGTCATGCAATGGGTTATGGGTTATGCTCCATGGGTATGGGTCATGGACTTTGGGTTATACCCAACTACATTCAATGTATTTGGTCAATGGGTCAAATACTTAAACTTCTACCCATTATATTACCCATTATAATACATACCAATTATGTATATATCTACCCAATATGTAAACACTAGTTATTGTACATATGTATTACTAAATCATAAAATCACTATTACTTGTTTAGTGTTTTATGTGAAAACGTAAGTGCGTTAGTAAACTATTGGCTCAAACCATTTACGTATTTTATTTGTTTCGTTAAAATGATTTTACGTTTGTTATCGACAAAACATTAGAAGATCGTAAAATATAAATAAACGTTTTTACGGCTTATTTGTATTAACATACCTGAATGCTACTATTTGAGGATTAGTCAACCAGAAGTGAAGGTTGCAATACAGAAGATGCGAAGGAACAAAGCGGTAGGGCCGAACCAAATCCCCATAGAAGCTTGGAGGTGCCTAGGCCAGGAGGGGGTAAAATGGCTGACTTGCCTCTTCAACAAAATCTTCGCCGGTGATAAGATGCCGGAAGAATGGAGACTCAGTGAAGTCACCCCCACCTACAATAAAAAGGGGGATGTGCAAGTGTGTAGTAATTATAGGGGCATCAAGCTCCTTAGCCACACCATGAAGCTTTGGGAGAGAGTTATTGAGAGGAGGCTGAGAAGGGAGACGAGGGTGTCTGAGAACCTATTTGGTTTTATTCCAGGAAAGTCCTCTATTGAGGCTATTCACCTTCTCAGAAGTCTCATGGAGATGTATAGAGAAAGACTAAAGGACCTGAATATGGCGTTCCTTGACCTTGAAAAGGCATATGATAGTGTCGCACGAGAGTTGATTTGGAGAACTCTTATTGATAAGGGAACCCCAAGGAGATTCATGAGAGTCATTAAGGATATGTACAAGGGGGCCAAGACCCGTGTTCGGTCCACCGTGGGGATCTCAGAGTTTTTCCCTGTGGAAGTTGGGCTCCACCAGGGATCTGCTATAAGTCCCTACCTCTTCGCCTTGATTCTTGATGACTTATCTCGAGGGATACAATAGGGCATCCCATAGAGCATGATCTTTGCTGACGACATTGTGTTGGTGGCAGAATCGGCGGAAGGGTTAAACAAAAGGCTTGAGCTCTTGAGGGAGGCTCTTGAAGACAACGGTCTTACGGTGAGCAAAGAGAAGACTGAATACTTGAGATGTGTTTTTGGGAGGAGCAAGTCAGACCACCTCGAGGATATTCAGATCGGTGACTAGATCCTGCCACCCAAGGAGTCTTTTAGATATCTAGGATCGATGATTCACAAATCAGGGAGGATAGATGAGAACGTAACCCACCGGATCAGAGCTGGTTCGGCGAAATGGAGGGCGGCGTCGGGAGTCCTCTGTAACAGGACGTCCCCTTAAAGTTAAAGGGAAAATTTTATAAGGTGGCGATTAGACCGGCTATGTTGTACCGGTCGGAGTGTTGGCTCATCTCCAAGGCCCATGCCAACAACGTAGAGGTGGCAGAATTGAGAATGCTAAGATGGACTTGTGGTAAAACCTTGCTTGACATGATCCCAAACGGAGTTTTCAGAGCAAATCTTGAGGTCGGAAATATTATTTCGAAGATGAGAGAAGGTAGGTTGAGGTGGTTCGGCCATGTCAGGAGGAGGCCACAAACAACGCCGGTTAGAAGGATCGAGGCGCTAGTAGTTGATGGTGTGAGAAGAAGGGGCAGACCCAAACTCAGGTGGGAGGATAGAATTGAGCTAGACATGTCGGAGGACATGACGTCAGATAGGAAGGGATGGAGAGATAGGATTAGGATTTGCGGTTAGTTTTGGCTGGGGTATTAGTGGCTTTAGGTTTGTTTTGGTGGGTTAGGTTTTTTAGGCGTCTCTTTGGTGCCTTGCCTTTTGCTTTCCCTTGTGATTTGCCGTAGCTTTAGGCCCCGTGCGTTGCTTCGCTTTGCTCTATGTTGTTTTAGTTTACCTGCTTTTCTTGTCGTGCTTTTGTTTTTGGTTCCGTGTTTTGCTCTGCCTTAGCTTTAGGTCCGTGCGTTGTTTTTGCCTTGCTCTGTGTTGCCCCTTTAGGTCTGCCTGTGTTGGAATCACTCCTAAACTAGAATTCAAGTTTTAGTAATTAATATGTAATAGTTAGCTTAATTATGGCTTTTATGTTAGTAATCAAGGCTAGGCTCATGTAGAAAGCCCATGAGCCTATCCAAAGCCCAATAAGGAAAGGATGGGAACTTAGTGTGTTGCCCTAGTTCCCTCCTATAAATAATCTTGTAACTCTCATTAGAGAGTTCGTTGTTCACTTGCACTCAAATCCTACGCATAACCTTTCTATTTCATTCGTGTGTTTGTGTCTTGTGTTCATCCGCTCTACATGTTGTCTATATTTCTTCTATTGATGCTTGTGTTACAAATATGGGAACCTAATAGTGGTATCAATCGCCAAATAGTTGGGTGAAAGGTTTTGTTTTTTTGAAGGTTTGTGAGTTACGCGTAAGGCTCTCGGTATTAAAACTTCATACGCTTTAAAAAATCAATTTTTACACTTTCAAATCCAATATTCTTGTACTTTCAAGGTTATTAGGTGTTAAAGTTTACGTTTTTGGCAAAAAGTTTCAAACTTTACGTGTATCTCATTGTTTTTAAGCTTGGTTTTATTCGTGTGGCTAGTCCTACGCGTAAGGTGTTTAAGAGTTTTGGATCATCAAGTTTCACACTTTTGTGTTATTTTGGTGATATTGAAGCTGTCTCATCACAAAAAGCGGGTTTGGAAACACTTTTGGATGGAAATCTCAGTTTTGGCAAAACCTACGCGTAACGAAACCCTAGTTGTTACGCGTAAGCATTCCTTGGTTTGATCTTCAGTTTTCTTGGTTTACTCAGTGTTTTCTTGCTTGGATAAGCCTGAAAACACTTCGACTTTGGACATCTTTTACACTGGTATAAGTGTAAAGGATTTTTGGGCAAAACCCTAGTTTTTACACCTAAGCAATAACTTACGCGTAGAATCCTTTACGCATAAGCATTTACTTACGCCTAAGCCTTATCTTATGCATAAGCAAATCTTACGCCTAAGCATTCTACTACTAAGCTTTTGTTTTATGCATAAGCTAAGGTTCCTTAACCCTACGCGTAAGCTAATCATACGCGTAAGAATACCTCTTGCGCGTAAGTTGGTATTTTACGCCTAAGGTTTTCTTTTCCTACGCTTGATTTCTACGCCTAAGGACTCTTCATCAACAAAGTTTCACTCGACTACAAAGATCCATTTTACAACACAAGTTATCAAGATTTCTCAACCACCATACTCTAACTACTTTCCTCATGTGTATCCTCAACAACAACAACAACAACTCAGTCAACAACAACAACAATTCAATTTACAACAACAAGTTTATCAACAATAATTTCAACAACAATTTGCTCAAGGAGCAATTCAACCACAAATGATTCAACCACCTCCTAGTCTTCAAGTACAATCTTACACAAACTTTAACAATCAACATCCGTCCAGGAATACTATGAAGGAACCGTCTTGGTTTCAAAGATGTGTGAAGCTTTAAGTAGCCAACAATCCATTCATGAGGCTGGATCACTTGATAGACCTCCAATGCTCACTCCCGAAAACTACGATCAATGGGTGATTAGGTTCTTTAGGTTTTGTGATCTAAAGAAGCCACATGGAAAGTTCTTAAAGAAGGTCATCCTGGAAGGTCCGTTTCAGATGCCTACTGTCGTTACACCTAGAGATCCAAATGCCAATCCACCAAGAGGTGACGTCACCAACATTGCAAGTCTTACTGACGTCACTGCTGATGAACTTCTACATTTTGAAGCCGATGAACTAGCAATGCAATACATCCTTTTGGGATTACCCAATCCGATCCTTCGAAGTGTTGATGCTCAAAAGACTGCTAAAGCAATGTGGGAACATGTTCATCTTCTCATGGAAGGCACTGAACTCAATCAAGAAGACATGGAATCCAAAATCTACTTGGCTTATGAACACTTCATGATTGAACTAGGGGAGACATTAGAGTCATATCATCATCGATTTTCAGACATCATCAATGACTTGGACAAACATAACATAATTATGCCAAGAATTGCAGTCAACACTAAGTTCCTGAGTAGTCTTGGTCCTGATTGGGAAAAGTATGTCATCTTCATCCGTCAAGCAAAGAATCTTCATCATGCTACATACGGATTGTTGTATGACTATTTGAAGCCTCATCAAAAAGAAGTTGACAAAGAAAGGGTTATCCCTGGATAAACTGTTTCACCTTCACTTCCGGATAATCAACAATTAGCTTTGTGGGCTCAAGCTTGTTATCCTCAATTCCCGACCTTACAAACTGTATTCACAAATCCTCCACAACCCACTGCTCAACCAACTGCAACAATCACACCATATGATCCATCAAAGCAACAATCTCAAGAAACTCAATTGGTTCCATACAACAACAACAATGATCAAGCACTTTACAGTGAATCCAATGAGGATATAGAAGCTTTCGATGCATTGCAACAGGGGTTTGTCATGATTGCTAGAGCCTTCGGCCGATACTCTAACAAATCCAACAATCTCATTCGTACCTCATATAACACAAGGAATCAGGCTGTTGTTAACAATGGACGTGTTGAAGTTCAGAATCGTGGTAATGTTCGTCAGATAGGCGGTGGTCAAGGGTTTAATCCAATGGGAAGGAATAACATGGGTGCTCCACAACAACAAAGGGCTCAAGTGGTTGAACAGGGTAATGCTCAAAATGGGGTTAATGGTCTTCGTTGTTATAACTGTAATGAGAAGGGTCATCTGGCTAATGCATGCCCAAAGCCGAGGACAAGAGGCAGCGCTTATCACAAAGAGGCTTTACTCTTGGCTCTCAAGGATGAAGCTGGTGGAACTCTTACCAACAAGGAACAGAGCTTCATGGCAAATGCAGATTCTGATGATGATATGGAGGACTTGCAGGCTAATGCAGCTGTGATGTTAATGGAAAACATGCAAGAACTCTACATGAGTGACACAGGCCCAGTGTATGACACTGACGGCTTGTCTCAGGTACCGGATCAAACCATATTGATTACTGATATGTTAACTCCGCCTATATCTATATCCGACGAGGATCAGAATGTTCAACATGAGCCGTCTATATCTCATTCCGATGATAATCAAATAGATCTTGTAGTTATATTTGACGATCAAGATGACCTTATGGTTACCATTGATAATCAAGTTGACTCTGTGGTTATACTTAAGGATCTAACTAATGATCATGTTGAGACTCACGTTGAACAAGCTGAACTTCCGTCTGAGCTCATGACCTTACTTAAAGACCAAGAATCTCGCCTGGAAATATGCAAGGACCTCAATAAGCAATTAAAGGACAAAAATGCACTGTTAACCAGGGATATTGAATGTTTAAAAAGGCAAATCAACGTTTTTAAAACTAAATAAAAACGTGAACAAGGTTTTGAAGTCGCTTTTGCTAAATCTTTCCAAAACAAAAAATCATTAGAACGACAGATACGTGATCTAGTCGCATCAAAGAATGCTTTTTTGTCTCAAATAGAACAACTGAAATATGATCATAAACAACAACTTAACGCTCTTACTTTGGAAACTCAAAAAGCCAAGGCTGAGTTGTTAACTTGTCAAAAATAGTTCTCTGAGTACAAAAAGCATTCCACGAAACGAATAGATGCCTATCTTGAGGAAATTGTCGACTTACAAAACAAAATCAAAGAGTTTCGAAATGTTGTTTATAAACATGGTGAATCAATCACAACGATTCAAAAGTTTACTTTCAAACCAAATCCAAATGGATATGGACCGAATCTTGCTGATTACAAACCTAAGTTTTCAAATAGAGCATTCAAACCAACTCCTGAAGTTTACAGTGCAGAACATAGAATTGATGATTCTATTATGAGTGTTGTTGAATATAACCGTCAAGAGGAATTAGATGCAGAAGACGAGAGTCGATCAAAATTAGAAAATGTTGTTTATAACAAACCATTTAACTATTCAAAAGCCGTCACTTTCGTCGCACAAAAGGATACTTCTAACATTCCTTGGGTTATCACACCTATATCTGAGTCTTCTAATGTTGGTCCCCAACCCAATTCTGCACAAATTAATGGTCCTTTACCTTCACTCAGTGAAGTAAAATCAATACCTGAAAGTCGTCAAATTCTTAGATATTTTGACACTTTCCTATCTGACGTCAAAATTTTAGAACGTGAGATTGAATTTCATTCTGAAATTAAAGTTGAATATTTTCAATCGCCTCAGGCGCAAGAACAAAGAGATATTTTTCAGAAAAGAATTTTACCCCATGTTTAAAATTTGAAAAACTATGCATTGTATTGGGAAAAGGAATTTCATAAGGAACTTGGACTGATGAAAATAGTTTTCGAGAAAACAGAAACATCTATTTCAAATACAAAACGTAAAAATAAAATGTTACGAAAAGATGTTGATCGACTCTTGGAAGATGTTATCTGTGCTGATATCCATAATGTTGTGTTATTTCATTCTGTTGCATATGCATTTGATTATATCTCTGCTGATTCTGTTGATTCTGTTGAAAATGTTGAGAATACTGATATTGTGTCACAAATCAAGTCTTTAAAAGTTGAAAATGAACGAGTGTCAAACGAGCTTTCAAATGCAAAACGTCGTCTTCAATGGTGTCAAAAAGATTGTCATAATTGAGAACTCGCTTTCCAAAACAAACTAAACCAGTTGCATACCCAAACTCTTAATCCAAAACTTGAGCATCTGGATGATGAAAACGTGTCTTTGAAGTGTCAAATTTCAAAATATGAACAAGAGATTTCAAAAGTTAAAAAGGCACATAGTGTCATATCTGATTCACTCAAAAAGACTCGTGCTAAAGCGTCAAAAGACCTTGATGATCATCTTGCATACATGAAAGATGTCTTACGACGAGATGGTCTCACTCGTACTGAAAATCTAGATTTGTTACACAAAATTCATGATCTTAAAGCAGAGTTGGTGAAACTTAAGCAAGATAGGAATAATAACACTGTAGCAACTGCACCTACACAGATTCAAAATGACTCTAGAACATCTAAACCACAAGAAACTAATGTGCTTCCCTCTACTGAAACAGGAATAGTCGCCTCTTTTCCCAACGTCCGCACTTCACAGCCTAGGAGCAATACAAGATAGAATAGGAAGTTGCGTCGTAAGAAAAGAACAATAAAGAATGCTGAAGTAGAAGAACACCCTAGGACTTTGAATAAAACTCAAGTTGCACCCACTTTAGATATTGCGTCTGACAAATGTAATGGAACAAGTGATGTAACGAATGCTGAATCTTTAAGTACTCTTAATGTTTTGTTTGAAGCCTCTTGTGTTGGTTGTCATAAAAGCATGTTTTCTGGTTGTCATGATAAATGTGTTGCTAAGACTATCTTGAATCGTAAGCGGAATAATAGAAAACGGAATACCTCTAGGCCCACTAATGCTTCTAAGTCTGTGCTAGGTAAACCACCCTCTAGTGTTCCAACTACGATCATTGATGTACCCATAGAACCCCCTTCACCTCCTAGGAAGAACTTATCACCTAGTACATTCACTAAGACCAAAGCTAAGACTAGTTGGAAATGGCAGAAATGGTTACATAATACACTTGGATTTACATGGATACCTAAAATCATAAACATGTGTGTTTCACCTATAACTGCTTCGGAACCCTCTAACTCTTCGGGTTCCACATCTACTTCTATTCCATCTGTGTCGTCTGTGCTGAATGCAGGTGATACAGATAATCCTCTGGGTTGTTGATTGCGGATGTTCCCGACACATGACAGGAAATCTCAAACTGTTATCAAACTTTGTATCAAAGTTCATTGGCACTGTCAGATTCGGGAATGATCACTTCGCGGCTATCATGGGCTTCGGAGATTACATCAATGGTAACATTGAAATTAGCATGGTTTATTATGTGGAAGGCCTCGGTCACAATCTCTTCTCAGTAAGTCAGTTCTGTGATGGAGATTTGGAAGTTGCTTTCCGGGAGAAAACTTGTTTCATTCGTGATCTACAAGGAAACGATCTTATGTCTGGCACCTGCAATTCAAGTCTTTATACAATCACAATGCAAGACATGATTGCTTCATCTCCCATCTGTCTACTTTCAAAGGCAACATCAACAAAATCTTGGCTATGGCACCGTCGTCTCTCACATCTAAACTTTTAAACCATAACCAATCTTGCACGGTACAAACTTGTTGAAGGTCTCCCAAGATTCCGATATTCTAAAGATCACCTCTGCTCAGTATGTGCTTCATCTTCTTCACATGGATTTGTGTGGCCCGATGCGCGTGCAAACGATTAATGGCAAATGCTACATCTTGGTAATTGCAGATGACTACTCAAGATGTACTTGGGTTTATTTTCTTCGAAGTAAAGATCAAGCTCCACAGATGATCATCACCTTTCTCACGAAAATTCAAGTTCAGCTCCGGAACACAATCAGACAAATCAGAACAGACAAAGGAACTGAATTCTTGAATCAAACTCTTCGTGCATTTTATGAGAAAGTGGGAATTGAGCATCAAACATCTATTGCACGTACACCGGAACAAAACGGAGTTGTTGAAAGACGAAACCGTACGTTAGTGGAAGCTGCAAGAACAATGTTAATTAATGCTAAACTTCCAGATTACTTGTGGACTGAAGTCGTGTCAATTGCATGCTTCACTCAGAATCGTTCAATGATTACCAAGCGCCACAACAAAACACCTTATGAGCTTATCCACAACCGTAAACCGAACCTCAAACACTTTCATGTATTTGGATCCCTCTGTTATCCGAATAATGATCGTGATGACTTTGGTAAGCTCAAAGCCAAAGCTGACATTGGAGTCTTTGTAGGATATTGTGAAAATTCTAAGGGTTTCCGGATCTGGAATCGTCGAACAAGGGAGATTATGGAAACGATTCATGCCAATTTCGATGAGCTTACAGAAATGGCTTCTGAGCATAACAGCTTGGAACCCGGTCATAACCGTTTAAACTTCCCTCAAACCCCATCATCAGCTGAACCTAGTTTACAACTAACTCGACGTCAAATGGAACAGCTATTTGCTCCTCTGTTTAGTGATGATATTGATGAACGTGCACCAGGTGTATCCAATGTTTCCGCTGCTCAACCTGATCATATTCCAATACCTGATACACCTGCTACAACAACTACTGTTGAGGAAGCACCACCAGTTGATTCTACAACAACAGTTGAACAAACCGCATCCAACGACGCTGAACCAGCTGATGATCTTCTGAACAATGAAGTACCCCCACCTGCAGATTATGATCCAAATGCGTTCTTCAACCCGTTTTCTAATGATACTGTTGCACCTGAGGTTGGGAATTGTTAGGAATTAGAAATTCCAGGTATTAAAGAGTCGGTCACCTCAAGTATATGTTATCGTTAGAAAGCTCGTAGTCGTAGTTATTTTAAGTTATGTAGTATTTAGTTAAGTAACACCGTGGAGGACGGACGGGTCTTTACCCACTGTATGCCTGATCCACAGCCCGATGTGTGGCGTTTTTATGTAAGACTATAAATACTCTCTACCTCCCAAGGTAGAGAGTTGGAGCTCATAATAATATCTTTCACTTTCTCTCACTAAGTTCCCTAAACCTCTAACTTTCTCTCTCTAGAATTCCACTTATACGCCCACTTGTGTTAATGGTTTGATGTGTTTGTGAAAAGTTATATCTTACAATTGGTATCAGAGCCAGGTTAGATCATATCTTGCACATCTTTGGATTTCTAGTGGTTTTTAGGTGGTTTTTGAGTTTGAAAAAGTTTAGTGGTTTTTGCATCATTTGATTGATTTCTAGTGTTAAAGTTTCAATTTTGGTTGTACTTTTGTGTTTAGAATCATCACAAGTGTTTAGGTTTTGATCTAGAAGGTTTGAATCATAGTGGTTGGGTTGTTTTTGGATTGAAAAGTGGTGTTTATATGGTTTTTTCAAGCTAGCGACTTAGTTCACGGAATATTTTCTTGGTAGCGACTTGCTTCACATTTTTGTAGCGACTTACAGTGTTGGAGCTAGCGAGTTAGATCTAGCGAGTTAAAGTACAAGTAGTGGATTCTCCACTACGGGTAGCGACTTGTGGTAGCGACTTGGTCAGTAGCGAGTTGCTCTTTAGCGACTTGTGTCTCTAGCGACTTGTGTAGCGAATTGCTGCCAAAAATTTGGTTAGCGACTTGGTCTGTAGCGAGTTACTACTTAGCGACTTGCTTTTCTGTTAGCGACTTGGGACTCTAGCGACTTAGGGGTGTAGCGAATTAAGGGTTAGCGACTTAGTGCATTAATTTCTAGCGACTTAGTGCATTATCTTCTAGCGACTTAGTGCATTATCTTAGCGACTTGGTTCAAGAATTCTTAGCGACTTGTTGACTTTTCCCGACAAAACTTCAAACGGCTATAACTTTTGATCCGTAACTCCGTTTTCAGCGTTCTACCCATCAAAACGACCGTGAGAACGAGAAGAATGTCACGCCGAATAAACTGTAAACCTTCGAGGGCTAAATCCGCTCTGAAGTTATTGAGGTTTTATGTTTTTAGACCTAAATTTCTCGGAAAATCGTGCATAAACCAATCCAAATCTCAACCAAACAACATCTCTGCTTATCCCACAAACAATCATAAGTCCTAACACACAATTGTCTATCATTGTGTCGATCCATCAGTCATCTTAACACATTCCATTGGTCATTGCTTAACGGTTTGGTCTTGATTTAAGTAAAATCCCGCGAAAGATTCTATTTCTCGGTTTAAATCATAGACTTGTAAAATCCCGTGCATTCTACCACATCATGTCTTACTCTACTGACCCAGTGATTTCAGAAGTGCTTAAATTGTATGATGCTGTGGACAACAATGATAAAGTATGCTACCCTGAACGGTTAAAGATGTTTGAATTGAACAATGAAGATGTGAGATCTTCATGTTCTGAGTACAATGAGAATGCCACGCAAATGGAATGCAGCATTGAGCCATATCAGCTACTTCATCTGCACCTCATACAACTGTTATCCATAGCTGGGGATCGAACATGTAGTGCTCTTTTCCGCCAGGACTTACCTACATTGACAAGAAGCTTGCTGTTGAACTTAGAACACTTAAAGCTGCAACTTACCAATAAAGAGGTTCAAAAGGATGGTTCCAGTGCAGCTCTTCAAGTAGTCTACAAACAATTTCACCATTCATCGGGGAATATTCAGCAGATTACGATCAACACTTGACTGGAATTTCCTTCAAACAACATACTGGAATGGAAATTCAAGAATTCATTGAGACATTTATCCAACTCATGGATAATGTGAAAAAGTACATTGAAGAATCTGCTCAAAAGAATGAAGACGTGAATGAGTGTCAGGTGCAGTTGAAAGATTGTTGTGATAAGTTGGGTAATGTATATGTTGAAGAATCGGGTGTTGCTGAATGCTGAATGTCAGTGACAACAAAAAATGATGAGTCGGATAATGGAAAAATGGAATCTTCGTGCTCAAATTCACAAGAGAGAGAGGTGAACCAGACACAACCTGTGCAAGTTAATGCAAAGGAACGCTCCATGGAAGCTTCGGATGTACCCAAGATAGAGATGCACCCGTCACAGCCTGTGCATGTCAATGCTCAGGTAAGTTGCATGGATGTTTCTGCTATACCTAGTTGTGCATCTTCTACTCAAAATGATGATTATGAACTGCATGAGTACGCTGCATTTGTGCCTGATGATTCCCTTACCACTGAGCTTAACATATATAAGGATCAGGTTGCTATTTATGAACAGCGTGCTAAGTTTGAGTTAACCACCCGTGAGCAGGAAATGGATGTCTAAATACGTACAACTATTAGAAAAAGTAGGTTTAGAGAAGAAGTATTAAAACAAGAGTTAAACTCCTTACAAGAAAAGCTTTCTAAAACTGCTAAGCAAAAACACGAACTTCAAGAAAATGTTAAAATGCTTAAGCAAGAATTCAAGGCTAAGGAATCAAAACTTTTGAATGATTTTTCCAATCTAAAAACTTTGAAAAACAAGCTTGAAAATAAGTTGTACGTACAAGGGAATACCATTCAGACTGCTCACATGATCACTAAGCATAGAGTCTTAAGCGATAAGCATAGCATTCCCCTTGTTGAGGAACCTAATCCAGAGGTAATTAAAAAAGCTAGAAATGCTCATAAGGTACTGTATGATGGTAATGAGATCCTTAAGCCTAGACAGAAACCTAGTTGTACTGAGTGCACTGAGGAAGATAAGAAATCAGATGAAGTCACTAGGGAGAAAATGAATAAGAAGCTAGAAGATCCCGAGTGTAAAAAGAACAAGATAACGATAAAACCCCATGATTACACTAAGGAAAATTGGATATCCTTAAACATGTTTAAGCCTCAGACTCTATTGACCCCTGAACAAGTGTTCTGGAAAAAGGATATGGACTTGCAAAAAGCTGAAAATCTTGTTGAAAAGAATCCCCCTTGTAGGAAATTCCCTAAAGCGACTGTGTATCCTCCAAATACACCAATGCATTTAGTTCCTAGAACTATTGCCACTAAGAGCAAGACCTTAATCAACCAATATGTTATTCTTCAACTATTTACCGATTTTGAGAAAACTTGTAAGAAAAGGATCACACCCACTGGGATAACTGAAGGGGAAAGGGGTTTTGAGCAAATGAAAGAATGTTATTTAACCGAGGTCATGCCTTTCTTTAAACAACTAAAAGATCATTTTGAGAGTCTTAAAAAGGGGATAAAATCAGATATTAAAGAAATGGAAAAGGAATTTGATGCAATGGTAGTTGAAGTTAGTGATTATGAGCGTGCACTAAAATATAATGAGATTGAGAGGAAGAACTTGCATACCTTAAATGAGACTCTTATTACCGAATGTGTTGCTCAAGATATCTTTTCACTGCTTCAAATTGCTCTATTAATGCTTCCAAATTTCATGAACTATCTGTGGCCCTGAAAGTCTCCCATGATCGTGTCATTGAGCTTGAAAAAACTAATTCTAAACTAAACGAGAAAATTGAACTGGATGATCACGACAATTTGGTTAAACATTTTTCTAAACTAGAAGTTGAGCATTTTAATTTACAACTCAAATATCAACATCTCAAAGAAAATGTCAAAACTTCAAATATCAAGACATCTTCAGATGCTCCAGAGTTTGATGTAGTTTTTCAAATTAACAAACGTGATGAACAGATTCAAGCTCAGTGCAACACGATCAGAAAGTTGAAAGCCCAAATCTCTCAATTAAAGGGTCAAACGAACAATATGACAGGCTCCCAAATGCCTCCTCCTTTAGATTCTCAGAATACTCAAACGTTTCATCTTCAAAACTTAGTCAATGCATTACAAAAGGAAAACAAGAGTTTTCTCGAAGAAAATGAAAAAGTTAAACGACACTTTAAAGAGTTATATGATTCAATGAAAGTCACCCGTGACCAAAACAACGAAAAAATAACGTCTTTACAAAAGGAAATTGAGAATCTGAGAAGTCAGGGAAATGGGAAACTGCCACTTGTTTTCAATAAGAATGTTGTCTCAAAGTCACCCTTAGATTGCAAATACACTGTGACAGTTAAATATATTCCTCCTCATCTTAGGAATAATGAACATGCTTTTCATGACTACTGTGCTCACCTTAAGGATAGTCTTGAATGTCTCCGTGAGATTGTCGAAGAGGATTTCATTAACAAACCTCTTGATAGTGAAATTAGGTTTGCTTGCCTCCAGGCCAAACGATCTCAAGAGCTGCTTGAATGTGTAATTGCAACATGTCCAAAACCCTTAGGTGAAAAAGGCAAAGCTGTGAAGCCTTGTTCTATGCCTAGTGCCAAACAAGAAATCCGTTCTATGCCTAAAGCCAAGCATGTGACCCTTGATATGCCTTGTTCCATATCTAAATTCAAGCAAGCAACCTGTGATGTGTCTCCTAGAATTTCAAATCCCAGCACTTCTAGACCAGGAATGCAGAAAGTAGTGAAGCCAAGTAATGTTCCCATCGTTACTTCTACAGATGTTAAGATTGACACTAAAGTTAGCGGGTCAAAACCTAGAAGCTATGCAAAGAAGGATAGGATTACTCAAACTAAAAGTGATCATGATAAGGAAGTGAAAGAACACCATAGGGACAAGAAGTTTGATTTGAACAAAAAGAATCGTGTTAGTTCTAGTATTAGCTCTAAGCTTACTAAAATTAATTCGAGGCCTTATGCTGTCTGCAAAACATGCAAAAATGTTTAATTTCTGGTAATCATGATAAATGTGATGTGTTATTTCGAGGTCTAAGATTCATAACCCAGTTAAGAAAGTTTGTAGAGCAAAACAGATTAAGCAATCCTAGAAACCTACAGGGAAGGTCTTTACCAATGTAGGATTTCAGTGGAAGCCAACAGGTCGAATATTCACGAATGGCAAACCTTGCCCCTTAACTAGACCCACTATGCCTAGAGTAGTGCCTGTTAAGGTTTGGAAGCCAAATGGTAGAATAATCCCATTAAGCACAAAATGTCCCTCGACTAAGTCTGATGCTTCTACTAGTTCAGCTCCTAGTGACAATGACATTGCACCTAGGGTTTCTGTTGATTCAAAGATTGTTTGTACTAACCAAAAGGACCCCATGAGCACGTGGGGATCTAATGTTTCCAATTCTCTGTCTTCGTCTGTTGTCCAAAGCAGGTCGTACAAGTCGTCCCTTGGTATTTGGATTCGGGCGGCTCTAAACATATAACTGGGCTCTTAACAATGACGTCTGTTCACATCAGTTCAGGCCTCGTACTTCATCATTATGGCGTCTGCAGATAACACTTCAGGCCCCGTTCTTCAAAGAAAAGAAAAGTGTACGCTTCAGTGCGCTTTATCTTCAGAAGAAGAGAAATCTTCATGTTTATGACCATTCTCATCGACATTCTTCATCAACAAGCTTCATGTTTCTCCCATGCTCATTCAGTCATCAAATGGATCTACATTCATTAATGTATATTCTTATTCACTTGCTAAATCAAAAATGGCAACTTCGGATGCAATTTTTGAGGGGGGAGAAGAGTGAATATACTAAATAATGATGGATGTTTGAATAATGGTTATACGACTTAAAGTTTGATGACTCTCACTCACTAAGGATAAATGGGATTTATGAGAAGAGTGAATATACTAAATGATGATGGATGTTTGAATAATGGTTATACGACTTAAAGTTTAATGACTCTCCTCCAACGCCTAATGTTTCACTCACTAAGGATAAATGGGATTCATTGGTTCAAGATATGTTTGATGAGTATTTACAACCGCTAGCGAATATTTGATGATCATAAAAGAATATGTGATTCATGAGTTCAAGATATGTTTGATGATCATCAAAGAAGTACAACTCAGACTACTCAAAAAATTCCCAATCTCCGTTATTCCTCAAGGCGTTGATAATGATTATCATAATATTGCAGTTGCACTCATGAATAATGATCCGCTCTTTGGTATTCCTTTGCCAAATATTCACGGATTATTGTTCATGAATAATGATCCACTTTTTGGTATTCCTTTGCCAAATCTTCATGGATTATTATTCCTCTCATCGTGCATGCTATAAATCAACCACATGAACTTCAAGGAAAATGTCTACCTCATCCGCTCGAAGTTATTGGTGTATCCTCCATATCCGTCTCTACATGAATACTTTTAGGAAGAATACATTGATGTTGAGGCATCATTTGTTCCTGTTCATTCAGTGGGTGAATGTACATCCGGTTGTATGTTTATTCACATGTTGGGCATTTGACACAAGTTGATTACTTCGAAGTTACTCTTTATCACTTATTTGAGGTTGAAGTTGACGTTCACAAAGGCGTGATCTTATTTGATAACTTGCTCGAGCTTAAGAATTAGAGTTGAAGTCTTGGGTTATCTAGTTACCCGCAGTCGAGGTGGATGGTTGAAGACCTGGTTAACTATCACTATTAGGAGTTACGTTGTTTTACTCAGTGTCACGCGTATATTACGTTGTGGATAATCACAAGAGGTGTTAATGTCTCATACTTTAATTGAGTATTGAGTACTTAAGAGATTTGCTTGGTGCATAAATTCTCGACACCGTTCTTCCATCTTTAAGTGCAAGCTTAAGACACAAATACGGGGAATTCGACTTCAGTTTCAAGTTTGGTATATTGGGTTTTTCTTCAACAGTGGTCACTTCAAATTGTCTACATATGGGTTGATAAAGATAGTCCGAGAGAGTTTATGTAGCAGTTGATTCTCACAGGATTCATTTGGGCTATTTGAGTTCTTCTCACAAGATTTCAAGTTTATGGATATATTATGTTTTGCTGATTCTGAGGTATCAAAACCATTTGGGGAAGGATATATTATTCCAACTATTTGGGGAAGTGGTCTCGAGACCTTTGGTTTATGTTACTTCAGTGTTCAGTTGGAAGAAATGTGAGAAGAATATTTGGAACGTGAGATGATACTGCCTATCGACATCTTATATACGGTTTATGATAAAGTGCTTTCGGTTATATGCACAACATGTTCACTTGATCGAGCTAATTCAGTTATTTCAGAGTTGACATCCACAGAGATGATTAGTGACTCAACATGTTACATGGATGTCATCATCTCTACTCTTGTTGGGTACATGTGTACATTATGTGCTGATTGGTTATATGTTATATAACTGGAATGCACTTGGTAAAATGAAGATGTTAATATATTGTTCCCCTAAATAGACAACTGGTCAATCTTGAAGAGTAAGGTGTACATCGGGGATGCACAGCAGGTTCATGTGATCGGTCGTAATCAGTTTATCCGGATTTGATAACCACTGAGACGATCAATGTTTCAACTTGTTACTTCGGTGTTCTCGTGTTCTTCAGGGTGCTGAGCTTCAATCAATGAGACCGCTTTGTATTCAACTCTACTTCTTAGGGAAATAGTCTTTATTCGATGTTTGTCGGTTTGGGGGGAAGCTATCAAAGATTCAAATTGAGAAGGCTCATGTCCAGACGATTTTCTTAGAAGCCTCGAATGCTTTGGTGGCGAAAGTTTAAGAGATGTTGATTCCTTTCTTCTACAACGTGCTGAACGATATCTTTATCTCGGTACTCATTTCATCATTCTCTTAAACTAATTTATCTCTTGTAAATATTTATTCGAAAAACAAAATACAAAATTATAAAACCTTCAAAAAAATCAAATAGAAAAATATAAAACTTTCAAAATCCATAAAAATTTGAAAAATTAGAAAAATCTTCAAAAAAATATTGTCTTTTTGTCATGTTTCTCTCGATTCGATAATATCTACGGTCTTGATGTTGTCATTCAAAGAATGACACGGGACTTTAGATGTTGTTCGAATTTAAAAAAAAAAAAAAAAATCAAAAAATCAAAAAATCAAAAAATCAAAAATTATTTTTGGGAGAAAGAGAAAAAAAAATGGTTTATTGTCATTTCAGGCAGTAACCCGCATTTTCAAGGAAAGAACAGAGCCATACTTTATCATGTTTTCAAAATTCCATGCTCTGATTCTATAAACATTTATTTGCTGAAAACTAAATGCTTTGAAAAATAACTCGGTCTCTATTTTTGATAATCATCAGGACTTATCTGTCAAAATCTCTATCGCTCAATCAACAACCTATGTCATTGATTGAGGGGGAGAATGATTTCAATTAAATTAAAAAGTTATTTGGCATTAAATTGTTTTCAAAAGATGTACATGCATGTTTAACCAATGGAGATTAAAATCTCAACATCGATCCTTATCGTTAAAACGCTTTCATAATCAAGTCACAATTCTCCTTAAAAGCTTTCAAAATCAATTTAAATCTACAGAGATCACAAATCTCAAATGTTTTAATAATTGTGATCGGGGGAGAAGTTGTGATTTAAATAGGATTTAAACCGATAATTCGATAAATGGTTTCTTAAGTGATTAGCATGTTTGCCTCCCCGTAAGTGACAAACGATTTCAAATTTTCCATGCACACATTGAGGGGAGCATCTATATTAAACCACAATGATTTGAAACGTGATCACTTATCTCAATGTGCAAGTTCCCTCTAGTATGTGCAAAACTCTTTTCAAATCTCGAGGCACATATTGAGGGGGAGCAAAATCATGAAAACCTCATCCTTCCCCAAAATGCTTTATCTACTTGATTCGATTAGGGAAGTGATGTTGATATCTTTTAGAAAATGGTAATCAAAGAAGTTAATTCTTTCTCTTGCCTCCGTGTGCAAAACATTTTCAAATACTTGATGCACATGTTGAGGGGGTGTTCTCGTTCTAAAAATATCAAAAACAATTCAGGTACAAAATGCTTTGATAATATATCACAAGTATCTGAATTGACTTTCAAATGGTTTTCAATTGGTTCCAATGGCAGATGAACAATACCAAATAGACCGACCTACTTTACTTTATGTACGATGATATAAGGATGTTAAGGTTAGGTATTGGTTCCCATGATCCGCCAGAACCGGAGGGATCTACCAGGGACAATCCACTAGATAGTGTAGAAGTCCTTAGGTATGATGATAAAAGGAGAAAAATGAGATATGGGAAAAGTGCGGACTAAGACGAGCTAGTACCTGGAATAAACCCAACAAGGTTCTAGCTATGAAGTCTCGGTAAGCACTGAAGGGGTTGAAGAATTAAAAAGAATTGAATGAGAAAAGGGTGAAAACAAATAGCCCTCCATCTATTCAACCTTAGGGCAGAAACCGGGTTCAATTCATATGCTACTGATGGTAACATCGGTATTGAAGACAAGACGTCATGGACCCAGTGACGCACTGCACTACAACTTCCCAAACCACTCAAGTTCCTCTTAAAAGGACTTGTTTCATTCTCACGGGGAACCGACATTATCTATCGACTTTCTCTTAGAGATTATTGATATTGAAGGAGGAGACCCTCTCCCTAGTCTCCGATATAGGATCCAAATATGCACAAATTGAGTCTAGAGCCACGAGATCATCAATAAATCTCATTAGGACACTTTCAATGAAGACTCTCTGTTTCACACAATGTGGAAAGAGAGATTATATCTTGAGTCCTACGCATTATCCTTGTGGTATTGCCAGAACATCTGAGTGATGTGTTTACACATTCACAATGAAGATGGAAAGCCTTCTTGAGCCAACATCAAACAAGCTCCCGGTAGGTGGCATGTGAGATCTATTATATGGATCAACCATGTGACAACTGAACAGAAACAAAGGGGCGATTCGATCTCATGAATCAATCCGGTTCGTGTTAGGGATTGACGGATACCTTTGAAAACCGGTCTTTGTGCTTAACAAACTTTTCTTTAGCACATCGACCGTGTACTCATTTTTCAAACCAAAAGGTGTTTTATGATTGATAATTGATTTTCAATAAAACCTTCGTTGTATAGCAAAAACAATTTCTATTGAGCAATACACGATTGTTTTTCAAATCTATTTTCATCAATCAGTGGACTTAAAATTCGCTGATTCACTCACTCCGTGTTGTCTTCTTTGAGACGTTCCGGTTTGAGAACAGCTAGAGCAGCTGTGAAACCCTGTTAAGGAAATTCTTCGAATTTTACCGATCACAGCAGTACATGTACCGATCAACGGGAACCGTGGGCGTGTACCTCAATTCAACGAAAGTGATCAAAGACACTTTCGTGCGATTTATTGCTAACTGTTGTATGTAGGTACACCCGACGTTTGCATGTTCGAATGAAGCGGTCAATCCATAGCCGCATGCTCACTTAACACATTCATCTCAAAAGAAATCATGATTAGTGCATCAATGACTCTGATATTATCACTCCATGCTTCGCTACGCTGCGCCAATATCATGATTCAACAAATGCTTCCGCTACTCGATGAGAAGATATCATGATCCGAATGTGAGCATGTCGGTCCTAAAGTCACAACATCACATAATACCAACACCACAAAGGATGTCACAGAGATTTTTTGATGGCTGATAATCTCAAATGATGGCTCAAAATTATTATCACGTGGATCAGGAAAAGACCTCCACTTGAAGTAACCAAACATGCAATGTGAAGAATCAATGACTACGAGCTTAGGAACAAAGGACTACATCAAGAATGCAAGAACAATTGTTAATGTCATATCTGTTTGTATTCAATGTAATTTTAGTGCATGATTGAGGTGACCTCCCTTAGGGGGAGATTGTTAGGAATTAGAAATTCCAGGTATTAAAGAGTCGGTCACCTCAAGTATATGTAATCGTTAGAAAGCTCGTAGTCGTAGTTATTTTAAGTTAAGTAGTATTTAGTTAAGTAACACCGTGGAGGACGGACGGGTCTTTACCCACTGTATGCCTGATCCACAGCCCGATGTGTGGCGTTTTTATGTAAGACTATAAATACTCTCTACCTCCCAAGGTAGAGAGTTGGAGCTCATAATAATATCTTTCACTTTCTCTCACTAAGTTCCCTAAACCTCTAACTTTCTCTCTCTAGAATTCCACTTATACGCCCACTTGTGTTAATGGTTTGATGTGTTTGTGAAAAGTTATATCTTACTGGAATCATCTACAAGCCATTTGAATCCTCCCAATCTGCATAATGTATATCAACATCAACCTTCCACACATCGTTGGACGAAAGACCACCCTCTTGAAAATATTATTGGTTACCCGAATCAACCAGTCGTAACAAGACAACGTCTTTACACAAATGGTGAACATTGCATTTATGCACTCGCTGTCTGCCAATCTGAACCTAAAAAATTAAAGATGCAATGACTAAAGACAACTGGATTGAATCCATGCAAGAAGAACTCAATCAGTTTAAACGTCTTGAAGTATGGGAATTAGTTGAAAGACCAACAGGGGTCTTCGTCATTGGTCTCAAATGGATTTGGAAAAACAAATTGGATTTTGAAGGAACCGTAATCGAAATAAGTCACGCTGGTGGCTAAGGGTTATAGACAGGAAGAGGGTATTGACTTTAAAGAATCATTCGCTCCGGTTGCTCGTCTTGAGGCTGTACGGATTTTTCTGGCATTTGCGGCTCACATGAACATCACGGTCTTATACACTTTTCATACAATATCACGGGGCACACATTTTAATCGTTCAAATTTATGTGGATGACATCATTTTTGGGTCAACACATCTAAAGTACTCAAACGCTTTTTCAAAACTAATGAAAAAACATTTTGAAATGTCCATGATAGGTGAACTTACATTCTTTCTTGGATTGCAAGTTCATCAATCACCCCGTGGTATTTTCCTAAGTCAGTCCAAATATGCTCTTGAAATCTTAAACAAACATGGAATGCAAACATGTGACACCTATGCCACACCAATGGCACATACTAAGAAACTGGACGCTGATTTGCATGGGAAATTGGTTGACCCTACAAAATACCGAAGTATCATTGGGTCCCTCATGTATCTAACAGCCAGTAGACCTGATATTGTCTTTGCCGTATATCTTTGCTCCCGTTATCAGTCAAGACCAACTGAAACCCACCTCTCAGAGGCTAAAAGAATCCTCCGATACATCAAGGGAACCATTAACTTGGGGATCTGGTATCCAAAGGATTCTGGTTTTGAACTAATAGCTTTTTCAGACGCTGATCACGCAGGTTGCTTAGATTCTCGGAAAAGTACTTCAGGAGCTTTACAATTTCTTGGTGATAAACTGGTGTCATGGCAATCGAAGAAGCAGGATTGTACATCGCTGTCTTCAACAGAAGCAGAATATGTAGCCATGTCGGCGTGTTGTGCTCAATTCATTTGGATGAGAACACAACTCAAAGACTATGGTTACGTATTTGATAGAATCCCGATGTACTGCGAAAATCGAAGTGCCATTGCGATCTCGTGCAACTCTGTTCAACATTCAAAATCAAAGCACATCGACCTTCGATATCATTTCATCAAGGAGCACGTGGAAAAGGGTACCGTTGAATTTTACTTTGTGGGTACTGAATACCAACTGGCAGATCTTCTCACCAAAGCCTTAGCTCCTGCTAGGTTTAATGAGTTGGTCCACCGGATTGGTATGTGGTGTTTGACTCTAGAAGAACTGGATGAACTTTTAAAACATTCTTAAAACCAGTCAAACACCAAAACATCTTTTGTAAATATTTTTAAAAAACAAAATACAAAAATATAAAATCTATTAAAACAACAAAAATATTCTTCTATCTATATTTCTTTTCACATGGCAAGTACAATTCTTCCGTCAACACTTTACTCTTTCAAAATTCAGTATTTTCTCGGTCAAGTGTTGAGGGAGAGAAAGTAAATATTTTTCGATTTCATAAAACCTTGTACTTGCATGTTACTTCATCCCGGTTGTTTCTTTGATAATGGTGGTCACATTTCTGGTATACTGACACTCCCCGGGCTCATATTTATAAAATTTCATTATTTCTTAAGTCGAGGGGGAGTGTCGTCAAGTTCCTTTCCAAATATCATACTTTGCGTAACCAAAATGGAAGTTACGGGCGTTGGATGAAAATGGTTAAGGTGGAGGGACTGAAATCGTCAAAATCTCAAAGTGTTTTTTAATAAAACATTTCACTTAATTTTTTCAAAAACATTTACTTCATCTCATTTATTATCCAACCACCATATCGTACGCCGAATAATCCACCTTCAAAACGGTGTTTTTGATCTCGAATTTGTAAGTGTTTTTATAATCTTTGTGGTATTTCAAATAATTGTTTTGAGTTGTTTCAAGATCCAACGGCTAGATTTGTGCCTAGGCATGATTTTGTGTTATACGCATAAGCGTATGAACACATAATCATGTTTGGGTGTTATTTGTTAAAATGGTTGTGTCAAAACGTTTATATTATCTCTCTAATACCATTTCTATCAAACAAATCCACCCAGAAACACGAATTGACCATTTTTCATGATTAAGGTTTAAGCGTAAATTTGGGTGTTCTCATTTGGGAGAGTTTCTGGTTAATTAGTTGGTTATGCTATGCTTTAGACATGCTTAATTGATCAAATCCACACTTCAATCATGCCCAGAAACAACTAAAGGTGAAAAATTGAAATTTAGGGTTTAAGCTCATTCGAATTGGGTATTCTTGATCTGTGTGGTTTTAGATGTTAAAATTTGTAGGAAACATATCCTTAAGCCTCCTAGTTATCCAAGAAAACTTTTGGTGTCAATCCTATGGCTAGATTCCTTATTCATAATTCTTGAATGTTTAGGGTTTGAGTATTACGCGTAAGCTAATATTACGCGTAACTGTGTCTGATTGAAATTACATGTTAGACTGAAAGGGGTTGAATGTGATGTTAATTATGGTACTATGATGAACTTATTTCAGGATTATTACGCGTGAAAATTCAGAATCATGGTTAATTGAGCTTCCACGCATAAGGATCACCTTACGCGTAGAATGTTATGCGTAAGAGAAATCTTACGCATAACCTTTACGTATAAGGTTCTACAAAGGGGACTACGCGTATCCTGTGAAGGATATGCGTAAATAGTAACCTTTACGCATAAGGGTCACTCTTACGAGTAAGCCTTACGCGTAAGGTTCCACATACGCTTACGCGTAAGCTCTATGCTTAAGGCCCTCTTTTCCTACGCGTAACATTTCTTACGCGTATGTCTAGATCCTACGCATAAGCTTATAACTACGCATATGGTTCACTTTTTACGCATAAGCTTGGAATTTTACACCTAAGCCTTAAATCAAACAAAATTATGAATTGTTACGCGTACAAACTTGTAATTAAATAAATCATAACGTCACGAAACCAAAATGTCATTAATAAGCTTAAATGTTTTATGAGTAGTGAAAATAAGTGAAAAACTTGGACTTTAAAAGGTTAATCTACTCATGAAACTTGTCACAACGTCTTTGGACTATTGGACTAACAAGTGACATTGGACTCGTAACAATCATTAATATATCACATTCAATAAATAGACAATAAAATCAACTTTTGACTAACATAATGTCTTTCGATATGTTGGTTCTTTTGGCTAAATATCTTTCAGATCACGATATGGACGTTCAAATGGAAAATGTGGCTGCACCAAATGTTCTCTCAGTTGAAGACATCTTCCCCAACGGTTACACTATGAAGATTGGAAAGAACAACCTCAGGGTCGATTTTGAAAACTTCACTTGTTCTGAGTCTTCTTGTCAGATTGCCGTGGATATTCTGAAGACTCACCCTTACCAGAACATGCTCACAAATTCTGCTAATGTGCCAGAAATCTATCTCCACCAATTCTGGCACACGATACGAAAGGTCAAAGGTCAAAGTGCAGTGATGGTGACGCTTAACAACAAACAAGTCACCATCACACCAGCATATTTGAGGGCTATTCTTCTTATTCCTGACATCGAGCCTACTGAATACAATGTGTAGGATATAAGATTTCACAAACACATTAAACCATAATCATATGAGGCGTTCAAGATGTTTAGAGAGAGAAATTTCTAGAGAGAGAAAAGGAAGAGAGTTGGGAACTATGTGAAACAAAGAAAAATGGTATTGAAGCTCCAACCCTCTACCTTGGGAGGTAGGGGTATTTATAGTGTCTTACAAATAAACGCCACCTACGGGCTGTGGATCAGGCATACAGTGGGTAAAGACTCGTCCGTCGTCTACGGTGTTACTTACTAACATATTATGATTACGACTAAAAGCTTTCTATCGAATACATATACTTGAGGTGACCGACTCTTTAACGACTGAATTTTCTAATTCCTAACAATCTCCCCCTAAGGGAGGTCACCTCAATTTACAATGAATACAAACAGATATTACATTAGATTGTTCTAGGATTCTTGATTAAGTTCTTTGCTCAGAAGCTCGTAGTCTTTGATTATTCATGTTCCGCATGTTTGGATAAATTCAAGTGGAGGTATCTAATTGATCCACGTGATGATGAGTTTTGAGCCAGCATTGAGATCATCAGCTAACATAAATCTCTGACTCATCCGTTGTGGTGTTGGTATTATGTGATGTTGTGACATTTGGACCGACATGCTCACATTCTGGATCATGATATATTCTCATCAGAGTAGCGGAAGCTTTTACTGGATCATGATATTTGCAGCAGAATAGCAGAAGCATGGAGTGAAAGTATCAGAGTCGTTGAAGCACTTATCATGATTTCTTTAGAGATGAATGTGTAGTGTGAGCATGCGGCTATGGATTGACCGCTTCATTCTGATCAGCTGCAAACGTCGGGCGTACCTGCATACAACAATTAGTAATAAAGTGTACGAAAGTGTCTTTGATCACTTTCGTTGAATTAAGGTACACGGCCCACGGTTCCCCGTTGATCAGTACAAGTACTGCCTGTGATCAGGTATAATTCCAAAGAATTTCCTTGACAGGGTTTCGCAGCTGCTCTAGATGTTCTCAAACCGGAACGTCTCAAAGAAGACAACACGGAGTGAGTGAACCAGCGAATTGAGATTCACTGATTGATGAAAAGAGATTTGAAAAACAATCGTGTATCGCTCAATAGAAATTGTTTTTGCAATACAACGAAGGTTTTAATGAAAATCAATTATCAATCATAAACACCTTTTATTTTGAAATATTAGTACACAGTCGATGTGCTAAAGAAAAGAGTTTTTTAAGCACAACGATCGGTTTTTCAAAGGTATCCGTCAATCCATAAACTGAACCAGGATTGATTCAATAGATTGAATCGCCCCATTGTTTCTGTTCAGTTGTCACATGGTTGATCTATTGGATAGATCTAACATGCCACCCACCAGGAGCTTATTTGATGTTGGCTCCAGAAGGCTTTCTATCTTCATTGTGAATATGTATGCATATCACTCAGATGTTCTGGCAATACCACAAGGATAGTGCGTAGGACTCATAAGATATAATCTCTCTTTCCACATTGTGTGAAACAGAGAGTCTTCATTGACAGTGTCCTAAGGAGATTTATTTGATGATCTCGTGGCTCTAGACTCAATTGTGCATATTTGGTTCCTATGCTGGAGACTAGGGAGAGGGTCTCCTTCTTCAATATCAACAAACTCTAAGAGAAAGTCGATAGATAATGTTGGTTCCCCGTGAGAATGAAACAAGTCCTTTTAAGAGGAACTTGAGTGGTTTGGGAAGTTGTAGTGCAGTGCGTCACTGGGTCCATGACGTCTTGTCTTCAATACCAGTGTTACCTTAGTAACCACCAGTAGCATATGAATTGAACCCGGTATCTGCCCTAAGGTTGAATTATAGGAGGGCTATTTATTTTCACCCTTTTTCACATTCAATTCTTTTTCATCCTTCAACCCCTTCAGTGCTTACCAAGACTTCATAACTAGAACCTTGTTGGGATTATTCCAGTACTAGCTCTGTCTCAGTCCGCACTCTTCCCATATCTCACATTTCTCCTTTTTTTTCATCATACCTAAGGACTTCTACACTATCTAGTGGATTGTCCCTGGGTAGATCCCTCCAGTTCTGGCGGATCATGGGAACAAAAACCTAACCTTATCATCCTTATATCACCATGCATAAAGTAAATTTGGTCGGTCTATTTGGTATTGTTCATCTGCCATTGGAACCAATCGAAAACCATTTGAAAATCAATCCAGATACTTGTGATATATTATCAAAGCATTTTGTACCTGAATTGTTTTGATATTTTTAGAAAAAGAGCTCCCCCCTCAACATGTGCGTCATGTATTTGTAATTATTTTAGCACACGGAGGCAAGAGGAAGAATTAACTTCTTTGATTATCATTTTTTAAAAGATATCATCATCACTTCCCTGATTAAATCAAGTAGATAAAGCATATTGGGGAAGGATGAGGTTTTCAAAAGTTTTGCTCCCCCTCAATATGTGCCTCGAGGTTTGAAGAGTTTAGCACATACTAGAGGGAACCTGCACTTAGAGACAAATCAATCACGTTTCAATTCATAGTGGTTTAAAAAAGATGCTCCCCCTCAACATGTGCATGGAAAATTTGAAATCATTTGGCACATGTGGGGAGGAAAGCTAGCTAAACACTTATAAAACCAATTATCAAGTTATCAGTTTAAATCCAATTTAAATCACAAATTCTCCCCCGATCACATTGTTCAAATCCTTTGAGAGTTGTGATCTCTATTGATTTAGATTAAATTTTGAAAGCATTTTGAGGAGAATAGTGACTTGCTTTTTGAAAAAAACAGTTTTAACTGATAAGGATCAGATTTTCAGACTTTATACTCCATTGTTTAAACATGCAAGATTGTTTTTTGAAAACATAACATTAGCAAAGGTTTTGAATCAACTGTATAAAACATTATTCTTTTTGATTTTTCAACAATGAACCTTGCTCATTAACGTGCCAATTGTTTGAAAAATGACCTTTCAAAATAACCTTTTTAATTCGAATAAAATCATTCTCCCCCTCAATCAATGACACAAGTTGTTGATTGAGAGATAGAGATTTTGACAGATGATAAGCACAAATGATTTACTCGAATAATAGAGTACGAGGTATTTTCAAAGCAATTTAGTTTTCATTAGATGGCAAATATTTTTCAGAAGAATCATTAGACCGAAAAATATTTGGAAAGAAAAACATTTGTCTTTTTGATGACAAACATTTGTTTTAAGAATCAGAGCATGAGATTTAAAAAATAAGATAAAGCATGTCTCTGTTATTTACTTTTTAAAACATTTTTTTTAAACAAAATTATGTACATTCGAAGAACATCTAAAGACCCGTGACATAATTTAAATGTCAACACAAAATCCGTAGATGAAATCGAATAAGGAAACACATGACAAAATAACAATATTTTTGGAATTTTTCAAGATTTTCTAATTTTTTAGATTTTTTGTGAATTTTATAATTTTATATTTTCTTTTGTGGGTTTTATTTTTTATTTTTATATATTATATATATATATATATATATATATATATATATATATATATATATATATATGTATTTTGCTTTTAGAATAAATATATACAAGATATAGATGAATAAAGACCTTTACTCCTCGTCTTCCTCTTGAAGACGCTTGAGTGTTTCCGGTTGTAGACTCTTTAGACCAAGACGTGGAAGGATAAACTCAAAACGTTCTTTATGAAGAGCTTTGGTGAAGATGTCTGCTAATTGGTATTCAGTCCTCACAAAATAGAGTTCCACCACACCTTTTTCCACTTGTTCCCTGATGAAATGATGTCGAATGTCGATGTGCTTTGCTCTTGAGTGTTGTACGTTGTTGCATGAGAGAGCAATAACACTTTTATTATCACAGTACAGAGGGATTTTGTTGAATTCAAAGCCATAGTCAGATAATTGGGATCTCATCCATAGGATTTGAGCACAACAAGATGACATGGCTATGTATTCAGCCTCTGTAGAGGAAATAGAAGTACTCATTTGCTTCTTTGAAGACCAGCTCACAAGCTTATCACCCAAAAACTGAGCACCTCCAGACGTACTTCGACGTGTATCTTGACACCCTGCATGATCAGCATCTGCATAGGCTGTTAGTGACATACTGGTGTCCTTCGGGTACCAAAGTCTCATATTGATGGTTCCTTGGAGATACCGAAAGACGCGCTTAACCGCTTCAAGGTGATTTTTGGTAGGCTTAGCCTGATATCTAGCACACATGCAAACAACGAACAAAATGTCTGGTCTCTTGGGCTGTGAGGTACATCAAGGATCCAATCATACTACGATATTTCGTTTGGTCTACCATGATCCCTAAGTGGTCCTCATCCAGTTTAGTACGCTCTATCATAGGAGTGTCAACAGGGTCACTAGAATCAAATCCAAATTTCTTTAAAATCTCATTTGCATATTTAGATTGATTTATAAAAATGCCTCCGGGACTTTGTGAAATTTGTAATCCCAAGAAAAATGACATTTGTCCGATCATTGACATTTGAAATTTGGAACCCATTTCATTTGAAAAACGATCACATTCATTGGGGTCAGTCGAGGAAAAGATAATATCATCAACATATATTTGAACTTGAATTAAATGTTTGCCGACTTTCGGTGAACAATGTCGGATCAACTGCTCCTTTCTGAATCCAAGTAGATAGAAGAAACATAGATAGCGTATCATACCATGCCCTTGGAGCTTGTTTTAAACCATAAAGAGCCTTCTTCAAACGATAGACGTGAGTAGGATGATTCACAAAGCCTTCAGGTTGGTGACGATACGACTTCTTTAAGATCTCCGTTAAGAAACGCCGTCTTTACATCCATCTGATAAACCACCATGTTCTTACTTGTAGCATTAGCCAAGAAGATTCTGATTGCCTTGATACGAGCAACTGGAGCAAATGACTCTTCAAAGTTAATACCCTCCTCTTGACGATATCCTTTTGCAACCAATCGAGCCTTGTTCTTTAAAACATCACCATGCTCATCAAGTTTCACTTTAAAGATCCACTTTAGAGCAATGATCATAGCACAATCTGGAGCAGGTACTAATTCCCATACATCAAGTCGATCAAACTCATGAATTTCTTCTTGCATGGCATTGAACCAACTGTCTTCGTTCATGGCAGTTTTAACATCTTTTGGTTCGACCTTAGAGAGTACGGAGTTGAAGAAGCACCATAAGGCATCGGTTGCAAGTTGTTTCCGTGTGGATACTGGACGAGAGGGGTTTCCAATGATGTTGTCTAATGGATGATCATGTGTCCATTTTCTAAGGTGTTCGTGTGGTAGTTGTTGAGGAACTGAAGTAGCAGAGTTGATTTCTCCTGATGAAGATGGTTCTGATGATGATTCAGGAGCAAATATGTTTTCAAATGGTGCATCTTCAGGAGTAGCAAAGGGATTCTCTCCATCAAGGGTGCCAGAAACATTTCCATGATGTACACTCGATGATTGATGATTTGTTGATGAGACAGAGTGATCAGCAGCAGGAGCTTCTTGACTTAGTGTCATAGAAATTGAAGGGTTAACTTCATTGACTGGGATAGTAGCAGCCTCTGATGATGGAATTGACAGATCATTTGCAGTTGGCTCATAGTGTTCATCAAACATTGGATCAAACAGTTTCTTCAAGTCATCTTCCGAAGGAGGTACATAAGGAGTTGCTGGCGAAGAATCGTATACAATAGTAGAACTGATGGGACTACTTGAAGATGCGGGTCAAGAACTGGGTTGTCCTGGAGCCATTGGACCGATCAGCTCATCGAACGTAACGTGAATTGTTTCCATGATATTTCGGGTTCTTTTGTTGTAGATTCGGTATCCTTTTTTGTTTGGTGCATATCCTACAAATACTCCAATGTACGCTTTAGCTTTAAGTTTGCCTAAGTCTTGTCCCTCATTAGTTGGATAACACAATGCACCAAACACACGAAGGAATGAGAGATTAGGTTTTCTATTGTGGACAAGTTCATATGGAGTTTTTCCATGAGCAGTGTGAATTAGGGATCGATTTTGAGTGTAGCATGCAGTAGCAATGGCTTCAGCCCAGAGAAACATTGGAACCTTTGAGTAAATCAGCATTGTTCTTGCGGCTTCCACAAGAGTTCGATTTCATCTTTCAACTACACCGTTCTGTTGAGGAGTTCGTGGAACACTTCTTTGATGACTGATTCCAACACTTTCATAAAACTCACTAAGTTGTTTATTAACAAACTCAGTTCCATTGTCTGTTCGGATGATTCTGACAGTTTTGTTAAGTCGAACCTGCAGCTGTTTGATAAGTTTGATGATGATATCCGGAGTTTCATCCTTTGTCCTTAAGAACTTAACCCAGGTGAATCGAGAGTAATCAGAAACCACAACTAACACATATTTCTTCCCAAAGATATTATGCACTCTCATGGGTCCACATAAATCCATGTGAATTGTATGAAGAACTTATGTAACTGAGTTTGTAGGTTTGGGTTTGTGGGCATACTTCTTGCTTTTTCCCAATTGGCATGCTGAACAAAGATGATCCTTTTCATACTTTAGTCTAGGTAAACCTACAACTAAGTCCTTTCTGGAGAGATCATTGATGGTGCCGAAGTTCAAGTGATTGAGACGACGATGCCATAACCATGACTTTGTTTTCAAAGCCTTTGACAACAAGCAAATTGGAGAAGACTTCATCATATCTTCGATAGAGATGGTGTAAAGATTTGAACCACGTGTTCCTCTTAAAAGTTCTTTACCATCAAGTTCTCTAACGAAGAAAGTATGTTTTCTGAAGGCTACATCTAGATCAGAATCACAGAATTGACCGACAGAGAATAAGTTATGACCAAGACCTTCTACGTAATATACCCTGGAGATAACACTATCACGGACAACATAATCTCCATAACCCATAATTGCACCGAAATGATCGTTCCCGAATCTAACAGTCCCGATGAATTTACTCACGAAGTTCATGAGCCGCGATCGGTCTCCAGTCATATGCTTGGAACAGCCTGAGTCCAGGTACCACATAACGATTTGAACGATCTGCAGTTGAACATAGACAAGAATGGATAACTGGATAATTGGGATCCCCATGCAAGAATGGGTTCCACTTGGTTAGTAACAGTGATTGGAACATCCACATCAGAGGTAGAAACAATGGACTCATTAGAAATAGATGCAGTGCTAGTGTCCGTATTTGACCTATTCAAAGTATGTTCGCTTCTTAAGGGAATAGTTCTACCAGTAGGCATCCATTTTCTAGTGGGCATTGATTTAGCAACTTTAGGGCAAAGCTCATTAATATTACGGCCAGTAGGTATCCATTGATAACCTATATTACTAAATTTCCTTCCTGTGGGTTTCCACTGTTTTCTAACTTTCTTTCGCCTTTGCTTTTTTGCCTTCTTAGCTTGAATTTTAACATTAACAGTTTTATCAGGGCATTTGACAGCATTAGACATAACATTCACACCACATTCATGATTAGTAACAGAAAACAAGCAGTCATCATTACATGGTTTGCGAATAGTAGCAGATTTCGAATTAATTACAGTACGCTTATAGCTAATACTAGAATCAACACGATTCATTTTATTCAACTCAGACTTAATATTCCTAGGGTGATCTTCTATTCTCTTCCAATGCACATTCTTAGCTTGCGAGGTCCTATCTTGCTTGGTATTGCCTGGAGGCTTTGATCCGCTTGCTTTTATGTCACTGATTACTCCTGTAGAGGGAATTATGGGAACATTAGTTGGTTGATCTACTTTTTGCATTCCTGAACAAGACATGCAGGGATCTGAACTACTTGAGGGCACATTAGTGTTCACTTTCTTAACACTGGGCATAGAATGGTTTGTATGCTTGGCACTAGGCATAGAACAAGGCATCATAGCTTTACCTTTCGCACCTAAGGATTTAGGACATGTTGCAATTAAACATTCTAGCAGCTCCTGAGATCATTTGGCCTGAATGCATGCAAACCTAATTTCACTATCAAGAGGTTTATTAATGAAATCCTCTTCCACAATCTCACGGAGACATTCTAGACTATCCTTAAGGTGAGCGAAGTAGTTACGAAACACAAGTTCATTATTCCTAAGATGAGGAGGAATGTATTTAACAGTCACAATATATTTGCAGTCTGTAGATGACTTTGATTCAACATTCTCATTAAAAACAAGTGGCAGTTCCCCTCTTTCCTATCTCTTCAGATTCTCAATTTCTTTTTGTAAAGACGTTATTTTTTCGTTGTTCTTGTCACGAGTGACTTTCATTGAATCATATAAATCTTTAAAGTGTCGTTTAACTTTTTCATTTTCTTCTAGAAAACTCTCGTTTTCCTTTTGTAAAGCATTAACCAAGTTTTGAAGATGAAAAGTTTAAGAATACTGAGAATCTAAAGGAGGAGGCATTTGGGAGCCAGTCACATTGTTCTTTTCACCCTTTAATTGAGAGATTTGGGCTTTCAACTTTCTGATCGTGTTACAATGAGCTCGAATATGTTCATCACGTTTGCTAATTTCAAAAACTGCATCAAATTCGGGAGCATCCAAGGATGTCTTGATATTTGAGGTTTTAACATTTTCTTTCAGATGTTGATATTTTAATTGCAAAGCCAGATGCTCAACTTCCAATTTAGAAAACTGTTTCACTAGGTTATCATGATCATCCTGTTCAACTTTATCATGCAGTTTAGAGTTAGTTTTTTCAAGCTCAATGACACGATCATGGGAGACTTTCAGAGCAACAGATAATTCACGAAATTGAGAAGCATTAATGGAACAATTCGTAGCAGTGTAAAACAAATCTTGAGTAATACATTCAGAAATAAGATTCTCATTCAAGGTATGCAAGTTCTTCCTCACAATCTCATTATATTTTAATTCTCGCTCATAGTCACTGACCTCAACTATCATTGCATCAAATTCCTTTTCCATTACTTTAATATCTGAATCCATCCCCTTTTTAAGACTCTCAAATTGATCTTTTAGTTGTTTAAAGAAAGGTATAACCTCAATTAAATAACATTCTTTAGTTTGCTCAAAACCCCTTTCCCCTTCAGTTATCCGAGTGGGTGTGATCCTTTTCTTACAAGTTTTCTCAAAATCAACAAATAATTGAAAAATAACATATTGACTGATTAAGGTCTTGCTTTTAGTGGCAATAGTTCTAGGAACTAAATTCATTGGTGTATTCGGAGGATACACAGTTGCTGAAGGAATTTTCCTAAGGGGGGGGTTTGTTACAACAAGATTCTCTGCTTTTTGCTTATCTAAATCCTTTTTCCATAATACTTGTTTGGGTGTTAACAACGTTTGAGGCTTAAACTTGTTCAAGGAAATCCAATTTTCCTTTTTGTAATCATGGGGTTTGATAGTTATGTTATTCTCTTTACATTCAGGATCTTCTAGCTTCTTATTCATTTTCCCCCTAGATGCATCATCTAATTTTCTATCTTCCTCAGTGCACTCAACGCAACTAGGTTTCTGTCTAGGTTTAAGAATCTCATTACCATCATAGATTACATTATGAGCAGCTCTAGCCTTTTTAACAACCTCAGGATTAGGTTCCACAACAAGGGGAATGCTATGCTTATCGCTTAAGACTCTATGTTTAGTGATCAAGTGAGCATTCTGAATGGTATTCCCTTGTACGTACAACTTATTTTCGAGCTTGTTTTTCAAAGTTTTTAGATTGGAAAAATCATTCAAAAGTTTTGATTCCTTAGCATTGAATTCTTGCTTAAGCATTTTAACATTTTCTTGAAGTTCATGTTTTTGCTTAGCAGTTTTAGAAAGCTTTTCTTGTAAGGAGTTTAACTCTTGTTTTAATACTTCTTCTCTAAAATTACTTTTTCTAATAATTGTACGCATTGGTCATCCATTTCCGCTCCACGGGTGGTTAAATCAAACTTAGCACGTTGTTCATAAATAGAAACTTGTTCTTTATAGGTATTCAGTTCAGAAATAACAGAATCATCAGGGGCACATGCAGTGTATTCATCAAAAACATAATCATCATTGACTGCAGAAGATGCATTACTTGGTACAATCTCACTTTCACTTTGCTTCACATATTGATCATATGGGACAATATTACTATTACCCACATCTTCAATATATGATTCATAAGTTTCAAGAGACTGTACTTTATTATGCATCTTTTGCTCATCAACATCATCATATAGTTTTAATACCTCTGAAATGATTTTGTCTTTGGATGGACCAGCTTGTTGTGGTGGAGAGACCTTTGGAGAGACCATAGGTGAGATGCTAGCCATGAAGATTGTTTGGGCAGTAGGTTCATCATTGACATCAGAGTCAAATGCATCACAGTCAGCTACTTGAAATGCATTTTGATGATTATGACCTATCTCCCGAATTGGCTGTTCATCAACATCAGCATCATAGGTTCGGCATTTCCTCAAAGAAGAAACAACAACTCCTCTTCATCCAAAGCGGCTCCATTGTCCTGAGCTTACACAAGTAACATCTTATCTCTGAAGTACTCTGCATTTTGTGGGCGTTTTGGAGATGTGCAGTTCCTAGCTATATGTCCATCACCACCACAGTTGTAGCATTTGATCGGCTTTGGTTGTCCTTGATTCCCATTCATTCCCTTATTCTGATTTGCCACATATCCTCTATCAAGTCTAGCATTCCCATAACCTGCTCCAACCATCCCTTGTTCGTATCGTCTTCCTTGAAGTGGTTGCCCAATAACCTTCCATCTCGACAACGGCATGATTGTGTAGATTTGATGCGATTCGATCTCATTGTTAGTGTGAAGACTGTTGGTATGTGGGCTAAGGGTCAAGTTTTGTTTAACCATAAGAGCCAGTTGATTAATGAAGTGTCCCATAACAGCATCAGCATTAGCTTGCTTGAACCTTGGATCAGGAATGATTTTGTGATTACCATCACCCATGGGAATGACTTGAGGAGCTTTGGTAGTAATACCAACATTTGTGTAAAAGGCTGTTGAGTCATTTGAGGAACTTGTTTCTCCCTGGTTGGTTTTGAACTATTCTAGAATCCTTTTCTCAAACATAGCATGTCTCTCATTCTGAGAAGGAAGGCATACAGTTGCTCATAGTTGGTGTTCTTCAATCCTTTGGTTAGCTTCACAAAGGTGACAAACTTGTGCCATTCGGGATTCATGTTGTTCACAAACTTTGAGTTCATCTGAATGTTTGGCATAGTCATTCTGATATTCCTCATATCATTTACAAGCTTGTGGAATCTCACGTAGTATTCATAGATGCTCTCATCTGGTTTCATCTTGAAGTGCTCAAACTCATCATACAGTTGTGATTCTTTGTCTTCCTTGGTTAATTCAGAACCTGAGAGAAGCATCTTGACATTATCCCAAACCGCCTTGGCTTCAGTGTTGTGATTGATCAGCTTGTAGATGTCTTTAGGAAGACCCTGTAGTATGATGTTTGAGGCCCCTGATATCGACATCGAATCTCTTTTTCTCCTTATCATTGAGCTCATCATACGTCTTTGGCCTGTCCAATCCAAAGATCATTGTTCCATCTGCAGCAGTATCAATTATGTTTCTTGTAGTCTCAATCGACACGGTCCTTCATCAATGGATTTGAGAATGTTGACCCCATTTTCCTTTCCAAGACATTACAATCTGATTCGTTGAGCCCAAGAGTCATAGTCAGCCTGTCAATCATAGGTGGACGAGTATCCGATCCATTGCGAACGTCCTCGGCTCTGAAGAAATGATAGTAGGTATGATGTTTGACATGATTACAAGTTCTACGGGATTTTACTATTCCTTGATTAAACCGGGAAATTGATTCTTTCACGGGATTTTACTAAACCAAAAGAACAACCGTAAAAATGTAGCACGAAGAAGTGACAAATCTCAATAGACAAGTAGCTAAACAGTCAACTCGCTAAACAGACAACTTGCTTAAAGAAACAAGTCGCTTAAAGAACCAACTCGCTTAATATCCAAGTCGCATATAGAGACAACTCGCTTAATAGCCAAGTCGCAAACAGAGACAACTCGCTTAACCACCAAGTCACTTAAACTAACTCGCTAGCTGTACAACTCACTTAATAGCCAAGTCGCTTTAGAACTCAATTCGCTTAAAGAGTCAACTCGCTAAATAGCCAAGTCTCATATACCAACTCGCTTCCAATAACAAAGCAACTCGCTTCGAAGAAACAAAACACCGAGACTCAACTCGCTTCGTACAACTTTCACAAACAACCACTTTATCAATCAAAAACAACCAAACCACAATGATTTAAGCCTTCTAATTCAAAACCTAAAAACATATGATGATCCTAAACACAAAAGTACACACAAAATTCAAACTTTAACACTAGAATTTGTCCAAATGATTCAAACTCTCCTAAACACTTAAAACCCCAAAAACCTTATGAAATCCACCAAAACAAAGAGCATGAAAGGTGAGTGATCAAACCATGGCTCTTGATACCAATTGTAGGATATAAGATTTCACAAACACATTAAACCATAATCATATGAGGCGTTCAAGATGTTTAGAGAGAGAAAGTTCTAGAGAGAGAAAGGGAAGAGAGTTGGGAACTATGTGAAACAAAGAAAAATGGTATTGAAGCTCCAACCCTCTACCTTGGGAGGTAGAGGGTATTTATAGTGTCTAACAATAAACGCCACCTACGGGCTTGTGGATCGGCATAATGGGTAAAGACTCGTCCGTCCTCCACGGTGTTACTTAACAAACTACTTACTAACATATTATGATTACGACTACGAGCTTTCTATCGAATACATATACTTGAGGTGACCGACTCTTTAACGACTGAATTTTCTAATTCCTAACACAATGCTACTCCAACGGAAGAGGTCGCTCTCCAGTTCATGGTCGACATCGGCTATGATGAAGCTACCGGGGTAATCACAAAGCACTCATCTGTGGATCTTAAGAACATTCCCCAGCCATGGAGAACCCTCTACATAATGATTGCCAAATTCGTTTCCGGACGTGATAGTGGTCATGAGCATCCCAAGCTCATGGAACTACAAATATTTTGGGCTACAGTCAACATGAAACACATAGAAGTTGAAGCTCTGATATGGGACGACATGATGACTTACCTTAAAAAGCCGGCACCAAGATCCTCAGATATGATACACCAAATGTTGATCCAAGAGCTCTAGGGTATAATCCTGATATTCCCTTGAGACTTGATGACCCCAACCAACACTCTGTGTTGTATGAGCCCACACTCAACGCCTTTGTCGATTTAAGGACTCAACAACGAAGAAACAAGGTGCAGTGTTGCGGATCATCTTCTTACTGATGCTATCAAAGGACTTTATTCGTACAAAGCGATATCCGGTAGCAGTTGAAGCGGGCAAAGTAGGTTTCCTTGATGAAAAGTCCTCTGGTACACCTACTAGGAAAACCAGGAGAGGCAGTGTAGGAAGTATCACGAGCACTGAGAGTACGAGAAAGTATCCTAAGAGGACTCATGTTCTCAAAAGGAAAATTCCATCAAAAGATGCGATCCCTATTCCCAAACCTGAACCGCAACAAAAGCTAATGGACGAAGACTCAGAGGATCTTGAACGGACGAATAGGTCATCTACTCGAAACTCAATCGTTGATACTTTGACAGTAGCAAAATCTCCGCCTAAAAGCGTATAAAGGTAAAGGTAAAACCCCGTTCTTTGAGCCAAGAAGAAGAGGGAGCTCGGATGAAGAACAACTGGACAGAGACTACAAGAAAAAGGTGAAGAATCTAAGACTCCAACACGTTGCTAAAGAGTTCGTGACAAAGAACAAATTTGGCCCGGAGGGTCAAGTGGTGGTGCACTATCTACACCAGTTTCCGATGCGGTTAATCAACCCGATAAGAGAACTGGTACCACCACCCACCTAACATCAACAAAGGCAACGGAGGATACTATCACCTATGATTTTGAGGAACCGAAATGGAGAAGTCAGAAAATTCCGATAAAGATGTTGAGACGCAGCTAAAGAAAATGCAGAAAAACAAGCTCAAGCTCAAGCTTGCATGAAGAAGCCGGGATTAAAATTTGGAAGAAATAGCTAAATCTGGAAAAGATGACGAAGTTGACTATGATGATTTTCTTCTAGATAGTCCAAGACGCCCAAGGAACTAACCTCGAGCCACCAAAAGACCCCAGCCTCCTCATGTCTCATCATCATCATACTCGTCTTCTCACTCTTCTCCACCACCATCCAAAGACTCAACCAGATCCGCATCCAAGTCTGTAAAGAAACCAACCGACTCTTAGATATCCCGAGCTAAAACAAAGATTTTCAAAGCTATCAAGCAAGTCGGAAGAAAAGCGTGACCAACAAAAGTGAATCAACTCGGTGACGAATCAACCTTCTTCAAGACGGGATAAACGAGATGTTGAAAGAAAGGGAGCATATCAAGAAGTTTCTCAAAGGGGATTTCCAAAAGGAAATGGAGAAGACGGCAAGAGAATATACTCACAAGTTTCTTCTCGACACTGTCCCTGGAGTGACAAAGGAGATATTTTCCAGACAACTTACTCCAAATATCGTCGCATTGGTTAAACATACAATGGCCACGCACTGATCTCTCTGAAGTTAATTTTGGAAATTGGTGATGCAAATGTCTAAGCGATCTGTAACCTTTACTTGGGATGAAGCTAATTTTTTGAAGCTCTACTAGATTATCAACTCAAGTCTTCTGCAAAGAGTCGGTGAGGTCAACCTAAACAACCAAAGATGGCGATGACAAGCACAAGGATCTACGCAAAAGCGTCCAAAAGAAAGCGGTGAATCCTCCTCTATGCCACCACCACCCCAAAGGACTCCAACCGAAAGAAGATCTCCTCACGTTCTGCTGCTCTTGAAAAACCTCAGGACTCTGAGTTACCACCACACAGAGAAAAGCGGTGATCATTTCAATACATGGTGGTGGCGATGAAGAGATCCCGGCATCCCCAACAACAACCCACCTCTCCCGCCTCAACAAAGAAACGAGTCCTCCTCAAGGCCAAGAAGAAGAAGAAAAGACCAATGTTGTCTCATGGCTACACGAAAATGACACCGCAGAATATGACTGGTTTTCTACACTTGTTGATGCTACTCCCTCACTACCAGAAGGTCAAGAAATGGTAGATGGTCGTACTATAGAGCATGTGAAGCTGATTCAAGAACAGTTCAGAGTGAAGAAGATGACTAAGGCTGAGCTACGGCGAATTAAGAATGAAGCCTTCCAACTGCTTAAAGACAGCTCAGAAAGTGCAATTGAAGTTGAATACCAACTCGAAAACATTGCACGAGCCATGTCAAACAATATCTATTGGCTCAATCCCGAAGCTAACATCGACTTCACAAGACAAGACAAAGCTCCATACTACACAGCCGGACCGGACCGCTACCAACAATTGGCCGACGGATCAACCTAAAATTCCATACGTTACTTCTTCAACAATGACCTCGAATTTCTTCTACGGTAGCGATGTTACAAGGAAATGCGCTTACGTCACTCACATTTCCTTTCCCAGCAGCAATCTATTCTAACAATCCAGCCATCAAGGAAGAAGCCACACACATGGTTGCTAACCAAGTGGAAAGGTATGACCTTGATGCGATGTATGGGATTCATCATTGGCCTAAACGCCAAAGAATCTTCTACAAAATTTGCCGGGTTCAAAAATCTAAGAAGGAAGTGTTTAGTGATAAATGGATAATTGCTATTAAGCATGTTACTCTTTCGTCAAAATGGGACTACACATTCCTCAAGAACATTGTGGTCAAGCGACAAGGACGAAGAGGACTATGACTTCGTGAAGCGGATTTTCGAGTATTAAGCTAAATGACATTGAAGATATGTATCTCGCTAAGGTGCAAGGACGAATGCGACATTTCTCCACAACTGTTCAACGTGAATACATCAAGTCATTACTCATCTACATCAAAACATAGTGATCCAAGAACGTGTAGAAGACATACATGACTTTGTACAGACCGTGTTAACCTCACTCACTAAACCACGCTAGACCTTCCGACATAAACCAACTTCCTCGGTACACCCTCATCGACAAACCATTTGGAGTAGTCTACCGTAGTGAACTACACCAAAATTGCTTAATAAGTGCAAAGAGCTTCATAAGTTTGGGGATCATACATTGAAGAAAGTCAGGGATGGGTTAGCTTATCGGTTAAAGGCGATACAAGAAGGCATTGGGTCACCTAAGAGATGGAATTGGAGGGAAAGAAGGGATGTGAAGAAGATCACCACGCGGATTGATGAAGGTTGTTCAGAAGGGATCAGTTCAGAACTTTGGAGAGTTCCGTAGGTGGTCGACAGATATCTCTCACAGGCTATCAATGTCTAGAACGCATTCCCGGAGTTATTGCTGGACTACTTGATTCTCTTGGTAACCCTTGATTTGTTTCTTTAACTTATCAATTGGATGTGTGATTTTAATATGACTATGGCTTGTGCACACATAACAGTGTATGTGAAAACGTAGAGGGGGGGGGTGAATACGTTACCGTTTAAAATCGTTAGATCTTTTGTATCAAATCACTTATGAACCTTGTTATTATACGAAAGTATCAATTATTGTTTATGACTAATATAAAGCTTAGTAAACCAAGTTGTCACACAAGCATCATCATCAAACCACATCATAAGCAATTATAAAAGTAAAGAGATAAAGAAAGGAAAGTGCAAACCGAACACGAGAATTTATAGTGGTTGGTAGGATCTCCTCTCCGCCCTACTCCACTCCCGAGTACCCAACTCGAGAGTTACTTCACTAAATCAACAAGCTCCCTTCTCGGCGAGGAGAAAACCTTGTCGTTGCTTACACTTTTTCGGTACAAAGCTAAATACCGGGTTCTAGTTAGAGGTAGAACCAACCTAACGTCGCCTATACAATATTTCCGACACTAAGCTAGATGTCGAGTTCTTTTCAAGGGTACAACCACTCCCACTGTGTTTTATGGCCCAACATAACAAACCTTGTGTTTTATGGTACAAACACATAAACCATCTAATCTAGTTTGGTGAAAGTGTTGTGATGATACAATAATGTTTACAATGATGATCCATGACATAAATGTCTAATGGATATGAATGACTAATCTAAATGATCTTCTTAAATAAGAAGTCTTCAATCAATGAGGATATCAAGAGATCTTGAATCTTCATATGTTGATATGCTTTGGTGAATGAGGATGGATAGATCTCCAAACTTTCCTTGGTTGATCAAAATGTAAAATATGCTTACAACAAAGATGAATGTTAGAAGCATTATGATCATGTGATGGTGAGGGTGATTGATGTATGCTACTACATGTTTATCTATAGATCTAAGTGATGAAAGAATGTTAGAGAGAATGTATGTTGGAAGGGATGAAGATATGAGAAAACCATGGGATGGTATTTATAACCAAAAGTGGTAATCAAAAATATAATAATTTATTATATTTGATATCTTAGAATATCTTCCAAAATCTTTCCAAAATCTTTTAAAGATTTAGATGACACTATGCATGAGGTAATAAAAGAATGTTTTCCTTTTTATGAAAAATACATTTAAACAAATGTATTTACTTATTAAAAAGGTAAGTTACTTGTAAATAAAATGTAAGTAACCTTTTGTAAAATAAAATATCTAGTTGAGTGCTTGTCAAAATAAAATATATTTTGTCAAGTGTAAGTAAACTTTAGTACTTGTATGAATATTATAGTTAGTTTACTTGTACAAATAAAAGTATATATTTGTAAGACATTTTACAAAAGATGTATTTGTATAAAATACTTGTGAATGCAAAATGTAAAATGAAGTTTGAAATAGAATGGTTAACCTATTAAAATACTTAGTGACTCTAAACGTATTTTAAACATTCTAAATGATTTGTTAATGGGTTTGATCATAATGCAACATAACAAACATGTGCACGAACTTTTGTGTTGTAACATACGAGGACTTGAGACATTGAGAGGTGTTGAATGTATGTTGAGACAAATGTAATTACAAGTAACTTGTACATTTTCGTTATGTATTACAAGTTACATGTTTGTCATCAATCAAAACAAACGAGACTGTATAGATTAAATATCGAAATATTTGCACTAACAATCTCCCCTTTTTATGATGACAAATATATGTAGCGTAATAGAAAGTAAAATGTTAAAGGTTACTTGTATCCTTACTACCTTTACATTACCTTCTCCGTTTACACTCTTCTCCCCATTTTGTCGAAACAAAAGTGTCCTGGAGTTTAACTTTATTTCTCCCCAAAAGAAGCTTGCATCATTCCTAGTGAAGTTAAATCGTCCACTTCAATCCGTCCCTTGTTTGGTAGCGGATCCATGGATCAAATAAAGAGGCTTAAACTACGTCAAGGTTAGTTTTATGCAACAAAAATTATGAGAAATATATGAAAAAGAAAAATGCATAGCAATGTTAGCCTATTTTCTCCACTTTACAAATGCTTGTTGAAAAGTGAGAATGATGCTAAATGCGTGCATGCTCCCCACTGTGGTTGCTCCCCTTGTTTGAGGGTCGGGTATGATTAAAACCTACAAAACAAATATTAGTGCAAAACTATATTACGTCATTGGGCGAGTAAGTGATATACAACAAAGTGTGTATAAGATGCATTCATAAATTCTTGACGAAGCTCCCTTGCGTAGAGGCGTCAAGATGAACCTTCAAAATAAATATTAGTATAATAGAAGCTTTGTCTTTAGACAAATATGTCATAAAAAACCAAGTGTATAGACGATGCAATATGCGTGCTTAAAGGATATTCCTCCTTGTTCTAGGGTGTCAAGAAGCACCTAAAATAGGAAAAATAATTGATGCAAACTTCATCCTTAGATGAGTAAGTTATATACAATCGAGTGTATATGATGATGAACCTACAATGAAAAACATTAGTGCAATATATTTCATCTTTTTCATAAAGAAAAATAAGATGTATATATGTGATAAATGATATAATCAAAGATCTCATGAAGTGTAGTCTCCTAATTACAATCATAAGAAAAGTGAGAATATAATATGATAAAAGCCTACAAAATAGTTCCTACAAAGAAGATATGAAGTCTCCCACCGGGTGTGCCACTGGTGATGCTAGTGTTGGTGTCGGTTTACTAGTAGGATTCATGTGGTGATAGTAGATGACTCGAGATTTTCAAAAGTAAGTTTTCGCTAATCCATGGTGGTGATTAGGTAGGAAGCTATTAAGGAGTTAGAAACTCGTATGTATAGCAAATATAAAAATATGGACTCATGCAATCCTTTCGTCATTTCAAGTGACCAAAGCTAAGAGAAAATATGAATGGACATTGCATTTCAATGATGCATAAGGGTTATGATTTGAATGATTTATTGATCCTAACAACCTATTGTTTTGAGCAAGTTCTCATATGCTTCAACCCAAGAGTAATCAATAATGCGTTCTATCTAAGAATATTATAATGAAGATACCAAAAAATAAAAAAGTGATAACATGAAGATAAATTCGTTCATTGATTGACACGAATTATAAAATGACCTATTCTAGGTGACAATGGGAAAGGTAGTATTAGCATGGTTTTGACCGACATGGATGATTATCACATTGAAAAGAAGTGAAGACAATATGGAAAATACTAATAATAATAATGAGTACCTATATGAGATGACATCATATGAGTGAGAGTTGGATAGACCAACGTGTTGGGAATGGCTGTTTTGATTAATATATCGTTTGCACTGACAAGGACATGCATGATATGCGAGAAAAGGATAAGATCCTATGATGGTGTTCTAGATAGTGAAGTTGTAAGGTGCTAGTTTAAGGAAAATCCTATATGTGGAGATGAAGAAGTTTGTAAAACACATGATTCGTTTTTCACTTGATGAGGTATTGGTGCAAACTTGTGATAAAAAGTTTAAAAGGTTGAACTAGTTGTGGTTTCGTGAACGGTTTTAGCTAAGTGGTGTTTACCTATGTGTTGGTATTTTAGAGTCTAAGAGACATAAATTTTGACAAAAGACAATTATGTGAATGGATTTCTCTCCCCTTAATTGGTGGACATCCAACATAATGTGTAATGTATCAAATAAGGAATGACAACAAAGTGTTTAGGAGGTTATTCGGGTTAACAAAAGAGGTGAGCTTAGTGATGTTTTTCTGGATGATGGTTAGCATACAATGAACTTCATCCTTAAAGACACATACCTCTTCTCGATTATCTGAGATGATCGTATGATGAGGCATGTGGTTTCCTAATAGGAAGTGAAGAGGATTAGAGTATTGTTATAACTAAATAATGATGGAGATGATTTTTGGAAAGCGGAAGCAAAAATGAGATTTGGAAAGAGGTTGGTTGAAAGACAAAAATGCAAAGCCAACCCTCTAGAACTTAATTCTATATTCTTTTAAACTATATGCAAGTGTAGGGGTCCCATAAAGCATAGTACTAATCTACATAGCAATAAAGGGGATTATGCAAAATGAGCATATAAAAGTTAGAACCAAGTGAGATAACAAATAATTTGTTATCAACCTACAAAACAAATTTGTTAGTGACAAAAGATGTTAACATGATAGAAATCAAATGATAACATATTATATAAGCAAAAACAACACATTGCACTTAGTAGACAAGAAATCACCACACAAGATAGCATCAAAACAATCATATTATGCAAGAATACGACTTTATTCAAGACACTTCATTAAGAGATTGTTTTGTCGTTAGACTTAGACACTTAAGCATACTTGGATATACAATAATCTATGTGATTAATTTGTAAGATAAAAAGGCTTCTAAAAGTTTGTCATACCAAAAGCACTTTGACAGATTATATGTGCACATGTAGCAAACAAATAGTGTGACAAGAAGCAAAAGAAACAAGATGAAAGATTCATGCAAGCCATGTTTAAGACATAACAATTTGGAGCATGTATCATTTGGATCTTACTACACATAGATATAATGAATGCCAACTAATAGCTTTCCAACACAAATATATCATATCAAAATTATCACGTATCAAAATGGCATATTATGAGTTCATAAGTAACATGTTAATCATGCTAAAAATAATTCAAAAGTAAGTATCATGCAAATAAAGTTTAGGTTTAAGCGTTTAGTAGCATGAAACAAGAATCTAAACATTATAAAGATAAAACCGTACTAAGGTTTACACATTTGACTTGTTATCAAACACTAAGATAATGTCAAATCAACTTATCGTATTAAACAAGAACATGTAATCAACACATGTAAGTACAATGCAAGTGGTTTTACTAAGGTTTACACATTTGACTAGTTATCAAACACTAAGATAATGTCAAATCAACTTATCGTATCAAACAAGAACATATAATTAACACATGTAAGTGCAATGCAAGTGGTTTTAAAAAGTCATATATACTACTTGTTTGATTAGTATTCCTAAAAGAGGCAAACTATCAATGTTTTAACACTTACTTTAGGCAAGTATAAGAAAACAGATTTTTCAAGTTGGAGAATGAATATGAGACTATTACTAGCAGTGCTCAATTAAGGCTAAACACGACCATTTTTACGGGTGATTCCACATACCCAACTTCTCTTGGGAAGCAATTCAACCGTTAGGTCAAATTGAGTTTCTAGTGCAATAGGTTCTCCGGTAGTCATTCTCATGTTAGAAAGATGGGAACTCCTACTTTTGCCTATTAAAGTGCATAAAAGATGATAGTTTACCAATACTTGGCTTAATGTGACACAACTAATATGCAATATAACTAAGGTGATGAAGATGTCATGTTATACACATGAATTTTAACAATGGTGTATTGATAAACAATATGTTTTAATCTTGTGTTTAGAATCTAAGTTTGCTCAAATTACATAGCTAATTGTATGATCTAATGGATGACATCTTTTACGTTGAAGTGTATACTTTAAAAGTGATTTGATTATCTAAGACTAGGGAATGGAATATGTTAAATTAAGAATGTTCTCAAGAAAGCTCTTTGGAACTTTATTTGACAAGAATCTAAATAAGGTTACTAACTTCAATAGATCATGTGTATGTTTTAGAGATGTGTAGTTTTAACCTTGGATGTGCACAAGGTTTGAGCAAGGTTAGGTTATGATGTACGCTTGAAAGAAAATGGATACAAACAGTATCTTTCAACAAATGAGATTATCTCATGGGATAAAGTTATCATGCTTATGAAAATAAGTATGACAAGATGAATTGGATACACTAGTTCATAGAACTTGTTAGTTTCAAGATCATTTAGCCAATGAGGTGTAATGAAATCTCTTGTAACACAACCATTTGTGTCGCAAGGAGAGAATAATGCATAGGATATACAATATCCTTTTAACAAGATGAATACTTAATGCATGATTTCTTAGGCATAATGTTTTTCAAAAACATCATGTTTTCCTAAATAAAGATATGAAGCCAAAGTGCTTGAATCGGATAGTCCCATCTAAATAAACTTGGTCTCAAGATTATATTCACTAGATGATGACAAGAGGAATTCACTCGAGTTTCTTATTTATACTCCTCAAGAGTCATTGTTGCTTGGGGTGTATGATGTTGGCTTTGAGATTGCATTTTAACATATGTTGTTAAAATGTTGATTTAAGGTTTAACAAAATTTATGCAGAAGTTTAACAACAAAGTATTACTAATACTTTGATAATTTGTCAAGGTAGTACTACTTATACCTAGTGGAAATTGACAACAATTACCAAGAGCACCATGCTCATTTGATAGTTGAGGTTCTAGCCATAATGAATTATCTAAGTCCTTATATGTGGGAAAGGATGGTTGAGTTTGTTCAAACGTGCATTTGATTTAGTACAAGTGTTGGACACAAGGGCTTTTTGAGCAATACACTCAATGAATTCAAATGATGGTAAGGATGGTGGATTGGTTGATCTAGGTGGTAGGTCTTCTAGTGTGTCTAAATAAGGATGTGGTGATGTAGGGGTTTGTTGTGCTATGGAAGTACTTAGGTTGATTATTTGTCCATAGATTTTGAACACCAAAAAGTACGGATACTAATTCTTTTGGTTCATTGGTTGCAAAAACTAGTGGGTGAAGTTCTTGAAGTTTTGGTCATGTCTATGAAGCTTACGGGCTGAGGTATAGGTTCATCTTGAAAGGGCACGTTTGGTTTAAAGGATGCTCTTGGAAGTTCATGAGCAACATGCTTAATGGTGCCAAAAGATGGAAGAGGGATAGTAGGTTTCAAAGAGGAATAAGTGGCACAGTGGGTTGTTTGATTTGGATAAGTGTTTAATTCATTTTAGGATTAGTGTTTTAACATGTGTTGTTAAAATACTTGGGTGTTGATTTTTCGGATATGACTTTTAATGACTACAATCGTAAGTCGCATATACTTGAATATTTCGGATGAAATATTTAAGTTGTCAATCTTACCTTGTTGAGACTATGGAGCTTAGATTGCACTCGAGGATAGCAAGACTCTTTAACATACATGTGAGTTATGACTCGATGTAAATGCTTATCGTCTTAGAGGATGACACATTTTTTTCATGTTAACCAAGTGAGGCAATACATGTGGATACAAAACAATATCTATAGTCATATGTTAGACTTGTGTATGATATCTTTGCAAATAATGAGTCTAGATTTGTTAGTCTCGGTAAGTCATCTAAGTCATCCCTTAAGCGGGTGAGGAGATGTTGGTGGTGTTGCACAGAGTACAAATTTTGGAGACTTTGGTTGTGAAGGTGTTTTGGATGGTTGTGAAGTAGTCATAATGATGGGTGATTTTGGTGGTGGAGTTGGATTACTTAAGTTTAGAGAGTTCACATCTTGAATAGGTGATGAGATGTTGAGAGGTAACGAGTTCGAGGATGAAGAGTTCAATTTTAATGAAGCAACAAGATCGAATGCTAATCCTAGTGGTTTATTTGAGGTTGAGGATTTAGTCATTTTGTCTTTGCTTTAAGAAATGCTAAGCTTAAGGAAAAGTAACAGTGTAGGTGTGAAAATGACCATCCTGAATGTGTCGATTTATGGAGCTAAGGATTCACGGAGAGATGTGTTTTATTTGATGTTAATCCATACAAAGATGGTAGTTTCTAATGAGATGGAAGTGTTTAAGATCATGTCAAACATCCTAAGTTAATCCATTGAGGATGTGTTGAGTGAGATATGAAAGATATGCATTAACAAGTATCCTAGAAACGAGATTTGGTAAATTAGATTGCGAGATTTAGTAAAATTCAACAACTTACGTAGGATCCACAACACCATTTCTTTACAGTAGGAACCCTTAAATTGGTGCCGCTGGTCCGCTTATACTGGAATATGGCGGTACCAAAATGCATAACAGACGGTACCAACATTTTGGTGCCTCCTGATCCGTGGACACCAGAAAAGTTCACATACCCATTTTTTAGGTGTCGGGGAGTTTTCGAAACACGAAATTTTGCTTAAAACATGTGACATTAATTACTTCTAGTTAGGAAAAGTCGTTAACACATATACAAACATAGTGGAGCATAGACTTTGACCAAGGGCTAACGATTTTCACATAAAAGTGAAAATGGGTAAAATTGATAACACACTTGTGCTATCCAACTGTATAAACCGGTTAGCATACAACATTGTTTTAAGTCATATTATCATCCTACAAAGTTAAAACAAATAAATTACATCATACAACATTGTTTTTGTCCTTGTACCAAACACTCTCTTAAAACCTCCATTTTTCAAAGTACTTGACTAATTTACTTAGTACTCATTGCTAAGAGAGTCATGACATTTCATAAGTTATGCGAAATGTTAGTATAACCTATGCAAAGGAAGTGATCTAAGTCTATAAGTGATGGTAAAACAATTTTCCAACTAAGTGCACAAAATCTAGCAAATGTCCTATTGTGCATAAACAAGAAATCGTCAAGCAAGCGAGTAAATAACATGGCAAGATTGACACTTATATTATGCAAACAAACAAGTGTAAACAACAATTTGAAAATAAGCAAGCAACATATATGCAAACAACATAAACAAGTGGTCATTCAGCATAACATAACAAGAAAAACACTTTTCGTCATTTATCGTTTAAATGTGATGATGTTACCAAGCTTGATTAGTTTTCTTTAAACATATTACATAATTATTTAGTTTCAAAATAAATTATATCAATGTTCTAGGAATACCATCTTAAATTGCTTGACTCAAAAATTTGAGTTTTATGTTAAAGCGAAACTTAATATCTTGGACATACTCGTAGTATTTGGTCTATTTCACTTATTTAAAATTAGACTCAGGTCATGAGAGTAGTTTTAAATGAAAGTAGACTCAATTCCTTTTAAAATGATAGGTGGCTCGACTCCTACGGACTTCTGGTTAATAAGTTATGAATTTTTAAGTTGGCCAAAAAGCTGCGTCTTGTCTGAGACCAAGGAACCAAAATTTAACAAGGAAGGAACCCTTTATTTGGTTCCGCCCAATCCGTGGCCTTCCTGAGAATGTTAAAAATGTACTTACTCATAGCGAAAAAGTGTAGGACTTACTAGATTTGATAGAAAAAATATAACACGCATATTTTGTTTGATATTTTTTCTAATATGACTATCTAAACATTTAACAACAAAATTTATAAGTATAATTAGCAAAACATTTTTCATATTATATTTCACTTCAATGGTAATTTGATACATGGATCGTGCTCCATTTTAAAAACCATTTGTTTTGAAAATAAGAGCTCTGAGGCTCTGTACCAATTGAAACGTGGGGGGTGAATACGTTACCGTTTAAAATCGTTAGATCTTTTGTATCAAATCACTTATGAACCTTGTTATTATATGAAAGTATCAATTATTATTTATGACTAATATAAAGCTTAGTAAACCAAGTTGTCACACAAGCATCATCATCAAACCACATCATAAGCAATTATAAAAGTAAAGAGATAAAGAAAGAAAAGTGCAAACCGAACGAGATTTATAGTGGTTGGGTCCGGATCTCCTCTCCGCCTACTCCACTCCCAAGTACCAAACTCGAGAGTTACTTCACTAAATCAACAAGCTCCCTTCTTGGCGGAGAAAACCTTACAATAAATTAAACACACTTTTCGGTACAAAGCTAAATAACGGGTTCTAGTTCGAGGTAGAACCAACCTAACGTCGCCTATACAATATTTCAGACACTAAGCTAGATGTCGAGTTCTTTTAAAAGGTACAACCACTCCCACTATGTTTTATGGCCCAACATAACAAACCTTGTGTTTTATGGTACAAACACATAAACCATCTAATCTAGTTTGGTGAAAGTGTTGTGATAATGCAATAATGTTTACAATGATGATCCATGACATAAATGTCTAATGGATATGAATGACTAATCTAAATGATCTTCTTAAATAAGAAGTCTTCAATCAATGAGGATATCAAGAGATCTTGAATCTTCATATGTTGATATGCTTTGGTGAATGAGGATGGCTAGATCTCCAAACTTTCCTTGGTTGATTAAAATGTAAAATATGCTTACAACCAAGATGAATGTTAGAAGCATTATGATCATGTGATGGTGAGGGTGATTGATGTATGCTACTACATGTTTATCTATAGATCTAAGTGATGAAAGAATGTTAAAGAGAATGTATGTTGGAAGGGATGAAGATATGAGAAAACCATGGGATGGTATTTATAACCAAAAGTGGTAATCAAAAATATAATAATTTATTATATTTGATATCTTAGAATATCTTCCAAAATCTTTCCAAAATCTTTTAAAGATTTAGATGACACTATGCATGAGGTAATAAAAGAATGTTTTCCTTTTTATGAAAAATACATTTAAACAAATGTATTTACTTATTAAAAAGGTAAGTTACTTGTAAATAAAATGTAAGTAACCTTTTGTAAAATAAAATATCTAGTTGAGTGCTTGTCAAACTAAAATATATTTTGTCAAGTGTAAGTAAACATTAGTACTTGTATGAATATTATAGTTAGTTTACTTGTACAAATAAAAGTATATATTTGTTTGACATTTTACAAAAGATGTATTTGTATAAAATACTTGTGAATGCAAAATGTAAAATGAAGTTCGAAATAGAATGATTAACCTATTAAAATACTTAGTGACTCTAAAGTTTTAAACATTCTAAATAATTTTGTTAATGGGTTTGATCATAATGCCACATAACAAACATATATGCGAACACGTGTTGTAACATCACGAGGACTTGAGACATGAGAGTGTTGAATGTATGTTGAGACAAATGTAATTACAAGTAACTTGTACATTTTATGTTATGTATTACAAGTTACATGTTTGTCATCAATCAAAACAAGCGAGAATTTGTATAGATTAAATATAAGTAATATTTGCACTAAA
>OU343223.1:118581697-118660929 GCA_910596185.1 Chrysanthemum makinoi | reverse complement strand
TATTTCTTATTTGGATTTGAAGTGAGGTTTTCGGGCACGTTTACTTATTTCGTCTTCTTTCTTTCTACCCTTCCATGAAGATGACTTGTTTGGGCGTTTATAGAGGGTGATAAAGACTTGGCTATTTAGTTACGTTTGTGATTCTTTCTCGCTTAACCCACAACGTAGCTATCACTTTGGTGTCTCACTCAGTTGAGAATGTCAAGAGGTTTTGTACATCGGGTACACCGCTTCTTTTTCACAAGGATTAGTACAAGTTTAAGTAACAAATCTGGAGAATTTTACTTCATGATCAAGTTTGGCATATCGGGTTTACTTTACCATATGGTCACCACAATTGCCGACAAAATGAGTGAATGATGTGTTTTCCAAAGTGTTGATTGGATGGTTGTTGATGTTGGATAATGAACCGTTGATGAACCACTGCATGTTCCCCTAAAAACAGATATTCACCGAAACCAAAATTGTCATAACACATTCAAGCTGACGTTGTTTACGGTTTTGTCTTGATTTTGTAAAATCCCGCGAAAGAAACTATTTCTCGGTTTAAATCATAGACTTGTAAAATCCCGTGACAATGGAAACGTCCTGGTAAAAGTAAAGTACATTTCCGGATCTTTCTTACGGTTTAGTCTTGGTTTTGTAAAATCCCGCGAAAGAAACTATTTCTCGGTTTAAACCATAGAATTGTAAAATCCCGTGATGATGGAACCATCTTGGAGAAAGGAAAGTGTATTTCGGGATCTCATTTGATATCTGGTGCTACGGTTTCTACTTCGAAGAAGGGATAAAGGGTGTACTTCATGAATTGGATGTGTGTTTGGATATTCGTCATGGCGGTTGGGTTACTTCAAAGTTTTACTGAGGTTATGCTCCATTAAACCATGGTCGGGATGAAACCATTATCATAGTTCACTTAAAAAGTCAAAGGAGGCTAGATTTGAGCTTTTAATCAGAAGATGTGACAACGGCGTTAATTCAGTATTATTCATTTGAGGTTGAAGTGAAATATCACGGACGAGTGTACTTAGTATCTGAAGGTATCGGGGATGGTTGGATAAAGATTCTTCATGATCCTTGTTCGATGCTTATTATCAAAAACGAAGACTTGGAAATCTAATTATTGTTGGGTGTCTTTTACCTTTTCTTTTTCCACTTGGGGGAATTGGGCTCATACCACTACAAAATAACTATCACTTTAAGGAGTTACGTTGTAGTGCTCAGTGTCACATTCAATTGTGGATTTTCAAGAGGTAATGTTCGTCTTATACTTGATGGTTGGTTGGTTGAAGAGTATAGAGTACATAGAGATTACTTAGAGATGCTAATGGAAATCGGCACCGCTCTTTGTTACATATGTGCAAGTTTAAGTCACGAGTTGGGGTAGTTTACTTCAGGGTCAAATTCATCATATTGGGTTTTCTCCATCAGTTGTCACAACAAAGAGCCTATTGAATGATAATGGGTTGATTACATGTTTTGCCAAAAGAGATTGAAAAGAGAGATTATGGCGTATGAACACGAAGTTCATGCCTCGTACTCTAAAGAAAAGAAAAGTGTACGTTTGATGCGCTTTATCTTGAAAAGAAGATAAATCTTCTTATGACGTATGAACACAGCAGCTCATGCCTTCATACTCTAAAGAAAAGAAAATTATGCGTTTGGTGCGCTTTATCTTTGAGCGAAATCTTCTTATGGCGTATGAACACATCAGTTCATGCCTCGTTCTCTAAAGAAAATAAATGTGTACGCTTCAGTGCGCATTATCTTCAGAAGAAGAGAAATCTTCTCATTATGACCATTCTCATCAACATGCTTCATGCTTTTCCCATGCGCTTTTAATTATCAAGTGAACCGGCTACTTGTTGATTGTTTTCTTATTCCACTTGCTCAACTATAATGACGATGGCGACATCCTGTACTAATTTTGCGGGGGAGAAGTGTGAATAGACTACATTGTTGAAGATATTCACTTGCTTAATCAAGAATGGCATCTCCGTATGCAATTCTTGAGGGGGAGAAGAAGTGTGATAATTCTGCAGGGTTGATTAACTTATGAGAATATATGGTCATACGGCTCCTAACTCATGTAAGAACCGAGCTTCTTCTTATCGTATCATCTTTACACGGAGTTTCTTCTAAGAGCCGTTGGTTGACTTCTTCACTCGGATTGATGAGTTTATCGACAAAGTGCTTCCGGTTAATGCTTCACGTATACATCAACATGATGATTCCGAACAATCTCTGTTCTTGTTTGATGTGATTGGTAGTTTGGTGTTACCATCTTGTGTGTTCGTTGCAGCCTGATTACTGATTTCCTTGATGAACATCTTTCTGTTCCTGTTTGATTGGGAGGGATTTTAATTGAGGGGATTTGCAAGATGTAAGTTAATTGGGATGCTTTTTGGTGGGATGCTTTTTGGTGTGAGTTGAAGATGTTAACTATCTATTCCCCAACTGCACAATCTTGAAGAAGGTCGAGTCTACAGTATGTTCTACATTTTCTGCTACATGTTAGAAGACTAAAGACGAGTTGCATTTAACGATCAAAAGACTTCTTCTTAAGGCTTTTATCGACAGTTAATGAGTTTAGGGAGAGCACTAATTGGGAGAGAGTTATAATTCAGATTCAATCCCCAATTAGACTTGCTCATATTCTTTAGCAGTGACTCCTCGAGACGTTGTTATTGACTATTTCACGTATTGGACATTTGATACAAGTTGATTACTTCAAAGTTAATCATTTATCACTTATTTGAGATTGAAGTTGACTTTCACAAAGGCGTGTTCTTATTTGTTAACTTGCTCGGGCTTAAGAATTTGAGTTGAAGACTTGGTTTATCCAGTTACCAGCAGTCGAGGTGGATGGTTGAAGACCTGGTTAACTATCACTATTAGGAATTACTTTGTTTTACTTTCGATTAGCCATGCATATGACAGTGTGGATAATCGCAAGAGGTGTTAATGTCTCATACTTTGTTTGGGTAGTGAGTACTTAGAGATTTGCTTGAAGCATAAATTCTCTACACCGTTCTTCCATCATTAGGTGCAAGCTTAAGATACAAATGTGGGGAAGTTGACTTCAGTTTCAAGTATGGTATATAGGGTTTTCTTCATCAGTGGTCACTTCAATTTGTCTACATAAGGGTTGATAAAAATAGTCAGAGAGAGTCTTCAGCAAGTTGATTCTCACAAGAGTTCAAGGGTTCTTCTCATAAAGATTTCAAGTATTTGGGCTTATATTTTTTGACTGATTCTGAAGTATCAAAACCAGAAAGGGGCAAGGAGACACACATCTAAACACAAAGCGAGTAAACTTGATGAACTTAATACTTCTAAGTAACTGAAGATATCCCGGGAAGACAAATGTTATTACCGCAGAGAAACTCAAGGTTTGACTCATGGCGAGTAAACTTGATGAGCTTAATACTTCCAAGTGATTGAAGATATCCCGGGAAAACAAATGTCATGACCGCAGAGAAACTCAAGGTTTTACTCATCAAGGCTTTTAGTGTTAGTATTTCAACTGCGTGGGGGAAGTGATGTTAGAGAAAGTTTCTGAAGATAAAAGAGGTACACTAGTGTGTGGTGATTTCGATGGTATCGCAATGATCAAGGGAGAGAGAGTGTGTGTACATTGGGGGCGCTCAGCTGTTTCACTTGAGGGCTTAATCAGTGATTCAGAGATATAATCACTTATTCCGGAGTTGACATCCGCAGAGATTGTCATCCGCAGAGATAATCAGTGACTTGGCCTGCTTCTTCAATGTTATCAATTATTCCTTCCTTGGGTATTGGTATACTTCGGATACTTGAGCTTCATACACGATCATCAGGGAATAAAAATGTGAACATGGGGAGGTGTTTTCATTCCCCTCATGATGTGTATTCGGAGAGCTCTTGGGTATTGGTGTACTTCGGGTTCTTGAGCTTCATACACTATCATCCGGGAAGAAAAATGTGAACATGGGAAGGTGTTTTCATTCCCCTCATGATGGGTGTTCGGGAGAGTTCTTGAGCATTATACAAAGAAACTTACTGCATCAATTCAACTACTTGGGGGAATTGTTCTCTTGACACCTTTTTTTTTTTGGAATGGATTGCTTGACTTCATGGAAAAGGAATTTGAGAAGATTATTTAAGTGTGGGATGAAACGTTGTTGTTCTTCTGTTGGATGATATAACCCCGAACGAAGAATCTCGATTTTTGTTCTTAAAAGGAGCAGCGGGATTTATGATAATGGTGTGCTTCTCTGTGCACCTAGCTAAGGCAAGCTTGAAATAGAGCTTCGAATCTGCTCATCACATGGATTTTCGGTTTGGGGGGAAGCTGCCAAAGTCTCACTTTCAAGTGGCTCAATTTCTCTCTTCAAGAGTCTTGGAAGCTTTGGTGGTGAAATTTTTAGGGATGATGACTTCTATCTTCTACAACGGGGCTGCTCGATATCCTTATCTCGATTTTCGTATCATCATCTTATTTAACTATATCATCTATTCTATCCTTGTAAATATTTATCAAAAACCAAATACAAAAATATAAAACCAACAAAAGAAAATAGAAAAATATAAAACCAACAAAAAACCCATAAAAATCAGAAAATTTGAAAAATTCCAAAAATATTGTTTTTCTCATGACATGTCTTCGGTATCGATAACATCTACGGTCTTAGAAATGTCATTCAATAATGGCACGGGACCATAGATGAAGTTCCAGCAGGAGGTGTAAATATTCTTTTCTAAACATGTCTCAAAATATGGCTACAGTTATTTCATAAAGCTTCAAAATGGCTTACGCTATTTTTGGTAACCCGGGCTTTAAATGATGGCTTACGTTATTCTGATAACCCGTGCTTAAAACTATGGCTTGCTATCATTTCAGATAGCAACCCGCTCTTCAAGAAAGGAAAGTGTTGCGCTAAACCAATTTTCAAATATTTCGGGCACTTATCCTAAAACAATTTGAGGAAAGTATGTCGAAGGACTGCTGTTCCTACACAAATGTTTTTCCGTCTAAAATTCTTCAGAAAAATATTTGTTGTTTTCAAAAATGGTGGAAAATGAGTTGCTTGAAAATCAATCAGTTTGAGTTTTAGTAAAATTTGGAAACTCAATCAATGACTTCAGCACTTTTAAAATCTTTTATAAAATGAGTCATTGATTGAGGGGAAGAATGTTTTCAAATCTATATCATCTAACGAGCTTTCTTAATTATCCTAATATGCTTAATTAAAAATGATGTTAACCTATGTTGAAGGACTAGGTGCCTAGGATATGATAGATAGGATTAGATGATTAGAGTTTGATGAACACATTTTCCCATACATTTAAATGATCTGATTGATATGTTGCATTGACTTTTAGTAGTCGATCACTGTTTGGGTAATGTCGACCACCATATATCTGTATGTGTGTTCACTAACGTATGCAGATATATTGGTTATAAGAATGTTCCCGATCCGGATTCCACAATTGAAGATGATTGGATGCCGAAAGGAAAGGGTAACTATATCTTGGGTTGACAAATGAAGAAATGGAGCTTAATTGGACTTCCATGGAGAGTTGGCATAAATGCAACGTAAGAGGTCTCACTGCATCAGCAGATGGTTTTCTTCAAGAGCAAATGAAGAAACAGAGCTTAATTTGACCTCAGTTGGCATTCAAAATGCAACGTAAGAAGAAGTCGCACTGCATCAGCAGACGGTTTTTCTTCTAAACCCTACAGCAACAACAGAAGCTTCTCAACCACCTAGCGTATCTTTGTGGGGATACCATTTTTAACAATTTTGAATAATTTGATTAAATTGTTTTGAAAATGGAAAATATTGTTTTAAAAATATATTGGACTAAATTTTGAAAATCACCGGACTTCATTTTATCAAAACCTAAGTCACTCAATTATTGACTTGTCATGGATTGAGGGGGAGAGTGATTTAAAATAAAATATTTTCAAACGATGTTTATTCACAAAAGTTCCGTCTTGTACGATAATAAGTGGTGATCTAAAGATTTAATGTTATGTCATGGTATGATTTTTTCTTTTGAATCAAGGTCTTTCAAAATGAAATTTTTTCTGTTCTTGTTTGATTGTGAAATTGTTTTATTTTACTAAAAGATCTCTTAAAAACTATCATACCTGACACTAACAATCTTTAATGTCTTAAAATGGTCCTTATCTGTCATTTTCAAAAATTAAATCTTGCCACGTCTTTCCCTAAAACTTTCTAAATGATTTAAATCAATTGGGATCACAAATCTCAAATGGTTTGAAAATTTTGATCGCGGGGAGATCGTGATTTAAATCTCAAATCTGTTTTAATGGAATTGGTTTTAGTACTTCAAAGGCACTCCATGCCTCCATGTGCCAAACGATTTCAAATACACAATGCACATGTTGAGGAGGAGGATTTATCCAAAAACCATATGAGTATTTAAACAAGGCCACATATTCTCCCATGTTTTCTAAACCTAATTAAATCACTTGGGATCCAAAATCTCAAAGGGTTTGATATTTTTGATCGGGGGAGAATTTGTGATTTAATAATGAAATTTGATAAAAGGTGATCGTTTTGATTTAATTGTGCAGGCTGCTCTCTCATATGTGCTAAAAGCTTTCAAATCTCGAAGCACATCTTGAGGGAGAGCATAACTATCGAGGTACAAAAAGTTTTTTAAAGAGATTTATAAAGTACCTTGATTGAGTTATCAAATGGTTTTCTTAATGGATTTTGTGATCGTGGATGTGCTTCAAAATAACTCTTGCCTCTATGTGATAAAATGATTTTAATTATCCTATGCACATATTGAGGGGGAGAATTTTACCATGAAAATCAAATGGCCTTTTCGTATGAAAATTGTGATCAAAGAAAATATTTCAAAGTCCTCTTGCCTCCTTGTGCTAAACAATTTCTAAATCATACGCACATGTTGAGGGGGAGGTTTTCTAATGATCAAAACTTTTAAGGTACAAAATGCTTTGATCTCGTATCACAAGTATCTTGATTGTTTTTCCAAATGACTTTTCAATTGGTTTCAAGGAAGAAAGAACAATACCAAAAGACCGACCAATTTATTTTATGAATGGAGTTATAAGGATGGTTAGGTTAGGTATTTGTTCCCACGATCCGCCAGAACCGGAAGGATCTACCCGGTGGACAATCCACTAGATAGTGTAGAGTCCTTAGGTATATTGAAAAAAGGAGAAAAGGAAGAAATGGGAAGAGTCGGTGAGACGAGCTAATCTGGAATAAACCCAACAAGGTTCTAGTTATGAAGTCTCGGTAAGCACTGAAGGGGTTGAAGAATGAAAAAGAATTGAATATGAATAGGGTGAAAAGAAATAGCCCTCCAATAATTCAACCTTAGGGCAGAAATCGGGTTCAATACATATGCTACTGGTGGTAACACTGGTATTGAAGACAAGACATCATGGACCCAGTGATGCACTGCACTAAACTTCCCAAACTACTCAAGTTCCTCTTAAAAGGGCTTGTTTCATTCTCACGGGGAACCGACATAATCTATCGACTTTCTCTTAGAGATTGTTGATATTGAATAAGGAGACCCTCTCCCTTGTCTCCGGCATAGGAACCAAATGTGCACTATTGAGTCTAGAGCCAAGAGATCATCCACAATATCTCGTTAGGACACAAAATTAATGAAGACTTGCTGTTTCACACAATGTGGAAAGTAAGTATATATTAAGAGTCCTACGCATTATCCTTGTGGTATTGCCAGAACATCTGAGTGATATGCAAACATATTCACGATGAAGATGGAAATCCTTCTAGAGCCAACATCAAACAAGCTCTTGGTATGTGGCATGTGAGATCTTTTCTAAAGATCAAGCTTGTGACAACTGGATAGAAACAATGGGGCGATTCATTCGTGAATCAACCTTGGTCCAGGAATGGTATTGACGAATACTTTTGGAAAAACCGTTCGATGTGCAAATCTTCTTTTCTCTTGAACGTCGAATGTGTATTCATTTCAAATTCAAAAAGTATCTCTGATTGAAAAATACTTTTAGAAAAACCGTTCGATGTGTGAATATCTTCTTTTACTAGCACGTCGAATGTGTACTCATTCTCTAATACAAAAAGTATTTTGATTGAAAATTGATCTTTCTCATAAAACCTTCGTCGTATTGCAAAACTCTTTCTTCTAAGCAATACGCGACTGTTTTTCAAATCTTTTTTCATCAATCAGTGAATCTCAATTCGCTGGTCCACTCACTCCGTGTTGTCTTCTTTGAGACGTTCCGATTTGAGAACAACTAGAACAGCTGCGAAACCCTGTCAAGGAGATTCTTAGGAATCCTACCGATCACAGGCAGTACTTGTATCGATCAACGGGAACCGTGGGCCGTGTACCTCAATTCAACGAAAGTGATCAAAGACACTTTCGTGTGTTTTATTGCTAACTGTTGTTTGCAGGTACATTTGGGACGGTTGCAGCTGATCAGAATTGAGGAGTCAATCCAATGCCGCATGCTCACAGCAACCACACTTAATTGAAGAAATCATGACTTGTGCATATCTACATAACCTGGCTCAGATATTTCTATACTATGTTCGTGCTGCACTGCTGCAAATATCTTGAACAAGTAAAAGCTTCGCTACTCGATGGAAAGATGTCATGATTCAAAAGTGTGAGCATGTCGGTCCTAAAGTCACAACTTCACATGATGGCAACACAATAAAGGGTGATCCAGAGTTTTCTTGTGGTGATGATCTCAAATAAAGCTCGAAGATCATCAAAGATGTGGATCAATTAAAGGCCTCCACTTAAAGTACAAAGCATTCAGACTTTGAAGTTGCACTACTTTTGCACAAAGATTGTTGAAATGAAGAATTGAAGTCTACGAGCTCAAGAACCAAGACAAGAATAGAATGCTAGGATTCGAAATGTAAAACATGGGGTGACCTCCCTTAGGAGGAGATTGTTAGGAATTAGAAAATTCCATAGTGAAGAGTCGGTCACCCCAAATATTATCTAGCATAAGTTAGCTCGTAGATTTGTCGTTAGTTACGTTATTTAGCAGTTTATTAGTTAGTTTGTAGCGTAGTTTAGTTTAGAGCAACACCGTGGAGGAAGGACGGGTATTTACCCACTGTATGCCTGATCCACAGGCCGATAGGAGGTCGTATTTCATGTAACTATAAATACCCCTTCCATCCATGGAAGGGGTGGTGCTTTTCAATCTAATATTCCATAATTTGTGAACCAAGTCTCTAGCTTGAACACCCATCTCTCTACTTTCTCTCTCTAAAATGTTTAACATGTATTTTGATCATCCAAGACCACCCGAATCATCAAACACAATAAATATTACGATCCTACAAAAATGGTGGAAAATAAGTTGCTTTAAAATCAATCAGATTTGGTATTTTCATAAATTTGCAAAACCCAATCAATGACTTCAGAGCTTTTAAAACTTTTCATAAAATGAGTCATTGATTGAGGGGGAGAATGTTTTCAAATTTATATCATCTATCGGGCTTATTTAATTATCCTCATGCTTAACTGAAAATGATATTTGCCTATGTCGAAGGACTAGGAATTTAGGATATGAGTGTTAGAATTAGATGACTTTAGTTTGATAAACACATTATTCCAATGCTTTACATGATCTGTTTGATATGTTGAATTGACTTGTACTAGTCAATTAATGTGTGGGTGTTGTCGACCACCATATATCTGTTTGTGTTGACTAACGTATGTAGATAAGATGGTTTATAAGAATGTTCCTGATCTGGATCCCACAAATGAATATGATTGGATGCCGAAAGGAAAGGGCAACTATTTCTTGGGTCAACAAAAGAAGAAACGGAGCTTAATTGGATCTCTATTAAGAGTTGGCATGATATATGCAACGTTAGAGGTCTTGCTGCATCAGCAGATGGTTTTCTTCATGCCGTACAACAACAACAACAAAAGCAGCTTATCCACCACGTATCTTTGTGCAGGAAAAAGTAGTGGATGATACCATTTTTCTTAAAATAATTTTGAAAATGTTGTTTTGAAAATGGAAAAATATTGTTTTAAAAATAAATTGGACTCAAATTTTGGAAATCAACCGGACTTCATTTTTAAACATAAGTCACTCAATCAACGACTACGGTCATGGATTGAGGGGGAGAGTGATTTCAAACTAAATATTTTCAAACGATATTTCATCTATCAAGTCCGTTTGTACAAATAAGTGGTGATCTAAAGATTTAATGTTATGTCATGGTATGATTTTTTTTAACTCAAAGATCTCTTAAAACTGTTTGATTGTGAAATTGTTTTATTATACCAAAAGATCTCTTAAAACTATCATACCTGACACTAACAATCTTTAATGTCTAAAATTGGTCCATTTCAATCATTTTTCAAAATTAAATCAAGCCACGTCTTTCCTCAAAATTTTTTAAATGATTCAAATAAATTGGGATCCAAAATCTCAATTGGTTTGAAAATTTTGTTCGGGGGAGAGATCGTGATTTAAATCTCAAATCGGTTTTAAAAGGTGATTGTTTCATAAGCACTCCTTCCTTCATGTGCCAAATGATTTCAAATACATGATGCACATGATTGAGGAGGAGCATTTAACCAAAAACCAGAAGAGTATTTAAACAAGCCTACATTTTCTCCCATGTTTTCTAAACCTTATTAAATCACTTGGGATCCAAAATCTCAAAGGGTTTGATATTTTTTATAGGGGGAGAATTTGTGATTTAATAATGAAATCTGATAAAAGGTGATCATTTTATTCAAAAGTGCATGCTGCTCTCCCATATGTGCTAAATGCTTTCGAATCTCGAAGCACATATTGAGGGGGAGCATTTCAAAAGAAAATAAACTATCAAGGTACAATGATTTCTATGTTTCAACATAATGTACCTTGATTGATTTTCTTATGGTTTTCTGTATGGCAATATGATCGTGAAAGTACTTCTAAGAACTCTTTCCTCTATGTGCTAAATGATTTCAAATAACCAACGCACATTTTTTTGGGGGGTGGGAATTTACCAAGAAAATCAAAAGGCTTTTTCTAAAGGAAATTGTGATCAAAGAAATTATTATCATAAGAACTCTTGCCTCCATGTGCCAAACAATTTCATAATCATATGCACATGTTGAGGGGGAGCATTTCTAAATGATCAAAACAATTAAGGTACAAAATGCTTTGATATTATATCACAAGTACCTTGATTGATTTTCCAAATGATTTTTCAATTGGTTTCAAGAAGGAAAGAACAATACCAAAAGACCGACCAATTTACTTTATGCATGGTGATATAAGGATGGTTAGGTTAGGTATTCGTTCCCACGATCCCGCCAGAACCGGAGGGATCTACCCAGGGAAAATCCACTAGATAGTGTACAAGTCCTTAGGTATGATGAAAAAAGGAGAAAAATGAGAAATGGGAAGAGTGCGGACTGAGATTGAGCTAGAACTGGAATATAGCCAACAAGGTTCTAGTTATGAAGTCTCGTTAAGCACTGAAGGGGTTGAAGAATGAAAAAGAATTAAATGTGAAAAGGGTGAAAAGAAATAGCCCTCCATTAATTCAACCTTAGGGTAGAAACCGGGTTTAATACATATGCTACTGGTGTCTACTAAGGTAACACTGGTATTGAAGACAAGACGCCATGGACCCAGTGACGCACTGCACTACAACTTCCCAAGCTACTCAAGTTCCTCTTAAAAGGGCTTGTTTCATTCTCACGGGGAACCTAAATAATCTATCGACTTTCTCTTAGAGATTGTTGATATTGAAGAAGGAGACCCTCTCCCTAGTCTCCGGCATAGGAATCCAAATGTGCACAATTGAGTCTAGAGCCAAGAGATCGTCCACAATATCTCATTAGGACACTCTTGTTTCACACAATGTGAAAAGTGAGAATATAATTAAGAGTCCTACGCATTATCCTTGTGGTATGGCCAGAACATCCGAGTGATATGTTAAATATTCACGATGAAGATGGAAATCCTTCTAGAGCCAACATCAAACAAGCTCTTGGTGGGTGACATGTGAGATCTTTTTTAAAGATCAAGCTTGTGACAACTGGATAGAAACGATGGGGCGATTCACTCATGAATCAACCATGGTCCAGGAAATGAATTGAAGAATACTTTTGGAAAAACCGTTCGATGTGCAAATCTTCTTTTCTCTAGTACATCGAATGTGTATTCATATTTCAAACACAAAAAGTATCTCTGATTGAAAAAATTACTTTTGGAAAAACCGTTCGATGTGCAAATCTTTTCTTTTCTCTAGCACATCGAATGTGTATTCTCTTCAAATGCAAAAAGTATTTTTGATTGAAAATTGATCTTTCTCATAAAACCTTTGTCGTATTGCAAAACTCTTTCTTCAAGCAATACGCGATTGTTTTCAAATCAATTTTTCATCAATCAGTGAATCTCAATTTGCTTGTTCACTCACTCTGTGTTGTCTTCTTTGAGACGTTCCGGTTTGAGAACAGCTAGAACAGCTGCGAAACCCTGTCAAGGAGATTCTTCTGAATTATACCTGATCACAGGCAGTACATGTACTGATCAACGGGGAACCGTGGGTCGTGTACCTCAATTCAACGAAGGTGATCAAAGACACTTTCGTGTGTTTTATGCTAACCTGTTTGCAGTGTACATCGCGGTTGCACTGATCAAAATTGAGAAGTCAATCCAAAGCGCATGCTCACAGCATCCACACTTAATGAAGAAATCATGACTAGTGCATATCTACATAACCTGCTCGATATTTTTATACTATGCTTCTGCTACGCTGCTGCAAATATCATGAACCAGAAAAGCTTCCGTTACTCTGATGGAAAGATGTCATGATCCAGAAAGTGTGAGCATGTCGGTCCAAAAGTCACAACATCACATGAAGGCAACGCTACAAAGGGTGATCCAGAGATTTTTTGTGGCTGATGATCTCAAAAAAAGCTCAAAGATCATCATGATGTGGATCAGTTCAAAGACCTCCACTGAAAGTACAAAATAATCGGACTTTGAAGAATCGCTACTAAAGCACAAAGATTACGGAAATTGAAGAATTGAAGTCTACGAGCTCAGAACTAAAGACAAAGATAGAATGCTAGGATGCAAAATGTATTTCATGGGGTGACCTCCCTTAGGGGGAGATTGTTAGGAATTGGAAATTCCATGTGAAAGTGTCGGTCACCCCAATTATGGTCTAGCATATGTTAGCTCGTAGACTTGTAGTTATTTACGTTGTTTAGTAGTTAATTAGTTAATTAGTAGCGTAGATTAGTTTAGAGTAACACCGTGGAGGAAGGACGGGTCTTTACCCACTGTATGCCTGATCCACAGCCCGTCAGGAGGGCGTATTGTTTGTAACTATAAATACCCCTTTCATCCTTGGAAGAGGTGGTGCTTCTTAGAATCTAACCTTTTCTATTTTGTTTATCTCTCTAGAATCACCCTCTCTATTCTCTCCATCTCTCTAAACATGGCAATCTTGTATCATCATAATCCTAGACCACCCAAATCATCAAACAACATAAAATAAACGATCCTACATAAACCAACCACAACCTCACAAGACCAATAGACCCAAATGTCAAGCTTAAGGACACTGATGATGGTGATCTACTTCCAGATGCCTCTCTTTATAGAGCTTTAGTTAGCAAGCTGCTCTATCTGACAATCACAAGACCAAACTTATCTTATGTTGCTCACTTGCCTTAGTCAGTTCAGCCATTCACCAAGAGCACCAAACTTTGATGCTTTAATCAAAGTCCTGAGGTACATCAAACTATATCTTGTTCAGGGTCTTCACTTCCCCGAACATTCTTCTCTTCAATTAAAGGCTTATTGTGATATTGATTGGGCAAACTATCCCATCACTAGAAGGACTATTACTGGTTTCGGTATCTTCTTGGGCACATGTTTGATATCTTGGCAATCAAAAAACAATCAGTTGTATCCGGAAGTTCCATTGAAGCCGAATACATGGCATTAACAGATTGTCCTTGTGAGATCACTTGGCTACAAAGCCTGCTTATGGACCTACATGTTCCTCCTACCAAGCCTGTTCTTATCTTGTATGATAACCAATATTCTATTACATTAGCTTCTAATCATGTCCAACATGCCAGGATAAAGCCCACATAGATTAATTGCCATTTTGTCATGGACAAAATCAAAGTTGGCATCATTAGTACCACATTTCTTTCTTCTACTTCACAAGCAGCAGATGTTCTTACTAAAGGCCTCCGCAAATCTCCCTTCCATTCTTGTATTTCCAAGTTTGGCATGTGTGATCCATACACACTACCAACTTGCCCCGGGGTGGGGGGGGGTAATGGAAATATGATCAACACAGTGTTATCCACAAATTACTCTCACCACAAGAAGTGGTTATATGTTTGTTACACTGTGTTCTTGAGTTTTTTTTTTAAAGGAATGGAAGAGGATGGGATGGGAAATCAAAAAAATTAGTGTTCTTGAGTTTTTTTTAAGATGGAAAGGTAGGGGATGGGAAGGTGGGAGGGAGGGAAGTTACAGGGTTTTGTGTGTTGATTGTTTCCTCCCATTTTTGGGGGGATTAGGAAGGAAATGGGTCACTAACATAATGGGCTTGTGTAAAATTACAATTCTATCCTCACTTTTCATGCACGGTTTACATCTTTTAACCTAGTTATCACATATCAAACAGCTACAAACGGCCACAAAACGCTTTGCTGTCAATCAAGAAACCGGTTATCACTTTTCATGTAAGTTTACTCTTTGAATTCTACTTTTGTATTTGAATAGATCGTATGTTTACATGTGTTTACTCTTTGATTTGCTGTCAAACAGCTCCAAACGGCATCTCTATTATCACTTTTCATGCATTGTTTACATGTGTTTTTCTCAAGATATAATAAGTCTAATGGTTGTTTGAATAAAGTTAATAAAGTTAAACTTGGAATATATACTGGTTGTTTAAATAAAGTTAATAAGTCTACTGGTTGTCTACAAAGGTTAATAAGTCTACTGGTTGTTCAAGATATCATATATGTTATATAGATATTTAATAAAGCTAAACTTGGAATGTTAAAAAGGAGTACAATGATAGGTTTGCATCATTCCGTATGATAATAGATAGCATAGGTTTGCATCTTTATGTAGCGTGTTGGTTGAGTTGTATCTTGTTACTCGAATAAGTAGCTTGTATCGTCAAAATATTAGAATATGTAGCTTGTTACTGGTCTTGTCATTTAACCCATTTGAGACTAATAACAACCTAAACGACCCATTTAAAACTTAGGACTTTATAATGTTCTGAAATATGTTTTTATATGGGTATCAAATTCCAAAAGGAGTAAACACTAATAGATTATTTAAATCATTGTTGTTATATTTATGTAGTGATAACACTTGCACAATGGATTTGGATAACTTATATCGTATGGCGAGAACTCAACAATTAGCCGTAATTCACGTGGTTTGTTTAGTTGTTGCTTATCTTGCACGTAGGCGATCTCGTAAAAGAAACCGGGTTAATTTACCTTCCCAAGAAATAATGTTGCATAGACAAGCTGTACGAGAAGAGATGTTGCAAGACCTATCAACAAATACCAACTGTCGTAAATTAATTCGTATGAGTGTAGACGCTTTTAAGATATTGTGTCAAAAGTTAGAAAATGAATGTGGTCTTCGTCCAACCCAACGTATGTCTGTTGAGGAACAAGTTGCTAGATTTTTGCATATTGTAGGAAATGATTTTAGAACCCGTTTTGTCTCTTGGTTATATCGCCGATCCGTATCATCTACTAGTAGACATTTTCATAGAGTTCTCAATGCAATAATATCTCTCGAAGACCAATATATTAAGCAACCCACTGGTGATATAGTTCAGAAAGAAATCCAAGATAAACCAAGATTTTATCCTTTTTTCAAAGATTGTATAGGGGCTATCGATGGTACACATGTTCGAGTAAGAGTGCCTAATAGAGATGCCCCTAGGTATCGTGGTCGTAAGGGATATCCAACAATCAATGTGCTGGTTGCTTGTACATTTGATTTGAAGTTCACTTATGTTTTAAGTGGTTGGGAAGGCACAAAGATCGACTCGAGGATAATAAAAGATGCACTCACTAGAGATGATAAGATACTTATTCCTGACGGTAAAACTCTAATAAAAGTTGAATAATTTACTAAAATTATAACATTTTATATCTAAAATTTACTATGTTTATAGGTAAATATTATCTAGTTGACGGTGGTCTACCCCATAGAAGTACACTTATAGCACCATATAGGGGTGTTAGATATCATCTCAAGGAGTACTCGTCTCGTGCACCTCAAAATCCACGAGAATTGTTTAACCTTCGGCATTCATCATTACGAAACTCTATTGAACGAGCATTTGGAGTCTTGAAGAAAAGATTCCCTATAATTAGAAGTACACAAGAACCATTCTACTCATGCGATACACAATCAGACATATTCTTGGCATGCTGTATCTTGCATAACTTTTTACTTGAGGTAGATCGTGACAAAGAACTTGAAGATGAAGTGGTACACGAGATATTAGATGCATCACAGGATGAGGAACCCCATGGACCAAGAGACACGGATGATAGAGGAGAACAAATAAGAAACTCAATTGCAAATGACATGTGGAGTGATTATATGTTGAATCCGAACAATGAAATTAATATGTCTATTTAGTTTTTGACTAACTATTGTCCTTTGTCATTTGATGCACAACGTGTCTAGACTTTATATTTATTGTATTCATCATTGTTGGAGTATAAGTTATCAATAATTTTTGTGTACGATTACTTATTGATGTTCGGAAGTTTCTTACATAATCAATTACACGTGGATAATATATTGTTTTGTTTTGATATATTGAATGTTCTTAATTGCATGGAATAATGGTTATATGTTTGTTATATAGTAGGTAACAATGGGGAAAAATGCAACTGACGGAGTTACGAAATATGCAACTGACGGAGTTACCAAAAATGCAACTGATGGAGCTACCACGAAGAAGGAAGCCTTTCAATGGAATGAGCAGATGGATGCTACATTCATCGAGCTTATGCTTAAAGAACAAAATGCCGGGAATAGACCTAATGGGACTTTCTCGCCTCATGCCTATAACAATATAGTGAAGGCGTTAAGTGATAAGTTTAATATTCCTTTTGAGAAAGAAAAATTGAAAAATCGAATCAAGACTCTCAAAAAATACTTTAACCAATTCCATGATGTTTTTAAAGGCGTTTCATTGAGTGGCTATGCATGGAACCCAAATACCAGGTTAATTGAGACTGACGATGAAGTGTGGGAAGCACTCAAGAAGGTATGCTATATATTATTCGTGTCAAATTAACTATTTTGATGTTTTTATTAATTATTTGTATTGTATAGGATAAACCTGATGTTTACGAGTTGAAGACTAAAACAGTTAACTGTTATGATGAAATGTATGCTTTGTGGGCAAAAGATAGAGCTACAGGTGCTTGTTCTGTAACTGCTAAAGAGAAAAGAAATCAACTAAACAATGATCAGCAATCAGAAACAGTCGAAGAAATTGATCACTTGTGTGACAACAACGTGATCAATTTAGATAATATCGGCACTAGCGATGACATCCATATTACATCACCACCACCACAATCAGATGGTAAGCTCCCAACTAAATCAAAGAGTAAAAAAAGAAAGGCTGATGAAGAGGATCCATACCAAGATAAGATTGCTAATTCTCTTGATAATATAGTTGGTGCTTTAGACAGGAATTCTAAGGTAAATATTGGTTTATTAAGAATATATATTAGTAGTAGTTTATTGTTTATAGATACCATATTGATCTTGTTGTTATTTGATTGTTATAAGGTAATTGAAAACTCTCGTCCACATGTGCATACCGAGGTGGAAATTTACCAAGAACTGAAGTGCTTGGGTCTTGAACGCGAAGACATACACCCTATATATGTGTTTTTGCTAGAACATCCAGACAAAACACGTGGACTATTTGGCTGTCCTATTGAAGATAGATTGTTTTATCTAAAAGCTGTGATGGGACTAGACTGAATAAATCTTATTCAGATTGTGTTACTGGTGGGTGATGCTGTCCCTTCCGTTTGAAACTTATTTTTGTTATTTAAGTACTCTCGTTTGAGGGCCTTTTCGAATTTGTTCTTGTTGGTTTGTTGGTCTTACATTATGACTTCAGTTGCTGCTTAGCATTGTTAGATTTGTGACTCTAGTTCTACAATGTGACTTCAGTTTTTTATTGCTATCTAGTCTAACAACGTTTTTGAAGGGGTGTTTGGCTTTATTATTTGTGCACTAAATTTCGCTCTCTTAATAAGTAGTAAGGATGAATTTGCAGCAAATACTAGCATATGCTCACAATAGTATTGTGTGTGTATTCATTTTGGAAACTTTAACATGATCCAGCCTCCATCTAAGGAGGATTTTGGACTGTAAAAGTTAGAAACGGGTGCATTTGTAATGACATTACAGCAAGTTTTGGTACAGGTAGCAGTAGTTCTTTGCCTGGGCTAATAGCCTTCTGCCTTCTAAATGGCTTTTGTTATGCAATTTACTAATTTATTTTATACTTTGTATCCAAAAGATTATACGCTTAAAGTAAACAATAAAAGTATGGCTCTTTCACCTACACAAAGTATGAAAAGTTCCACCAATCATGAACTAGGCACATGATTGTATTTGAATTAGTATAAATACAAAATGCACTCTTGTGTGTCATTAGAAGTTGATTACAGTCTTGCACAATGTTGGGACTAGAAGTACGAAACTATGTTTAACATAACTGTTGCAAAAAAAAGAATGCTGAGAGTTTAAATTATAATTTTATGTATTGATGGCTGTCTTTTTACAGTGTCTTGAAGACAACAAAAATTAGATTTTGGCTATACTGGGTTGGAATAGAGGGGGTATGTTAGTAATTTTATTAGCTTTCTTGTTCTTTCCTCTCTACTTAAAAATACAAACTCAAAAACACAAATTGAAATAACCACTTTCTTCACAATGTCATCCCTACTTTGCCCTTCCCATCCCATCCTCTTCCATTCCTTTAAAAAAAAAGTCGAGAACAGAGTGTTATGGAGGAAGAAGAAGAAGATCAATAAGTTTCTTACCAGATTACTTAATTCTCGAAATCTTGTCTCATTTACCTTCTACAAAGGAAGCCATCAAAACAGGTAGTCTCTCCAAACGATGGCAACATCTCTGGACTTTAGTTCCTAATCTCATATTCCGACATTTTGCGGATGATAATCGCCCGCTGCACGAATTCTTTTCGTTAGTCGAAAAAACCATGACTCAGTGTCGCCAGATGAACCTCAACAAATTCGAACTATGTACAAGGTACGATATTCAGTTTGAGCCACATTTCAACAACTGGATTCAATATGCTATAAGATGTAATGTCCAAAAGCTTCAGTTGCTATTATGGAGAGATGGGTTCTTGTTAAATGACTTGTTTTTCACTACTACGTGTTTTACTCATCTCACATTGTCGGGCTGTGTATTTAATCTCAATCCAAGTAGTGTAATTACTTGGAATAAACTAACGAGTTTGTATATTGATAGTGGGAAACTAAATGAGGATTTGATCCAAACTATATTATCCGGGAGTCCTCTTTTGGAAACATTGGACTTATCTGATTGTTATGGTTACAAGCACCTAGATATTACTTCTAAAAGTGTTAAAAACTTGTTGTTCTCAGGATATGCCAACGGTGAAAATGGAGCAAATATAATAGAAATCAATGCTCCTTATATTTTGTCTTTAAGAATCGAATATAATTTGAAGTTGTGGAAGCTTTCACTCCTAAACGTGTCGTCTTTAGTTGAAGCTTTCTTAGATTATTCCAAAGAATGGTATTATGCAACGACGTCTAAACTAGAGAAAGAAGAGATGCTTAAGGGTTTTATACTAAAACTTCGCCACATCAAAAAGCTTACAATTGGGATTTCTTGTGCGAGGGTAAGATTTTCTCCTCTTTTTTTTTGCGCAATATGCGTCTTTGTATAAGTTAATGATAACGAGATAATAGTAGCACTTGAATGATTGTGTCCGCGTGATGGTAGACCAATGGTGAGGGACATGGACCGTAAAACCGAGGTCATGTGTTCAAATCATCATGTCCAGTTTCTCTATCATGATGCATGTGTTTGCAGGGCGACTTTTATAAACCAGTTACCTCAACACTAAAAACCGATTTTTGCGTCTGAAGTAGCAATAATTCGTTTAACCGCACCACCACAAAGGTGTAGCCTAGTGGTGGAGGATTGAGATTCTCCGGTAGAGATCTCGAGTTCAAACCCCACAGGCAACAATTATTTGTGTGATAGGTCATGGGTTTGATCTTCACACCCCCACCCTCCCCAGGTTTGCATGAAAGAACAGAACATTGCTTGCGGTGGTTGTTGGGGAAGGGTAACATAAGGTCCAAATTGGATCCCGGTTAGGGTTGCACGTTGACCAACCTTTTGTGAATTAGTTTAATTGCGCATACACAATTTTGTTTTGTAGTTAAACTTAGTTGTAATTCTTTCCTCGATTGGCTGATTAAACTCCATCCAATTTTTTTTCTTTTTGGTGGGGGGGAGGGGGGTAAGTTTTATTTCCGACGACTCCACGGGGTTGGAACCACCGCCAAACATATTAAAACAGGTAAATCCCTCCTTTTTCAAGAGGTTGGCGTGCCCAATCCATGTTGTTTGCACCTAGTAGGAATTGAACTTGAAACCTCTCACATTATAGTGATGATAGTCACAAGCCTTTGCCACTAGGCAACTTCTATTTTGAGTTGGCATTGCACTGTTCTAATATTGTTCTCATTTTTTTGTATTTTCATGTTGGTAGACTTTATCTCGCTTGGAAGCTAAAGGATTAATCTTGCCGTCAAACTTGAAAGTTCTTGATGTTACTTCACCTGAATACAATGATGTCATATGTGAGCTGTCTGACAGTGATTCAGATGTAAGCATGGATTGGGAGGAACCTTTACATGATGAAAATTCTGAAGTTGATGAGTTGTTTGAGAGTGATTCAGATGAAAATGGAGATTGGGAGGAGGAAGGTTCTGAAGTTGATGAGATTGATAGTGATTCAGATGAAATTGGAGATAGGGAGGAACCGTTACTTGACGAAAGTTCTGAAGTTGATGAGCTGTCCGATAATAATTCACTTGAAAATGGAGATTGACGACCCCTTACTTGATGAAGGTGCTGAAGTTGATGACCTGTCTCATAGTGATTTAGTTGAAAGCCGAGATTCTGAAGGCTCTTAAGTTGATTAATAGGTGCTTTGGAGACGCGTGGTTTGAGGTAAGCTTATTGATCATTAGTGTTAGTAGTATTTTATTGATCAGAGTTAAAGATTTACACTTATGCTGTGTTTGGATGTGTGTTTTGAAAGTGATTATCATGATAAGAAGAATTCAGGTTAATAAATTTTTTAAGTCTGATATGTGCAGTTGGTTTTCTTTTAATATTTCTCACATGCTTATTCATATATGATTACCATACCCTTAACTATAAAAAGTTCAGAATCACTAAACCGAAACAGTGAGAACTAATATTGGCCGGTGTATATTGCACATCCCAGCAAGCCCAGAATAGTTACAAGACACTCAATTTTTTTTGGCAATCATTAAATTATAAATGTACGTTGCTGAAGAAACTATGAGTCTATAAACCCACATCGGCATTACTTGTTAAGTTGTTATGTTTAGAAATCATCCATGTAACCATGTTGATGTTTTATCACATTTATACTCTGATAGTCATTGGTTGGAGCTAGATGATTGGTCTGATAATGATTCAATATGAAAGTGAAGACCAGGAAATGCTATTGCTTTGATCATGGTCGTAAAGATGATTTGGATTCATGTTTAGACTCGTTAGTGCATTCTAAATGCATATAAATCTGTTACTCTAAGTAATTTTGATTAAACAGATTGTGGATAATGCTTGTTTTTAACTCGCCATAGCTATTTGCAAACTGTTATTATTTTCTTTGCTTGTGATTCGTGGATTAGAAACTAACCAAATCATTCTTATGTCATGCAAACAATGAACAAATCAGCAAAATGGTAGATTAAACAGCCTAAAAATTTTCAAAAACTGTAAGGATATAATCGTTAAACTTATTTGAGATTACTAGCATAGTATCCGCGCAAAGCAGCGGATTCGAAGGCGAATGTTATTTAACGATTTGATTATAGGTTCACGTCGCCGAATGTTGTTTAACGAATGTTGCTCGAGTTAAATTGAATTGAATTTGAGTTTTTCTTTTTGAATGAGTAAGATTAAAACGTTACAAAATAATAATAATAATAATAATAATAATTAAAAAAAAAAGTGCATGATGTTGCTTATTAAAATAATCAATAGAAAAAAAAAATCAAATAAACAACAAATTTGTAAGGCTCGTGTAAACAATTGCAAAAGTTGTATATGTATTTTAGTTATGCAATAGATGTCGTTTATGCATATGTATTTGGTTGTACATTAAATGAATAAAAGTCCATTGTATTCTAGTGGTTGGAATACTTTGCTTTTACGTAAGAGACCTAGGTTCAAATCTTGCCACTACCTATTTTTTAAATCTTATATAATTCCAAAATTAGCAAGTGTTGAATCTGAAAATTTTAAGCCTTCCATAAATAGAATGTCCCAAATGATTTATATAGTAGTATAGATGATTGTTTTTCTGAAATACCTTTCATAAACACCAAAAAAGAGTTTACGATTCCACTCATTACCTTGTATTTGTAGGGTATTTTTGTCAAAAGTAGATTGTGCTAGTGCTGGTGCTGGTGCTGGAAAAGATTATAAAAAGAGATTATTTTTATAAAATTCATGAAGTAACATTTTATTTTTCAGATATTATAGAAGATTATTTTTCTTATAATCGCTTATAAGTTTTGTCTGCCAAATAAATATTATTTTTTAAGTAGCTTATTTTTTGAAAAAATAAGCATAATCTCTCCATAATCTCGTGTGACAAACATAGCCGTAGTATTTCCTTAACACTAATTATTTCCAAAAAAAAAAGAAAAAATAATTTTGTTGGACCTAACATGATTGAGCATAAGACATCAAATCTTAAAAAGACTCCAGATCCAATAGAAATCCGAACCACGCCCAAAACAAACCGCGCACGGCCGGACCTGGGCGAGGTGTACAGTAGTCAACGAGTTTGACTTCATAACCTAACCTAAAAAGAGTAAGGAATACAACTTGGGATCACGAAATAAACATAAAAGCACAAAAAAAGGAAAAAAGTAGCGACTTGCCAATCAAGAGTAGCGTTCCCGTGATATACGCTAGTTAACGAGTATGACTTCAAGACAAACCTTCTATAACCCATTGGTCCATAAGATGTACCGTATCCTGTGATCCCCTAGAAGACGAAAAAGGCATCCGCCTATAAATAGGAGTGCATTAGACACTCCCAACGGTATAACTCTCTCACTAGAACATAACACATACTTTCTATCTCTAGTAATTACTCTCACGCCCAAGGTTGACCACGAGAATCCCTCCCTCCGGCGATGAGACCGACGGTGTCTTTCTTTCTTAGCAGATCAATATTAATACCTTCACTTAGTCCATAATTCCCGACACTTCCACGGAACCTCGTTCCAAGGTAGGTCCAAATCATTAACAAACGTCTACCCCGAATTTTGTGCTAAAAGTAATTAAAATGAAAATGGCGAGAAACAGTTCTAGCCACACATTTCAAATGATGAGGGACAATTTGAATGAAGATGCATTCATTTTTGTAAGTGCATCTCAAATGTATAATATGGTTGTGTTTACTTCTCATTTGTCACATTTTAATTATTCTTATTATTTGATCGTAACTCATCTAGACATACGAAAACTTGTATATATTGAAAAATAGGGCTGAGCAAAACCAACCAAGAACCGAACCGACCAGACAAAACCGGCAAACCGACTTAAACTGAACCGAACCCGAGTAACTTCGATTCGGTTCTCGGTTTAGGTTTTTACCGCTTTTCGGTTTCGGTTCGGGTCGGTTCAGTCCGGTTCGAGCCAAAAACTGACTAAAACCGACCCGAACTGACCAAAACCGAACCGAGTAACTTCGATTCGGTTCTTGGTTTAGGTTTTGCCGATTTTTGGTTTTCGGTTCGGGTCGGGTTTAAACCGATGATCGTGCAAAAACCTTAATGATAATCAACAAAAATCGAATATTGGAGCCCTATATAATAATATATAGCTAAAATCAACACATATATTATTGGAGCCTAAATTATCCATTTTTTTGGCGCATCAACAAATGAAGCTAAAATCCGCTGTAAATTCCCCCCTATGGCTTTTACATATATATCCTTGGAAATTTCAAAAATTACATATATATCCTTTTAATGCATTAAAAGCATTGTATTTTATGCATCAAAAACTGGTACAAAGGATATACATGTAATTATTCATCTAGGGAAGGATATATATGAAATTATGCCTTTATTTTTATTTTTTTATCTTCCAAAAACACTTAAACAAAGTACTACGTAAGAAAAAAACTTAAACTTATGGAGGAAGAAGCAGAAGATCGGGTAAGTTTGTTACCAGATTGCTTAATTCTCAAATTTTGTCGAGTTTACCTTCCACAAAGGAAACCATCAAAACAGGTACTCTCTCCAAACGATGGCAACATCTTTGGACTTTAGTTCCTAATCTCATTTTCCGACGTTATGCTAATGATGATCGCCCACTCCACGATTTCTATATGTCGGTCAACATTACGATGTCTCAATGTCGCCATTTGAACCTCAACAAATTTGAACTATTTACACAGTACGATATTCAGTTTGAGCCACAATTCAACAACTGGATCCAATTTGCTATACGATGTAATGTCCAAAAGCTTGAGTTGGTACTATGGGGATTGAGTTGAATGACTACTTTTTCACCATCACATGTTTTACTCACCTCACGTTGTTGCGCTGTGTTACATGTGTATTTAATCTCAATCCAAGTGGTGTAATTACTTGGAATAAACTTACGAGTTTGTGTATTTGGTTTGGAAAACTAAATGAAGATTTGATCCAAACTATATTATCGGGGAGTCCTCTTTTGGAAACATTAGAGTTAAATAATTGCTATGGTTACAAGAGCCTAGATATTACTTCCAAAAGTGTTAAGAACTTGTTGTTTTGGGGATATGACAATTGAGATAATGGATATGATGACCAGTCAGATGTTATAGAAATCAATGCTCCTTATATTTTGTCTTTAAGAATCGGATCTGAGTTGGACTTATGGAAGCTTTTGATCCTAAATGTGTCGTCTTTAGTTGAAGCTTTCTTAGATTATTCCAAAGGAGGGTATCACAACGGCTAAAGAAGCGCAAGAAGAGATGCTTAAAGGATTAATACTAAAACTTAGACATGTCAAGAAGCTTACAATTGGAATTTCCTGTACCAGGGTAAGATTTCCTTCTTCTTCGCAATTATTTTCTTTATATGAGTTACTGGTAATGTGCTTTTAGTAGTACTTGAATGACTGTCCCCGTGATGGTAGATCAATGGCGACGGACATGCACTACAAAACGGAGTTCATGGGTTCAAATCATGTCCTCGTGTCTCTTTGATCATGGTGTTACGTGTTTACCTTTCTCATATTTGTCGTGCGTCCCATAGTTTACCTTTTTTTCTTACTTTATTGATTATTCCTTAGTGGAGGCGGCTTGAGATTCTTCGGTAGATGTCTCAAGTTCAGATAAAGGCCAGTCTTTGCGAACCTTTTTCCCGGCGCATAGTTTTGAGTTGAGTATTTTTGAGTCGGATAGTCTTGCATAAAATCCTCCAAATTCATAGCAAGGTTAACACCATGAAGTGGTGAAAACGCTTGATTCGGTTGGGAAGACTACGAAATCCATGTTAGAATGACACGATGACCCACTTGGTTATTGGTTAAAATCGGTATTAGGACGATACGGATTTACATACGGACGATTAACGTAAAACGCGTTTTGATTTGGATTAGGTTGTGATAGTCGTGTTGGATATTCGAAAACGGGTGCACGAAACCGAATACGTTGATTTGGTGGTGATGTTATCCTGGTTAATTGATATGGTGGATCCAACGAGAAATTCAAAATTCGGGGTATTTTTGGGTAGTCGGGATCGTCAGTTTTTTGATGTGGGAGTATTTTTTTTTACATGATGAATATTGATAAGAAGTTGTTTGAATTGTGTTTGAAATTGTGTGTTTAGAAGTGCGTTTGAGGTTGGTATTTATAAGGTTGTAAAATGGTAAAGTTAAATAAAATAAAATAAACTATTGCCAAACGGTAACAAAATGTTTGAAAATTGTGTGTAAATAATCGGTCGGATTTTCGACCAAGTTGTTGTTTTGGGAACCAATGACCAATCAAGATCAATTCCCCATATTGGGCACGACCGATGAGGACCGAGGTCGACTTATCCTTGAGGACCGACCACTGCTAGAAGTCTAAGTGATTAGTTTCTCCACATTCAAATGTGTGAATGTTATCTTTTCCAATAGTCTTCGTATATTGATGTGTCCAAAAAGCAAAATCCTTAAATTTATAAGACTAAAAATACCGTACAAGGAATACATTCAGACAACATACAAGGTACACATTCAAACAAGTATACCTTGTCGATTGTAGTATAGTATTCGTATGTTTGGCGCAATGGGCTAGAGTTGGAACTGGGGTTGGAGTTGGGGCTTGAGCTTGGGCTGGAGTTGTGGCTTATATTATAAGTCGAAAGTTGAGGCTTATATTTTTATAAAGTTATTTGGCGAGTTAGTTGGAACTGAAACTTATTAATGTAAAATCACATAAAAGTAAATCAAAATAAATTCACATAAATTTATAGATTTTACGTGATAATTTATTGTATTTTTAAAGGTATTTAAGCAATTTAACTAGCCACAAGCCCTTATAAGCCCCTTTCTATGGGCTTGGGCTTATGGAGGCTTATAACTTATTTTATAAGCCACAAACCTCCATAAGCTTGTGTGACAAACGAGACTTATTTTATAAGTCGGCTTATTTTAAAAGCTCAAGCCCCTATAAGCCTCGAGAAGGCCCGTGCCAAACACAACCTATGTGGTAAATCCACGTCTTCTCAAGAAACTTGGTTGCTCTCCTTTGATTGTTTATGCAACAAAGATGATAGTTTGATTGTCACTTATCAACCCACCAAGAGAAGAAATTAATTTATGGGATAATTTATATGGAGGCCACCTAAGTTTTCAACTTTTAACATATATGCCACATATTTATTGAAATGAACTTATAGGCCGCCCAAATATATGTTTGTTTCCGTTTACAATTCCGGCCAAATTTATTCCCAAAAACTATAAAATATAAATAAACAACCAACCTCTAACTTATTCAATCAAGACAATGAAACGTTTGATGTGAAATACCGAGTATACCCTTAATTTAAGTGTGACTTTATATTATTAAAAGTACCTTAGAAGAAAAAAAATTACAATTTTGCGACTGTTTTTTTATTTATATTAGTTTACTATGTTAGTGTTAGGTTCATTCTTACCGTTTAATAATTATCTGGATTAAATTTGACCAGAATTAGTGTAAACGAAGATAAACACATAATTTGATGCCCTATAAGTTACTTTTAGAAAATAGGTGACATATATAAGAAAAACTTAAAAAGTGGGTGACCTCCCGATATCCTTTGATTTATTGATGCAAACACTAGTAACAAAGTCATACTTGTTTGGACAAATGTGTGGAAAACTAGAAGGGGGGTTGAATAGTTTTACCGATTAAAACATCATTTTAAACTATTTAGATCGACTTATGTCAATCTATTTGTTATGCGTGTTGGATAATGATAGATAAGCATATAAGTAAGTAATGCAAAGATAAAAAGTAAGGAAACACAAAACCACGACACGAGTATTTATAGTGGTTCGGCTACAGGGACACCTTCCTTGCCCTACTCCACTCCCCGAGTTCCCCACTCGATAGTTCGTAATCACTACACAACACAAGCTCCTTAATGTGGCGGAGAAGCCTTCACAACGTCGCCTACTCTTTATCCGGTACTAGGCTAGACACCGAGTTCTTCCACGAGGTAGAACCACACCTATCACAACGTCGCCCACACTTTATCCGGTACAAGGCTAGATATCGAGTTCCATTACAAAGGAGGAACTACTACCCAACACTACACCACATGTAACACCCCAACCCGATAAGGGCAGAAGTGTCACATTCTGGTGTCATATCAGAACATACAAATAAAATCCTTACAAACGGAAACCTTAAAAATGGGGTATCAAATCATATAAACCATTGACTGACCAGGAAAATACAATATCCAAAATGAAGTGAAATATCAAAATAAAATTCTTCAAAGTAAGTCCAAATAATAAGGTAACTAGGGTTGGTCCACTCAGATAATCCAACTCTCAGCCCATCAAAGCCCATCTTCAAATCTAAAACCTGCCGCAGGAAAAGAAATGCGGCTGGGCTTAAAAAGCCCAGTGAACAGATATAACAAAACGAAAGCTAAATAAAAGCAGAAACGAAATGAAACAAAGGAAACAGATAACAAAGTCGCAGCAAACTAAGAACAACGAGTCAATGAGGATCCTGCAGAACACAATTATACAGGTATCCAAAACGAACAGATAACAAGGAGAACGAAACAAAGCAAAGCATCGATGACATATAAACAAGCACATACAAACCAGACATACAAGAACTGAAACATAAGCAAGCATAGCAGGCGTCGCATCCACACAACATATATGTCATACAATCAATTCAGGAAATTAGAAGGCATACAAGCCAAACAGATATCTACAGGAAAGCGGAAGCAATTAATTAATAAGTGAGCATGGCAATTCACACAGGTCAAAACCCTTAGTTGAAAACATAACCAGTATCATAACAGCGGGAGTACTAACAGCAGTCAACACATGGCAGTCACACGTAATAAGTAGGAATACAATATAAACGATATAATTAAATGAATTAAAGACATATCAGGGCAACTAAACAAATTAACAAGCCAGACGTCACAAGATGACCCATTTACCTAATCAAACAGTAGCATAGGCAGAAATGTAAACATGGCAGGTCAACAATAAACAGATAAGAATACAACGGAATAGTCATAGTCCACAAGATACCGAACAAAGCACACATAATAAACCGACAAAACTATCGTTTACACATTAGTATGGTCACCAGACAAATCAGAGAGTCACATAACAGTGAGATCACATATCATCAGATGAAAATAGGTAACTCAGATAACCGCATAGTAATCACATCATAGCAGGATAATCAGTAGTCACATAAAACATGAATAGCATAATCAAATTCAATAAGCATATAATAACCCGGTACGTGAATGGAACGATAGTCTGAAGTAACGGAATGAGAGTGTGACAGATCAAAGAAATGGAATATATATCTTGGTAGTAGAGTGAGTCATATAAGGGTACTGAGTAATGAACAATTAACGTAGCATATGGTGCGTTGGGGAATACAAAAGGTACAATATAGGTATATCAAAGGTGTAAGGGTTGTCAGAAATCTACCACGAGCCCGGAACATATCATATCATATCATAAGTAACCATTGTATTCAGAGGGGTGACCTCGGAATACCATACATAATAGGAGGGGAGACCTCAGTAACCAATGGAGTAGCTAGCTCCCAGACTGTGAAGACGCGTATTGCACATGACATCATTCACCATATAAATCATATCATATCAAATCATATCATATCATATCATATCTAGGATGCATCCATACGCCCCCCGGAAACATAGTGGCCAAATCATATACATATAGTGAGCTCATAATCATATAACATAATGGGGACGGTGTGCAACATCACTCGTACACACTGGAGTCATGCCATTGGTGCATCAATGACACAGTCATGTTACCTTCATGACTAGGAACACATATTTGGCTCGGGTATCAAACTGAAGGGTCAAAGCATAATCATATCATAAGGGTTCATATCAAAGGTTCAGAAGTCAAAGGTTCATATCAGGTTTCCATAACATAAGTTCATAATCAGAGGTTCATAATCAGATGGTTCATAATCATAAGGTTCATAATCAGAAGTTCATAATCATAACAAACGAATATCATAGCGAACAGAATCATATCAAAGGATTATGTCGGAATCATATCAAAAGGATCATAGCATAAGGAAATCATAGCAAAGGAATATCATACGTGAAGTAAAGTCAAGGATCGAAAAGTCAGGAGAAATCCCTACTGAGAAGGGATAGAATATATGTACCTTATTCGAAGCAAACAAAATAGGAAAGTAAGGTCACACGATAAATCAATCCCGCCGTCCGGAACCTATGAATTAGATAACGCTTAATAAGAATCAGATTACTCGTTTTAGACGGCTTTCCATTTTTAGCAGATTTCTACTTTTAGTAATCTTTCTATTTTAGGTAACTTTCTATTTTAGGCAGGTTTCCATAATTAGTAATCTTAAACATCCTTTAAACCTTCCCAAAACAGCCCCTATCATTACCCTTACGACACACATTAACACCCATTTAATACGCAAGTTTCATGTTCGTTTATACGCGTTAAAGACCAAAAGAGAAAGGCATAACGAGGCTTTTACAAAGCATGACCATAGGACCTGTTTTACATATGTTTTTAACGCCATATATATCAAGTTAAATCCTCGGTTTTACATGTTTGTTTCAAAGGGACCAGCTTATTTGACACAACGTACATGCACATCATTAGATTATGTGACAAATATCCTTCACGTGACCATGACCCACCTATCATAAGTTTTATGTTGTTATACTTAGTTTTAAAACATGCGAATGATATATACCTAGTCACGACCAGTTTTAGCAAAAATAGAAAAGAAAGACGAGGTGACGAGTTACCTTCGTGACGTGACACAGGGAGGATGAAACAACAGGCAAAACAAGCACACTCTTTTGTGCTTTTAATACCCACGGTAGCAGCAACAGCCCACCCACGAGCAAAGCCAAACAAAACCCATACCAGGCACGTGATTCCAGCAGCCTACAATCACCCTCGGAACCCTTTCTTGGAGCCCTTCAGGTCGACAGAAACAAATGGAGGAGGGAGGTTTTATTATTTTTTTTTCTTTGCCTTAATATTGAATGGGTGAGTCAGGGTTTATGTTTCTTTTGGAATTTGTCTTGGGTAGCAAATAAAAAGGGGGTTTTCGGTTATGTGAGGCCGAGTAAGAGGGGAGGTAAACAAGGAAAATATAAATTAAATAATTATATGACATGATAATTGGGACATGCCATATATACTAAAATCATGAATCCGGTCTATATCCTCGCCTTGATACATTAGTCTGCTGCAAAGAGGTCGACTAGGGGACGTTTCAAGAGAAGGAAAAATATGTGTCGTGACTTAAACGTGTACAATTATTATTATTTAGCGTACGTTTTATATTCGAAATCCCAAAGAAAGTCATTTATCATTTAATAGTTAGCGACGTTATCGATCTTGTTTCATTTTACGGATTATTACTCGAGGGTATAATAGTCTTTTAATGCGTTTACGATTTTTAGGGTTTTACACCACAACACGACTAACCCAAAAGAGACACACTCTTTGATACAACACTATAAGGATATCAATATCCTTTAAACCAAACTATCTATCTTGTACATCGATGCACCATATCGAATGTACACTCTTGGCACCTTTCACTAATACCTTAGACACGACCATTTGACACCTTTCACTAATGCCTTCGACACGACCCTTCGGCACCTTTCATTAATGCCTTCAACACAACACTTCTATGGAGGGAGAAAATAACTATCAAAAAGATACACTTCAGTGGTCTTGATGATGACGAAGCTTAGCAACTCATGACCTTGAGCTTGCACGTCTTCAAGAGGTGGTGATCTCGCCTTTAAGAGGAACCTAAAGAATCACACAAACATAAAACTACATAGAATGATCCTTTGGATCAGATGTTAGAGATGTTACAATACTAAGAGAGAGTATGTGTAAAAGTGGTAGTGAGCAAGAGAGAAATGACTCACTATTTATAGACAAAAATGTCTACTGTCCCACGGTTCCCACGAATCCCTCCCCAGAGGGATCCGGCTAGTGCAAACCTTGGGATCCGGCTGCTGGGTCAGCTTAAGTCCGGATTTCGAGTTGCAAATCGGGTTATGGGTTATGGGTTATGAACCATGGGTTATGGGTAATAGATTATGGATACCCAACAAGATGCAATGTATCTAGACATTGGATTATGGATCTTAGGTCATGGGTCATGGACTTTGGGTTATGGATCATGGATAATACCCAACATGACTTCATGCATGATGTCATGCAATGGGTCATGGGTTATGGATCATGCTCCATGGGTATGGGTTATGGACTTTGGATTTTTCCCAACAACATTCATTGTACCTAGTCAATGGATCATGGGTCATGGGTCATGGACTTTGGTTTTTACCCATTACAATATATACATTTCCGTATTATGTAAACCTTAGATGTTATACATATGCATTTCTATAAGATGTAAATAATATTACTTGTTTAGTGTTTTATATGAAAATGTAAGTGTGTTAGTAAACTATTGGCTCAAAACTTTTACGTATTTAATTTGTTTTATTAAAATGATTTTACGTTTGTTATCGATAAAACACTAGAAAATCGTAAAATATAAATAAACGTTTTTGTAGCTTATTTGTATTAACAAAATGTTTACATGAATATTACGATGCTTGCAAGTTTGAGATAATAAATAGTGGTTATAAAAATTCAATTTACACAAATTCCAATTCAAATGGCCATATAATGAAATTTGCATATACAATGATTAGAACAACACCCCTTGCGTTATGTTGAAACATTTGTAATAGCAAAATGTCGCAGTTTAGAAACCGTTGGGGATAGCAAGGGTCCTGTTTCTTTTTTTCACATGACACTCACTTTGAAACTGGATCGAAACATCCTCATAATTATTTCGATTGAAATTCGGTGTGAAGGAAAACAAACGAGACAAGTGTCATCATGATCTGAATGAGACGGCGGTAAAAACGGTGCAATTTCTGACAAGAATGGATGTGCGTGCAAAAAAATATAAGCGATTATGTAACGTAGAGAGTGTAGTAAGCTATTAATTAAACTAGTAATTTGTGTACAAAAAGGTAGAAGTTATAAAATATGATTAAGTATCCCAATTTTATCGATGTATCCAAAAAAATGTGTTACTTTAAAAATAAATGCCATATTGGGTCAATAAAATCCAAATTCACTTATTCATTCTTACTATCTATAAAACAAAAGTTGTCAAAGTGAGTGAAGCATTAAGAAAATGAAATGTAGAAAAAATTAATAAACCAAATGTTGAAACTATTAGTTATAAGCAATTTCAACTATTAATACACATATGTTTCAAATAGAAACTATTAATACACATCGAAAACCGGATTGACCCGAGACGCTTTAAATATGACGGGTTGACTCGGTTTAATTTGACCCAACCCGTCGGGTTAACCCGATTTAAATTGACCCGTTTTTCAACCAGAATAATTTAACCGGTTGAACCACAAGTCAAACCAGATTTCAAAACATTATGTTTAATCCCAAATCCGAGTATCAGTTTTCGTTTATAAACTATAAGGGTCCGTTTGGTTTATAAATAAGTTTAAGATTCAGATTTTTTTATTTTTTTTTTGAACAGAGATAACATTTCACTCCTCACAAATAGAGGTAATTTGAACACAACAAGTTACATCGAATATAATGGGCAAAATCAAAACCGACTTGCCAAACAAAATACACAAAGTAATACTCCCTCCGTCTCAAAATTATTGTCAGGAGACAAGAAACACACAATTTAATAAAAGTGGGACCACTTTAATTTTTAACCATACAAAAGGAATCTTCCCCCACAAACTTCCTTAGTTTTTACTATAAAGGGAAAGTGGACAATTAATTTGAGACATCCAAAAAAGGAAATGTGGACTATTATTTTGAGACGGAAGGAGTAATATATTTGTAGGAGATTAGGATTTGTAGGAGAGAGAAAATAATATATTTAATTAAGAATAATGAATTTATAAAAAATTAATAAGTTTTAATTTAAAACAATGCATTTATAATGGTAAAAAAATAAAAATTATAGAGAGAGAAAAGAAAAAAAAAAAGAAAAGAAAAAAAAGTAGGTCCCATAAAATTTTAAAAACCTTCCCACCACCCTTACTTTTACGCAACCGTAACTTTGTGGGTCTCACTCCCAAATCATAATCCTAAAAACTCAACCAAACAACTAATTAATGTCTTGTCAAATAAAATCCCATGCCAAAGTGCTAAACCAAACGGGCCCTAAATTTTTTTTCCTCACAAACACTTTAATTGACTCGTCACATCTCATCTCCCAAATTCCCTTTTCCCGCTCCTCCACACAAACCCAAAATTCAAACTCCCAAAATTTCAAATCTCACAAAAACACACACACACACACACACACACAAACCCAATCCCAAAATCCCCTTAACCAAACAAACAAAACAAAAAATGGCTCCAATCTTCAAATTCCCCAAATCCCTCACATCTCTCGAACAAGAACAACAAGATCCCACTCATTTCTCAGTCCAAACCCCTATCTCCATCCCCACCCTCTCCCAATCCGATCTCGACCACTTCGTCAAAGGCGTATCATTCGATTTATCCGACAAAGACCTTGTTTGCGTCGAAGACCAAGACGTATTCGACCGGATTTACTCTTTGGTTAAATCATTTAATGAGTTGAGTAATGGATGTAAGCTGAATATTGTGGAGAGTTTGCGGTCGAATTTTAGTGTCTTGCTTCCGAATATTGACTCGTTGTTTAGGGCGAGTGGGGAGGGAGGTGAGGGGGAGGATGTGTTGGAGAGAGTTGGGTCGTATCGGAATGCGTTTAAGATTTATACGTTTTTTCTTGTCAATGTTGTTGTGGCGCAGGAGGCGGCGAGTGGTGCTAGCAATGCGGCGAAAGTAATGATTTGTTTGTTTGTTTAGTTTTAGTTAGTGATAACGTTTGTGACATGTTTGGGTTGGATTGTTTATGCTTTCGGCTATGATTTTGCTTATAAATATGTTAACCGCTTTAGGAAACAGTGTTTGGATTTGCTTATTTTGTTAAAAGTATGCTAGTACTTGAAAAGTTATAATTTGTTGGAAAATTTTAATTAAGTCAATTTATATAAGGTTTTAGGTTAAATATTTTGGTAAAAAGTAATTTTCGTTTCATATTAGTAGCTCCCTACCAGCAAGCAGAACGAGTTTGGATAACACTAAAAATAAGCAGATAAGCTAAAAAGCCAGTAAAGTAGCAAAACTAAACAATCCCAAACACCCCCTTAGTGTCGATCTATAGTCAGGAATGTGATATTTACTATATACAGAAGAAGAACATTTTTCGTGAAGCCAAATGATTAATGCTAAGATTGATCATCAGGATAGTGTAGATGGTCATAGCTCGATATGAGATAGTATTTATCATGTACTTTCGTGTATGAGGAATGTGTTTATTTCATATGATAGTTCTAGTAGTGGTGACATTTGTAGTAGACTAGTTTATTAGTCAGATGAATTAGTGTCGATTTTCAGTTGGGAAGAATGATTTTTTGCACTACATCAGTCAAATAAGAAAACTGTTTTTCGAAGTGGACGGAGTAAGGAGTAGGCTTAGATTATTAAACCTAGAAACTTATTGATCTATTCTTGTTTATCTATGTTTAGCAGCTACAAATGTAACAATTGGCATATTTAGGGAATGTTCTACATTTTATGTAAACATATTGTGGACTATTTATATAGAATAATGTGCATTTGGTAATTTTTTTGGGTTAGCGGGATTAACAGTCTCCACTCTCCACTATTAGGTATTGCCAAGTGGCAAGAAGAAACTTCCTGCTAGCTTATGGAATTGGGAGGCACAAAGGGGACGTATACTCAATTTGATTGCAAATTCCCTGGAAATCAATCTCTCGTTGCTCTTTGGTTCTTCAGACCCAGACGAAAACTATTTGTCTTTTGTTGTGAGGTATGTAGGCTTGCATTACTTATTGTATCTGATTAAACTTAAGTGTATGTATCTATAAATTTGACGCTTTATGTTAATAACTATGTATGATTTGGTTGGTTGTAGAAATTCACTTTCTATGTTCGAGAATGCAACCCTGTTGAAAGATGCTGATGCAAAGGAAGCTTTATGTCGTATCATTGGAACTTGTGCGACTAAATACCACTATTTGGCACAGTCTTCTGCTTCGATCCTGCATTTGCTTCATAAACATGATTTTGCTGTCGTACATTTGGCTGAGGCTGCTGCTTGGGCAGAAAAGAAGTATTCTGATGGTAGTTTAGCTATCTCTCTTATTAGAGAAATAGGGAGAACTAACCCAAAAGATTATGTGAAAGACACTGTTGGATCTGAAAATGTTGGGCGATTTCTCGTAGAGCTTTCTGATCGTTTGCCAAAGTTAATTTCAACTAACATTGGTTTACTTGTTCCCCACTTTGGTGGAGAGTCGTACAAGATAAGGAATGCTCTTGTTGGAGTGTTGGGTAAGCTGGTGGCAAAAGCCTTTAATGATATTGAGGGTGAAGTTAGTTCAAAGTCTATTCGTCTTAGAACAAAACAGGCAATGTTGGAAATCCTTCTAGAACGTGCTAGAGACGTATCAGCTTATACTAGAAGTCGAGTACTACAAGTATGGGTTGAACTGTGTGAAGAGCATTCTGTGTCAATTGGTTTATGGAATGAAGTTGCTGAGATAGCTTCTGGAAGGTTGGAGGATAAGAGTGCTATAGTTAGAAAATATGCTTTGAGTTTACTCATTACAATGCTGCAACATAACCCATTTGGGCCACAGCTTCGAATAGCTTCATTTGAAGCAACTTTAAAGCAGTACACAAAGAAGTTAAATGAACTAGAACCAAATGTTGCATCAGAAAGTGTTTTGGATACATCGGCGTTGGGTAGCGATGCTGGAAGTGGAAATGAAGATGGCGAAGTAGCTGAAGACCAGGCTGATGTCCCCAAGGAGCAGAACGACAGTTTGACTGACAGCTGTATGCCTCAGGAGGATGAGCAGAGTACCCAAATGGATAGTTCAGTACCAGATGTTGGGAATTTGGAGCAAACTAGGACTTTGATTGCATCACTTGAGGCAGGCTTGAGATTTTCCAAATGTATATCTGCCACCATGCCAATACTTGTTCAATTAATGGCTTCATCATCAGCAACTGATGTTGAAAACACCATTTTATTGCTAATGAGATGCAAACAGTTTCAGATTGACGGATCAGAAGCTTCCCTTAGAAAGATGCTGCCACTGGTAATACACCACTGCTTCATAGTTTCCTTATTTTTTTAGTCCTTTATACAAATTTCCCTGCTTGACATACATTTACTTTTTGTACTTATTAACGGTCCTATTATAACACTGCCATTTTCACCTGTGTAGGTATTTTCCCAAGATAAATCTATCTATGAAGCCGTAGAAAGTGCATTTGTCGCAATTTACATAACTAAGAATCCAATCGAAACTGCTAAAAATCTTATAACTCTTGCCACCGATTCAAACATTGGGGACCTTGCAGCATTGGAACTCATTGTTGGCGCATTAGTGTCCAAAGGGGATATCTCTGCTAGTACGGTATGGTCTTATTTACCAAACTAGTAAATACCATTAGACCATTAGTCGTATAAACTTTTTCACAAAGTTAGATTTAACCTTTCATATACCAGTGGTGTCATTTCTTTGAGATTAGATGCAAAGAGCATGCAGCTATTTTCACCATTTTCTTTTTTCTTAGTATTTTCTGGTTAGTGATTTTGCTACTAGTGTTATAACTTTTTTTAATAAAAAAGCACTCTCGTATGATGCCAGGTTTCAGCATTGTGGGATTACTTTTGTTTCAACGTTACTGGAACTAGTGCAGAACGCAGTCGTGGTGCTCTATCTGTATTGTGTATGGCTGCAAAATCATCAGCTAATGTTCTTAGCTCTCATCTACAGGATATCATAGATATTGGTTTCGGTAGGTGGGCGAAGGTAGAACCTTTGCTTGCCAGAACAGCTTGTATTGCACTTCAAAGGTTATCTGCGGATGACCAGAAAAATCTGCTGACTAGTCATGGCAGCAGGGTCTTTGGTGTTTTAGACAGCTTGATCACTGGATCTTGGCTTCCAGAACATATATGGTACGCAGCTGCTGATAAAGCAATCAGTACAATTTATGCTATCCATCCTTCTCCTGAGACTTTAGCAGCTGATTTGGTGATAAAATGTCATAATTCTGTTTTTGGAGTTGAGGAGTTGCAAAAGGATACTGATGGTGATAGCACAAATGTCCTTAACACAGTTCAAGTTACAAAACTAAGTAGGTTTCTGTATGTTACAAGCCATGTTGCCATGAATCAGCTGGTGTATATTGAATCCTGTGTTAGGAAGATTCAAAAAGAAAAAGCTCGGAAAGAAAAATTGGCTGCAGAAGGCCACAATGTTGACAGTAATGGTGGCAATTCTGTTACTGAGTCAAAGGTGGGATGCCAACTGGAAACTTGATAAGACACGTATTTGTATTTATTCATGATCCTTGTGGATTGTTTGCTTGTTTTTCATATTTTTTTTTGATGTTTTGTAGGAGGATGGTATAAATGCAGAATTAGGCGTTGCTGCTTCTGAGGAGGCTGTGCTCGACATACTTTCTGAAAGGGCAGAAAAGGAAATTGTTTCTGGTGTTTTGACTGAAAAATACTTGATTGGACTCTGTGCGCCATTTTTGTCTAAACTTTGCAGAAACTTCAGTTTGATGCAGAAGGTGAAATTAATTTTATCATTATTCATGTTTATATGTGATTCATATAGTTGCTGACATGGATTCTGCATCTTCTTCAGTATCCTGAATTACAGGCATCTGGAATGCTTGCTTTATGTCGATTGATGATTATTGATGCTAACTTCTGGTAGGACTTCTCTTTGCCTCTCTTCCCTCTCCCCCTTCTATTATATCTGCTATAATATATAAATTTTAATCTACTTGGCAGCGAGGCAAATCTGCAGCTTCTATTCACTGTTGTGGAGAGTGCACCATCAGAAACTGTTCGATCCAATTGTACAATTGCTCTTGGTGATCTAGCAGTTCGATTTCCCAATCTTTTAGAGCCATGGACAGAGAATATGTACGCAAGACTGCATGATCCTTCACTTTCTGTCAGGAAGAATGCTGTATTAGTTCTTTCTCATCTCATTCTTAATGACATGATGAAGGTTGGAGATGCTCGTTACTTACTTGAGTTTGAAGTTTATCTGTAAATAAGTTGGTTCTAAGTATGGTCTTCTACTTATATAGGTCAAGGGTCATATAAATGAGATGGCAATGCGTCTAGAAGATGAAGATGAAAGGATTTCTAATCTCGCAAAACTATTTTTCCATGAACTATCAAAGAAAGGTAAACTTTGATGCTAACTCCATACTTACAGGTAACTTCTTATTAATCAGTCATAATTTGTTTTTTTCAGGGAATAATCCTATATATAATCTGCTGCCGGATATCCTTGGGAAGTTATCAAGCCAGGACTTGAAACAAGAATCATTCTTCAACATCATGCAATTTTTAATTGGGTCAATCAAGAAGGTAGATTCAACTCGTTTATTGTGGTTTCGATGAGGTATTAAGTCATCCTTTGACATGGATTGTTCTTAAATATTCAGGATAAGCAAATGGAAGCTCTTGTTGAAAAACTATGCTATAGATTTAGTGGTGTCACAGGTAATTTTTCCAACAACATTTACTCATTTAGTATGGAGTGACATATATTTCTTATAAATTTTGCACGAGTGTTGACATAGTTGTGTTTGTTTTCCATTGATGACTTTTGCTGCAGATGCTAGGCAATGGGAAAACATATCGTATTGTCTCTCACAGCTATCATTCACTGATAAGGGCATTAAGAAGTTGATAGAATTATTTAAAACTTATGAGCATGTTTTATCCAACGAAGTGGTGATGGAACATTTTAGAAGCATAATAAGCAAGGTAGCTTCTGTGATCTATGTATTTCTACTATGTTCAAATTTTTTCTCATCAAATGATTTACATATTTGTTCTTTTACATCACACTTTAGGGGAAGAAGTATGCCAAACCAGAACTTAAGTCATGCATTGAAGAGTTTGAGGGGAAAATCAGCCAGTTTCACATTGAAAAAAAGGAACAAGAACTTACAGCAAGAAATGCAGCTGTTCATCAACAAAAAGCTGATGCCATCAAAAACATTACCTTGGAAAAGAATATCGAAGAGGAAAATGTTGAGTCCGAATCTGCTGAAGGTTTGTACTTTGTACAAACAATAATGAGATTAAATCATACAGTAAACTTTTTAATTGTTCAAGATTAATACAATAATCGCTAAAATTTTGGTCTGTTTAATTTTGGTCCAGAAGGTGAAGTCATGGACCCCTCAACGGATAAAGAGTCTGATGTTTCTAGCAATGAGTATTCAAAACCTGTGGAATCTGAAGACTGTTCACAAGCTTCTAGTCAAGTGACTCCTGTGGAGTCTGAAGACTGTTCACAAGCTTCTAGTCAAGTGATTCAATCAGAACCATGTGACGACGATGAGGTCTTATCACCCCCAGTTGTTCCAAAAGGTACTGTGAAACTCTGATGATTTTCCATGCTATAATACCATACGATGTATGCCATTTTCAAATCTTGGTTACAAATTCTGGTGATATTCTTACAGGAACAGCAAAGACTAGATCCAAGAAAAGTACTATTAAACCTGAGAAGACTGAATCTCATGCCCCAAGCACTAGAGTTACAAGGTCTAGAAGAAGGTATGTTTTCTTCTTTACCGTTCACTACAAAATAGAATATTTACATTTTCATTTTTTATATTTACTACTAGAGAATACGATTTGGAAACTTAGAAGGACGCCACACACAGCTGGCCCAAAAATCATAAGCGAAAGAGTCATTCCTTCACTTTCAACTTTTATTGCCCATCTTGAGTACTATAACACAATTAGCATTCAGTTTGTTTGATACACTTGCATTTGTAAACATCCAATGACCACACTTTGAGTTTGTTAATATTTATGTGCTTGGCCATTTTTGGTGTCCAAGCGCAGTAATTTATAGATCACTTGGGATTTGCTAATCATTTTCCTGGTCGTGGTACTAGGTTTTTGTGGATCTCATTTTTAGACAAGTAGAAATGTAGAATGTGTATGTTATATAATTGAGTTAATACATGCTGTTTTGCATGGGAAACTCACTTTATTAGTTTGAAACGGTGATTTGTTGTTTTATAGCAGTGTTATTAGATGACATAAACTTGTATACTAAAGCTTGATTCTTTTGTTGCAGGTAGATGATGGATTTTGATAAATGAGGCTTCCTCAGCCTTGCCTGGCTTTTACTTTCTCTTTGTTGTACGTAAGAAAAATGATTTAGGACAGGAATATTATGTGCTCATTTGCTAGCCCAACTTGGAAATCTTATGGCCTAGTCTGATTCTACTGCAGTAAATGTTGTTTGGTTAGGATTTGGGCCTGCGCTAGCATGGTCTTGTTAATGTTATCTCAGGTGAGAATTTCTAGTTTTTGTGTGAAGTGTGAGAACTGTGAATGGTACATTATAGTGTGCGACTATGCTGATAGTTCAACTTATTTGCTATACTGCCAATTACACAATATAATATATCAATGGTATGCATTTATATTTATAGTCAGACTTTTAAGATGAATTTTACATACATAAGTGTAAAGGATTTATTTTATAGGACAAGAGAATTCATCCTCATTAGTAAACTTACAACAGAACAACAGAGTCTAGCTATAGAAGTACTCAAGTACATCATGACCATGAGTCAAGCCTGTTGAACCTTATATGGAACTTGGCTACAGAGCGTACACATACTAGTTATACCAAATGCTGATTGCTTGACCAAAAGCATAACAAAATCAAAATACTATAAACCGCGATTCGAAAACTAAATCAATCAGACACAGTTATGTATAGTTTTAAACGCAATCGTTACAAAATGAAAGCAAACTAATTCCAAACTTACTAGAACTCAGGCAACTTCCCTGATCTAAAAACACCAAATTTCGAAACTTTAGAATACGAAAACCGAATCCCATTACTCCTCAACATCTCTTCAATCATCACTTTAGCTTCTTGTGGATCATCACATTCACATTCAATCTCATAAGAAACACCAAAATCAAACAAACTCTCATCCACTTCCAGCTTCAACCCATTCCACTCATACACAAATCTAACATTCTTAAACCCACCCAAACACACCATCTCATCCCAAACAACCCCATATTCGCTTTCGACTTTTTGCAATATTTTCGACTCTTTAACAAAGGTGGCAAACTGTGTTGGGTCAAGGGAAATGACCCTAGCAATGGTGGGCTCAATGGGTTCTTCTAGTTCTTGTGCTTGGCTTATTCCATTAGTGATTTTGGGTTTGGATTTGAGGGTTAAGGTGGCATGAGTGTCCATGTTGTAGAAACGCAGACGGAGAGTAGAGGAGTGTTTGGATAAGGTGTTTGGGTTTGTGTCGAAGAAAAGGTTTTGTTGGAAGTGGGTTTTGGTGCGGTATGGTGAGAGGAGGGTGGTTAGTTTTTGGTGGGCTGAGGAGTCTGGTAGCCTGAGTTTTACTTCTACTTCCATGATGGTGGTGGTGGTGGTGGTGGTGGTGGTAGTGTAAAGTTTGTGTGTGGTTTGTAATAGCTTTTTGATCCAACGTGACATTTTTTACTTTTCCCATAAATTGTCAAAAAGAGATGAAATGATATTAAAGATTAACATTATGGTAATTTATGTGGTATTAAACATTTTTTGTAAGTATAAAAGGGTTTCTAACTTAGTGGTAGTGATTAACTAACGTCAACATTCATGTCAAATACCAAATTACTTGTGTTTTAACGGTACTCTATTAAAACATGGGAGAGTAGATAGTTGTGTATATATTATCGTTACTTTCAGTTAGAAAAAAAAGAAAAGAAAAAAAAGTATTTATGTTAAGCTTTTTACAATAAAAAGTATGTATTTTAAAGAGGTATTTCTGAGAATGCATTTTTTGCTCAAGGTGTCATCACTTTTTAGGAAAAAAGTTTGGGTATTTCCAAAATAGACTTTGAGACTTGCGACTTTTTCCTTTCAATGTAAGAGTGCCAAGTGTCCTGACACTTTTCAGAATCCAATCATTTTCGTACCTATGATTTATAGTCGACTAATATCCAGTGAGATTTTAAGATTCGAGCGATTTTTTTTTGATATTTTTGAGAAAAAAGTCAAACTTTAGAAAGTATTATTTTATTCCTTTTGCTCCTTCCCAATGTCGAGCGACTTAAGCGAATTAATTTGAGCGGTTTTTAACAAAATAGTACTTTTGTACTCTTATCCAATTTTTACACCACGGTAAAAATACTTTTTACTTATCGCATATCTTTCCTAACCATTGAATTAGAATAACACATACATTACACCCCCATTACAAAATTACTCCTACAAGTCAAGAACTATCGTCTTCTCGAAATCATGAAAAAAAATGTTTCGTATTCGGGTATGTATTTTTATGTTGATATATATAAATTGTTCGTATATTTGTTTTTCCCCTTATTTATTTGAAATTAATCATGTTTAATAGTAGTTTTGCAACAACAATTTTGTTTATTTAAGTTAGCAAAACGTTTTAGATTGTGTTGGGGTTTGTAATTTATCTGGTGTGTGAGATGTGATTCTTTGTTGTTCTACCTTTTTGCAATAAATGCATTAAGCAATGGAAATATATTTGGTATTTGTTACAAAATTGTACTGTGAGGCTTTGATGATTGAATGCAGCTTTGTTACTTCCCTTATATGTAATTAAGTAGAATATGTGTTTTATTTTATTTTCTTTATTTATTTTATTTTTTCATTTGTAGGAATATGAGGCGAAAATCATCATCAGAAGTAAACCAAACTACTTTTCTTTAATAAAATCCAAGTTGGATAAAAAACGAAGGAAGTTGTTTCGGGCAACTTGTTTCGGTAAATGGTTGGACCTTTCTTATTTTGACCACGAAGCACATATGATAGATTATATTTTACAAAAACAATGTTATCCGAATGAAAATCATTATGATATGCCGATTGTATATTATATTGATGACCGTCCCCTACATTTCGGTCGTCCAGAGTTTTCGCTTATCACTGGTTTTAATTTTGGAAAAGTAAGTTTTGAAAAATATGGATCTCGACACCTCAATTTTATGTCAAGGGTTTTCCCAAAACTTTCAGGTTCAAAAATTACAAACTTAGATATTCTTGGCTTAATTGAGGATGAAGAGGCATTTAGTATCATATGCGACTAAGATGCAGACGTCTTTGTCTATTGTTAGCTTTGGAGGTTATCTTCATGGGCGGATTATTGGTTCAAGAAGTTGATGTTTCTCTCATGCGATTAGTTGAAAACCTAGATGATTGGGATGCCTTCCCATAGGGAGAGCATATTTGGAGGCATTTGTATCATGAAATTTTGGATGTTGCAGATAAACACAAGTGGGATTTCCTTCAAGGTATTAACAAAGACCACAAATTTGTTCTAACCTATACACTGTCAGGATTCGTTTGGGCTTTCAAGGTTAATATTTTATATATCAATATACACTGGATTCATTTTATGTATCAATATTTTATGTTATTATTTTTTATTGAAATTCCAAAATCCGAATAGATTTGGATACTGGAGTCTTTTGAAAGAAGCATTCTATGGTGGAATAAAGTTCCTGATATTATGCCAAGAGGAGTAGCGTGGTCAAAAAATACACCCTTCAAAAGATCTGATTATAAGTTTCTTTTTGGAAAGGTAAAAGTAATATTTAAAATTTTCTTATTAATGCAATCTTTTTTCTACATTAATGCAATCTTTTATTGAACATTATTATTTGATTTAACAGGATTCCAATCCTGTTAAAGAACTTACACCGACAATAGCTGAGAGGAGATCTGATTGGTATATAAAGTTTGTTGAAGAAGATGGCCGCAACACGCAAACGTGGCAAGACTGAAAGGAAACATTTACCTATCATACGCAGGAGTGAGAGCAGTATAATAGAGATCAGCATAACACAGGATCGTGTTATTACAGAGTTAAATAAGCGTTTGTTCAAACTTGAGGCAATTATTCAGGTTATTAAAGCATTTGTTCAAATTCATAGACCCATCAATAATCACACGACTACTGATAATAATATACGTCCCTTTTTCAGGTTCTTGCTCGAGAAAGAAATGGGGTAATATATCCTTTTTTTTTTTTTTTTTTTTCGTATATATACTTTTACATCATGAGGAACCTGCTAGCAGTGGATTTCAAACCACTAGCAGTGGATTCATATACTCTAGCAGTGGATACACAAAATTTACAAAACAGCCCTTTAATTATCCTTTTTCAGAACTGCTAGCAGTGGATTCAAAACCACTAGCAGTGGATTCATATACTCTAGCAGTAGATACACAAAATTTACAAAACAACCCTTCAATTATCCTTTTTCAGGAACCGCTAGCAGTGGATTCAAAACCACTAGCAGTGGATTCATATACTCTAGCAGTAGATACACAAAATTTACAAAACAGCCATTCAATTATCCTTTTCGGAACCGCTAGCATTGGATTCAAAACCACTAGCAGTGGATTCATATACTCTAGCAGTGGATACACAAAATTTACAAAACAACCCTTCAATTATCCATTATCGTGAACCGCTACAGTGGATTCAAAACCACTAGCAGTGGATTCATATACTCTAGCAAAGGGATACACGAAATTTACCAAACAGCCCTTCAATTATCCATTATCTTTCGTATATATGCTTTTTATAAATACTTATTTTCATTCTTAGGAGAAATTGGAGTTAACTAATGATCTTCGGCATCTTAGTGCATAGTTTTGTGATGAGCTTAATCATGATTTTCTTGACTTGTTTGAGTCAAGTCAGTTAAGCATTGATACTAGTTCATCAGGGCGGCTAGATGAATTTTCTGATGACGATCTTGCAAAGGTAATTTACAAAATCAGTAAACAAGTGTAAAACTATTTCCGTACCATAACATATCATAACGATAGGTTCTTTATAAACGCTGACAGGAATTTATTATCCAAGAAGAATTAAGGTTGCGACATGAAGAATTAGAAAGTGCCCGGTTAAAAGAGCAGCAGTTGATGCAATAAGAGATGCAATAAGAGAAGAGGTTAAGGATGGAAGAAGACAAGTTGATAATGAGGGAAGAGGAAAAGAGGTTGCAGTATGAAAATGAACGAAAGAAAAGGGGAGAAGCAATCATGAACTCAGATCATATGAAAGCCAGTAGAGCGCGTTTTGCAGTTTCCAAGAGGAGTGAACAACGTTCGGGTGAAGCTAATTCGTATTATTGGACCAAGGCATATGCTGAAAAGAAAAGACGATGCTCTAGGTTACCTGATCCAGATATGAGTGAAAAACTTAAATTTGTCACGCCTTGGGTTGAGGTATGAAAAATACTTCTTGACAACCTTTTAAAATATATCTTGATTATAAGTTTAATCGTTTCATATACTAGGATCTTGCACGCTCCACCGATGCTGTCAACAGAGTTCATTTTACAAATGAATTTGACGAATTTCTTGGACAAATTGGACCACTTAACTGCAAGTTTCCTTGGTGTGACGATGTGTGTGTGGATAGAAGGTTTTGGGAAAGTTTGGTTTGCTTAGACCCGCCTAAGAAAGGTTGGCTAAGGGATGAGGCAAGTACTCATACAACTGTACCTACATAATTGATTTCTTATAATGTTTATCACACTCATTCATGTTTCGAAATTTACAGCACATAGAGTTGTGGGTTAATTACCTTTGGCATGTTAGGCCCGATACGGCTGATTGGGCGATGGTTAGTAGCTATTTTCTTCAGCTTCTGTTACAAAATTCTTTGCCGTTGTGGTATGCTAATGGTGAAAGATACTCTATTCCATGGTCTGACGTTAAGCACGTAAGTAACGATATATATATATATATATATATATATATATATATATATATATATATATATATATATATATATATATATATATATATATATATATATATATATATATATTTAACTATGCTGATTAGCTTTTGCCATATATTAATATTATGTTTGTGACCCAAACGTTGTAGGTTTTCATGCCTATTAATGAAACGGAAGCTCATTGGTGTCTTGCGCGTTTGGAGATAGACACTGGCATTGTTACCTTTTATGATAGCGGTCAAAATTTTGAAGAGGAATGGCGAGAGTTTTATATCAAACTGAGGGAGTGTTTACAGGTTTGGCTATTTATTCATATGTCATAAGAATTAATACATAAATAGATTTTTTAAAACGGTGCTACTTTTGTCCACAGCTACAATTACCTGAGGTCCTAGCACAATTGCAAGTATTTGAGAAGAAATGCATTGATCCGGCAAGTTATTTCATTACATTTACTATCGCTGAACAAGTACCGAAGCAGGCCGGGATATTTGGTGATTGTGGTATTTGGGTATGTATTTTTTTATACCGCTTGGCTTTTGGTCTATCATTGGATGTGAAGGATCGTATTCAGGCTGCGCTTTCATACCGTGAACAAATGGCTAGGTTTTTTTTTAAACACCGTGTTTGTGTTTAGTTATGTTCTAGTTTTGTTTATGTATTACTTGAAACAAATTGATAACCATATGCTCCCTTGAATGGTTTTAATTTTTGTATTCAACATGTTGTATTATATTGTTGTGTTCAAACTAATGTAATAGTATAATTAGAGACGCTACAAATTTGTTTACTAGTAATATTTTTCTATAAAAATAAGCAAAAAAATATTAACCACACACCAAATTATGCAAACCCATGCATGCTACTTTACAAGTATTGTCCATTCGGTATGCATTATCCAACATGTAAACTAGGCGACTTTTTTTGGGTGAGTTTGACTTTATCATAGATATATCATTTGAGTATGGTTGTACTGTACTTTTTAGACACTTTTTCACTGTTCACTTTTTTGTACCTTTTGTATATTTTGTACCTATTATTAACCAAAACTACCCCATATTTTATCTTACATATATTTTGTGTTTTTCAGACTTCTACTAACTATGGCATCACAAAACACATAATCAAAGGCCTGCTATGAATTATGGTATCAAGAATGGCTGTAAGTTTGTCCATTTACTTTTTCTCTGTTAAATTTTATCTTAAATATATTTTGTTTTGCTGAATTATTTTCAATGTTACACAGAATGTCCAAAACAGTCAAGATCTTGGGTTTGATGTTTATCATGGCAGTCAGTTTTTTTTTATCCCTTAAGTTATTTAGGTGGAGATGTTTTACATTTGAGGTTACCTAGGTTGAGTAGGTTATCGTATTCTCAAATATGTGACATGCTGTTGAAAGAAATTAAGGAGGATATTTGGGCTTGGTATTTTTGTCTTCCAAGTAGTAGTCTGGAGGAAGGGTTGACCCTTGTAGAAGATGATAATGATGTCCAAAAACTGTATGACATGGGAGCTCCATGGTCTAGTTGAGATCTATGTTTGTCATCAGCCACAGGTTCATTTAGTTAGGTACTATCACAAGAACCTCGTCTTTGATTCCTCAGACGATGAACTGACATTTAAAATTATAAGTCACGAAAAAAAAAAAAAAGATGTCGACTGTCTGTCGTTTGAAGAACTAATGGCATGGGAAGAAGAGGAAAAAAATTCACCAGCCTACCTTAGGACACCTTATATCAAGCCTTTTGTTGAAGCTAGTTTATTCAGAGGAAAGTCTGAATTTGGTGGTATTAATGACCTTGAATACATTCCTCCTTGTTTAAGGACTACAGTCCGACCTTATGTGTCGAATGACTTTGAAGATTCTTGGACACAGAAGTCCACTGTTACCGATTGTTTGTCAAACGAACGTGTGTTCGAGATTAGTCCGTTAAGAGGTAAGAAGCTTTTTAACGACTTGGAGGCTGCTGATAATCATGACCTTCAGGATCCACATTCTACTAGTTTACTCCCATCTATTCAAAACAGCCCTTTAAAGTGTAAGAGGCTTTTTAATGATATTGATGGCCTTCCTACAGTTGGAAGCTCTACTGTACTTCAATATGTGTCCAAGAAAAGTCGTTTTGAAACTGGTACCTTGAAATCTAGGAGATTATTTGATGAATTTGAAGCAGTTGGTAGTAATCAATATGATGATATGAAGGGTGATGAGGCAATCAGTTTGGTTAATGATCAAGTGATAGTTGAAGATTCCACATCTGACGGTTCCATGTCATACCCAGCCTCTTCGATCCAAGTAATTCAAGGTATGATGAAGGCTACCATGTGGTAGTTATTTGATCTTCCAGGGTGGTATGTACCCTGTTAAACAATTTGTATTTTTGTCCCTTTCCATGCATGATGACTAGTTAGTGTATGTTACAAACTACACTAACTAGTCATCATGATGAAACAATTTATTTTCAGTATGTGGTGAAGGCTTGTTAGTGTATGTTACAAACCAGTATGTGATGATGGTTCTACTACCATGTGTATGTTACGTTGCAATTATTTTGATTAAATATGCTAATGTCTATCAGCACAACTATCTCGATAACAAAACTACAACAATCATCTCAATAAATTATTTCATAGATAAGATTTTCAACACAACCATTACATTGTTAAATTTTAGACTCATAACATTTATTATTGAACCATTACATCCATTCAAACAAGATGCTAGAACCACATCCTTCTTCAGTTGCTTTCCTTTCCTTTAGTTTTTCAAAGAACTTTTTCTGGTGTAATGCCATCTTGGTTCTCCTTACCCTTAACATCACCATCTAGCTTTTTCTTCTCAGATAAGTCTAAAGCCATTGTGGATTGTTGTATGTGTGCTATCAAATTGTCATCGACATCCTCTTTCCTGTTTGGCACTTGTTCATAATTACCTTTTCCAGATAAGTTCAAAGCCATTGTGGATTGTTGTATGTGCACTATAGAATTGACTGTATTTATGCTTATTTTGTTGAGTTGTGTTTAGGCGGGAAAATTATTTTGGCGGGAGAATAGATAAGCGTTTTTTTTTAAGCGTTATAGTCTGAGCGACTTTTTTAAAGCGATTTATGAAACAATAAAACCTTATCTTTTAGCTATTTTTGGCCACATCCAATTTCTACCCGACCAGAACCCTTGCTTTTTTCGTGCAACTGTTCCTTTCGTTCAATTATTAAAATTGAATTTCTCAAAAGGTTCGTGATCCTTTATTGTCATGGTCCCCCATATCAATATTGACTGTATTTTATGTTTGAACATTCATTATCAAAATTTTAGAATTAACTTAACTTTACATGCTTGTAAATTTGTTTATAAGGTAATCATGGCCATCGAGTTTGTGGTGCGACCAAACATAAATTTTTACCTTGGGTTTCTTGAGCTTCCACGATTTTCTGACCGTGCTTTTAATGGGAATCGTCATTTATATTTAACTGGAATACAAAGACAACGGAAGAAAGTAAGGATTGTTGCTCGGTTAGGAGGTCCCATTAGGATTGTAGGTAACAAATGGGTAGAATTTGTTCATGAAAACATGTATACGGATGTTTACATGTTACACTTTGTTCAAGAAGGTGATGACTCTTTTACGTGGCTATGATTCTAATGGGTTGGAAGTTGAGGAATATGCTGGTGTAGAAAGTCGTCATATAAGGTTCCACAGGTTATTTATAAGAATTAATTTTTTTGTTTACGTTTATTTAAAAATAAGTGTATTTTGTTATTGTATATGTTATAATTGTCAATCAGCAGATGGTGTTTCAGACATTGCCCGGTAATTTTCTAGATGGTATTGGGTTGCAAGGTACTGTTGTTGTTGTTGTTGAAGGAATGGAGTTTAATGTGGATGTTACTTGGGGCTATGAACGAGGTCATGATCCTCGTGCTTTGTATGTTATGGATGATGAGATGTGGTCGACTGCTCTTCAATATTCCGATATTGAATTTGGCGATGTTATTGTTTTTACTAAATTGGAGAACAATAGGTTGAATATAACCGTGTTTGGTTTCGATGGTAGGCCAAAGATACAGGGGCGGTTTCTTGGTGTGACGCAATTGTTTTTCCACAAAATGATCTTGATAATGAAGATGGAGGTAGGCTTGAAATCTCATAATCATATTCAGTAATATCATAACATTTATCTTTAAGATTTATTTTGATATTTTTGAAACCGGTGATGAGCGAATGCAACACATTTGCCAATGGATTGGTCACCTTGATCATTTTGGTGAGTTAACCTGATGTCTTTTACGTAAGGTCTACTGAAATTCTTCCGTTATGTAAACTTGTAAGTTTGTGTTTTGTGTGTACTTTTTTGTCTATGCAGTTATATAATTTTATATAATTTATGTAATTGTTGCACACCGGACATTCCGGACCATTTTGTTCAGAATCATCCTATGCATTTTATCAAAATGCACTTTTTAGGAATGATGAAGTCGAATACATGATGCAAATTCAGATTGAGTATCATAGAGACAATCCATACCGGGTGAATCATGTGAATGCATTAGGTGATTGGGCCTACTTTTTTGAAGATTGTGAGTTTGAGCATGGAAAGATGATTAGGTTTAAGTTCATGTATGTAGATTCTTATGATGGTTTGGTGTATCCTGTTTTCCATATTTGTTAGGAAATCGGATAAGGTTTAATTTCATGTATGTAGATTGTTATGACATTTTAACTATTATTCCTTTATTTATTTTTTTGGGAAATCGGATAAGGTTTAATTTCAGTGGTGGGTATGTATATACTTGTATTCGATTGGACTGTTTAGACTGTTACAAATTTTAACAGTTTATGGTAAGGACTTTTCAACATGGCCATTTTATGCGCCAGATAACGGTTAGGCGGTCAACCCTTTTATACGTGAGGAGTTTCACAACACAACCATTATGTTGTAATCCTTCATATTAGTGCATAATATCACTATTTTTCGCCTAGTTTTGGTTGATGTAATCTTGGTCAACAGATTGGAGTGTGGTTGGTGTATCCACTGCTAGGTCATTTCAAACCACTGCTAGAGTTGTTGAAACCACTTTGCCGAAGAATGAATCCAATGCTTGAATTAAACCATGCTAATAGTGTTGTTTAACCCATGTTAGTATATTGTAAGGCTGGTCCCACTTTGCTAGGACATTTCAAACCACTTCTAGAGTTGACAATTGTAATGTACTATCACATATCCCAAAATATTCTGAGCGACTTTTTAAAAGCTCCTTTTTCAAATTAGCGATTTATGATACACTAATACTTTGTCTATTTTTTGTTCCCACATTCACTTCCTACCGACCAGAACCCTAGCTTCTTAATAATCTAATTCAACTGTCGTTTTCGTTCAATTATTAAAATTGAATTGTGCGAAAGGTTCGTGATACTTTATTGTCATGGTCCCCCATATCAATTTTGTCTCTATTTAATGTTTCAATATTCGTACCTAATTAGGGTTTACATTTAAAATTATTTATATTTTTTAAAGTATTGTTATTTTACGTGTTCCTGTAACAGGATGGCACCTAGTTGGACTTCAGATCCTCGTTACCTGTTTGACGTTCATGTTTTGGGGGAGTTTTATTTCCAACCGTTGAGGTATGAAAATGGGGGTGTTTTTACTTGGAGTGTGTCCAAGTATAGGAAGGTTGACTATAGTAGTATGTGCCAGTTTCTGAAAGAACATACTGAGCTAAATTTCCATTCGTTGTTTTTCTGTTTACCACAATGTCAATTAGAGGTAGGATTGAAACTAATAGAGTGTGATAGGGATGTGGCTGCCATGTATGAGCTTGCTGATCGATATGGGAAGTTAATGATGTATATGGCACATAATCCCCAAAACTTATTTGATTTTTATTATCAAAATCTTAACTTTTATGATTCTGAAGATGATTATACAACCAAATTGATTATACATGGAAGAAGATTAAAAGATGCAAGCAATAAGACATATGATGAGCTTATTGCTTGGGCTGAAGAAGAAGCAAGCAACCTTATTGATGTTGATGTCGATATGTCTGTTAGCCATAGGGATGTAGTTGCTAAGCCTAAGGTTAAGCGTAAGTTGGTTTTCATTGAAGAGCAAGATAAAGCCTTTGCAGGCAATCGATAAAAAAATTAAGGTGGTGCAAAAAAAAAAAAAAACGCTATTTCTGAGCTGTTAGATGCTACTTTGTGACACATAAATCTAATAAAGCAGGCGATATATGTGTCACAAAGTAGCATTTAGCAGCCCAGGAATATCGCCGTTTTTTTTTGTGTTTTTATTTTTTTATAGCATAACGATATTTTACCAGTGCGTCAAATTTACCCCTTAATTCATATCACACTTACCACAGGACACGTATCCATATTGATTATATTTGTTTTTTATGATGTAGTTTATGTTTTCAACACTACGTTACAAGCCAGCATATCAAGGGAGCAGGTTATAACACAGGTATGTTCCCACAAAAGTACTTAGACAAACAAAAATAAGTAAGTGCATATATTAAAATATCCAACAAAACTAACCTTAATAGGTTTATAGAACATCCATAAGCATAAACATAAACTTCATACATTCCTAACCATATATTAAACTCAAAACACATACGAAAAACACCAGAAGAACCAGTTCAGTACACCATAGACTGCTTGATGAATTTGTTTACTTGAGGAAATGTTGAACCTTTGTTATTCTTTAATTTGACAGGTTTCCATGCCTCACAGTAATCGTGACATTAGGAGACGGGTTTAAACGTATTGCAAACGTGCATGGACTCAGAATAGTTGTATAGCTAAATTGTATATTCGACAATTGTATTTAGGTGGCACTAAATTTATATGTCTTTATTTAGTTCCCTTTATTTTAAATTGTTAAGTGAATATTTTACCTAGTTTTTTAAACAACTTTTTTTAAGCGATATTTTTTAAGCAATAAACTTAGTCGTAATTCAAAACATTTTGAGCATGTATATCACCCAAGTATGGTGAAGAAAGTATGATCTAGATATACAATAAGACATGTTTGGTACCCAAAAATATATATACAATAAGACATGTGTTTAATAGTACTATCACGTAATCCAATATATTCTGAGCGACATTTTTAAAAGTGTTTTTTTTATGATTAGCGATTTCTGGCCACTATCACACCGAACCCTGACAAGAACTTTAGTAACAAGTCAAATGCAAATCTTTTCCGATTTGAGGTGAAACAACAATAAGAAAAGTGTAAAAAAGTATTATCACACAAACCAATGTATCATGTCAAGTACCTTCACATAAACCGATGTATTCCAAGCGACCTTTTAAATGCGCTATTTTCATCTTACCAACTTAAACCAACTAGACAAACATATTTTGTTTTACTAACAAAAAATTGGATACAAGGATTTATGTGGTTGCTATTTTATTTTATGTTTTTATTTTAATTATGTCGATTATGCGATATAATTTTGCTTTTTAATTCAACGTCAATGTAGGTTGTTTTGTAAAACACAAAGACAAATAAGATTAAGATTGACAACGACATAAACAAAAGTAGTTACACTTAACTAGTACACACATAACCCACCATAACTAACGTAAATCAAAGATTTACATAACCTAAACAAAACATAAACCTAACATGAAGGCTTCACAAAGTCAAAGGACCATTGACTCAAGATGTTCAATGAACGATAACAAAGAAGAAACGCGAGCACGCCTTTCTAAGATGGAGGTCTGCTTCCTTACAATCTCAGCCCTATCTTCAATTTGTATCATTCTCATGTGCCGAATGACGCAAACAGACGAGTTAGTTGGACCCACAACCAACAACTCTCCAATAAGCACATCCCTACGTTGTACACGAGCGGTTAGCTCGTCAATCTTCTCTTGCAGATCTAATTCATCCCGAACAATATCCCTAACTTCTCCCCAATATTCCACAATCATCATAGACTTGACAGATCGAGAGTTTGCTATACGGGATAGTTGATCCAAGAGGGGAAGACGGGGTTGGACATTGTTGTTGTTGGTTGAGATACGTTTTTTTTAGAGAGGATTAAAAATAGAGTGTGGAAATATAGAGTGATAACCACAAAATGTGTTGGTAGTTGTGATAGGAGTTGTTAGAGCGGATTAAATAGAGTGGAATTATAGAGTGATAAGCAGAAAATGTGTATTGTCATTTAGTAGTTTTAAAATAGAAGTGTAAAATGTATATTGTTTAGAAGAAAAAAAATGTATACTGTTTAGAAGTTATCATCATATATGTTTTGACTGTTAAATGATATTTGTATTTTCTATTTTCAATAAGAAGAACAATTTTTTTTCCGTTTTTGTTTTGTGACAACAACACAAATTCGCTAAACATAATTTCATATATAAGCATCAATCGATAACATATAATGTGTTTCCAAAATCACCAATGGTCCGAAACTATACCTAAGCTACGTATAAGCAAATGTTCAAAAACTATACCTATAATCCATTTAGCGGTAATCCTAACCATGTTATTCTCTACAAACATATCGTAACACATAAGGCTCGAACTCATGTTAACCGGCGGTTTTGTCATTGACTTCCGATATCTTCTGCTTCTTCGAGTTTGACCAAAGCTTAACCTGCGTATTTTAAATAGCTTAGGGTTTTAGGTAATGAGAACTATCCAAGCATCGGGTATCAAAAAGACCCTTTAAACCATTAAGCTCGAGTTGGTCATTTTAACAATTAGGGTAGGAGGGTAGGATGGTGGATTTTGGGACATAAACCAAGTTCTTGGCAGGGTGTTGGGGTCCAACCCCTTTCATGTGTAATAGCACTTTAACTAGGATAATGAGATCATGTTGTGTTCATATGCTTGTGATACAAAAGATTTGATCGTGTTTGCATACGACTATTTGAACAATGTGTATATGGTTGAAGGTTCCTGAAAACAAAGGAATGATGTTAGTGTGTCTACTTAAAGTTATATTATACCATTGCCCGACACCATTTCCTTATCCTTTTTACAATGATCACCCCAAAAACTCACCAACAATTCTCTACTATATTATGAACCAACAAAATTGAAGTTTGCGTCGATGACACGTGGCTTCTTTGATGGTTCACGGCGACGAGGTACACGGTTTCTTGGTCCAGTAGATACAGGAAAGTGTACAACACATTTCTTGTTACGGTTTGTAATGGTTACCTGATGATGAGAGTTGAATCTTGAAGGGTAGAAAGGTGGTGCAAAGTGGTTTAGCCATGCGTAGAGAGTTCATAATGCACGGTGTGTTTTAGTGTCTGTTTTTGTTGAGAAACTCCATGTTTCTGTGTAACAAAGAGATGTCAGAGATTATAAGAAATAGATGACATGGTTTTGTAATGATAGTGATGGCGAGTGAAGTGGAGTTAATGAGGCACCCTCAAAAACGCTCATATCGCTCGCCACCATTATATATATATCATTACCAACCATTTCATCTATCTTGTTATCATCTATGATCTCTCTCTGTCACACGGAAACATGGACTTTCTCACCAAAAAAGACACGACTAAAAACACACACTCGCTAAACAATCTCAAAGCAAGCTAAACCCTTTTGCACCACCTTTCTACACTTCATGATTCAACCCTCATCATCAGGTTACTTCTACATACCGTAACAAGAAATGGCTTTACACTTTCCGGTATCTACCGGACCAAGAAACCGTGTACCTCCTCGTCATAAACCATCAGAGAAGCCACGTGTCATGGCCTTTTGACTTCAATTTTGTTGTTTGATAATATAGGAGAGAATTGTTGGTGAGTTTTTGGGAAGATCATTGTAAAAAGGAGAATGAAATGGTGTTGGGCAATGGTATAATAGCACTTTAAGTATACATACTAACAAAGATTCTTTGTTTTCGTGAACCCTCAACCATATACACACATTCAAATAGTCGTCCGCAAACACGATCAAATATTTTGTATCACAAGCATATGAACACAACATGATCTCATTATCCTAGTTAAAGTGCTATTACACATGAAAGGGGTTGGACCCCAACACCCTGCCAAGAACTTGGTTTATGTCCCAAAAATCCACCATCCTACCCTAATTGTTAAAATGACCAACTCGAGCTTAATTGTTTAAAGGGTCTTTTTGATACCCGATGCTTGGATAGTTCTCATTACCTAAAACCCTAAGCTATTTAAAATACGCAACGACATATCTTACCTTTTGGCCTCGACTGCGGTCGCGGCTTGGCCTCGGATTGGAACCCGTGACACCTAATCAATTTCAAACAAGTATAAAAGCAAATCATATATTCCTACAACTAATCAATTGCATATAATATACTATATAACAATACCTAATAAACTAGAGATACCCAGTTAAGATTACAACTATATAACAAAAACCATGAAGCTTTTACGGGTCAAGAGTATTTATAAAAGTAGTAAACGATACTTGCGCGGTGATGTAGTGGTGGTGGAGGCGGCGCTATGATGTAGTGGTGGTGCAGTGATGAAGATGAAGATGAAGAAGTTGAGGTGAAAGCAGTTGAGGTTAATAATTGGGGTATGTGTGATATGGGTAGTATGTGAGTTATAGGTTCTTAAATAGAAGTTAATATGGAATCATAAAATTAAGGGGTGGGGAAGGTATAAGTTGTTGAGGAGTAAATTAAGTGGTTGACTTTGGTATTCATTAAGTGGTTGGTTATTTCACACCTTGCACTCTAACATTAATATATCATAAACTAGATAGATCGTGATAATATATACGGAAATTAGTTGGCCTTTTATTATAACGGTGGGTGCGATGTACTAATACCTATTTTAGGAAAACCTTATATTGGTGATCACGATTCAGAGTGTCATACATATGAATGCCAATTTTAGGATATATGTTTCGTAACAACGGATGAATTACAAAACGAGACACGTATATTACAAATTATTTTAAAAAATCGTAAGTCGTAAGTATAAGGACGATTTGTTGTAAATGTACCCACACGTGATTTTCATTCTTTCTTGGAGTTGACCTGATAATGTATACTTGGGGGGCTGTTTTGTAAATTTGATGTATCCACTGCTAGCGTCTATGAAACCCCTGCTAGTGGTTGTCAATGCACTGCCAGCGGTTTTCCTGTTAATGTATCACTTGAGGGGTTGTTTTGTAAATTTGATGTATCCACGCTAGCGCCTATCAAAGCAATGCTAGTGGTTTTCAATCCACGCTTGTGGTTGTCAATGCACCGCCGGTTTTCCGATAATATATACTTGGGGGTGTTTTGTAAATTTGATGTATCCATCGCTATATCAGATCAAACCACCGCTAGTGGTTTGAAATCCACTGCTAGCAAGTTCATGGTAATGCATACTTCAAGGGGTTGTTTTGTAAAATTTGGTGCAAACTTATTTTTCCCCAAATCACCGCCAGTTGAAGTAATTGATCTTCAAATCACTTCCATTTGACGCTCCACATAAACCCTAACCACTCCAAACTCGTAATTTCAAAATCCCACATCATATTTCATAACAACTGACAATGCCGTCGCAGTATTCCAACACCCATAACCTAGTTGCTTACTTAATAAAAATAATCAATCAGATGGTTTTCATGACATGATTGATTTTATCAACCACTAAAATTGGTTTGCATTAACTGTAGCACCCACAATTCTTAAAGACTATATACATGATTTTTGGGGTAATGCCGAGATACTGAGCGAGATGGATCGAGGTGTTTAGGATCGGTGGATGATAATGAGATTTTGGTGGATGAGGAAGTCATTAGAGGTACTTTGATGTTCGATGATGCTAATGGACTAGTTAATCTTTCTGATAATGATATATTTATAGGTTTAGAAAGATTAGGTTATACAAGAAGGGGAGACAGTGTAAAATTTTTGAAATGTATGTTTTCTCCCGAATGGAAGTTTTTAATTCACACCTTGCGATGTGTCCGAGTAATAAGACCACTGGGTTTAATGAATTTCCCTCCGAATTGCAATCGCTTTAATTTGTCTATCTGAAGGGAGGGAATTCAATTGGTCTAGCATGATTTTTGAAGGGTTTGTGCAGAATATTAGGAAGAAAGGTAAATATTACTTGTATCCTAGGTTTGTTCAACTTATTGTGGATAGCCAAATAGCGTAACCTCGTTGAACATAATACAAAGTATGAGGTGCATTATATGCATCCTAAGGTTTTTGCTCATATGAGGAACCAAAAGCCTAATTTAACAATCCCAATTGTTCCATTGTTCCCTCATATGATTAATTTACCTGTCATTCGTGAGTTTGATGATGTAAATGAACCCCAATTGATGAACTGAACCCATCGACACCGTAGTTGCACCCATCGTTAGTATGCGAGTGTAACCACCGACACCAACCCCGATGCTCGATAACTTCACCACTCGCACCGGTTCACACAGTCGAACGAGGAGGGTACCTTGGAACATCAACATGAATGGACGGATAATGATGAACATCAACATGATGCCTTTTCCAATGAACCACCTCTCGGACCAGTTAACACAGGTCGAAGTTGGGATGAAAATCGTGAACGATTAAATGAATTGACGGTTAAATGTACAAAAATGGAGAATACGATCAGACAATTGAAGCACATGATGTTTGTGATGGAGAAAGTTAGGAGACATGGGCGTAGTGTTGTTAGAAGAGTTAGGAAACATACTAAGAAGGTGAGCTCCTCTCAAGATGTGGTTTTGGAGGACCAAAAAAAAACAGGGACGATCAAGGATTTGATTCGGGGAGGCTGCTGTTGTGCATATGGATGAGGATGTGGATAGTGTAGATCATGGAGGGCGATGTGGTGTCCGATAAAGATGGGAATGAAGCTGTACTCGAGATCTTGAAGACTGTATTAGATGATATAGAAAAGGATGTGGTGCAGAAACATCCACTCGATAGTCTTTCGAACCCACCGCTACAACTTCAACCGAGGTAACCCCACCAACCGATGTACAAGTTAAAGAGAAGGAGGTGGTGCAGGACACATCCATCGCTAGTGTTTCGAACCACCGATAGTTACCGTAACCCACTACACCAACCGATGTACAAGTTAAAGAGAAGGAGGTGGTGCGGGGAGACATCCATGGCTAGCGTTTCAGTAACCACAAATGCTATTTTTTCGAACCGACGGCTATTTTGAAGAATGTAGTAGACGATATAGTAGTCTCACACCGCTATTACTACCACATCTACAATTGTCACAACTACATCTGTTTCACCACCTAAATTAAAAGAAGTTGAGAAGGAGGTCACAAGACACTGATAAATTTAAGAAAAAGTTCATCAAACCCTACCCCTACCATTGCACCTGCTCCTATATTTCTTAAACCAACTGGACCTAAACCCTTGACTAAAAGTTTGACTATTGGTGAGCCTTTGAAGAAGAAGGTGGCTCTACCAGATATTGGAAAGGGAAAAGGTATTGCTGAACCCGATATAAAGTTTAAGAATAAAGAAGAGCAGATTGCTTATGATCATGACTTAGTTGTTTGGATGGAAGTCAAGAAAAAGCGTAAATAGAAAGGAAAAAGCTAGAAGAGGAGGAAGCTACTCAGAGATGGTTAGATGATTGGGAGGATTCACAATCCTATCTTGAAGCTTCTAATAATATTAATAATGAGTACACTCGTCAAGTGTGGGAACTGTTCTCTAATAATCAAAAGCAAGAATCTTGTGTGAATGGGCAACAAGGTTCAAAAAAAAGAAAAAGCAAGTCAAAAGAAAGAAACCTCCTACAAAGAGCGAGATGAGAAATACATACATGAAGATTATCAAGAATTCAGGCATACATGTTGCTGAAGATCTAAGATCATGTTCATTTGAGAGGATGAAGGAGCTTTGTCTGATGTGTATGAGGGTTAATGATGATCACAATCCTATGAATTCTGAGAAAGAAGCAGAATGGTTAAAGAAGCAATCCAGTTATAAAAGACAAAAGGTGGATGAAGATTTGAAAAAAAAAGAAAGAACTAAACAGTATTTTAAGGAGACTAATAGTCCTAATCCTGAACCTATTAATCCTATTCCTTTAAAAGCAGTTCATCCTATTATGGATTGGCAGATTGTTATAGAAAGAGGTAGAGAAGTAGTTGAGATTACAAGAGGTGATGGATCCAAATCCACTTATTTAACATTTGGGATCTTACTGGATTGTTTGACTAAGAGTGATTTGGACCAGTTGTGGAAAGTAATGAAGTTCAGATATGGGAAGTTAGGTCCAAATGGAGAGTTAGCTAAGTTTGTATGGGCTGCTATAAAGAACATGTTTGAACCTGATCTTGATGTTGAATATTGGTATGATTGTGAGGTGGTTGAATGGCTATTGTACTCATACTGCAAGGTTCATGGTGTAAAAACTAAAAAAAGGATAGGTTTTTCATGTTTGTTGATAGGGATTATCCTTTATCAAAGAATGTGGCAAGACAAATGTTGGAAGCTAAACTCAGTTCAAGAGGAACAAAGGAGACACATCCTATAATTGATCCATTGTTTCAAAAGATAGAGAAGATTGCAGACATACAAGGAACCTACTGCCAGAGGTAATTAAACCAATCCTAGAAGATTGAATCCACCGCTGATGTTAGAATGCGGCTAGTAGTAAAGTGTAACGGATTAGGCGCAAAAATTTGGAAATCAAGAAATTGATGCAAAAAGGTCAGACGATACTTTAACAATGTGAAGTTAATGTCTTCGATTGTTCAAATTTTGTTATTTTCTCAACCTCATTTTAAATTAAAATCCCATATATACCAACAAAGAAAAACAAACTAAGATTACATTAGCTTTAGAGCTTTCTTGACCATATTCCAAATTAACAAACACAGAAAAAACACACAAACCAACAAAGAAAAACAAACTAAGATTACATTAGCTGGTTAGTGTTAGAGAAAAGCAAACAAAAGTATACATAAAAAACCTACAAAATAACATAAAACATGCAAAGTGTACACAAACCTACAAACTTTGTTTTTTCCAATCGGTACATAACTCATACTATTGTGTTCCTTTTATAGACAAGGAACCCTAAACAAAACCCTAAACCGTTTCCCAAGAAACGTATAAACATAAAACTAAATAAGATATACACAATCACTTCCTAATAAAGCTCATGTATATCCAAACTAAATATACTAAACACGGAATAACAACTTCCGCAGAAACCAATTGATCACTATATATCTTCAGCAGAAATATGTCTTCGGTAGAATCCACACTACTTAAAGAATCCATTCAAAGATTAACTTCAAAGATAATCCATACTTCACATAATTCCCAACATGATGTTCACCTAAACTGGAATTTGAGTAGGTTAAGTTCCAGTTTCTTGATAGATCTTTAACTATGCAGCACCAGAGGATTGTATACGAACATCAGCAACAAAGAATCAAAATAAGAACATCTCTTTGATGAATAAACTCGAAAACTCCATATCTTTGCAGCAACAAATGACAACATGTACATCAAAACAAATTAGTTTCATACTATTCTCATCACATCCAGGTGTGTTAACTCCTGTGAGAGGTGAATCATTGAAAATAATGGATTTGATGTCTCTTTACCAATAGCCATCACTACTGGAGTAGCCAAATGTTTAAGTTCAAAAACTATGGTACACTGATAACCATCTGATTTATTAGCAAATTAGCAATCATGAACGGATTTGAAATGTCTTTACCTGTAGCCGTTTGCTCAGGACTAGTCAATTCTTAGAATTGGTGAATTGATAACCAAATATGGTAGTCCAATGCCTTTACCACAAGCCATATACAAGTGGGCTAGTCAATTCTTGGATTCCAAAAAGGAATAAACCATGGTGAATTAATGACCATACAACCCTCAAAGAATTAAGCATGGGTGGTTGTAGTCCCTATGATTTAGAGCAAACCATTACAGCTATCAACAGATTTGATGTGTCTTTACCAAAGCTGTACCCTTTGGACTAGCTAACTCTTTGACATACACAAGGTATATCTGGTGAGTCAATAACCATCAAGAATATACAACAAACCTGCAATAAAAGTTAGACAAACTCAAATATATACATGAATTTATTTTTTTTTACTAAGAAAGAAAGAAAACAATTATTACAAAAGATACAAATTACCACAATCAAGATGAACCTTTATGTTGCGGTTGAGTTTTAATCAATCCAACACATTGTGCCGCATGAAGGTCATCATTGCCAACTGGATTAGGAGGTACTTCCAACTCGTCTCAAAGCATTCTTTCCATTAATGTAATAGACAAAGGATAAGTCTTATCCGAGAACATACACAAAATCATGCCACATTTTGTCTGAACCACATGAACACATGGCATAGGATAGAATCTCCAACTCTCAATCTCCCACTTATGTGAATTCTTCCAAATAGAATACCCTTTACCATCTGGAGAATGAGAATCAAACAAGACTTGAAGATCACCTAATAAATATAAACCAGAACCCTGTGGTGAATGAATAGTATAATGCTGAGTGACATGTTCATACAACATCTTCAAATCATGTCTATCCACCAAATGAAAGATTTCCTTCAAGAAGTTGAACTGTATAGTAGAATTATCCAGTCGATAAACAATGTTAAGCTTCCCAGCTGTCCAATTGATCAATACAGCATGTGTTCCTTCAAGAAAAACATCAACAGTTCCTTCTTTAATAAAAGTTGACTCAGCAGCCTTGAGATCTAAAGAAATAGTCTTGGAAAGATGTTTCCTAGCTAGTCTCACAGATCTCCTTAAGGAACTAAGTTTCCTTTTAGCCATCCTTTTCTTCCTCCTACCAGGTGTATAAATCCCCTGAGAAGATCCTTCCTCAGACTCTTCAAGAACATCTTTCTTACTCAATTTATCTCCCAAATTATCAACAGATGCAATACTAGGCAATGCTTCATGATAAACAAGAAAAGGTTCAGCCAGAAAAACCATATCACCAACTTCTCTCCTCAACAATCTGCTTGAAGAAACAACGGAGAACTTAATTTTGGTGCCACATCATCAAAATTATCTACAATCTCAACTGTCTTGGGTCTCTTTGCTTTAGGAACATCAGACATATTAGCAATCCTTTCCAATGTAGAAGAAGAAGTAGAACCAGATGAAGAAAACTTCATAATCATATTATACTTTCTCGATCAAAGCATCATCGATAAAGCTAAGATTTGCTTCATTGACATGCCAAGATTGTATACTGAGAACTTTGATTCTTCACAATCCTCCTCATATGAACTTTCTTCTGAGCTAGAGTCATTGGTTTTTCCTTTTTTGCTTTATTCCTTTGAGCAACAATAGCATTCCTCTTTGTACTTGCTTTTCTTCTTTGTTTTCCAAGGTCCACCATTTGTGCCACAAAATTCTCACTATCAAAAGCTGCACCTAAAATGCGTTTAGCAAGATTAGGATCAGATGCACCTTGATTAGTATAGGAATCCCATTGAGCATCGTGATCGTGGAAATAATTCATCAAGCTCTAGATGTCTCTCTGTAGACAAATTAGAATCAGACCGAGCATGAAGAAACTCACCACTACGACTCTTCTCATATTTTCATAATCGGCAAACATCCTAGCTTGAGCTTGCTTTTCTTCTTCAGACACCGATCGAACCAAACACTTCATCAATCACAGCTTCCTTTCCTTTGTCATAAGGTTCCTCAGCAGAACCAATTGGAGAAATATGCACAGAAGGATCATCAGAAGAAACACCCATATCAACATCAGAAGAAACAAGTTGAGAAAACGCCTCAACAGGTCTAGAAAAGACTTCAGAAGTAGAATTCAACTTAAAACTTCTCCCATCAACAAAAACTTGATCATTATCTGCTGAAGGTGAAGAACTTGTTGGTTCTGGTACAAATGAAGCTTGACCATGTTCAGCAGCAACATCCTCCATTTGAATATCAGCAGACACACTTGCAACAATTTGTCCCTTTGAAGCTTTAGTAGATTCCTTATTCAAATATAGTCTTTTCCTTTTGCTAGTGTATCGAATAGGTTCCTTTTTCTTTGAAGATTCAGCAGCAATATGAGAAGAAACATGAGTTGTTAGAGCTGCATCAGCCAAGATTCCTAGTGATGCAAGTTGAGTCTCTTCTTGCTCCTCATCAGAAGAAACCAAAACTCTCCTTTTGCCCCTTTTTTCAAGTAGTTCCTCCAAGTTCTTAACTTTATTCTGCAACTCCACAATCTTACCAACAAGAGAAGACTTGGTCTATAAGCTCCTTCTTGAGATCGCCACCTCACCGCATACCTGTTCACTAGAGCATATATAGATGTAAGTGTAATAGGGTCCTCAGCCCACCAGTGATTGCTCAAGTGGTAATGGGAGCTTCATTGGCCTTTCAGAGAAATATGAACATGCTCAAAATTAGGAAATCCTTCATCAAATTTATTCCTAATAGGACTAGGTGTGGGTATCTCGGCTTCAAGCTCAACTTCATCAAGAGAAACTTGAGTAGGTGGTGGACTAGGACTAGGTCTAGGTGAAGGTATAGGTGGAGGTAGGTCAGGAGAAACATTAGATGCTTCAACAGTGATGAAGGGCCCTCATCAATAGCAATTGAAGGATTACCATCAGTAGTATTGGTAGAAGATGGAACACCAACAACATTATCCTCATCACTAGCTTCATTGTTTTGAGGCAACATAGTCGCTAGCAAAGGATGATGTGTACCCTCATACTTAGTTCTCATTGAAGCAAATAGCTTAGAAGATAAAGCTCCTATGGGATAAAAAGCTTGGGTTTGGGTAGTAACATCTAAGATCATTTGTAAAAACCTAGGGTACATCAAAAACTTGCTCTTCTTCCTAGTTATATTCTCAACCATATTATCGAAAATAAACTTAGAAAAATTATAAGTTAAACCCTGAGATAGACATACAATACCACATCCCAAATGAGTAGAAAATTGATCCCATCCTCCTGATTTATTGCTTAAACTCTAAAGCAATGTATGAACCAAAAACCTCCACATAGGACAAAGCTGATTCTTTAACCACATGTCAGTCCTTGTACCTTGATATCCAATTGCTCTTAGACCATCAAGTACCACAAGCAAGATTAGAATGATAAACCCCATTCTCATCATCCAAACGGTTGTCTTCTTATCCGCTCCTCACACCACATGCTCTGTTCATCAATCATTGCAACAATCTCTGTATCACTCCGTTTTGTAGCAGTCGCCCAAAATTGAGTAACCAAGGATTCATATATTGCATTTGGAGAATGTGTTAAAGCATAATGAATCTTGGACCTCTGTAAGAATTCTACCATTGGTCTATACAACTCATCACCCTTAGATGTTCCCAGAAAAGCGATTTTATTATGATCATGCTTGAATTGAAGCGCCATGAGAAAAATCGTAAGTTAGGGTTAAGATTCACACAAGTGGAAGTGTTTTGAACGTGAGGAAAGAGGGAATCGTTTAATTTGAGACGAAAATATGCTAATAGAGAATAAGTAGTAGTTTCCCAATTTTGGTCAATGTTGACCGTCGACGCGTCGCTACTTTTACCCAATTTAACTTTCAACTTCGGTAGAAACACTAGCCATTCTATTTGAAGAATACCAATCACAGAAATAGATCACGATTCAAGAAGCTTCAAGAAATATCTTTTTACTATTTCACCCACACGCATTAAATCTCATTAAGTCTTGAAACTGTCTATAAAACAATCCCAATGCACACATAACTCTTCATCAAAAACCCCCAAATATCATCACAAACCCTAATTTCATCAATGCTCCAAAATTAACCACAATCGACCATGAGTACTAAACCAGAGATCATAGATCTCACAAAATCATCCTCATCATCATCATCATCATCATCATCAAGTGATGATTCAAACCCATGGCTTCATTACTTTCCACGACCATATCCACGACCAAGTAAATCACCCTTTCTCCCTTCTTCAAAAGATGATAGTGTAGTGAATCCAAGTGAATCTGCTGATGATTCTGATGACTCCTATAAGGAGAGAACATCATACTCCCAACCTCCAAAGACCTCACCTCAACGAAGGCCAAATCAGAAATCCGCCACTCCCTAAGGATAGAGAGGTGGTTCTTGGTCTTTCGCACTGTTTTGGTGCATCAACACATATCGTATAGGGGAAATGCTTAAGGATGGTGGATGGATTGCATTTTGGTTGAAATCAATAGATGAAGCACAAAGGACATATTATTTTTCTTCATCATCATGTGTGGTCATCGTCATCATCAACGCTTTCATCAATCCATCCTTTCCATTTTGATCCTTAGCATCCTCGTCATAGTAGTCATGCATCTCCAACCATCGAGATAGAAGGAATGGGTGGTTATGCAAGACTTCACTAACGCATATCCAAAGATCTAGTGTGAAAGATGTGAGCGATCATGCATATCCAACAACCTGTTAGATGTTGGAATAGATGATATGAACTAGATTAGGATTAGTAGATCATGTATAGCTCTTTTCTTGTAGTTGCATTTGATGTCGATTGTACTCTGTAAGTCGTAAACTGTTTCTAATGAATGAATGAACAATTTGCTTCAAGACTTTGTCTTCAAGTGGAAACAAATAGCTCACTTCAAAGACTTTGAATTGTAGAAACAAGCTTTAGAGCTTTCTTGACCATATTCCAAATTAACAACCATGGTAAATTACAACTTGAATAACCAATCAAGAAAACGAACAAACAGAGAAAACACACAAACCAACAAAGAAAACAAACTAAGATTACATTAGCTGGTTAGTGTTAGAGAAAAGCAAACAAAAGTATACATAAAAACCTACAAAATTACATAAAAACATGCAAAGTGTACACAAACCTACAAACTTTGTTTTTCCAATCGTACATAACTCATACTATTGTGTTCCTTTTATAGACAAGGAACCCTAAACAAAACCCTAAACCGTTTCCCAAGAAACGGATAAACATAAAACTAAATAAGATATACACAATCACTTCCTAATAAAGCTCATGTATATCCAAACTAAATATACTAAACACGGAATAACAACTTCCGCAGAAAACAACTGATCACTATATATCTTCAGCAGAATTATGTCTTCGTAGAATCCACACTACTTCTGGAATCCATTCTGCATTAACTTCAAAGATAATCCATACTTCACATAATTCCCAGCAGATGTTCACCTTTCTTGCCAATTGAACATCTTCGATAATATTCCGCATGCGTAGTAAATCATCATGTCCGTCCGGTTGTTAGTGTTAGCGGCAGCTCTTATCTCATCACATTTAGGCGCACTGACATTGTTTTTGCTTACTTATTTATGGAATGATGTTGTGTGAAAATATACTTGCAAGTTTTCTGTTAAATAGACAAATTGAAAGGTAAATAAATAGTCACATGCATACCATTGACGTTACACTATATGCCTGACTCTATATGTTTTATAGAAAAGAACAAAAATGTGCACATGTTCAACAGTTGATTGTATAACATTCTCACAAAGTAACATAAAAAAACAATAAAAGCAAGCCATTCCTGTAGCTATTATTATTCAAGTAACAAACATTGAAAATTCTAGATGACTGATAAGTTGTGCTTCCATTGTGTTAAAGTTCAAATTAGAGTAACTATAAATCGTCCAAATGAACAACATTTTCGATCCAAAGGTTGGATGAATGTTGTTAGGAACGATGTTTTCGTGAGTAGATGATTCACATTTCCATACGAAATCATTGTTTGATTGAGCACTTGCTTCTCCCTCTTCGACCTCTACACGCGTCCTCTGTCCTCCGTGTCGTTCTTGTTCCATTGCTTCTTCATTAGTTGTAGGGGTGCACGATTGTGAGTTTCTTTACGCTTTGACATGTGACATTAGTTCAAACAACCATATCAGTAATTACATTAAAAATTATATACATTGAAATAAAATATAGAAACACACTTGCCTTGCTTGTCATCAACGGTTGAGTACATGACTGTCTTGTGAGTCCTGCCTTTCCACACCTGCCACAGGTTTTGCTTTCGCTCTTCCCCGTGGATCGGATACGTGTTTTTCTTTGGGTCTTCCAGTTGTCGCTATCCATAGCAGGAGGTTTTACGGTTTGCAATTCATCAGGAGTACGCCACAAGGATACATCTTTTAGAGGATAAACCCTTGCTTCGTATGTATTTTTAGTGACGTTTTCTTAAACCAATCCATCGCCCAACTGCTAGTGTCAGTCATCCGTTCAACTCTAGACACAAAGACAAACATGACCACAAGGTAGACCAGATAGTCGCCATTTGCGGCAAGTGCATTCTCTGTTGTCAAAGTCAACAATATGAACATGTTTCGATCAAGAACTTGGTAAATCTTGTGCATCTCAATTCCGTTAACACCCCAATTAGCACTCTTTGCCATTCTATTGTTTACTTTTGCATTTGCCCATTCGCTAAGTTCATCCGTTGGAGCATCTGAAATAAAAAATAATAATACATTTTCGAGCGACGTGCCAAATATGTAATAAACCAATTATAATAGACAGTTTTTTAAGTTACCTTTGTATTTTGCTCGACGTTCAAAATACCATTTTTGTAGAAGCCTTCGGTAGTACTCCATTAGTTGGGTTATTGGAACCTTCCTAACATCTTTGGTTACAGAGTTTACGATTCAAAGACTATTTGAGGTCAAATAATTGTACCTGTTTGCGTGGCAAGTAAGCACGCGACCATTTATCAAATCCAGCTTCATCTTTTAGTTTTTATACACATCGTTTTAATGATCGAATGTCGAAATTGAAGCATCAAACTCCTCGCTCGTGTAAGCTTTGCATGTCCTCCAATATATAGCCTTCCACTTTCTAGTTTTCAAAGTGCAGTTCATCATTAAATGCCGACAACTAAAACCATGAAACGCGTTGGGAAAAACGGTACTACATGCATGTGCAATTGCCGGATGTCCTGTCGAGATGATGGCCAAATCTTTTACTTCACCAATGCATTCTTTAAGTTTGCTCAAAAACCATGTCCATGATTCATTGGTCTCACCTTGAGAGACACCCGTTGCAATAGGTATAATCCTGGTTGTTGCCGCCCATCCCAACAACAACCAGATTCGTACCAATGTATCTCCCTTTAAGATGTGCGGCATCAATGATTAGCAATGGTCGATAAAACGTAGAAGCTCGAATCTATTTTAAATCAATCAGAAATTGCTTAATTAATAAAAATTTGATAATAATGAAGGTATTAATCAGAAATAAAAGATAATAGAATTTATGGAAAACTTACAAAGAACACCGAAACCAATGAATACCATCTTAAACCGACCTGTCTCATCCGTCTCAATGTGTGTTATCTTGTCCCTCATTTTGCAACTTTAAGTTATAGCAAGAATAACGCAACTGCCGAAAAGACTCCCTAGGACAACCGTTCAACAACTGTAATGCAATGTTTTTCCCACCCCAAGCTCGGTAGTAAGAAATGTCTACTTTCCAATCAACATTAAAATCTTTTTTTTATGTCCGCACCCGTATATACCCGTTTGCAATTCCTCAATTTATCAACAAGTATGTGACCCACTAATTTTCGGGTAGCATTTCGATGATTAGGATGAATTTTTGTTCTAGAACATGTATGACAGTCGTTAATGGAAGTAACATAGAAGTATCGGCTAACAACACTTTTCGTATGCGTTAATGTACCGTTGCAACCTTCTACAAAACAAGCTACACTGTACCTTTTCTTACATGAGTTGGTAACTTTATACTCAAACATATCAACCAACGCTTTTATTCCTATTGCATAAATGCATCCTTGCTTATCATCAAACCGACTACCCACCTTTAATTTAGATACTACAAGGTGTTTATGGTTACTTAGCTTTTTAATTATGGGATCAACTGAACTGGGTGGATCAGGGATATTTATAAATGTGGTTTTCTGCCAACTAGGATGCACATCTACATTAACATTTGCACCTGCACCCTCGTTATTATGATCTTCAACTTTTGGTGTTTGAAAATCAGATTCTTGAGGCAACAAAGGAACATTAAGATCAATATCAAGAGTCTTAGAAGAAGTAGGCGGCTTTACCTCGGAAGATTTCTCTATAAGTTTGATGTATAGCGCCTGATCAAGTTCTCGCTTAAAGATATTTCATGAACGAAGAAAGAAACATCATCATCGCCACTCACATGAATTTTGGTTGAAGCGGACATGTAGTATAAACTGATGATCTTATCTTTAATCTGATATTTGTTAGTGACATAGGTAATCATCTGTAGGTAGGTGATGTTAACTGGAAGTAAAACTCCACGAATTGATGTCTCAAAATCCAAATAAAGTTTGAATTTTTGGGAATTAGCCGAAGTCATTTTTTTGGGATTTGTGTTCTGGGATTTGTGTTCACTGTTCGGGACTGTACAAAACAATAAACCAAAAAATTACTGAAAATAGGACCTTTTAGTCGCTCAATATAAAATTCGCTTAAAATTTTCCCTCCACAATATTCATTACCCGCTCATTCACAAAGTATATTTCCCGCCAAATTAGATGTGACTCTACTATAAAAGCGTCAAGTTTACTCATTGGGTAAATAAAACAATGGCTCCCTCCTCTGCCTCTACCTCCAGATCCAATCGAAAGCCATTGGAATACTACATCAATGCTACACAATCGCGAATGTCCAAAACCATTACCGGTGGAAGTACAAACCTCTTGGACCCGGACTCATCCTGGTAGAAGATTCAAGGCCTGTCCAATTTATGTAATATTATTATGCATTATACTTATTTTACTTGTTAGGTTGAATATGTGAATTTAACAAATTTTTATTTTAGGACAAAAAGACCAAATGTAACTTCTATGGGTTCCTAGACCCGGAACTACCAACTCAGTATTACAAAGATTTGTTTTACAAGGAACATGAGGAAAAGAAACATTTAATGAAGACGGGAAAGAGTTCAGTCTCGGATGAAGTTATTGAGGTTTCAAACAATGATATCATGAAAATGTTGGATGAGTTGACTTTTATCAAGTCAAGAGTGCAAGTTCATGACAAAGTTGTGTTGGTTTTCATTTTGATTGTTCTCTTCAAGATCGTAGTTTGGTTATGGTAACTGCTTAGCAATAAGTGTTATGTAATATGTATGTTATAGTCTTTTAGCAATAAGATTGTATGTAGTCGTTTTTTCAAATCAAATGGATGTTTGTAACAAACAAACGTTTTAGCACTTTACACAAAATGTTTGTTGCAAATCAACAAGATCACAACACGTATATACGTAAACTAGGGCATAAAGAAACCCTGCATGGGTGTTAGGAATATACCAAGTTGCGCTACACAGACATGCATAAGAAGTTGTCTTTTGATGTCCTTCACAGACATCCAGTTTGTGGTTACATTTGGTTGAACAACAAAAGTCTAAAACCACATACAAGCCATACCCAAAGAGATGAAATGCATCTTTATTCATCACTTGTATGAATAACCACCTTATACTTCCAAAAGTACTCCACCATATGCTCTCGATACGCCAAAGCAACTTGAAGAGGGTCATCAACCTTCATATTTAAGTTGTTACCCACTGTGCAAAAAATACATACCCAAACTCTACAATCACCGTATGCATTGGCTTGTATAGGGACATCATCCGCAACTCGAAATGTGATCTTATAATCAGAAACAGATATTGATTTGGCTTGAAGAACTTTACACAAGTTTAGATATTGTGGTAGCTTTCTCTCAAAAGTGACCCTCCATTTTAAATTCTTTTCTCTCGTCTCGTGTTCTCGGCGCATACCTAGTGTGTCATAAATTGTTATAACTCCTGTGAATTTGCAACTTCGGCGAGAAACCAGTGGCACTCGCACGCGTTCACAGAAAGTATACCTAAATGTGATCAAATAATCCTTGTCATAATTCATCACATTTTGAGCATGTATATATTTACCCAAATATCTAGAAGAAAGTATGGTCTTTATATACAAACCTTCTCGACACTAGACCATGGCAATGGATAGCGTTGACAAGGGCGAGTAGCCACGCATAGACCCTTCAAGGATAGAGGAAGAGAAAATGGTCCACCATAGCCCAATCGGCATTGCCCGCCTGAATCGCCACATTAGATCAACCCAGATCCGAGATGTCGCAAAATTTTTTATAAGCAAAATACCGGTAAACTAATTCAAAGAAAATAATTAAATTTTTTATGGAAATTAAATATCTCATAGGTACCTCATCTCCAAGCCATCCTTTTTATTGCCTCTTCCATAACCCAACAAAGCCAACCAAAATTTTCGATTAACAACGATGTCGCCAAGACCCCAAGGAAAGCTATGCGATGACTTCAAATCTTTTTTATAAAGGTACCCATACACGCTGGTTTAGTAATCTTGTTGATATCGCAACCTTCGTGACGCGGATGATCCCTAAATTTTTAAAACAAGATTAATGTATATGTCTTTAAGATGTCTGTTTCTAAATGTAGTTCTTCTATACCTCTACCCATGTTTCCAACTGATTATCTTCACCACGTGATGGATTAATATCTTTTCTCGATCTTTTGGAACGCGTCGTTTCGCAACTGTGGAGTCGTGGGAGGAGATTCACGTATGGCTCCCGCAAACACTTGCCCACTGCTTTGTCCTTTTGACTCATCATCTTGTTTCAAAACATGAGTACTCTCTTGGGTAACTTTGGCATCACTCTCTTTGGTAACTTTGGCCTTTCTAGTTTTCTTTATTGCTAGGGCATTATAAGGTGACTGTCTGAACTTACTTGCATTTCTCTTCCTTTTACCCCGCATGAAAACATACTATACAAAAAAAATTCATCATTGAAATAACATCACACTTTTGAAGTACATGTGGTAACTTTAATAAATAATGTAGTTGTACTCTGTAGGCAAAAGGCTTACCGCTTGTCCGTCAATTATGAATCATCATCTGCCTTGACTTCACAAAGATCATTATCAATTTTGTCTATTACCGCCTTGGTTGACAACCGATTTGCAACCGTAACTCAACCCCGCTTTCTCCTTAACGTGGCATCAACATTGTATGCTTCATTATGAATAACCGTATCTCCAAGATGATTCATATGCTCATACCCCATCCCCGCCATTTGTGACACCGCTTCACTTACTTTCTGACCTTCATGAGAATCTATAATGTTATTTTGATTACCTTGAACCACCTCTATAGATTTTCAAGAACATTTAACACCGCCACGATCATGAGAGTGTTCATCAACAACATTGCAATCAACAATGACATTTTCATTAACTTGAACACCCTCTATAGATTTATCATCCACGTTTAAAACTACTTCACCTACTTTCTCACGATCATGAGAGTGTTGATCAACAGAATTGCAATCAACAATGGCATTTTCATTACCGTGAACGCCCTTTACAGACTTATCATCAACATTAAACACACCTTCATGAGCATGTATTTCATGTGCTTGAACCGCCTCTACGGGTTTATCATCACCAGATTTATGGTCAACGTTAGATGCACCTTCACTTAATTTCACCGTAACATCGGAATCATGAGCATGTATCTCAAGAGCTTGAACAGCTCTCCGTGTTTATCATCAACACTTACCACCACCTCACTCGGTGTTTCGCCATCTTCCTTGTTTTCAGCAGCATTTTGTTCATCTATCCCAACCTGTTTGTCCTCAACTTCCGAAAGTCCATAAACAGAGAAATCATCTTCTAGCTCCACTGCTCATCTAGCTGCATGTTTCCCTGTAATTATACAAGAATAACACATCTATATGGATGACCAAATATAGCAAACATGTATAGATAGTGCAGGTGGAATTTATATATACGTACTTCAGCAGCCGATTGAGAAAATGTTTCATTCAAATTAGGTAAATTGAAATGACTGGATCATGATCCGAATGTGATCATCTAACGGCAATGGTCCGTCGTGAAGACAATATTCCACAAGCTGCGACATATTTGATGGAAAAGCGGCGGTGGTCTATATAAGTAAGACCAACTTGTTCGCTTTCAAAGATTTACACAACTCGATTTGTCGCATTCTCAGTAGTTAACCAAACTGATTTAGGTATGTAAAAAAACAATAAAATAAAAAAAAAGTACTACTAAAAGGAACATAACCTTATTATAATCAGCCGAATGAACATCACGAGAATGAAGCTCAAACAAACTAGGACTACCATTCCAGTTTTCATTATGAATTGGACTTGACGTCTGAATTTCCATGGCATTTTGGCTAAAACAAGCCTCATCCGATTTGCCGTGCGTATGAGTTGAAGTCTGATATTTAAAATATACAATCAATTATGCTACTAAAGAAACCTCGCTAGAGTGGATTCAAAACCACTAGCGTGGTTTGATAGACGATAGCGATGGTTTGATAGACACTAGCAAAGGGTTTGATAGACACTAGCTGGTTTGATAGACGATAGCAAAGTGGATACATCAAATTTACAAAAATGCCCTCAAGTGATACATTAAAGGAACCTCGCTAGCGGATTGAAAACCGCTAGCAGGGTTTGATAGACCCTAGCAAATGGATACATCAAATTTACAAAACAACTCCAAGGAGGAATGAAATTCACGTGTGGGTACATTTACAACAAAGCCTCATTATACTTACGACTTACGAGTTTTGAAAAGAAGTTGTAATATACGTGTCTCATTTTCTAATTCAAAGTTCTTACGAAACATATATCCTAAAAATGAATGTAAAGACCATGTTCACCTTTGGACGTTGTATCTTTAGAGCTTCCTCAACAACGGCAAGTCTATTTTTAATATCATTAAGGACTCCCACATTAATGTCTAGCTTGCTCGGGGTTGTATCTTTATTGGCTCGGGGTTGTATGTTTAGAGCTTCCTCTACAACGGCAAGTCTATTGTTAATACCGTCAACCTCGGCATGTATGTCTAGTTGATTGGAACTTTGACCTTTATCGCCATCGCACATCATTATTGACTATAGCCACCTCTTTATCACCTAACGCCACATCCGTATCGATATCACCACCTCTTTATGCACCTACAAAGCAAGATCGAAACAAAATGTGCAATGGTCAATTGTCAACGTGAATACAACCATGGTTTGCACAAACGGGCCAACTTACCTCATTAGTGGGATCATCGGTAGGTAATTGATCTTGTAGACTATCCAACTAGCTCAAATATGTTACTTGGTGCAAACCATGGTTGTAACATTTCCGCATTTGTTGGAAGAAGATCCAAGACCGAATAGAACCCTAGTAAACAAACAATTATAAAGTTAAAAACAAATATAACGAAGTCGTAAGTTATTTGACAAATACAAACAAATGGAAATGCTTACAAGACCAAAAAGTTTGCCATAATGGCGTTTGGCAAATGTTTTACCCTTTGACCAACAAAGACAACGTGGTATCTTTGACAGGTCTTTGTTCCACCATTCAGTGCTAGTGGGATAACTCTCAAGAATCCATATCTAAAATAAACGAAAAGAATAAAAGCATTGTATGAACTGCTAGTAAACAAAAACCGAGATGTTCATAAATGTATACACATCTAACCTTAAAAGCCAAGAAAAGCCGAAATATTATATGTTGCAATTTTAGAAGGGTTTTCTTGCGATTTCTCTTTGTAGTGAGCGTTGTAATGCCGGGTACCACATTGGCTAAATTTTTGTAAAAACGGGTCCACAAGAACTCTCCCCATGGATATGCATTCCATGCCCCAAAATCCTCAACTAATTGCAACAAATGACTGTCAACAATGTACCAAGGTCCACGACCTATGAACACGACCTCAGTGACTAGCAACAGACATACCCTTACCGCATCCTCACCGATAACTTTGAAAATTCCGTGTCATTCCCAAACAAATCTAAAAGCTCATTCCCTTTACGCTTACCTTTCTTATTAATTGTTTTTCAGAAAAGACACGCAAAGCAAAAGGACTTCGATCAATTTCTACTGGGGAGGCAACGACCAAAACGAAATCCAGTCATCAATAGAAACTGTTCCCATCAATTTCAATACATTGTTCCCAATTTTGTATAAAATGGGGGGGACAAGAATCAAGAAGTTTGTCGATATATACCTGGTGTTGTAAAACGAAATTAACAATATGATTGCCTTTACCTAGGTCATGAATATCTAACCATGGCCCAAAAACGGTTGCTCAAAGCCTCATTCGATCTGGATTGCTTAACAATTTAGACTTAATTTGCGAAAACAACTTAACCTTGGAACGAACCGTTACCTTAGCATCAAAATATTGGGGAATGTAAGCCATTTTGGAGTTTAATTGATGAATAATTAGGGATTGATTTAGGGTTTCACAATTTTGAATTGTGTTTTTTCTGGTAGTAGTGTTAGTGTAAGTGTTAGTGTGTGTGTTTGTATTTGGGTAAAAAATTTGAAAACAGGTAAAAGGTTTAAAAATATTGTTAAAACAAGACTTTAGGTACAAAAGAGAACGTAAAATAAGTCGCTTATATTGATTCGCTTAAGTCGCCCAACCTCGGGAAGGAACTAAATGTATAAAAAAATAATTTTGTAACTTTGACTTTTTTTACTAAAGGACAAAAAACATTACGCAAGATTCTAAAAAAAGTCGCCTAGATTGGTCATTTGAAAATCGTTTGAAAAGTCGAAAAAATGATTGGGTACACAAACTTCGAAGGACACTTGTCAAGCGTATATGAAAAGTAGAAAAGTCGCAAGTCTAAAAGTCTATTTTGGAAATACCCAAACTTTTTTCCTAAAAAGTGATGACACCTTGAGCAAAAAATGCATTCTCAGAATTACCCCTATTTTAAATCACCTACAATGTAAAAAGGTTTGCAAAATTGTGAATCAATATGACATTTTTTCTAACTTGACTTATTTTGTAACATTTAGTTACACCCATGGAAAGCAAGTGTATAAATATGTTATATAATAAATATGGAGTAAACTCCAAAATACATCCCCGTATTTACCCCCTGTTTCACCATACATCCCTCTCGCAAAAAGTTTCAACGTATACATCACCGTTAGTAAAGTTAACCTATATACATCCCCGCCAAAAAGGACTAACGGTGCAAATTATTTCTCCGTTATCTCCTAACGAGATATAAAATATTTACACCATTAGTCCTCTCGGGTTAACGGAGATTTGCATCGTTAGTCCTTTTTTCGGTTTCGCCTGCTTTTTTACGCCAGCCCATTTCTTTGGCGTTGCTCGCTTTTTTATGTTTTCATTCGCTTTATGTTTTCGTCCATTTTTTTATTAATGTTTCATCCGCTTTACTTCTTTACGCTGGCCCAAACGACCAAACTAAATTCCTAATGGCTCGAGTCAAAGTCACAATTAAGTCACAATACCACAATATTACCATAACCCATTCGGACCAAATAAACTTACCTCGCCGAGACCATTGTGGTCTCAACTTTGAACCACTTACAAGTGAACCAAACGGACCAAATCTAAACCAAAACCTTACCAATAACAAAGTTTAACCATATCCCACTTGTGGTTTGGTTAGCCGTGACCTAAAAACCAACAAAACTCAAAACCAAACAATAATCACACCAAAATAAGCTCCGGGCTTGTAAATAAGTTTGAATAAGCTCAAGACTAAACCAAGACGGCTCTGCACGCAGTGTTTTAACAAGTTTTATTTTGAATAAGCTCGTGGGCTTGTAAATAAGTTCGAATAAGCTCAAGACTAAACAATAATCACACCAGAATAAGCTCGTGGGTTTTGGTCAGAAATGCTGTTTTAGACTCACAACCATTCACACAAGGTTGTGAATCTATGTGTTGTTATCTCAACCACTAGATCTAACTTAACAAGACACAAAAACGACAACAACGGCGGTGGTGGTGGCCCGGTGGTCGATTTATAAGCGCCGTAGTGAACGGTGTTCACAAGCAAGAAATAGAGGTGGGTTTGGTGTTATTTTAATGATGAAGGTGGCGGTGTCATGGTGGTGGTGCCGTATGGCAGAGAGAGAGGTGTAGGTTTAGGGTTAGGATATAAAGAGGAAGGGTTGTAGGTGATGATGGCGGGTGTTGATGGTGATGGTGTGTGGTGGTGATCGGAGACGACGGCCGGAGAAAGAGGAGCGGCGCCGGAAAAGTTATAAGAGTGTGTGTGTGTATGTGTGTGTGTGTGTGATTAGGGTTATGAGGGAAAACCCAACTCATTCGCTTATATACCCCTGTAGGGACTAAACTCGC
>OU343223.1:118522864-118581597 GCA_910596185.1 Chrysanthemum makinoi | reverse complement strand
TATATATATATATATATATATATATATATATATATATATATCTAGGAAGGTAAAACAATGGTTTCTTTGTTATTGAATAGTAACCAGCTTTTCAAAGAAAGAACAAAGCCATGCTTTATCTCATGTTTCAATCCTAATGCTGGGATTCTAAAACAAGCGTTTCATCAACAAGATGTTTAACTTCAAATATTTTTCCTTCTAAAGATTCCTCTGAAAAATATTTACAATCTTATGAAAACTTAATTGTTTTGAAAACACTTGGACACTTCACTTTTGAAAATCAAAAGAACTTATCAAGTGTCAAAATCTCAATTCATCAATCAACGACTTTCGATGTTGTGGGGAGAATGATTTTTTCAATTAAATCAAAAGTGTTCTTTTTCAAACAATTTTAACTTGGTAAGGTCTACTCTAAATGGTTTACAAATGTTACACAATTGGTTCCAGACCTTGGTTATTATTATGTTTTCAAAAGATATTTATGCATGTTCAATCAATGGAGTTTAAAGTCTCAAAATCAGATCCTTACCAGTTAAAATGTTTTCACAAATCAAGTCACAATTCTCCTTAAAAACCTTCAAAATTAATTTAAATCTACAGAGATCACAAATCTCAAATGATTTGATAATTGTGATCGGAGAAGAATTTGTGATTTAAATTGGATTTAAACTGATAATTCGATAAATGGTTTCATAAGTGTTTAGCATGTTTTCCTCCCAACATGTGACAAACGATTTCAAATTTTCCATGCACATGTTGAGGGGGAGCATCTATTTTAAACCTCAAAGTATCAAAGCGTGGTGAGCGTCTCTAAGTGCGAGGTTCCACTCTCAATATGTGCAAACTCTTTCAAGTAGGGCACATATTGAGGGGGCAAACTTGGTGAAAACCTCATCCTTCGTCAAAATGTTGTATCTACTCAAATTGATTGGGAAGTGATGATGATCATTTTAGAAAATGTTAATCAAAAGATTGGACCTTTCATTCTTAATCTACCGATTTCAAAGATCTCTTGCCTCCATGTGCTAAACAATTTCTAAATTTTATGCATATGTTTGAGGGAGCATTTCTAAAATATCAAAACAATTAAGATACAAAATGCTTTGATTCTATATACCAGTATCTTGATTGATTTTCAAATGGTTTTCAATTGGTTCCAATGGGATGAAGCGATACCAAATAGACCGACCATCTTTACTTTATGTATGGGGATATAAATATGATAAGGTTAGGTTGAGGTCCCATGATCATGAGCCCCGGAGGGATCTACCCAGGGACAATCCACTAGATAGTGTAGAAGTCCTTAGGTATGATGAATAAAAAGGAGAAAAGTGAGATATGGGAAGAGTGCGGACTGAGACAGAGTTAGTCTTTGGAAAAAACCCAACAAGGTACAAGTAATGAAGTCTCGGTAAGCACTGAAGGGGTTGAAGAATGAAAAATAATTGAATGTGAAAAAGGGTGAAAAGATATAGCCCTCCATTTATTCAACCTTAGGGCAGAAACCGGGTTCAATTCATATACTACTGGTTGTTACCAAGGTAACATCGGTATTAAAGACAAGACGTCATGGTTGAGTGATGCACTTTGCCCTTCTTTCAAACCACTCAGGTTCCTCTTAAAAGGACTTGTTTCATTCTTTGAGGCAGGCATAATCTATCGACTTTCTCTTAGAGATTGTTGATATTGAAGAAGAGACCTCTCCTTAGTCTCCGATATAGGAACCAAATATGCACAATTGAGTCTAGAGCCACGAGATCATCATATAAATCTCATTATGACACTTTCAATGAAGACTCTCTGTTTCACATAATGTGGAAAGAGAGATTATATCTTATGAGTCCTACGCATTATCCTTGTGGTATTGCGAACATCTAAGTGATATGCATACATATTCACGATGAAGATAGAAAAGCCTTCGGAGCCAACATCAAAAAAGCTCTTGGTAGGTGGCATGTGAGATTTATCCAATAGATCAACCATGCGACAACCGGATAGAAACAATGGAGATTCAATCTTTTGAATCAATCCTAGTTCAGGTTATAGATTGACGGATACCTTTGAAAAACCGATGCTGTAGCAAAACTCTTTTCTTTAGCACTCGACCGTAATTATATTCTCAAAATAAAATGTGTTTATGATTGATAATTGATTTTCATTAAAACTTTCGTTGTATTGCAAAACAATTTCTATTGAGCAATACACGATTGTTTTTTCAAATCTCTTTTCATCAATCGAATCTTATTTATTTGTTCACTCACTCCGTGTTGTCTTCTTTGAGGCGTTCGGTTTGAGAACGGCTAGGCGTATGCGTAACCCTGTCAAGGAAATTCTTCGAATTATACCGTCACAAGCAGTACTTGTCTTGATCAGCGGGGAGCCGTGGGTCCGTGGTACCTCAATTCAATGAAAGTGATCAAAGACACTTTCGTATGATTTATTAACTGTCTTATCAGTACACCGGACGTTTGGTGATCGAATGGAGCGGTCAATCCATAGCGCATGCTCACACAACATTCATATTTAAAGAAATCATGATTGGTGAATCAATGACTCACGATATTTTCACTCCATGCTTACGGCTGGCGCAAATATCATGAATCAATGAAAGCTTCCGCGGATTAGAATCATGATCCGAATGTGAGCATGTCGGTCCAAAAAACATCATCACATAATACCAACACCACAAAGGATGAGTGGAGATTTAATGTAGTGATGATCTAAAAGGCGGCTCAAAACTCAGTATCACGTGGATCAGTTAAAGACCTCCACTAAGATTATCCAAAACATGCAAAGATAGAGAGTTACAATAACTCACCGTGGAGGACGGACGGGTCTTTACGCGTATGCACGATCCAACGGCCAGTAAGTGGCGTTTTATGTAAGTACTATAAATACTCTCTCTTTTCGGTAGAGTTGGAGCTAAGAGTTTTCTTTCTCTCACTAAAGTTCCCAAACCTCTAACTTTCTCTCTCTAAAACTCATCTCTTGTACGCCTCCTTTGGTTATGGTTTGATGTATATGTGAAATCCAATATGTTACAATAACGCACCGGAACATCCAGCGTACGAATTTGCATCCCTCTGATCGATACTCTGATTATTGGCGGTGGCAATTTCTAGACCATATGAGGGGGTGGCAAAAAATACTAAAATGAACAAAGGCGGTTTTAGTAGAAGTTGATATACCGTGCTGGTAATTGGGCCGTCACAGACCTGTTTCAAATATTCTTACCATCAAAAGCTTATTTTAATCTCAATAAGAATTTCTTTGACAAACATAAAGCTTTTCCAAATCTGTCACCGCAATGAGATATGAAGCTTTATCATATTACACATCATGTTGCATTGCTTTTTCGTTTCATCTGTAACTTTTAGAAAGATTTAATATTATACTAAATAGTAAATATGAATGACTATCTAAAACTTATATAATAACTTACTATATGCATGCATTAGTTCATTAGCTGTCTATTTTTGCTTCAGTGGTGTGATGCCACTATCATCTGATTTATTGTTTGCAGATTCCTGTTCAATTTTGCTGCTTTGAATTAAGTCATTGATACGGTTAGCAGGAGACATGTTGACAAACTATATACCAATTTGACATAGGTAGTTTCTTCTTTCTTTTAGTTCGAGAGCAGTAGCTTTTTTGCTAATTCCTTGTCCGACGCAACCTTCTATTCCGTACTTTACACCTAAGAAGCAACATGTTATCTGAATAGAGCAACAAAGGTTTCCTAATAATTAGTATGTTGTATTAGATGACATATGTGATGCTTGCTATATGTTTTACCACGTAATACAACAAATTGCATAGTAAAGCAAAAGGGCGAGCATGTTGTATTAAATGACTAAGAAAGTAGGCTTTAGATGTGGATTACTACATAGCATTTTCTTCCAGTTTACCGTAATGGAAACAAATAAATCAATAGATAAACTAATAACGCAAATTTACCTCTATGCCTGCGATTGTTTCTCTATGAAGACTATGAGTCGCTTATGTTGTTGTTGGTAGCACACGAATTCCTTGGTACAGACAAAGGCACAAAGAGCAAAAAACTATGATTGGTATTACACTTTCATATTTGGAACCACCTGGATCTATAGTACAGAAAAAAGTAATGGCGTAAACATATCAACAACTGTATATAGCTAATGAAAAAATTCAAAAAATAAGGCAATGTCATGCTTACGCGTGTGGTCGGGTGAATCAGCTGACAGCTGCATAATGCGGATCACATATCTGCAGCTCCAAACATCGCCGAACAAAACCGCCTCCTTAGGTTAATCTAAAATGCTTATCTGCCCCGTTTTTTGTTACACACAAGTGACCAAACATAAATATAACAAATAAGCAATCTCAAATCCCCCAAACCCTATAACAATTCAAATATTAACAGACAATAAAACATCATTAATAAAATAAAGCGTACCTTTTTTGACAGCTTCAATATCAGCAAACCTTAACAAATAATTGCATTGTTAGACTAATCAAGTTTCATTAGTGAAACAGAGAATTCAATTCAAAAATCAAAATCCTATAACGAAGATAGCAAAAACTATAACTTTCTAATAGTGATTTGTAACTTTCTTTGGGATCCTAGAACGCCGTCAATATATTTGAGCTGAAACTCACCTACCAGTTGTGTCTATGTCCCAAGATGCTTTTGCATCACCTTTCTTCTAGACTCTGATGCATCTGGCAATTTCACCTCATTTGTGTTTTCAGTTCTGCCCAAAAAAAAATAAGAACATTGTAAACAGGAGTTTGAATTCTCGTCTAATTAGTAAAGGTCCTTAGAAAGTATAAAAAGTTCTCAACTGATCTGTTAACACTTTATAATTTGAAATTGTAGATAAGTTTCGATTAGCTACACTTTGGTATCACTTCGGATCCGTTTGAGGGAATAATAATCATACCAAACAAATTCACCAAGTTCCTACCTTAAAAAAAGGGTTAGGACAACCCGAAAGGCGTACCCTAGTCTCCTTGTACGACAGCAGGCTACAACTTTCTGCAGCTGCCTGTTAATATCTGTACCAACATGCTATAAATAATCAGAGCAAGCCAGAACAACCATTCTTTTTTGCCTAACACCAAGTAAACCTTTGTAGTATAAGTAGTAATATACTGAACATATGTACGTGTGTTATAAAGCAACTAACCTGTTGCTGTTTCGGTAACAGTTGCTGCGACATTCTTTTGCGGGTTCAATGATATTAACCATCACTTCTTTGTTCAGATAACCGCTGGTTGACAGTAGTATTTTCCATTGCACCAGTCTATTTCTCCTTGTTTGTGTATCCCAACCGGTAACTGTATTATAAAAAAGGTTTAGGAACTAAAATCTATCAAAATATATATATAAAAAAAACAGGGTATGTAAGCAAATGTGTACTTACACGTGTATTTGGTAATTTGATCGGCAGGGATAACAGAACCGTACCGCACACAAGTTATTGGCTTCAGGAGATTAATGCAACAATAAGGTGAAGGTGATACCTACAACACAATAGTGGGTGGTGAGTAACAGCCGCAAAATGCAGGTGAAGAACTTCCGGAATAAATGAGGCGGTGAACATAAATAAAATAGTAAATCGCTATTAAAAAGTTACAAATCTGAATAGAAAACCAAAAAAGAGGTCGTGTTTTTCGAGTGAAAAAAAACGTTGATAATGACTTATTAAAGGATTATCTATATGATTGAAGTCACTGTACCTCAATTTCATGGAAATCTTTTTGATAGCGTGAGAGACCATGACCACCACTTGGAGGAGCTAAAACTTTTGTGTATCATACGAACTTAAGTAATTCAAATCAATAACGACAAATATAAATTTTTAGCTGCAACTTAAATGTTCAAAAGAAACATGTGACTTTCAGAGTCAATTAAACTTGAGCTATACCAGGTTTCATGACGAGGTGACGGTTCCTTCACGCCTATCATATTCTGGTGAATCACGCCTAGAACGCCGATGATCACCACTTCTGGAACTTGTAGAAGGATAACCAAAATAATAATAATAATAATCATGCGCTGAATATAATCATACTTATGAGAAATCCCTTGAAAATAAGTAAAATACATAAGAATTAAGGCATCCTGATGTATATTGAAAGAAACTCGTGATCTTACAGAGAATATTGACATAAAACGAATTGTTGCGAATTGAGCACAAGTGGTCAGAATCATCAGTATTATTAGAACATTGAGATAAATTAAAGCACACAAAGATGAATTTTTATACAACAGTAAAGATGGAGTTTGATGTATATACCTTATTCTACACCTTCAACACCAATTTTTGTTTCATAATCTGCATAAAATATACAATATGCATGTTAAAAAGGCTGGATATGAATGATATTAGGGTTTACTGTGATGATTGAAAAGGTCAGATATTAATTAAAAGATTGTTAAAGCGGAATATATAAAAAAGATAATTACTTAATATAATTTTTGTAGATAAATTGTATTTAGTATAGGATTCCAATATAATTATAGGCATTTATAGATTATAATATGCAAGATAATTATCAAAATAACTTGTTGCCTAAGTGGTAAACACACAAGTTATTTATCAAAACAACCAAAGTTCAAACCTTGCAAGGAACCTTTTTTATAAACAATTTTCAAAAATGCTTAAAAAAATTCCGAAAATTACAAAAAAAAAAAAAAAAAAAAAAAAAAAAAAAATCCGAAATTTAACAATTAATTGCTTATTTGGACCAAAAATGTTTATGTGGCATGAAAAACAATTACTGGGCATTGATGTGGCATTGAGGTGGCATTAATGCCAAATGCCTCCTGTTATATATAATATAGAGATATATATGAAAACAAGTCATATCATGCCTTATTGTCTACTTTGAGTCTAAGAGCAAAGGGTACCTTAACACAAGTTAAGGTTTAACACACTGCCACGTCAGTGCCACATCAGCTTTTAACTTTTGACCTTATCTCAACAAAAAAAGACCCCTTATCATAACTCAGCCTTAACTTACTTTAACTCAAATATTTTCAAATTCAACCTCTAAACTAAAACAAACACTTCATTTATTAAAAAACAGATCATTTAGTCTTCAACATATTCCATTACAAAAAAGTTACAACGAAAAAAAAAATACAAAATAAAAAAACACAACACAAAGTAAACTACAACATAAAAGAAATGACGAAAATACAATTAAATCTAGTGACGAGGTTGCAAGTTATATTTTTTGATGATTTGGTCTTTTTCTTTATTGATCCAAGCCACGACGTTTGGATCTTTGCCGTCAGTGCCAATCATCAAAAATTTCATCTCTTCCAATCTTGTTATCGTTTCATCTTTTACTTGGGCCGCTCGATACGCCGCTTGGGCGGTTTCCCGTTTGATACGATACTCGGTTGTCATAGTCTCGGCGAATTGGCTTGACGAGCTCGTTCCTCCAGTGCTCGCTCCCCCAGTACTTGCCGTGCTCTCGGATCTGGCTTTTTTCGAAGCACGCATTTTGCCCATGGGGCGTGGTTGTTCATCATGACCAAACAAAGCCTTGTTTGTTTGGCTTGGGACAACACCGGTTCAATCAACCGGATCCGGTGCGTCCCAATTCTTATGACCACGCAAAACCTCCCAAGCCTCCTCGTTGGCATACGGCGCAGTTTTGTGCTCGTCACGATACATTTGTTTCGCCCGTTTGAGGACATCCATCTCACTTTCCCCACTTTTCTGTTCTCGTTGCGAAGGTTTGTAATACGCGTTGAATTTTGTGCAATCACGGTTCAACGTTTTCCACTTGCTTTGTATCATATACTTGTTGCGTGGTTGAAAATTGAGTCTATTGCACTCATTTTTTACCCGCTGCCAAAACGTATCGCGATCTTGTGCACGCCCGAGAAGCGGATCCTCCGTAGCGGCTACATAACAAGTGGGAAGTAATTTTTCCTCTATTGGTTGCCAACGTGTAGGGACGAAGTTGGGAATTTCTTCATACTCATCGATTGGTTCGGGGTCTTTGGATTTTGTGGGCTTTCGTTTACCACGACTTTTGGGCTTTGGAGGAGACGTGATGTTTCGGGAACCTCATGTGTTTCGGTTTGTGAATGTTGTGAGAATTGTAGATTTTGGAAATTGGTGTTTAGTATGTTTTGTTGGCTTTGTTCCCAAAATAGAAATCGTTGATGTTGTAGATAAAGTTCTTGGCTCGACAAGCCGAGTGTGTTAGGAAAAGAGAAGTTGGTTGATGATGAACCCGCGTTCGGGTTTGAAGATGAACTGGGGGTTGAGGTATTCCACCCACCGAGAAGATTCATGAAAGAGTCATCGTTGTTGTTGCCTCCCGATATTTTTTTATAGCAAATGAAAGTATAAGATAGATTAGATTGAGTTGTGGAAGTGTGAAAAAAATGGTGTGTTAATTAGGTATTTAAAGTGGTGGGAAAATGGTTTTGATTTAAAAAAAAAACAAAAACAAAGAAGCCATTTAACCCAAGGGTGTGAAAGTGATTTTTTTAATGCAATGGATACTTTTGCCGTTATAAGAGTTTTTAATGTGATGTTAACATAGCGTTAAGGGGTTAACGCACCCCCGTTAACGCTGCCTTAACGCAGCGAATGGTGTGCTTAACGCACCTTAACGCTGCCACGTTAAGGCTTAACGCCCCTTCAAACGTTAACATACCCTTTACTCTAAGCGTATCATTTGACTCTTTTATACCTAAAAATGGGCTACACACTTAACCAATCAAAGTGAATGGCGGAATGATTTCATTAATTCCTTCTACCACCATTAACCAAACAAGACCTTATTTTCATTCATATGCAGCCACCATTTGCATTATACACAAACCAAGTTCCTTTGATTCTTACCTTATGACAACCGATTATCACAAATCACAAATCACACTCTCGATTTTCGGTTTCTTTGATAGTAACCAAAACAGAAACGCACCTATAAGCTTGTTGGTTTGTGGTTCTTGTTTCTTTACTCTCGAAAATGAACCCTCTATTCTTTCTTTAATCGAACCAGATAGGTATCAGTTTGTTATGTTTCTTAGTTTAAAAAGATCAATGATGGGTTTTGTTTTGAAAATCTTGAATGAACAATAAGGTTTTTAGTTATTGAAACCCGAGATCTTTTTGTTTTGTTTTTCTTCTTTTTGGTTCAAATATGTTTGAAGTATTATTGTGAATATGAGATAGAGATTGTGTTTTTCTTCTTTTTAAATTTTGTTTTAAAGTTGGAAGTGCTAGTTGTTGTTGGTTCAAATCTGTTATTGGATTGTTGCTGGTTCGAATCTGCTTAAAGTAGTAAAGTTGTGGAGATAGAGATTGTTAATGGTTCGAACACATTCGAACTTGTCATCATTCTTTCATCTCCACAACTTCTTTTTGTTTTATCTTTACAAAACATTGGTAGTATTTGTACTTGTTCTATTTGAATCTGTCATCATTGTTAATGGGTAGCGATTGTTTATAAGCTTCCTTAAGTGTTTTTTTTTTAAATTAACTGACCGGAATCTGGGCTGTTAGCCGAAAAAGGTCGCCGGAAACTGAGATTAAACATGAAGAAGATGAAGATCAAGGAGAAAACGGTTAAACAAGTAAAAAAAAACTACTTGTATATGGATTCATTTGATACATTGTTGGTAATGGAACAATAACGGGCCTATTACTTATTTTTAAAGGGTTAATGGCACGAAAAAGCATCATACTTGTCACTTTTTGTCATTGTGTGTAGCGAACTTATTTTTTTTCAATTTTGACACCAACCTTTTGAATTCGTGCTATTATGTGTATTTTGCAACTATTTTGTCTTGTAAAATGTCCATTTTACCTTTCAAAATTTTAAAAAAGCAAGGGTAAAATGGTCATAAAATATACACAATGGCATGAATTTAAAGGTTGGTGTCAAAATTAGAAAAAAATAAGTTCGCTACACACAACGACAGAAAGTGACAAGTATAATGCCTTTTCGTGACATTAACCCTTTTGTAAACTATTTTTTTCTTTAAGAGCAAATTTCATTTTCGCCCCAAAACCATACATGGTTAAAGAAATGTCTCAAGAAAATTTGAATTTCACATTTGTCCTGGTGTAGTTATTTTAATTTGTTCTTTTCATATATAAAGTAGTTATTTATTTAATGTACAATAAATAAATATCAAATTAACTTAAATATAAATTATTTTTAATTGAGTTAATTATATAAATGGTACATGTGGTTTTTCGGGTTACACGGATTTAGTTCATATACTTTTTATTCGGGATTCTCTCCATATGGTTGGGACCCGTTATTTATGTTATTTTGACGGTCAAGTAGATGTTTTGATGGCGAAATGATATAAATACCCTCTAATGTTTGAAAGTATGATCCCTACGGTTTTGGGATTTCATGAATTTAGTCTCTAATTTTTTTTTAATTATTTATTTAACTCTTAATGTTAGTATTAACTTTTTTAATTCAAAATAGTAAAAAAAAAATGCTTAAAGATATTCAAAAAAATTAAAAAAAGTAAAAATTGACAGACAATTTCTTTTAAATATGAATATTTTTGGATAGAATTTTTGGCAAAATTATTACAAAAAATATAAATTATAATTTTTTTTTAAATATTTTTACAAGTGTCTTTAAATAATTTTGTTAAAATTGTTAACATAAAGTTTTGAATATTTTTTGACATGAATTTTTTACAAAATAAATTTATGACTACTTTTGAATATTTTTGAATAATATATAGAATGTTTTAAAAATTATATCTTGAAAATTTACAAAACGTTTTGGTCAAAAAGATATTCATAATTTAATTTGAGTTAAGAAAAATATATTTTGAAAATCGCTTTTCTGTTAAAATATTATCAAATTTAAAAAAAAAGAAAAAAAAAAACTAATGTCAAAAAAATTCAAATGTAAAAAAAAAAAAAAGAAAAAAAAAAATTCTGACAAAAATTGTTTTATTTTTTTTGAATATTTTTTAAAAAAAATTATGTCAAAATATGTCAAAAGTTCTGTCGAAAGATATTCAATTTAAAAAAAAAAATAATTGTAAAAAAAACCTAAAACATCTTTGAATAATTTTTTAGTTAAAAAAATGATACTAATATTTATAGTTAAATTAGTAATTAAAAAAATTGGACTAAATTCGTGATACCCCACAAACCACCCACTATACTTTTAAGCATAAGAGGGTATTCATGTCATTTCAGCCATCTAAACATTCACTTGACGGTCTAACTAACAGATATAGTGGTTAAGTGACTAAACCTGTAACAGATCAAAACCATAGGGAGAAGATCCACAAAAAAGTCTACGGAAACCACATCGCAAGTTCCTCGACTTTTGTTTTTGCATGATGAATCTTTTTATGAAGTTTTGTAACACTATACATCCCTATCCCTAACAGCCGAGGGACGTGTAATCCGATTTCGGCCAAACCACATGGACGAATGGCGTTAGAGATCGATAAGGATGAATTGTATTACGAAACTTCATTATAAGGATTCATCATGTAAAAATGAAAATCGAAGGATTTGCGATGTGATTTCGGCCAAACCACGAAAACAAATAGTGTAATTTACTCTTTATATTAATTGTCGCCTTAAGATTTGCTCAATGGCATTGTTTAGGCAACCCCCGTTAACTTTTTATCCAATTGTAGTAGGGTGTATCTTTTTATGCTATGTGCTTTTGATTTATTAAAGGAAAAGAAGATGACATCAATTTTTCTACCGTAACAATAAATATGGAAAATTTACAAAATGTACTACGTTTCTGTTCGGGAGTAGTATTTTCTTTCATCCAAAAGCTTTGTAAGAGTGTGATTTCTAATTCGTTAATGAGTATAGTTTTATTCCGTAAACTTGGTGGGGGTCATAATTGTGTAGTTGATAATATGAAAAGTTATCAACTACCGGAATACTAAAAAACAATAGAATTCCGAAAATATATTAATTATCAAGAAAGATTAATGAAGTGTTTTTTGATTTACAGAAAAACCACAAGGACAGTTTGAGAATGTCATTTAGAGACATTGAATCAGCCACACAAAACTTTAGTCGTGCAAATGACATTGCAGGTGGTGGTTTTGGTAGGGTGTACAAAGGAGAACTTGCATCTCAACATGGATCCTCTACAATTGTCGCAAAGCGGTTAGATACACGTCATGGTCAAGGGGATCAACAGTTCTACAATGAGCTACATATTCTTTCTGAGTATAAGCATGAGAATGTCATCGGTCTTGTAGGCTATAACAACGACGAACAAAAAAGAATCATCGTATATGAATATGTATCCAAAGGAAGTCTTGATAACTATTTGAATGATGCTAGTCTTACTTGGATTAATCGGCTTAACATTTGCATTGATGTTGCAAGGGGATTAGCTTTCCTTCATGGAGGTGTTCAAGAACTCGAGGCGGTGATACATAGGGACATGAAAGCTGCTAACATTATACTATTTGATGACTGGAAGGCGAAAGTTGCTGATTTTGGGCTTTCGATAATATATATACAATAAATGATGAAACAAACTATGTCATCGATTATGCTTGTGGCACACCAGGATACTTGGACCCAGTATATGAAAAATCAAGTTTCCTAACCAAGGAATCTGATATTTATTCGCTTGGTTTGGTTTTATTTGAGATCTTGTATGGAAAATCAACGTATGAGATCAAGCAACTGTTAGTTTTATAGATATAAATTAGTAGACGTGAGTTAGGATCGAACTCGAGACCACGGGATTGCACACTTTACGTATGAGAATTTAAAGTTAAATAATTAAATATAAATGTTGTATTTATTTATTTATTAAATGAAATAACTAGCGAACGTTAAGTAATTAATGTAATGGACTAACGGGCGTTAATTGTAATTGGAAAAGGACCAAATTGTAAAAGATGGGAAGGTTCCGGAATCCCTTGTGGGATTAAGCAACCGATCGGCCACAAGGACCCAACCCAAACCCACTTTGACTCAAACTTGTTCACCAAGTTTGCATGAGTATATATACAAACCTAGGTGTTTGTAAACTCATATCTCTTGTGCTCATTGCTAAACCCTAAATTGTTTGTGTGTGTTTTCTTTGTCCTCAAAACCGGTCGACACCCATTCATTGGGAACGATCCATCTCTTTTCCACATAACAAGTTATTTTGTTTGATAAAACTAACATTACTTTAATTCGGTTTAGTACGTGTGTACAAGAACGTGGTAATAACACACTATTGTTATTATCTTGGATTGAATTACAAAACGGTAAGGGGTAATTCACATAATCCTAATTAAATCAAATTAGGGTTCATCCGTTGCTAGTTTGTGGATTTGATTCTTGTTCGGCTATAATCAAGAAAGGGTACGCATATTCTTTTATGTTAATTAATTGTTCATTAATAAATACTATACGCTTCCGCTTGAATACTTTGATGTTTGTGATTATTTATTTGAATGTCTTGATATCTAATTCCAACAGTGGCATCACGAGTCATTGGTTTTTAATGAGTAATTAATTATATAAACACGTAATAAAACAAATAATTGTATGTTGTTTGATATGTTAATCTAGGGTTTATGTTTAATTTTTGTTTGGTCGATTTTTTTTGTTAATTGGGGCGTACCCTAATTTTTTTTGGTCGACACATACATAAAATTTTTAGGATTTCGAAAACTGTTTGCTAACCTTATTAAAACCTAGAATTAATATATTGGTTACGTGATTAATTCATGAATAATTTGTTATGTGTCATGGAATTTTTATATGCGATCTTGTGACTTATTTGTATAATTGTTATGATATCCATGATTATACATGCATGTTAGTCATGGATAAGTTGCTTTAATAATTGTTTAACTGTTGAGACATATTTAATTACGATAAATCTTGAATTGGGGAAGACTCCAATTATATATTAATGAATCAATTACGTGCAATTTGGTATATTTTAATTAAGGGTTTACGCAATCGATTCGTCGATGTATGTGGCTCACTTTCTATTGTTGGAGTGAAAACCCTAAATTGATATATACATTAATTTAACCTAGATATTGATTGTTAATAGGGTTTTATCGAATAAGTTGCATGTGGCTACTTGTTTACACGTATAAATTGTTTATTATGTGCACATTGTTTTTTAGTAGTTTATTTTTTATTGGTATTACTTGTTTGTTTATTATGTGCGACAGTTTAAGCAAAGGGTAATTTTGAATTGAAAAATAATACGGACTAAACAATGGCGAAATTTGATTGGTTTTGGAAGAGTTAAGTTTTCAATAGTTTAATTGATTGGTGACTTTGGTACAAATGACTGAACGGCTCACCCATTAGAATGAACTACAAAGGGGTTAATAAAGAAGTGCGCACAGTCACACTGAAAGGATGTCTAAGGTTATGCTTTTGCGCTTACCTGGTCCTCTACCCTCTGTAAGTTCGAATGGAGCTACTTAGTAAGCCATAAAATGTGCAAACTCATCTTAAGGGCGAATTAGTTTTAATTTCATGCGCCACTTCGGTGGTAATTACCCGAAACACTAAGTGTTTACACTTATGCAAAAGTACGGTATAATGAACGATAATTAACACTAAATTTCTTGATTGGTTAACCCAATGCCTCAATCAAAACTTTGATAATTTGATCTTTATGAATTGGTAATAAAAAGTTTTTTATTAAATTTATGCTACAAGATGAATGCATGACATCTTTGTACATATTTGATTTGACCACATAAAATCAAAACTAGTACCCTTTTAAATTAAGTTATATGCCATCTAATTAAAAGGAACACTTGAAGTTGCAATTTACGTCATGACAGTACTTGGCTAGATTGTGATGGAGAGGTAAATCTCTATGTAAAGTCAGACCTTACATGGACATATTTGCAGTTCTTTAAGTTAGACACTTAAATTGAGTAGGAAGTGAGACCTGGACTCAATGACATAAGATGGGATGAAACATGTTTATATTTGCAATAGCGTTGGAAAATATAAATCCCATAATGATCTAGGAGTTGGAAATTGTTTGCCAATTAATGTTCGACAGATTACCTTATTATATGCTTTCGTTACTAGCAGATCAACTGATGTAATGAACCTATGATAATTTGGATCCTAGTTTTCGAGAAAATTATATGGTTATATGTTTATATTACCGTTGGGTATATTTTATTTTCTTGAAAAATTGTATTATCGAAAATACTAATACTTGAACTTTTTTCTGTAGAAATGGCTCAAAATAACGATAACACTAACACTGCACTAAGTTCTGCGTTCAAAAGTTTTTTTGATCGAGAAAAGTTGGTAGGCTCAAGAATTTCAATGATTGGCACCGCTCTTTGAGAATTGTCTCGTAGAGTTCTTGACCGGTTGAAATATCCTTATGAACCTTGCCCTGAACAACCAACTGGTCCTGATGCTACTCAAGCTCAAAAGGGCGCTTGCAGCAACTTGAGTATAAGCGTCATAATGATGTGGCTTGTCTTATGTTGGGAACGATGGAATATGCTCTTCAAAAGCAGTTTGAACATTATTTCCCATATAATATGCTCAATGAACTTCGAACCATGTTCGAGAAACCAGCTGCCGTTGAGATTTATGACTTGACCGACGCATTACACATCTGTAGGCAGGGAGAGGGTAAACCCGTGAGTGCTCATGTACTGGAAATGAAAGGTTACATGGACCAACTAAAAGCACTTGGCAAAACTTATGATGATGACATGGTGTGAATCGATTAATAGATCCCTTAACAAGGATTTTAATGGTTTTGTCGAAATTTCAATATGCAACTGCGTGGGGAAGACGATTCTTGACCTACACGCATTGCTAATTGACTATGAGAAAGGGTTGCCTCAAAAGGTTCCTACCACCCAGGTACTTGCTATTCAGGGTGGAAGAATTAATAAGCCAAAACCACAGCGTGCGAACAACAAGAAGGATAAGGGAAAGGTTGACAAAGGCAAACAAGTGATGGCCTATCAACCTCAACCCAAGAAGAACCCTACTCCTAGGAAGGAAAATCCTAAAAAGGATCAAGCATGCCACCACTGTAAGAGCGTTGGGCAATGTAAGAGAAAATGTGCTCTCTATCTTGATGAATTGCGGGCAAATAAAATGAAGTACGAAGGGTCCATGGGCGCCGGTTCTTCTGGTAATTTATTTTTCATTGAATTATTTACTCTAAATCATGAAAATTCCTAGGTATATGATACGGGCTGTGGTATTCACATTTGTAATACACTGCAGGGGTTTAGAGTGGAAAGGAAGCTGGCCTATGGGGAGCAATATCACTGCGTGGGAAATGGCGCATATGCAGCTGTTGAAGCCATAGGAACGTTTAGTTTAGTATTGCCTTCGGGCTTAGTACTGTTATTGAACAATTGTCGTTACGCACCTTCTATAATTAGAGGTGTTGTTTCCTTTTCAGTATTGTTGGATGATGGTTTTACTCAGACTATTTCACGTAATGGAATTGATGTTTCTTTAAATGGTGTATTTTATTTTAAAGCAATTACTGTGAATGGTGTGTTTGAAATTGATGTGATTGGAAATGAATCTAACAATAATAATAATTCAATGTTTAGCATTAACAAGAAGATAAAGTTAGACTTGAATTCTTCTTATCTTTGGCATTGTAGACTTGCTCATATAGGCAAGGCTCGCATTTTCATAGCAATATAGAGAGGGCTTCTGATCTACTTGGTCTTATTCATACTGATGTGTTTAGTCCACTTAGACATGTGTCAAAGAGAGGTGCTAGCTACTTCTTAACCTTTACTGATGATTTCAGCCGTTATAGTTATGTTTATTTACTTAAGCATAAACATGAGGTGTTTGAAACATTTAAGGTTTTCAAAGCTGAAGTAGAACTGCAATTGGGAAAGCAGATTAAGGCTCTTCGATCCGATAGAGGAGGCGAGTATCTAAGCCAAGAGTTTAAAGATTACTTAGCTGAGAATGGAATTTTCCAGAATCTCACTTCTCCATAGACTCCACAACAAAATGGTGTATCTGAGAGAAGAAATCGTACATTGTTGGACATGATACGATCTATGTTTAATCTTACCACTCTACCTTTATCCTTTTGGGATTATGCTTTGGAATCAACTGTTCGCATTCTAAATATGGTTCCCATAAATAAGGTTGATAAGACACCATATGAAATATGGCACGGTAAAGCTCCTAACCTGTCTTATTTAAAGGTGCTGGGGTTGCGATATGTAGACGTGACTCAGCAAATAAACTCCAACAAAGATCTGTAAAGTGTATCTTCGTAGGATACCCTAAGGAAACTATGGGTTACTACTTTTACTATCCAACTGAAAATAAAGTAATTGTTGCTAGGTATGGAGATTTTCTTGAAAAAGATCTCGTATCTCAAGAATTCAGTGGGAGAGTTTATGATCTGGAAGATGATCAAGAAGATGCATTACCTTCTGAAAACAGTAACATACTTCGGTAGAACCTGATGAGTCTGGGTCCTCCACCGAGAAGTTGAAATGATTCCCGTTCGTAGATCCGTAAGGAATACTGCGTGCACTGAGCGTCTATGTCTTAACCTAGAAGTTGAGGAAACTATATTAGGAGATCTTGGAGAGCCTACTAGTTATAAAGCTGCCATGGCAAGTCCTGATAAGGAAAAATGGCAGGTTGCAATGAATGGGAAAATGCAATCCATGAGAGAAAATGAAGTCTGGGTAGAGGTTGACTTACCTCCAAATGCCAAGGTGGTTGGAAGTAAGTGGCTCTATAAGATTAAGACTGACATGGATGGCAATATACACGTCTATAAAGCTCGTCTAGTTGCGCAAGGTTTTACTCAAACTTATGGCATTGATTACGAGGAGATTTTTTCTCCTGTAGCGGACATTAGAGCTATTAGAATTCTCATAGCTATAGCAGCATACTATGACTATGAGATATGGCAAATGGATGTCAAAACCGCCTTCTTAAATGGTCGCTTAGATGAAGAAATCTATATGAAGCAACCTGAGGGGTTCGTAAATCAACAATTTCCAAACCGTGTATGCAAACATCAAAGGTCCATTTATGGTTTGAAGCAAGCATCAAGGCAATGGAATAAGAGATTTGATGAAGAAATCAAAAAGTATGGATTTATTCAAAATCTTGATGAGCCATGTGTATATCACAAAGTTAGTGGGAGTGATGTAATTTTCCTAATTATTTATGTCGATGACATATTGATTATGGGAAAAGACATTCCAAGTTTGCAAAATGTTAAGGCATATCTTGGGAAGTGTTCTTTCATGAAGGATTTAGGAGAAGCTGCATACATTCTGGGAATCAAGATCTGCCGAGATAGGTCAAAGCGGTTAATTGGTTTAAGTCAAAGCGCTTACATTGATAAAATATTGAAGAGATTCAATATGCAAAATTCCAATAAAGGATATTTGCCGATGGAAGTAAAGCATGGCTTATGTAGCGATATGTGTGCTTCAACACCTGTTGAGGTGGCACGCATGCAGAAAGTTCCTTATGCTTTGGCTGTAGGATCTATTATGTATGCTATGAGATGCACAAGGCCAGATGTGGCGTTCGCTCAAAACATGACCAGTCGATATCAACAGAATCTAGGTGAACTTCACTGGATTGTTGTTAAACATATTCTAAAGTATCTTAGGAATACGAAAGATATGTTTTTAGTGTATGGAGGAAATCCGACCGAACTTGGTGTTACAGTTCTTGTGATGCGTCCTGGCAATGTGATAAAGATGATACGAAGTCTCATACGGGTTATGTCTTTGTCATCAATGGAGGAGCAGTTGATTGGAAGAGCAAGAAGCAGAGTACGATTGCGATGTATGCGATAGAAGCCGAATACATAGCTGCTTCGGAAGCTGCAATGGAGGCTGTTTGGATTAGGAAATTCATTTCGGGGCTTGGTGTTATGCCTTCAATTGAATCGCCTATTGATATGTATTGTGATAATTCTGCTGCAATCATATTTGCCAATGAACCTGGAGTCATGAAGGGCACCGGACATTTTCTACGAAAGTATCACTATGTTCGGGAACAAGTCCGGGAAGGTGAAATAAATCTATTGAAAGTTCACACAGATGATAACTTAGCTGATCCTTTCACTAAGGCTTTAGCTAAAGACAAGCTTATTGGACTTCGTTTAGCTAATAGTTTCTTGCATAACTATGATTAGTATTTGGATAAAGGATATTGTAAAACATTTATTATTTTCAATGAAATAAAGTTTGGATTATGTTTATTTTCATTTATAATATTGTTGTCCTATATTTGCATGTTTAATCCGTGAGTAACTAAGTTATTCTAAATGTCCGTTGTCGATTGATGATATGGGAGTATCATTAAATTAAGACAAATCTGAAAGATGTGGTAGAATATACTTGAAAGTATATTGATGAGTATGCATACCAATTTCAGATGATATTCAATTAATTGAATTTAGGACTTATCCCAACTACATAATTTACTTTCTGGATATTGTTATAAGTAAATTATGAATAGTTATCCTCAGACTTGAGATACCAGATAAGTGTCATAAATGTAGTGCATTTCTGGGAAGCAACTTAACGCTATCGTAACTGGCGGTAGTCATAAGGGTTGTTTTCAGAAATGTTACAAAGTTTATGGGTTATTCTTGTAGTCAAAATAGAATTTGTTCCTTCAAATTTATTTGGAGTTTAATCTTCTTTGGGCCCCTCGTAGGGTTGACAAGATGTTTGTGCACGCTGCAAATCTCCCCTAAATATGTTTAAATGATTCGGTAATCTTGGTCAATCACTTACAACGAGAAACAGAATAGTTTTATAAAGAATGACTTAATTCCATATCTTTATTTAACGTGGTATTAGAAACAAAAGGATAATAATAATGAGAAATCATTAAAAGGTTTTCCAGGAGCCTTACTCGAGTTGTACTAGAGGCATCGAAGTGTTGCTAGACGCTAACCGATGTGATCTCTCTATCAAGATATATCCAAGTGGAGCTGTTAGTTTTATTGATATAAATTAGTAGACATGAGTTAGGATCGAACTCGAGACCACGGGATTGCACACTTTACGTATGAGAATTTAAAGTTAAATAATTAAATATAAATGTTGTATTTATTTATGTTAATACAAATAAGCCGTAAAAACGTTTATTTATATTTTACGATCTTCTAATGTTTTGTCGATAACAAATGTAAAATCATTTTAACGAAACAAATAGAGTACGTAAATAGTTTGAGTTAATAGTTTTCTAATACACTTACGCTCTTACATAAAACACTAAAACAAGTATAAGTGATTTTATGATTTAGATACATATGTACAACAACTAGTGTTTACATATTGGGTTAAACATATACTTAAACTAAGTATACTAAAATGGGTAAAAACTAAGTATATGCTAAAATGGGTAAATACAAGTATATACTAAATGGGTAAATACTAGCAAATGATTTTGACCCATAACCCATGGTTTTATATATACCACTTAACCAAGTTCATTGTATCTAGAAAGAAAACCATGGATCAACCCATAACCCATGACCCATGACCCATAACCAAAAATACCCATAGGCAAAGAGGAGCGGACCACGGATCCCTAGCGTTGTGCTAGCCGGATCCCTTGTGGTAGGGATCCGTGGGATCCGGGGAACAGTAGAGGTTTTTCCTCTATAAATAGTGAGCCATTTCTTCATTGTCTCTTACCCCCTTTCAACATACTTTCTCCCCTGAGTTAAATCTCACTAACCTTAGATCCAAGAGATCTATGTTTGTAGTTTTGTTTTTGTGTGATCTTTTAGGTTTCTCTTAAAGGCAAGATCACCACCTTTGAAGTCGAGCAAGCTCAAGTCCATGAGTTGCCATGCTTCCTCATCATCAAGGCCACTGAAGTCTTCTTGTTGATGATTCCTTTCTTTTTTCAAAGAAGTGTAGTGTTGAAGACATTAGTGAAAGATGTCTTATGAGTCAAGACGAAGATATTAGTGAAGGGTATCTATCGTCTATAGGATAAAGCACTTGTGGTAGGTGCTTGGAAGTCAAGACTAAGAAGCATTAGTGAAAGGTGCTTAGAAGTCAAGACAAAGAAGCATTAGTGAAAGGTGCTTAGAAGTGAAGATACAAGACATTAGTGAAAGGTGTCTTGTAGATCTAGTCAAAGGCATTAGTGAAAGGTGCCTTAGATGTACATTCGATATGGTGTGTTTCGATGTACAAGATAGACTAGTATTAGATCCAAGGATATTGATATCCTTGATGATGTTGTAAAGGAGTAGATCTCCTTTGGGATTAGTCGTTGGTGTAGTGTGGTAGTAGTTCCTCCATTGCAATGGAACTAGGTGCTTAGCCTAGTACCTTATAAAGGGTAGGTGACGTTGTGAAGGTGTAGTTCACCTAAGGTGTGAAAGAACTAGGTACTTAGCCTAGTACCTTATAAAGGGTAGGCGACGTTGTGTAGGTGTGGTTCACCTTGGAGTGAAAGAACCCGGTGGTTAGCCTAGTACCGGAAAAAGAGTAGGCGACGTTGTGAAGGCTTCTCCGCCATAAGGAGATTGGTGTAGTGATTACGAACTCTCGAGTAGGTGACTCGGGGAGTGGAGTAGGGCAAGGAAGGTGACCTTGTAGCCGAACCACTATAAATACTTGCGTTGTGGTTTTGTGCTTCTTACTCTTATCTTTTCATTACTTACCTTTACATGCTTGTTTATCAACATCCAACACACACATCCAAATAGATTGACATAAGTTGATCTAAATAGATTAAAAGGAAGTTTTAATTGGTAAAACTATTCAACCCCCCCTTCTAGTTTTCCACAATTTATTTATTAAATGAAATAACTAGCGAACGTTAAGTAATTAATGTAATGGACTAACGGGCGTTAATTGTAATTGGAAAAGGACCAAATTGTAAAAGATGGGAAGGTTCCGGAATCCCTTATGGGATTAAGCAACCGATCGGCCACAAGGACCCAACCCAAACCCACTTTGACTCAAACTTGTTCACCAAGTTTGCATGAGTATATATACAAAACCTAGGGTGTTTGTAAACTCATCTCTTGTGCTCATTGCTAAACCCTAAATTGTTTGTGTGTGTTTTCTTTGTCCTCAAAACCGGTCGACACCCATTCATTGGGATTGATCCATCTCTTTTCCACATAACAAGTTATTTTGTTTGATAAAACTAGCATTACTTTAATTCGGTTTAGTACGTGTGTACAAGAACGTGGTTATAACACACTATTGTTATTATCTTGGATTGAATTACAAAACGGTAAGGGGTAATTCACATAATCCTAATTAATTCAAATTAGGGTTCATCCGTTGCTAGTTTGTGGATTTGATTCTTGTTCGGCTAGAATCAAGAAAAGGTACGCATATTCTTTTATGTTAATTAATTGTTCATTAATAAATCCTATACGCTTCCGCTTGAATACTTTGATGTTTGTGATTATTTATTTGAATGTCTTGATATCTAATTCCAACAGCAACGTGAGAATCATTTTCTACAAAGTTTAGTTAAACAGCGTGTTGAGGAAGGAAGATTAGACGAGGTTGTGTTTAACGCTATAAAGAACCAAATCGTGCCGGAAGCATTGGCCACATTTCAGGCGATTGCCTACCAGTGCTTACACGACGAAAGGGAAAAACGACCAACTGCACAACGTGTTCTAGTAAAGCTTCAGAAGGCATTGGAATTGCAAGTAAGTATTCATTGTTTCAAAAAGCTGGCTTCCTTCACATATTATTTATATTTAGACTAACTTTGCTCTTCGACTTCACTTTGTCTTCGTTTAGTCCAATTCAAAGTTTAGTCCAATTCAAAACCGTTCCGCATACAAAAAATAAGTAAATAATCAAACTATATCACACTTTCAGAAAAAGCTTGTTCATTAGAAGCAGGTGTTTATCAGTGATACGAACTCCTTATTTATTGCCAGAGTGATATATGTTTGTTCCTTATCTAGTTTATGGCACCAAAATGCAAATAACTTTCAAGAAAATTTCATAATATGTAATAGAGATTTTACGTATTTATGTAACAGATATTTTTTCTGTTACCATTGAAAAATGTGTTTCTAGTTCAATCTTGAGTTGGTTTTGTATTAACACGATTAGTCATACTCAGTTTCAGGAAGAGGATGCACACATTTGCAAGGAACCCTCGAAATGGCAAATAATCCTGGACTTATGTTGCTGCTTTAAAGATTAGTAAAAGGGCATAAAGCTATGTTTGCAAAATGAAAACCTTGGAGTCGATCTGAAGTTGTTGAAGAATCAGCAAGATGACTCTCTGCAAGAGTACAATAAGTTGTAAGTTTGGGAAAGATATAAGGCTTATTTTTTGCTTGATCGCAGTTGTTTAAGATCGTTTGTGGTTATTAATAATTAGTTGTGTGGACTGTTGAAACACTTTTAATATGTGCAGAAGCAAATAAAACCGATTACTGATACTAGCAGGGTACCCGCGCGTTGCAGCGGCGGGTACCCTAAAATAAAATTTTCCGGTAAATCATGTATTTTAGTTTATTACGTTCTTTTTGAAAATAAATTTACGGATATCAAGAATTTCGTTTATCCCGTGCCCGTTCAGGCTCGAGCCCTTTTGGCCCGTGTCTGTTCGGGCTCGAGCCCGTTTGGCCGTTGCCCGTTCGGACTTGAATATTTGTATAATGTGCTTTATTATTTGTATTAGTGACATTTAATAATTGTGTTTGAGTAGGTTGTACAATATGCTTGATAATTTGTATTTCTTATGTAAGAGGTGTTTTAATAACTGTATTAATTGTATTTATTTACCAGTTAATTACTTGACTATATTAAATGTCTTGACCACATTAATGTGTTGTTAATTTCTTATTATAGAAATATTTTTTGTCTTATTTTTTTAAGACTTCTAAATATAGATGTTCTAAATACATTATAAAGTAGTATAGATAACCCCACCGAGAGTCATTAATTAATGGTAAACCGGATAAAGGTATTTACTGAACTTTTAGTACATCATTTTTGTTCATATTTTAACCGTTGCCTAGACTTACAACTTGAAAAAAAAAAAAAAACAACAACATGGGTCCTCATTCAATTAATAAAGTACATAAAATGATAAACTTAAGGATTATAAAGAAAAAGCTATCAGCATTTGCCAATGCAAGTCTCATTCAAGATTTTTATAAAATGCTTACTTAAGTTATGTTCAAGTTTTTTTGCGTTTTTACTTCCTAAGGTTTCCTCAATTTCCTTGTGATAATCAGCTTGTAGCCTTCTTTTTTTCAGTATATATCTGTTATATTTTATTACATGTTACTTTCATTCTCTATACAACTCCTCTCTAGCGAGTTGAGTCAGAAAAACGGAGTTAACCCATTTATTGACTCCGGTATTTCGCCTTGAAACCAATTTGAGCTCAAGTCAAGACTAATTGTCAAACTCGTGATTGACCCAATCTCAGGTGGGATTTGACCCGAAAGACCGTTTGAACTCAAATCAAGAAGTGTTAACTTTTGCAAGTTTTTTATTGATGCTGGGATCGAACCTGTTAACAGATTGTTATTGAGTATGAGTTTATTCAAGAAACTAAAGTTACCAAAACTCAACGGTATTTGACCCGTGAAACCGTTTTGACTCAAATCAAGCTGCTCAAGATTCACTAACTTGCCCAACTCAGGCGGGATTGCACCTGTTATATGATTATTGTGAACATTTAGAAGCTCAAGAACTGTAATATTACCTAGCTCACGAGGAAATACACCCGAAAAATGATTAGTATACATATCAAGAAACACAACGTTTGGCAATTGCCTGATCTCCCTAGCTAGTAATAGGACCCTAAAGTTGGTTCTCACCAAGCCTTAATCTAACCAAGGACTGACAATTTCAACACTTTTAGGCACTTTTAACCAAGAACTGAATATTTCTTCAGGGATTTCTCCAGTTAGCTTATTTTTCGACAAATTAAGCGAGTAAAGCTCGGTACAGTTACCAAAAGACGACGTTATCATACAGAAACCATATTACCCCATAAAAAGAAACTTTGTAACCAAGGATTTGGGAACTACATTCCTAAGTCCTAAAACTGAGGAACTAAATTAAAAAATATGTGAACAAAAATTTACTCTCATTCTATTGTATAATAAGCTTATTGAAGTTGTTTGAAGTAGCTAGCCTCTAATGAAGTTTCTACTTGAACTCACAATACAAGCTTCGAGCTTAAATCTGGTTTTTGTATCATTTGTTTATTAGATAAAATACTTACTATTTGAAATCAATCTGGCAATTCATGCTAATACTGTTTTCTCTACATTTTGTAATAATTAACGCTACAAATAATAATGTTAAATAGAATGTGTGTTTGTATTACAACTTGCAATTGCATTCATTAGATGGTTTGTCTCTTTATTCAATGTCTGTTGACAATCTTGGAAGCTTGAATCCATGCAAAATGTTATGGCGTCATTGAAAGACAATCATCCTAAATTTTTAAAAAATGCAAAATGTTAGGTATACCTTAAGTGTAAAAATTGCAAAATATTCCTTTAAGTGACTGATGTATAAGTTTTTACAAAAATTAACACTACCCGACAAAACTGTTTTGACACGGCGAGACACACCCTTATAATGTGTCATGATGACTCGCACATCATTTTGTTAAATTAAAAGTTATAAAAATTTTGTAACCCTGACATTTGTATGCGCAAAACCGGCTGAGGCAAATTAATTGCAATTCCTGAAAGTGCGTAATATTTGATTAATTTACTCGCAGGTGTATCACGCAGTATCATTACCAAAAATAAATAAATAAATAAATAAATATATATATATATATATATATATATATATATATATATATATATATATATATATATATAGAGAAGCGTTCAAATGAGAAGACATTTTTTTGTGAGAACGCGAGAAGTGATCCTGACCCTCCATTTACTCCCTCCTTTTTTAAGATCTAATGGTCAAAATTAATCATTTTCCACTAACTATACTTTAAACAATTCTCACACCCAATATATATTTAAAAAACACACACACGTCCAAATTTTGAGGTGAAAAGCATTTCATCTTCTCTCTTATCATAACAACCGCAAATCCCACCGCAAAGCACCGCCGTTCGAAACACCACTACATCGTCATAATTACAACCCCGTCCACCGTCTGCCGTCATCACCATCGATCACCACCACTATTCATCATTCACCACCATAATCGTGATCCTCACCATCACTCATAACAATCATCAAAGAACAATAACACTCTCTCAAGGTTCATCAACACCACCAGAATCATCGATTATCATCTTCATCATAATTAGTAAGTGTGAATTAAGCTTCTGATTCATTATTTCTATATGTTCCATAAATTGTTATATATTTTAGAAACTGATGATGAAATTGAAGAGATAGATCTAGATGAATGTGTCTTTCGAGATTTAATATCTAATTTTCACATGTGAGCAAGTTGTTCGAAATGAATTTTCAAGGCGAATTAAGTTTATTCGAATGTTTGATCTAGATAAAAAAAAATCGTGCTTTATATGTTTTATGTTAGGTATGAGTTATGATGATGAGTAATTTAGACGATTATGTAAACTTGATGAAGAAAATGAAAGTTGAACTTGTCTTTTTCTCGTTGTTTGTCAACGCACACCAGGTGTTTGCTAAAATGTTAGTTGTCTTCACATGTGAAGATAGTTTGATCTTCACATGTGAAGATAGGTTGATCTTCACATGTGAAGATCAAACGTGAAGATAGTTTGATCTTCACACGTGAAGATAGTTTGATCTTCACACGTGAAGATAGTTTGATCTTCACACGTGAAGATAAGTTGATCTTCACATGTGAAGATAGTTGGAATGTAGTTTGTATAAAAAATCATTCCAACTTCATTTAATGAAGATTGGTATATTTTTTCTTTATAAAAAATAATGAAGATTGGTATATTTCTGCTTTAAGTGATTTAACCGAGATGTGGCCTATGAAAATTCAGGTGTTGGGTAGCTCCTAGTGTTGGAAAGGTTCCTGAACCAAAAATCATGTATGGTCATCATGATTCACTGTGCATTGAACATATTCCACATTATGCACTATCATCTAGCAGGAATTCCAACTTTGAGTGACTCTCTAGTTTGGCTTTCCGGCCTCCATTGGTGACAGATTCAGTCATATTTGCAATTAGTAGCTCTTATTGACAATCTTGTATTCTCCTCAGGTATAATTTATTGCGTAGAAAATTTCCGGCTAATTTTAAGATGTTTCTTTCTGTCACTCTCATTATATGTCTATTGTGGCCACATGTTTGCTACACGGTACATTGGTGGTAGATATAAACTACACATATCACAGGACTGTCTTAGTTGATTTGTTAGCGCTAATTGTTTCCCGTTTAAGGTTTTTTGATGTGTGCTTTTCACCATTTATATGAAGTGGTTTTATAATTCATCTAGCTTATTAGAAAAATTAAGATGTCACAGATGCTAAAATAGTTCAAAATACTTGATCCTTGCGGTTCCCATCCATTTTTGTTAAGACATGTATTTATGTGCATAAGCTAATAAACTTATTCTATGATGTTGTTACATAGAATAAGTTTATTAGCTTATGCATAAATGAGCGACCAACAGAATGCTCACACGTAAGTTAGAAAGATAAGTTTTGATGTTACTAGCGGAGTTTTAATACTAGAAGTGCAAAAATAGGAGATATAATGACGTTTTGATATAAGTTGGTTTGCATAAATCACGGATTATGAGTAAATACCAGGTGCGATTGAAGTTGTTTTGATAAGATTATAGACTAGTATTGAATTACGGATGATTATTTAAGTATAATAAGAGTATCTTTGCACGTGAAGAAAAATCAGCAAGGAATTAGTGTAAGTAATGCCATACAGGTCAACCCTCAGTATGTGTCAGCCATTGCAGAAGGCATGAATGTCGCCATATCGGCTTCTGATCATGAGAAAGAATGTGTTCACATGGTGCATAATACATTAGGTCCCATGATGTCATCAACTGGTCACATAGATTTTTTACAAATTTAGTGGATACTTGTTCGAACATCTTTGCTAAGCGATATAAGACTTAAGGACTCGGGTTCAATTTTAGAAAAATGTTGTTAGATGGAAACTTTAGGTTGATGGATATATGGATATTTTGCATAATGCTTACTGTGGGGCTAATAGTAGAGCAATTATTTTGTCATCTTTAGATACAACCAAGTGAAAAATTAATCTCATTCATTAAACTACTATGTGATGATCCTAGAAACACAGTGTGTATTATCAGTGGGTATGGTAAAGAAAGTCTTGCCATTTTTCATCTTTAGGTAATTTCAGGCATACCTTGTTTATTTTTGGATAAATGTATGATTATACTTGTAATTACATATTTTGTATCTGCAAATATTGAATGATTATATGCTTTTGTTGTTTGGTTTCGGATTAAACTACTTACATTCCTTTTGTATTTTTACCTCCGATCATAATTTGTGTTCCATAGAGAAACTATACGAGGTAATGCTAAACAACATCATGCCAGTAAATTTATGCAAATGTAAAATACGGACTTTTGCAAGCATGTTCCTTGATGTCGATTATCCTAATTTTCTTTTATACATGTATGATGCATGGGCCGATGAAAGCCGATAGAACTGTAATTTTGCGCAATGCAAAAATCGACTATTCAAGGGATCAATGAGGCTTCTGTGGAGAAGTGGGGTCGTGTTGATGTCACATAACCTGCCACTTCCATCGTTAAGGAATACAACAATTTGTCACTAGTTGAATATGAGTTTGTCAATATCGTAGAAGAGTGACAGAGAGGAATGCTGATCTTGCATGCTATTATGATGCCATAAGAATTGAATCACGCAAAAAATCTGGATAGAGTTATGTTGGTTTCTTGAGATTGTCGGATTTCTCCATATTTAAGCTGTTATTCTGTTGCTCATACCTGATGGAAAAAAAGCATCTTAAGTGAAGACTATGTAGTACTAATGGGAAATTCTAATGATAATGACTAGGGATGGCACCCGTGGGTAATAGGCATGGGTACCTTTAACCCGTCACCCGCCCACGTAGTTTTTTTCTCACCCGTCACCCACCCGTCACCCGCCAATGGGTACAATTTTTTACCCATGCCCATGCCCGCGGGTATTTATTGCCCACGGGTAAACCCATGGGTTAGTGTAATGCATCAAAACTACAAAACCATGATATGAAAACTAAATATGAAATTGCATAACAAGACACCAATCAATTTTCCAAATACCAAGTTCACAAAATACTTAAACACATGTCTTAAAGTAGCAATTAAACATCATTACACCAAATCACATACATACAACTTTGATTATTTGATCTTTCATATTCTCTTTTTAGTCTTGAAACTCAAACAAACTTTTAGGTTAATGTGTTTTCTTGAGAGTTGGTAACTATTAAATGTATACCATGCAATATCATAGATATTTTAATTAGTACAATTAATTTTAACATGTGTTTATTGGTGCACCCACGGGTATTTTGAAGGGTATACTCGTGGGTATTTTAAATGGGTGTTATGGGTTTACCCGCGATGGGTATGCCTCACCCATCACCCACCCGCCACCCACTGATGGGTAAAGATTTTCACCCACGACCCACCAGTGGGTGAAAACTGATGATTTTACCCACCCATTTATGTGCGGGTACCCGTGGGTTGCGGGTTTTTTCTCACCCATTGCCATCCCTAATAATGACCGGAAGTGCGTAAGTATGATAAGCAGAGGAAAGAATGGGAGACCGTTGGAAGATTGGCTGAACATTTGGGGGTTGTGGTGATCGTGTAATCGTTATTGGTGGTCCGAGAACTAGTGGGGTTGGGTTTATCAGTAGTGAATTCATGGGTCCCAGAGAGGCGGGCACTTGTTGGACAATGTGTACAATTGTCTTTGTGACGGAAGTTGGTGTTTTCACGTGCATATGATTCTTGATCATGGGTAACTCAACTAACCAAACAAAAGTTTTATCTTCTTTTTTTTCTTATCAAATTTCACTATTAATGATTTTTACTTGAGATTAAAGATTTCTTGAAAGGTCTTGACTCTTGAGTATATTTTCGTTAAGTTGTTGTCTATGTCGTGGTTAGACGATCTAATAACTTATCTTTGATAGATTTTTGTCAAAAAATAAACAGTTTGAAATGTTCTGAATTGCCAAAGCTAATTAATGATGATCCTTGACATTGTCACTATCTGGCAGCAACTTTCTCTTTCCCAGTTGTTGTTGGTGAAAGGTAATATGTCGACTATCTAATTTGAAATGTTCTGAATTACCTAGCTAATTACATACATGTTGGCATAGTATATCTGCTTGTTTCTTTGCTTACTTTTTGTTAATTTTCTTTAATTTACCTTTTGGAGAGATTCCGGTGGCTACAATTGTAATGGTTTTGTTTGTTATTAAGCTATTCAAGTTATTGGGCTCATTGCGCTAAATCCTATTTTATCTTTGTTCTCACTGCTTATTTGTGCTTTTAGTTTGCTTACTTATGTTAGAAGTGGGCACAGCTCTGAGTCCTATGACAGATTTAAAATTGCATTCTTTTTAGAACTGTTGGGCATTACTTAATCAATCATTTCATGTTTTCAAGAGTGTGTAATTATCTCACTCAAAAATGGTAGGCGCAAGGAAGAAGCAAGGAATGAATTGAATGTCTTTTTGGGCGATGACAGAGACTCTTTTGTTTCTTGGTAATACATTTATACTGGATTTTTTTATACTAGAAGTGCGAAAATAGGAGTTATTAATGTTTTTACATGAAGAATATGTGAAAAGTTTAGAGTATGATGAAGTTTTGACATTTTGATATGAGTTAGTTTGCGTAAATCAAAGATTATGAGGAATAATAGGTTCGATTGAAGTTGTTTTGTTAAGATTATAGACTAGTATTGAATTATAGACGATTATTGAAGTTAAGTAAGAATATCTTCGCACGTGAAGAAAATCAACAATGAATGAAGTTTTGATGTTCCTAGCGGATTTTTTATACTAGAATTGCAAAATTAGGAGCTATTAGTGTTTATATATGAAGAAACTGTGAAAAGTACAGAGTATGATAAGCCTTTATGTACCCCACATAAGCGTTAGCCAATCAGGGTGGAGGAAAGTGTTTGGACTTATGTTTCTGCTGTTTGAAGTATTTGATGATCAGAATCGAAAATTAGTTTTGTTCAAGCAACTCTGAAACCGATTATTTGACCATATGTAGTTAGATGGTCATAGTTACCTTCACTAAATAGCGAAGTCCCGAGTTCGATTCTGGAACGCCCTTTTTATACTATCTCGTTTCTTTACCTAAATAGCAGAAGTAGAAACTGATTATCTAAGAATTGAAAATGCAGTAGTCATATATTAACTTCAAAACGCAATGGGAAACACCCTCCAAGGGTTGTAACTTCCTCTTGATAATTGTACTCTTAACATGTATTTGTAAAAACTTTGAGTGAGCTTGGTGATGACGGTAGCTTGGGTAGTTACAATTGTGCTATTTACAAACTAGATTGATTATAGAGCAGAGACTAATGCAAACACTTTGAGTGAGGTATATCAAGCACTTTCTCCTCCAAAAATCCCCATCTCCAAAACAAAATGGAAATGATTAGGTGTCACCTACTATGATGACGGATTATGAAGTTTCTACTTCTTTGCCTATTTCAATAAAATTTAGATTCACTAGGTACACTTGGGTTTTGATGATGATAGAGCTCAGCTTTCAAAATCTATAAGTTCTCAGAGAACATAATTTCGTATCAGATGCTCTTCACATATGAACAAATGATGTTCAATACCCTACACGTGTGAAAAAATGGTGTCCATATATTTTAGTTGGTAATATACTTGTTCTAATTGTTTCCTAATGTTACTCTGATCATAAAATTTTAGATTTTGCTCAACAGTTTGCTATAAATCTGAGAAAAAGTGCTTAGAACTTGGATTTTGGTCTTTGTTCATGTGTTGGTGAATACTCACTTAGGGTTTGTATCAACTAAGTTTGTATGGAGCAAACTTAAACAATATGAAACATCAGACCCTATAATTGCCATTACTTGGATAAGAGTGTTCACTAACTCAAGACATGCCTCTTGTTGTCACACATCTCAAGAGACGGGAATAAAGTATATGCACTCGGGTTGTACATTCAACTATTTTTCTGTTAAATCTAACCTTTGTGAAGTTGAAAATGCTACATAGATGCTTACATTAAGTTTTCATAAATCATAATATTTTTGTTTCTTGTGAAAGGCTTCCATTTTTACGCATTCTGGATCGGTTTCTCAGGTATTTAACTATTACGTAAAGTCTTGATGTCTTCGCTTTGAAGCGGATCAACTCATGATGGCACCTGTACACATGACAATGGATCGGTTTGTGGACGATTAAGTTAACGTACGTAGCTACAACTTCAGTTTAGTGGTTGGATGGAATGGGAGATGATGATGGGGGGAATAGGAGATGCTAATTAAGGGGATGGTAGCTACAGTTGTACCAGCTATTAATTGTTTCTTTGCAATACACATGACAAGTGAAGATGATATATACCATATCTTAAGAAGTAAGGTTGGTTAGTTTAGTTTGTCTGACTATTGACCTCACAAGTGGAAGTATATCTCCCTCTTTGCAATGTTATGAGTGTTCAAATGATGCGTGACTAATCCCTTTTTGTGTATTTAGTATTGTGTATCTTTAATATATATTGTGTTGGTGCAAATGAATGAATTCTTTATTTAATATATGTTGTGTTAGTTCTCTGTCATTAGTGAGACCTTTAGGTCCTGAGCTCATGAGATTAATCAGGTAAAATGGTCACTGTTAACAATTGCCAGTTACATTGCTAGGTAAAAAGTTGATGTACATATATTTTCAAATGTGATCAAGTTACAAGGCATAAATTTTCACATGTGCCCAAATGGCCCATGCATCTTAAAAAAAGCTAAGATATTTTTCACATGCGAACAAGTTTTTCACGCATCTTAAAAAGCTATATTAACATATATCTTCACATGTGATTGAGTTTCTCGCACATCTTAAAATGTTACGAGACATATAGTTTTATATGTGACCAATAGTTCACGTATCTTGAAAAACCATGAGACATATAGTTTCACATGACCAAGTTACGAGGCATATATTTTCACATGTGACAAAGTGGTTCATGCATCTTAAAAAGCTATGAGACATTTTCACATGTGACCAAGTTTTTCACGCATCTTAAAAAGCTACGTGGACACATATCTTCACACGTGATTAAGTTTCCCACGCATCTTAAAATGCTACGAGACATAGAGTTTCACATGTGACCAATAGTTCAAGTATCTTGAAAAGCCACAAGACATATAGTTTCACATGTGACCAAGTTACAAAACATGTATTTTCACATGTGACCAATTGTCCACGTATCTTAAAAAGTTACGAGACATAGTTGCACATGTGACCAAGTTGTTCACACATCTTAAAAAACTATGAGACATGATTTCACATGTGAAAAGTTATGAGACATATATTTTCACATGTGACCAAGTTATTCACGCACCTTTAAAATTTACATGATACATAGTTTCACATGTGACTAAGTTGGCCAAGCATTTTAAAAAGCTACGTGACATATAGTTTCACATGTGATGAACTTGTTCACGCATCTTAAATATTAAGACATATAGTTTCACATGTGACCAAGTTACGAGACATATATTTTCACGTGTGACCAAGTTGTTCACACATCTTTAAAATCTAAGAGACATACAAGACATATAGTTTTATATGCGGCCAAGTTGTTCACACATCCTAAAAAGCTACGAGCCATATATTTTCACATGTGACCAAGTTACTAGACATATATTTTCACATGTGACTAAGTAGTTCACGCATCTTAAAATGTACAAGATATATATTTTCACATATGACCAAGTTGTTCACGTATCATTAAAATATACAAGACATATTTCACATGTGACCAACTTGTTTGTGCATCTTAATAAGCTACGAGACATAAACATATACTTTCACATGTGACAAAGTTGTTCACGCATCCTAAAAAGCTACGAGACATATATTTTCACATGTGACCAAATTATTCACGCATCTTAGTAAGCTAAGAGACATATAGTTTCGCATGTGACCAAGTTACGAGACATATTTTGCACATTTGACTAAGTTGTTCACGCATCTTTAAAATCAACGAGACATATACAAGACATCTTTCACATGTGAAAGATATTTTCAAGTTACGCATATTAATAAGCTACGAGATGTAAAAATATATTTTCACATCTATTTACGAGTTGCTGTCAAGTAACAAGCAAAATCAAACTCATCTTATTTAAAAAAGAGTAGCTACGACGGGTCATAAGCTTAGAAAGTTACCCAACATTCATTATATTGCATAAAACATCCTAAATCAATATAATTTAATTTATTACACTATTATTGAAGAATATCAGTTCATCAATTAAAGTTTACATTGAACATGAAGATGATAGCAAAAAGTAAAATATATCATTCTTCGTGAAGACAAGCTAGTCCTTTGCATGCAAGCTCATCAAGTTCATGCCCTTTAGCCCCAATTAGGAGTACTTCATACTCGTTTCTTAATCTTCTCCTGAGTTGCTCGCTTGAGCTGATATAGCGCTTGTACTTCATACTGATTGCAGCATACATACACAACTATAGGATGTAAATGGAGCATGCACAAACTTACGTAAATCGTGGGAGGAAAGCACTACTTACGTCTTAACTCAGATTTTTCACTGATAAATTAAGAAAATGGACATTAATTAACTCAAAAAAAGACGAACGAAGACGTACGTGTTGACCTCAAACTAGAGCAGTTTCCAGAAGCAATTGGTATTACCATTTTGACATCTCTCTTGTGTTTTTCATTCCGTTCTTTTACAGCTTTTGATGGCACTGCTGAACCATTAGATGAAAGTATACACTTTCCAAGTTTCTTTTCACTTTGAGAATTTTGACGACGTCTTATACTCATACAAGTATGATCATGAAGCCATTCAAACATGTTGAAGGCGTTTAACCACTCAAGTTGCTATTTGTTTACACAGTAAAAGCAACTTTTAAAGAATATATACCTACTGTCTATACTACTAGTTACACATATGTTAGTGTGGCGTGCCAATTGTGCAAAATTGATGACATGGCCTCGGCCTTACCGTTTTTACACAACCGGTATGCCACAACGGTATACGAAACTGTGGTTGAGTGTCAAATTTTCCCGTGAAACATTACCTAATCCATGAATAGCAATGAATGCCAGAATTGTGTCGGTTCAAGCTGAATCCACTCAAATAAGTTCTGAAATACCAAAAGTAAAATTCAATAAAAAATAGGCATAAAATTTCTTTTAAACTGATAAATTGAAAAAGAACGAACCTTATTTGCAAAGTTTTCTATAAACTATCACAATAAGCTTGAGCTGCTAATCAGCAGTCTCGTTTTCCAGTGTCCAATATAATTTTCAAAAAAATTGCAAATATAACTGTGTCATCTAATTTTTTAAGTTCAGCGTAGTGCAAGCACCTTTTTCATGACCTTGTGAAGCATGCCATAAAGAGTTGGATCATGAATTTTTAACCGTGGACTAAATCACAAGACAATAAAAGTAAAAACAAAAATACTAAGTTATTTGGAAAGTCAATAAAGAGAAGTACCTGTAGAGCCATTTGTATAAATTTTGCAGCATTGCATCAGCAAATATATTCCCAGATGACCATTTTCTCCTTGTTACCCAGATTTACCATTTAGTAGCAATAAATACACATTTCAGCCCCTCTGATGTCACTACAGATAAAAAGAAAATGTTGGGCAATGTGAATAAATGTAACCATGGTCTTAAGAATCACTTTAACTAGGCAATTCAAATTTAACAATCTACCAAAATGTGTAAACAATTTTTCACGTACTAAATATTTAAAGACCCAAATGTGTACACTTTTTCGCATGTGAAAGATCTTTAAAGATCAGTTGTTCGCAACAAAATTATTTCATCATTGAGTACCTTTTGCTTTTCATATTGGGAGGCAGAAACTTGAATCAAGGGCTTTTCCTATTGGAAGGATTCACCATATCTGTCGTATATCACAAAGTCCCAGGGAATATGTATTGATATTATTGAGAAACAGGTGAAAATAGACAGTTTGCTCACAACAACTCGTTCTCAAGAAAAACAGCCGGATCAGAGTCTCCAATTGCAGCTTTGAGAAGACCACAAGCATCTTTAGAGGGTAAAATGAATATTACTAATTCCATGTCCCTCTTATTCAGGGTCCCAATTTCCAATCCGAATGACCCGTGGATAATATTGTTCATCTTCTTCCTCCATGCACTTGTGGTGGTAATGGTAGTAATAATCATCATCATAAAGCTCATCCTCCACTTCATGATTCTATGATATGTCGATTGGTGATTTGCAGCCTCCAGAACCTGACTCAGCTTCCCCTGAACACGACTTAGACTTCTTTTCTGTTGTTGTCGAGAAAAAAGATAATATTATTTGGCTCAAAATGCGAGAAACATGAAATCATAGATTATACATGGGATTGATTTTGGATTAAAAAAGAACTACGTGATTGGCTTGACATCCTGTTCCCAGCAGTATAGTCCAAAGATGAGACAAGAATCTGCAGCATAAAGGTCTTGTGAGATATTAAAAAATTTGTACATATGTGTGACAATGGAAGATATATACATAAGTGTGACTTCCGAGGTTTGGAAAAATCAAAGGGGGGGGCTAGACCATATCAAGAACTGGATGTTCGAATCATAAAAAATAAGTGAATCTGCCAAGAGTTATTTTTAACAACCGTCACCATCACATCTTGGAAAATAGCATAACTCTACTGTTACTTAAACTAAGAAGAGTTTAGTTCATTCATTCATTTAGAAAAAAATGTTGTGGACCATCAACGAGTTAGAAACTCGACAATACATCTCACAACTAATACCCTTTCAAAGATTTTCTAGACTTAGAAAACACAAGAGAGTTGGGTACATTCAACAAGGTTAGCAATGCAAAACCTGAGGTAATTTCCTTCCCAATAAAATGTCGAGGTGTTTAAAAAAAATAAGCGCTTACTGAGATACTAAGATTAGGATTGTTTAGAAAAATGGTCAAGAATGATATGCACATGTTCCCTATATCATGGTTCTAGCATGACAATTTATATTTGGCCAAAAGTTCAATTATAAATTCAGCTACGAATCTTAAAAGTAAAACTTGAACTTAGAGTATTTGACACGTTAATGGTGTTCTTGAAAGATGTATGGTTATAATATGCTTTCATCATGGATTAAGTTGCTTGTGCATCTAAACAATGTCGCTATCTGTAAAAAAGTTTTCAAGTGCATCTTGCCTGTGATGATTTCATAGCAGCCGATGGACCAAATTTTCTAAATATACATGTTTTAGAAGCATCAAGAAAAACATGCCCAAATTGTTCCAAAAAATCTATGTGCTACTTTAAGCTTATGCAGAAAGTTGTTTTTGACCAAGAAAAGAACTACAGTATTTAGTTTGAGAGGCTGTAGAACCACATCTTGCCGGAAAACAGCGAGTCTTGCACAACCATTAGTTAAATAGCTACACTTTTGTAAGTGCGTCATTTCTTGTAAGCCTCTTGAAGGTGTTTCAGTCGCAAATACTTAAGGCTGTACACATGCTATAAATTTGAGATACCAGAACATATTTTACCGACTCTACTTAACATCTTAACTAGTTCAGAACCTCAGGATGTGCAGAAAAAATAAACATTGGATCAAAAATTGTATATATAAAATTACGTTGCTACCAGTAGTATTTTATCACTAACACGTCACAGTCTTGCCGATGTAAGCACATAATCAATTTTTAATGATATCATATAAGGGTTGTTAACTGTCTTCAAATCGCAACGACTAGAATTCTTTAGGGTCTTAACACATGTCGATATCCTTTCCCTTTCATGCATATATTTTAAATTTTTACACGGAAAGATGTTAAAAATGTCACTCATACACTACTAAATAAATAAATACATGTAGTTGGTAGCAGTTATGCAACAAGCTAATTACGTGTTAATTTAATACACCATGACTTTGTTCCAAATTACTTGGCTTATAAGTATATCCTGTGTTTGTGCTCAAACCCAAATATTATTCATGTACAACTTGCAACAGACTAATTCAAATTAGTACAACCCCTAGTGTTTTCTTCGTGGTAATTCAATTAGAAAATAAAAAACACTCATTGATAATTAGTCAAATCGTCCCTAAGGTTGTACAAAAACAACACGTTCATTCTCAATATCGAAATAAATACACCATTCCTCCTCAACCTCTCTATCTTGTATCCCCAACGGGTCCTTTTGACTAACGGCCTTTAGTCAAGGCAAGTTTGACGCCTCACGTGCCTTTCACGTGAGGGCAAAAAGGTCATTTCGTGGTTTGTATTAATTGCTTTCCAGTTTAGAAAAATAGGATTGTTTAGAAAAATGGTTCAAGGTCCCTGAAAAACAAAAAGTGGTGGCAACTATGGACTTGAGTGGCAGTTAACTAACTTTTGTATCACATTACTGCTAAAGTCTAGAGGCTAACTTATTTGAATGATTGAATTTGAAATTGAAAATCATCATATTTCACCTAGCTATACGGATCAAAACAAATAACAGTTTGAATAATAATACAACTGGAAGTTAGAAAGTTAACCCGAGAAGGAAGCATTTGGGGACGATGGCCTGCTTCTTTAAAAGCAACCAGGTGCTCAGAAAAAGCTTCCTTGATAGTGAGATTAGACACGTTATTGTAGATGTAGTTAAGCTGGTTTTTAACTTGTGTTCTGAATTTACAGATCATCAAAGTCAAGGCTTCGCCCTACACAGACGAAGACACGACATAATTGATGGCGCGAGACAGATCATAATGAACAAATTCAATCGTGTGGTAAGCATTTAAGAGTAATAAGTGATCATGATCACATTCGGAGGCTCGTGCCTTTTCAGCAGCTGCCACAAGTTCCTTTATGAACTGAAGTGTTTGCGTAGTGTTTGATCTCTAGGGTAAGTATTTTCTTTGCCTCTAAGTAGAAGCCAGTCGCCCCATCATCACTATCATCATCATCGACATCAACATCAACATCAACAGTAACATCATCATAGCTGTAGTCAGTCCCCAAATAAAGATCATTCAACGGGTTATAAAAGGTTCTAAATATTGTTGGATTCGAGGCTTTGTGTTAAGATCGCTGATTTTGAGTTACCAGTGATTACATGAACACCAACGACTTCGACTTGTTTTGGTTGCAACATGTCCTTAGCCTGTTGGAGGTATAAGTATTCTTTTTTTCAAGATGTTCCAACATGTCCTTAGCCTGTTCGTGCCCACATTCCCCTGCATTCTTATAATGCCAAACCATCACACTCTCTTTCCTTTCAATATAAGAGCCATCAGAAGCAGCTTCTCCATAAAGTTCATAATCAACTCAGCGTTCTCCATCCATCCGACATAATTATTCCATCAACATGTTTTCCATTCTACGTCTCCAGGCCCCCTCAATGTATCCGTGCTCAGCTGCAACAGCAAGTTTCTCACACGAGTCAAAACTACGTGCCAAGACTTTCTTTACCATACCCACTGATAACACACACCATGTTTTTGGGATCATCACAGAGTTGTTTAATGACTGAGATTAAATTTTGACTTGGTTGTGTATCTAAAAATGGCCAAAGAATTGCTCTACTTTTATCCCCATGGTAAGCATTCTGCAAAATATGCATATCCATCAACCAAAAGTAAATTATTCAAACTGATACAACAATATATGCATGTAATAAACTCAACATACTTTGATTAAACTTTCATTTCACATTCATTTCACATTACAACTTTAATAATGAAATTCAGATAAATTCTGACATATTTACAGTCCTGAGTCCAAAAATTAATTTAGAATGTAATGAGTAATGACTTCTGTATGCATTGGAAAATCAAGAATAGTTTGTAAACTTACTGTTGTTTGAGTACCATAGTTCACGTGTCCATCAGCTGAATTTCTACAGCGGAGAGATCTTACCAAATTAAAAGCGTGAAGGTGCCTTTAACCAGCCATAACCGCCAGCGATGTCGAATATTGGGTTCGTGTTTTAATATGATTTGAATAAATATAAGGTGCAAAGAGAAGAAAGATGATATAAAACCAATAATATAAACAAGCAGATTGCACTTACCACAGACAGAGAAAGAGCAATAAGGTGTAGTCATGTCTCTAATGTACTCCTATCAACATATTAGGATAACCCCCTTTGAAATCCAGGCAATTTCTTAACAGATGAAGGCTTTATCTGTAATTTATTATTACCTCGCAAACACATCTTGCAAGAACAACAACCTCGACGTGCAGGAACAATTTTATGAGCTTCTTCAGCTAGCATGTCAGGATAACTACAAAAGGGGAAAAGTGAGAAATTATATCTTTAAGCAGTGACCTTTCCCAAATACAATTAATCTTACCACGTGGGATGCATTCATTACAGTATCATCTCCTATCACATTTAAGGCACCATACAATATTATGTCTATCATCCCGTCGGGACTGATGAAATACTTGCCCACCTATGTCCTTAGATGATATTGAATTCTCATAGAAGTTTTCCTCAGAATATGCCAAACAGATACTAATACAATAAAAAACTACCTGACAAACTAAGCTTGGTAAATCTATACGGAAAATAAAAGTATCTCCAATAAATGAAAGTCTAATCCAAGCTACCCCCTATCTTATGATATGGTTCCTCTTGTTTTTCTTTCTATTCGGGCATGTTACATGAGTAGAATATACAGGATAAAACATAGAACTTTTGAAAATTAATTCTGCTTGACGTCTTAATCACCACATAGACCACATAGATTTGATGTTCATGGGCCACAACAACATTATGAAATTATTGGTTGAGCATGACAGTCAATCCTTTTTATACAAAGTTCTCCTATAAAAACTTTATGAAATTATCAAAAGAAATACAAATTTGTAATTCCACTTACTGTCATTGCAGTAGCACCATGCATCTTCTCATATATGCTATTTGATGAATCCGCAACAAAAGAACTTGTCACGTAAGCCCTTGGTGTCTCTGCAGATTCCGCCATATCCATATGATGATCATCATTTGATTTTGAGGATATGTGAACTGACAAGTTTTTATAAGAAGGTGTTTTGGGTGAATAACTAATCTGTCGCTTTGCTTACATTTTCGTGCTTCTACTCCCCGAGGCTGTCATTGGGTATTATCCGAGTGGTGAGTCCCGATAATCACATTTACTCTCTAAACTTATATAGGAAGGTGTTTTGGGTGAATAACGTCAATACTTCATTCCTAAGTGATAATATTCACATGCGAAGATAATATAACTAAACTTATATGCTCTTGTAAGCTCAAAAATCGGTTACTTTATGATATTTTTCACACGCGAAGATAATGTAATCCAAACTTAATCCGCTAATTGCATCAAAACTTCATTCCTAATTGATAATCTTCACACGTGAAGATAATATAACTAAACTTATATGCACTTATAACCACAAAAATCCATTACTTAATGATATTTTTCACACGTGAAGATAATGTAATCCAAACTTAAATCAGCTATTTGCATCAAAACTTCATTCCTAACTAATAATCTTCAAATGTGAAGATAATATAACTAAAATTATATGCACTTATAACCTCAAAAATCCATTACTTACTGATATTTTTCTCACGCGAAGATAATGTAATCCAAACTTAAATTCGCTAATTGCATCAAAACTTCGTTCCTAATTGATAATCTTCACATGTGAAGATCACTTATAACCTCACAAATCCATTACTTAATGATATTTTTCACACGCGAAGATAATGTAATCCAAACTTAAATCGGCTAATTGCATCAAAACTTATTCCTAACTTATCTTCACATGCGAAGATGCTCTAACTAAAATTAATTACACTAATACAATAATAAAATTAAATAAGTTCACATGCGAAGATACTCTTAACTAAACTTAAATCTGCTAATAATTTTTATAATTCAAAACAATTATTTATAAAAATTAATTAAACAATAATAAATTATGATAATTACTTGATATCTGTGTGTATTCTGTTGATATTCCAGTGACATCAATGATTTCAGTTTCTTCTGGTTGAGAGTCATCTAGATCCATATCTTCTTCATTAATATCCCGTTGATTACTGTGATTGATCGACGGTCATATACAGCTGTTATACGGCGGTGGCATAATATGGTGGAACGGCGGTTGATCAGTGGTTAACGACGGTGGTGATTAATATTCCGGTGATGATTCTGGTGAACGAAGGTGGAAGAAGGTTGTAGAAGGTGAAGAGGTGAAGCGATAATTGTTCGATTTGGCGGTGAAGTGGTGGTTTGAACTTTGGTGGTTGTGATCAGAAAGTTACTTGGATGGAGAGAATAGCTGTGTTATTTCACCTTCGGTGTGTAGTCAATGTGTGTTTTTTTTTGTTATGTATGGATATGGTTTGTAAATTACAAAAATGCCCTTGGTTAGGGCAAATGGTGGGCTAATCTTAGCCATTAGATCTAAAAAAAGAGGGATTAGATGGAGGGCTAGGATATCTTCTCGCGTTCTCACAAAAATTAGACTTCTCACAAGAAACACCCCCTATATATATATATATATATATATATATATATATATATATATATATATATATATATATATATATATATATCTATACTATCTATAATAGAAAAATGGTCAAAGTGAAAAGTGAAAAGTTAAGAAAGTGAAATGTGGAAAAAATTAAAAAGGAAATATTGAAATAATTAATTATGAGTAATTTCATCTATTAATACCTACATATGTTTCAAAAGGAAACTATTAATACACATCGAAAACCGGGTTGACCCAGGACGCTTCAAACCCGGCGGGTTGACCCGGTTTAATTTGACCCGTTTTTTCGACCCAACCAGTCGGGTTAACCCGGTTTATATTGACTCGTTTTTTAACCGGAACGGTTCAACCAGTTGAACCTCCTCGGTCGAACCGGGTTTCAAAATATTATGTTAATCCCCAATTTCTCAAACTTTTACTATTTTTCGTTTATAACCCATAAACTTTTTTTATCACTAAAACAATCTTACTAAAAAGTACAATAAAATTTTCACAATTTACAATTTAAACAAGCTACAACATAATTCTAAATATAAAATAATTAAACATATTAATTAATATTATTTTTAAAACACCTTAAAATGAAAAGTACATGCTATTATATACATTATACAAATTAATAAAACACACAAAGCTTCATACAAGCTAACAAGTTGATGGTACAAATAGTTTTGAAAATCGGATCGGACCAACGGGTTCAACTGAAACCGCCGCCACCAGTTCGGCTAACCAATAACAGCCATCCGAAAACGAACTAGAAAGGACCCGTTGAGACCGATACAAACTGGTTAATCAGGTCTCATCGAGATCTATTTCTCCGGTTAATCGTTACAGGGTACCCGCAGCGGGTACCCTGTTACACTATATATAAAGGAAAACCAAAAAGTAACAAGTGAAAATTTGAAACTATTAATACATATCAAAACCGGTTGACCCGACGCTTCAAAACCTGTGGGTTGACCTGTTTAATTTGACCCATTTTTGACCCTACCCGTCGGGTTGACTCGGTTTAAATCGACCCATTTTTCGACCGGAACGGTTCAACCGGTTGAACCACCCGGTCGTACCGGGTTTCAAAACATTATGTTTAATCCCCAAATCTTCAAACTTTTATTACTTTTCGTTTAGAACCCATAAACGTTTTTAACACAAACGATCGTCGCTATATAAATATATATTATATATATATATATAAGTTTTTCTTCAAAAACGATTATAATGTTTTACAATGAAGAGAAAATATGTGCCCGTTAGTGCACATTTAACTTTTCAATAGGCTAAATACGCCATTTCAAAAAGAAAAATGAGGCTAAATGTGCCCAAATTTTTTATAAGATAGCCAAAATTAGCCAATTTATTATTATTATTTTTTTTGGGCTAATCACATTCATGCTAATTTTGATACTTGCGTTCTTCTTAACAACGGCACCATTAATCCCATCCTTGTTAGTTTTACGCGACAAGGAACGTGTGTTGTTAGTTTTTATCTCATAACATGTTTACTTTCGTTTTCATTAAATGTTTTTATATGTTCTTTGATAGATGTTAAGAATTTTGTCTAGACTTTAGTTATCGTATAGTACAACCATTTGCAATTGCATTTTCATCGGTTCACGTTCTATTTTAAACGCTACACAAAACACTCACCATAGTATCACAAATCATTAATTATCTGACGCTAGAAACCCATGCTAGGCGCTATTTCATAGTATATATATATATATATATATATAGAGTGTGGTTATTGTAAGAAGTCATTAGTGGTAAAAAGGATAGGAAGGATTTGTAACCATAGGATGGATCAATGCAAAATAAATTAATGATTGAGATTAAATTGGGTAATTTATGACAATCTATTAATTTTGTTGGGTCATTATGTATTATTATGAAATGGAAAAGGATATCATGGTCATTTAGTTTTTGCCTTCAAACATTTGTTTTAATGACACATTTAATTAAAAAATTTAAACCGATACTTTGATTCTTTATTAATGACATGACACATTTCATACCATTTTATGCCATGACACATGAATACATGATCCTCGTATTTGTTTTTGTTACCTTTTTTTTTTATTTCTTTTTCTAATTACCAACAAAAGAAACGTGGGTTACATATATTTCAATGTAGCTAATTTTGTTAGGATGTGTTGTACATTGACACACATGAAACATTCTTCGTACACATATTTTATTAAAATTGACACACATGATAAACTTGCTAATAAATACTGGCACAACGTTTTAATAAAGCGACACATTCTTTAACATACTGACACATCGTTTTAAAAGTATTGGCACATTCTTTAAAAATTGGCACATCGTTTTAAAAGTATTGGCACATTCTTTAAATATTGGCACATTGTTTTAATAAAACGACACATTCTTTAACATATTAACACATTCTTTAAATATTGGCACATCGTTTTAAAAATATTGATTAATTAACTTGCAAAAATCATAAAAAAAAATCCATCAAAGCTACTTTGTATGTAAGTAACTTCAATATTTATTTCAATAATAAATTGATACCTAATGAGCAGTTGATGGATACGCTTCTACACAAAAGATGATATATAAATTTCTATTAAATAAACTTAAATTACATGTTAAATAGATTTAAATGAGCATTTAAAAGATTAGTGGTTAAATGTCTAGAATATCCCTATTAATCAAATAACAAATTTTACACTTTTAACCCTTTTTATCCTTTTTACTCTATGTTACTTTTTATTTGATCCAACCTCTATATATATATATATATATATATATATATATATAGTGTAACTTTATTTTGAGAACTCTGTTAAGTGCGAGAACTCTTTTTAGACCATTGGATGAGAAGATCAAGGGCTATAAATGAATGTGGCAGTTTTGTAATTATATCAGGAATAAAACTTATTTAATTAAAAGAAAAAGGGTATTATAGGGTTTTCCAAAATATGCTCATAATAGATAATAGTTAAACTAAAAACCACTCCATTCACACGTCTCAATCTCAGAAACTGTTGCCCCTCTTTCTTTTTCATCTCTTTCTTCCTCGCCCCAAACCCTAGCCGCCCCTAATTGTTCATCATCATCATCATCATCGTGTTTTATGCAACCAACCGCCATAGAATATTTGTCACACAACCTATTCTGAATATTGGATCTCGCGCACACAAAAAAACCCAGCCGCCATTGAAGGTTCGTCACAAATCATGTAAGATTTAGCCTAATTGAATTGACATACGTATTTGGAGAAGAACACCATTTCTTGTGTTTATGCTGAATTTTATACACTGTCAAGATTTATAAAATAGGTTTGCTTTTAATTGTGATCGAGTTTCACCAATAAAGAACTGGGTTTCTGTCTTCCTGAAAAAATTAAATCAAATCAGCCATCTAATTGGTGCCGATTGATACTTTTGTGTGATTTATGATCTCATTGCACTGTCTTTTCACTTTCCTTGTATTTGTTTTAACTTTTATTTCTGATTTCTCTCTAATTTTTTCTTGAATAAAATAACAATAAAACGTTAATCTTGTTTATAGAAGTATCAGATTTATGTATAATATAAATTTATATTGTTTTGCTAAGAATATGGGTTACATAATGACCCAGCCTTTTATTTACTCCGTTGATAGATAGTAATGAATCAAAAAGAGAAAGAAGTAAAAGCTTACGTTAAAGACATCACAAAAGCCAACGAGACACCAGAAATGGAGTTGAAGTTTGGAAGGTGAGAAATAACGAAATGAACAGAAGCGAAGATCATGTCCGAGAAGAAGCTCGTGGTAAGTATTGTGGTTGTGTGATTAATACTTGGTATTTTGTTTGATAAAAATGTTTGATTTTTGGTATGATTGTGTAATATTAGGTTTTGGGCATCCCGTGGGATGTTGATACTGAGGGTTTGAGGGAATATATGTTGAAATTTGGCGAATTGGAGGACTGTATTGTTATGAAGGTTAGTTCATCTTTCTTTCCATATTGGTTTGGTGGTATAAATATCTAAACAATTGTACAATAGAAACATACATGCACCTCATCGTTAAAAAAAACACGTATGCACCTAACATTCCGAAACCATGAAACATGCATGCACATCGTCTTTCAAAAAAAAACATGTATGCACATGTAATATTCTGAAAAAAAAACGGTATTTAATTAAAAAACACAAAAAGAATATAAAAATTGTATTTTACTATAATACCCTTATGGATTAATAATAATTCTTAATATTTAAAAAAATCTCATTGGTTTAGAGGAGTTCTCGCACTTAACAGGGTTCTCAAAATAAAGGCCCCCTATATATATATATATATATATATATATATATATATATATATATATCTTTACTATCTAAAATGGAAAAATGGTCAAAGGGGAAAAATGAAAACTTGAATATTGAATATTGAAAGTCAAAAATTTTGAAACCTTTTAATGTTGAAATTGAAATGAAATGAAATTAAACAGCTATACTGATGAGTGTGCAAATACTCATCATTTTTATACTTTTTAGTCTGCAAAAACATCTGAAAACACTCAGAAATGCATCAAAATGATAAAAATATCACAAATAAGTGTTTTATGTGTTTTAAATGCAAAAATACCAAAATCAGATGAAAACGTATCAAGTTTGCATAATTGGCAGTTTTAGTCCCCAAAGTTTCAAAAGTTGTCAAATATAGTCCCTGGTAAATCAAAATAAAGCAAAATGTTATTTAAAGTCCCTAGGGATTCTTGAGTTGTCAAAATTGGTCCTTGAAATTTAAAATTATAAAATGACAACTTTAGTCCCTAAAGTTTGAAAATTGTCAAATATAGTCCTTGGAAATTTAAAAAGTGAAAATAATCAAATGTGGTCCTTGTACTATTCATATATGGCATAATTGGTCCTTTTGATAACTTTGGAAAAGTTGCTAGTTCAGTACCTCAAGATTGTCAAAATTGCAACTTTGGTCCTTGTGTATTAACTACAAAACCAACCGGACCCTTGTAATATTAATCCAATCCCAAACACCAAACACAGCTAGCCCAATGCAACACACAAGCCCAACCCACACCACTTGAACCTTGACCCTTCACCCTTGAGCCAGTCCAAATCATTTTGACCCTTTCCTTATCCCATTTTGAACCCTCACCCTATTATTAAAAACTTCGGTCAAACGGTCAACGCCCGCCAAAACCAGATACACTGTTTATCTCCTCACCATGCCGCAAACCAAAACCAGAGTGGTTTTACCACCTTTCCACATCACCTAGCTACTCCACGTGTCTACCCACTCCTTCCACCTCCACAAACACCCAAACTTCTTTAATTGCAAAAACCTGCTCAAAGATATTTTGGCGCCAAAATTGCCAAATGGGATCTTGATGATTTTGGAAGATCCAATGGTTGGAAAGAAGTGGAAAGTCTCGAGGTCGACAAAGACTCTAAAGGATCTTTATAAGCAAGAATAGAAGCAATGTGAAGAGTAATCTAGTGTAAATTAGTTTATGTTATGTCGTTTTAATGAATTTTCAAATTCCAGTGTAATTTTAAGCTTTCAAGTACTGTTTCTATCCATTTCAGTGTATTGTGAAACTTTTTCAATAAGCAATTTTCATTTTCAGTTTCAATTTCAGTTTATGAAAAATTTCAAGTTCAAAAATCTCATGTTAAGCTTAATGTTGTTATCAGTTGTTATTATGGACTTTTAAGATCACATAAGCTCCTTATAAAGCTTTTTAAAGCTATTAGAAACTTTAAAATCCTGTTTAGTATCAAAAACTCAAAATACAAAAAAATACAAACAAATTAGTTAAAAATAAAAAATCAATGGAAATGGAGATCACAAATGAGCAGGGGTGAATATTGATTGCCCTTGGGTTTAGAGCTTCTTGGGAAGCTATAGGTTGTGTTCTCAGTCCTTGGTTCTCATTTTCACTTGAATTCCAATTTGTAAGCAATTTTCTCAAAATTTGCATTTCATAGTTTATCTGTTTAAAGTGTGTTAATTTTGGCTTAATTCTGTCTAAATATAGTTAGTATAAGTTAATCAATAGCTTTCTTGGTTTGAAAAGCTGTTTTAGTACTTAAAGCTTCATAAAAAGTCCTATAAAGTGTTGTTTGGATTTGCTTGTTTAACTGTGATAGAAGATGTTCAAGTCATTGTTTTTTCTTGTTACATGTCACAGTGGGTCCTAATAACTCAAAGACACCATAAAAACCAGTCCTTACTTTGTAAAAAGTCAAAATCTCTTTTAATCTCACTCTAGTAATTAACTGTTAGGATTTAGGCAACAAAATTCATCACAGTGGCTTATAACTTGGTACTTTAGCTTAATTTCATCTTATCTTAGCTTAATACATCATAATCAGTAATTAGCTTTGATTTTAAGTTCATATTAGTCAACTTTTTAGTGTAATTTAAAAGTCAAAATTTTCGTTTTAGTCGTTTTGAATAAAATAGATCATTTTCTATAGGATTTAATTTTGAGTTTCATGTTTTAAGCTTTTAGGTTTATAAAATTTAGTTGCTCATCTTAATCAGAGTATTTTTATAATTTCTAGTTAGCTTATTAAACAGCTTATTTCTTATCTTCTTTTAAGCCCTTTTCTAAAAATGTGTCGTACGGTTGAGCTAGCTTCTTCATAAGCTTGTCGAAGCTCATTAGTGAGTCTCACTTGTGTGCCTTAGCTTTTTGTGAAGCTTATCCACCCATCTCTTTAGTTCAGTTCTTAATCTCCACTTTATAGCTTATTTGATAGGGCTGCAACTAGCTTTTAACTTGTCCCATTTATGTGTACACATAATAACCAGTGTTGTACAAGCCTTTTCACAAGCTCACACAGAGCTTATTAGTGGGTCCCAGTGTGAGATTCTTGGATTTTTGGAAACCCCAATAAGCAAGCTTATTACATCCATGCTTATTTTTGGCTTTGGAGCTTTTGCCCCTAGCTTAATCTAGCCTCCAAAATCTGTGTAGGCCTGTTTGGTTAGTAGGTTTAGTATAAGTGCTTATTTGCTTATTAAAAGGTTATCAAGATGATTCTTTGTATCTTTTATCTTCATTTGAGTAATTTTAGCTTGTTGCATTTTATTTCATCTTTGGTTCCAGCTTGTAAGCTTGTTTGAGCTTAAAAACATCAAAATAAGCTCATAAGCTTAACTGTTAAGCCAATAAGCCTTCAAATAGCTTATTTTTAAGTTTCAAAATTTTTGTTTTCATTAAAGTTGCTTATAATCAGTAGTATAATAGGTTTATAAAAGAAAAATCACAAAAACATCATTTTAAAAATAGTGATAGCGTTTATTTAATATAAATTAGCTTTTTAATTTTCTTTTTCAACTTATTATTAAACACTTTCTGTTTTTATAATTTTCTTAGCTTTCTGTCCTCATAAGATATTTATAGAAAAAATTTCATAATTTTCTTAGTTTGTTTAGTATTTATTAGAATTTAAAATAGTTAAAAAGTATTAAATAATTAATAATAAATAAATAAAAAGCATAAAAAATATCTTTTCAATTTTAAAATTAGTTTTATAGTATTTTAGATTTTCTAAGTTAAAATTTCGTTTTTCCAGGTTAATTTTATATTTTCTTGTATTTAAGTGTATTTTAAATAATTAATAAATAGTAATTAATTAATAATAAATAGATAAAAAGTGTAAAAAATATATTTTCAGTTTTAAAATAAGTTTTATAATATTTTAGATTTTTCTAAATCATAATTTCATTTTTCTAGCTTTATTTCACATTTTCTTATATTTTAGATTATTATTAAATAGTTTAAAATAGTTTTTAATTAATAATAATTAAATAAATAGTTATAAAAATAATTTTAATTTTCCAATAATTTTATTTTATTATTAGGTTTATAAAAATATCATTTTCATATCCATGGGTGTTTTACTCTTTTAAATTCACGTTTTATTTTGTATGCGTTTAGAATTTAGTAAACATACGCATTCACGTTTGTTTAATCTGATTGTTGTGCTTTATAATTCTGTATCCAAATACCATTCCAATCAATTAGTAGTGTAGTTATCAATCAAAATCTTTACAGATCATTATCCTTAGTGATCATTCGACATCTGAACGTTTTTAAGCACCATTAATCCTCTCCGGGACTTAACGACCGGGAATCCACTATATTCCAAGAGAAATTGCATTGGTTTTAGAATGTTTGAATTTTATTACGGTTGACCATTCACAAGTGGTTGACTTGTGTAATAAACTTGATGTTTGAAGCGAATCAAATTTTGGCGCTGCGGGAGGCTTTAGCGTGTTTTAAACATTTCCGCACCATTTGCACATATACCACCTTTTGTAAACATATTTTTGTAAAATCAAAAGTTCATTAACACTTGTCCTAAAGTGTTAACAACACCAAACAAAATATAAAACAACAAAACAATCGTAACGTTTTCTATCCTGTATTTTCTTTAAGGTGATTCTTAAAGAGGTACGATTTGGTTAAACGAGGCGATACCAAAAATATTGTCCAAAAGTTTTTAAACCCGTAGCACAAATCCATACCTACGTCTTTTCAGTGGTACTTAATAAATACATAAAAATCAACCACCGCAAACCAAGGCAGAACACCTACCAACCGGGGGTGTGCACATTAATAAGTTCCCAATCTTAAAGATCAAAACTTACCTTTGTGTCCTTGTGATTTGGTGTACCTTTTTCAAAGAAGCCATTTCATTTGTGATTATTGGTTTAAGTTCACTTGTCGTTTTGCCTCTTATTTGTTTTTGAAAACTGATTTTTAAACTTAGTGCATGCGCACTCGTTCTTCCAGCTCCACAAGTCCACTTTCGGAGCTTGCAAGTATTCCGCGTAGACGTAGAGGGCGTTCGCTCCTTCACCGTGACCGAGGAACGTCTAGCACCACCACCCCGCCGTAATGGCGAAGATAAACCGATGATTGAGCTTCTCCAAGCACCCATCGAGGGTTACGGAGATGCCATTGTTGTCCCAACCATCGTGGCTGATACCTTCGAGCTCAAAACCGGGTTGCTTAATCTTGTAACCCAAAGCCAATTTTATGGTTTTGAGCGGGACGACCCTCATGCACATATTCGATGGTTCAACAAGATAGCATCGACCATCAAATATAAGAATGTCCCACATGAAGCAATTAAGCTTCTTCTGTTCCCATTCTCTCTAGAGGGACAAGCCCGGAATTGGCTTGAGAAGCAACCCCTTCGTTCCATAGAGACATGGGAGGATTTAGTCACTAAGTTTGTTAACGAATTCTATCCTCCATCCCGAACTACAAGTCTTAAGAATGAGATAATGAAATTCACTCAAAGATTTGAGGAATCATTCGGTGAGGCATGGGATCGTTACAAAGAGTTGCTCCGAAAGTGTCCGCATCATGGTTTTTCCGAGTTAATGCAAATGGATACTTTCTACAATGGTCTGAGCCAAGCTGACCAAGACTCTTTAAATGCCTCCGCGAGGTAATTTTCTTCGAGCAAGACCACTAAAGAAGCCTTGCAAATCATAGAAAACAAGTCCTGTGTCCGCCTGCGAACAAAGACATATCGGTCTCAGCTAATGCAGGGACCTTCTACTTCATCTCCTATGAGTACATCTAGCACCGATGCTAAGATTGATAAACTCACGGATGCTATTCAAGCTTTGGTTCTTGCTAACCAAAAGAAAGTCACTTTCACACAAACACCATCACATGGTGAAGTGAAAAAGTCGAGGTGTGTCACTTGTGGTGGCCCTCATGCATACTACAACTGCATCGCCACCGATGGTAGTCCATTTAAAGCCAATGCTATAGCCGGTACTTCACATCAAGGAGGTAATCAATACCGTCCTCAAAATGAGCCAAACTACCGTGCTAATACTTATCGGGGACCACCGGTTTAACCGAATCTAACATACAAAACCGAATCGAACCAACCTAGAATGAACCAAGGTTATCAAAACCAAGGTAATTTCTATCCCGAACCTAATCAAGGTTTCCAACATCAAGGAAACTTTAATCAAAACAATTTCAATCGAGGGAATCAATTTCATGGGAATATGAATCCTAACCAAGGAAATTTTCAAAATCAAGGCCCTAATCGAACAATAGAGGCGAATTTTCCTAATCAAACTCAAGCCATTGTTCCAACCGACCATCATCGATGAGCTATTGAAGAAATTCATGAAATCCCAAGATGAAATGAACAGGTTGTTGGTTAGCGATTTTGACATTAAGAAGTCTTTAAATGATCAACCCTCGGCTCGAAAACTTTCGAGCAACACGATCGCTAACCCGATGGGCGATGCAAAGGCGATCACAACCAGAAGTGGTGTATCATATGATGGACTCGCTATTCCTACTACCTCTTCTTCTTCTTCTCTCCCGAAGGTAGTGGAAAGTGAACATGAGGCTACAAAGGACAAGGAACTTCCTACTAATAACGAAGGTACCAACGATGTCCATCCTCAAGTTGTCCCGAAACCCAAATCCAAACCAGGAGTTGTTTTGAAACTCCAGAGCTCCCGTTGAAAAAAACCAAATCCAAATCTTCTATTCCTTACCCATCACGTTTGAATGAGCAAAAGCTCCGCGAAAAAGCCGGTCATCAAATGGACAAATTTTTTCAAATTTTCCAAGAACTACATTTTGACATAAGCTTTGCGGATGCTATCATGCTTGATGCCCAAGTTTGAATCAACTCTCAAACACATGTTAAGCAACAAGGAAAAGCTGTTTGAAATGGCTAAACTCCTCTGAACGAAGGCTTTCAGTTTCGTTAAAGAAGCTTCCCGAAAAGCTTGGAGATCCTGGAAAATTTCTCTTTCCTTGTGTATTTCCAGGAATGGTTGAATGCTTTGCCCTCGCCGATCTTGGTGCAAGCATCAATCGATGCCTCATTCGATGGAAGAAACTTTCTCTTCCGGACCTTACTCCTACATGCATGACTCTCGAGCTTGCAGATCGTACAATATCCCGCCTACTTGGCATTGCCGAAGACGTATTCGTGAAAGTAGGAAAGTTCCATTTTCCAGCTGACTTTGTAGTTGTTGATTTCGATGCCGATCCACGGGTTCCTCTCATTGTTGGACGAGGATTCACGAGCGGGCGTGCTCTCATTGATGTATTTGAGCAAGAAATCACATTACGTGGGTAATGAAGTCTGTCACCTTTAACCTTGATCAAACTTGAGGTACTCCATGAAACTATGATTCGAGTCGGTTAACGAATAGATATCATTAATGTTGCTTCTGAAGAGTACTCTCAAGAAGTTCTTGGTTATGATCATAATTCTTCGAGTGATAATCTCACTCATTCATCTCAACCCATCATTGCCAATTCTACTCCTTCTCTCACTCCGTTTGAGGAAAGTGACTTCATCTTGGAAGAGATTGAAGCATACTTGTCTAGTGATTCGGTTTCATGGGAAATTGATCACGCTCCAATTGACATCGAGGGAGATATTCTTCTCATCGAGAAGATGCTCAATGATGATCCATCATCGCTCCCTCCTGTCGAGCTTCATAACAAGGAAGTCAAGTCAGTTGAGAAAATCGAAGAATTTCCGAAGTCGAACTTAAGGACTTACCACCTCATCTCGAGTATGCATTTCTTGAAAGTGATGATAAATTACCCTTCATTATTGCTCGAGATTTGAATAAAGATGAAAAGATTGCTCTCATAAAGGTCTTAAAGTCACACAAGCAAACAAATTGCTTGGAAACTCTCCGACATTAAGGGTATCAACCACCGAAGTTTTGTACTCACAAAATCTTGATGGAGGATGACTTCAAACCAGCAGTTCAACATCGGATAAGGGTGAATCCTAAGATTCATGAGGTTATCAAACAGAGGTTATCAAACTTCTTGATGCGGTTTAATTTACCCAATCTCGAGATAGTCCTTGGGTTACCAATTCACTATGTTCCTAAAAAGGGTGACATTACTGTTGTCACAAATGAAGAAAACGAGTTAATTCCAACTCGATTGGTTACGGGATGGCGGTTTGCATTGACTATCGTAAGTTGAATGACGCCACCCGAAAAGACCATTTTCCTCTACCCTTCATGGACCAAATGCTTGAGATTAGCAGGGAACGAATACTATTGTTTCCTTGATGGTTTCTCGGGTTATTTTCAGATCCCCATTGATCCACGGGATCAAGAAAAGACCACATTCACCTGCCCATACGGAACTTTTGCCTACTGACGTATGCCTTTTGGCCTATGTAATGCTCCTGGCACGTTCCAACGATGTATGATGGCAAATTTCCACGACATGATCGGGGAAACAATGGAGGTGTTTATGGATGACTTCTCGGTCATTGGGGACTCATTTCAAACATGTCTCTCCCATTTAGAAAAAATGCTCAAAAGGTGTGAAGACACCAATCTTTGTCTAAATTGGGAGAAGAGCCACTTTATGGTCAAAGAAGGCATTGTCCTTGGCCATAAGATTTCAAAAAATGGGATTGAGGTCGATAGAGCAAAAGTCGATGTTATTGCTAAATTGCCTCATCCTACTACCGTCAAAGGTATTAGGAGTTTTTTAGGTCTTGCCGGTTTTTATCGCAGATTCATACAAGATTTTTCTAAAATCGCCTACCTATGACCCATCTTCTTGAAAAAGATGCTCCTTTTATCTTCTCACCGAGTGCATCAAAGCTTTTGAAACATTAAAGAAAAAGCTTACTTAGGCACCCATTCTCGTTGCTCCCGACCGGGACTTGCCTTTTGAGCTCATGTGCGATGCAAGTGATTTTGCTATCGGTGCGGTCCTAGGGCAACGTTTAACCAAGCATTTTCAGCCTATCCACTACGCGAGTAAGACTATGATCGAAGCTCAAACCCATTACACCACCACAGAAAAAGAGCTATTAGCCGTGGTGTATGCGTTTGAGAAGTTTCGGCCATACTTAATCTTGACCAAATGTGTGGTGTATACGGATCACTTGGCTCTCAAATATCTCTTTGCAAAACAAGATGCAAAGCCGAGATTGCTTCGTTGGGTTCTCCTCCGCCAAGAATTTGATATCATTATACGTGATAAAAAGGAGTGAGAACCTAGTACTGCCGATCATCTGTCCCGATCAGAAAACCCACACCAAGATGTTTTCGAGAAAAAGGAAATAAATGAAACATTTCCTCTCGAGACACTCAATCGCGGTTACTTTTTGAGGAAACTCTACTACCCCATGGTTTGCCGACTTCGCAAATTACCATGCGGGTAACTTCATAGTGAAAGGAATGTCGACCCAACAAAAGAACAAATTCTTCAAAGATGTTAAACATTACTTCGGGACGACCCTACTTATTCAAAATCTGTGCGGATCAAGTCATCCGACGGTGTGTTTATGGACAGGAAGCTATGGACATTCTCAAAGCTTGCCATGCTTTGGACCACCGGGGCCATCATAGTCCAAATTACACCGCCAAAAGGTGTTTGATTCCAGGTTTTATTGGCCCACGATTTACAAGGATGCCCACGAATTTGTCAAAACACCGTGATGCTTGTCAACGTCAAGGAAATATCTCGCAAAGAAATGAAATGCCGCAAAACGCCATTCAAGTATGTGAGATCTTTGACATCTGGGGCATTGACTTTATGGGGCCATTTCCATCATCTCGAGGAAACAAATACATACTTGTGGTTGTTGACTATTTGTCAAAATGGGTTGAAGCGAAAGCTTTACCTACCAACGATGCCCGAGTTGTTGTGAAATTCTTAAAATCTCTTTTTGCTAGGTTTGGAACTCCGCGAGCTATAATTAGTGATCGTGGTACACATTTCGCAATGACCGTTTGATAGAGTCATGCAAAAGTATGGTGTAACTCACCGTCTCTCATCGCATACCACCCCCAAACACGTGGGCAAGTGGAAGTTTCCAACCGTGGTATTAAAAGAATTCTTGAAAGGACAGGAGGCGAAAACCGTGCATCCTGGTCGGATAAACTGGATGACGATGGGCCTTCGATGCGCTTATAAAACACCAATCGGGTGTACTTCATACAAGCTTGTATACGGAAAGGCATGTCATCTGCCGATTGAGCTTGAGCACAAAGCATACTAGGCCTTGAAACATGCCAACTTCGATATTCGACGGTGGTGATCACGCGAAAAGTTCAAATGAATGAATTAAATGAACTACATGATCAAGCATACGAGAACTCTTTGATCTACAAACAAAAGACAAAGAAGATTCATGACTCAAAAATCAAGAACCGCGTTTTCAACGTCGGTGATCGAGTCCTTCTTTTCAATTCAAGATTAAATATTTTCTCTGGAAAACTAAAATCCCGCTGGTCTAGACCATTCACCATCACTAAAGTATTTCCTTATGGAGCTATTGAGTTATCTCAACTCGATGGTCCAAATTTTAAAGTGAATGGTCATCGATTAAAGCACTATTTTGGAGAGGACATTCCACCCCGCTGGTTGTCCCATTTACAAACTTTCCTCAAGAACCAATGAATGCGGGGATCGAGTCAAGCTAGCGACTCGGTAATCAAAAATAGTAGCACACCATATGGGTTTTCACCCATATTTCTGACTTCTTTCTACTTTCTACCACCCTAGTGTGGGGAGTTGCCCATCACGTTATATATATAAGTTTCATTTAAAAAATGTGTGTATATACCAAAAATAAAATAATGCCCGTAATATTTCCTTTTTACGTTCTATGTTTTTCGCATAACAGCCGGTACTTAGAATATTGAGGGCAATATTCATTTCTAGTGTGGGGAGGAATTCTCACGAATTTTATCATGTAATTATACCACCCAATTCCCCATTTTTGGCCAAATTTTTTTTTGGAGTAAGTGTTTTCACTTACTCAAATTTTATCGATCCGCCATGTCTAATAGACTAAAGGATTGGCTAATCCAAGAGCAAACGGCTCTTGGTAAAGATATCTCAAATCCGTTGACGGCTTGCAATTTGCCCAAAATTGTATGGTGTTCAGCTCACCATATCTTTAATTAGTGAAGAGTTGGCTAGCCCGCAAGTTTATGGCTTGTGGTAAAGGCAGTTGGAAAACCATAATTGGTAATTGACTCACCAAAGATAATATTAATAATTTATCTAAGAGTTGGCTAGTCCAGAAGCAAACGGCTTTTGGTAAAGACTAATCAAATCCGTTTACAGCTTATGATTTGCTCAAAATCATTTGGTTATCATTGTGCCAAGGTTCTTGCTTGAACTAAAACAATTGGCTACTCCAGAAGTAATGGATTTTGGTAAAGAGATAAAATCCATTAAGGTTTTTCAAAAGATTGCCAGGGACTAGCAATATCTTAGTGTGGGGGATTGACGAGTGTGCAAATACTCATCATTTTTATACCTTTTAGTCTGCAAAAACATCTGAAAACACTCAGAAATGCATCAAAATGATAAAAATATCACAAATAAGTTTTTTATGTGTTTTAAATGCAAAAATACCAAAATCAGATGAAAAGCGTATCAAGTTTGCATAATTGGCAGTTTTAGTCCCCCAAGTTTCAAAAGTTGTCAAATATAGTCCCTGGTAAATCAAAATAAAGCAAAATGTTATTTAAAGTCCCTAGGGATTCTTGAGTTGTCAAAATTGGTCCTTGAAATTTAAAATTATAAAATGACAACTTTAGTCCCTAAAGTTTGAAAATTGTCAAATATAGTCCTTGGAAATTTAAAAAGTGAAAATAATCAAATGTGGTCCTTGTACTATTCATATATGGCATAATTGGTCCTTTTGATAACTTTGGAAAAGTTGCTAGTTCAGTCCCTCAAGATTGTCAAAATTGCAACTTTGGTCCTTGTGTATTAACTACAAAACCAACCGGACCCTTGTAATATTAATCCAATCCCAAACACCAAACCACGTAGCCCAATGCAACACACAAGCCCAACCCACACCACTTGAACCTTGACCCTTCACCCTTGAGCCAGTCCAAATCATTTTGACCCTGCCATTATCCCATTTTGAACCCTCACCCTATTATTAAAAACCTCGGTCAAACGATCAACGCCCGCCAAAACCGGATACACTTGTTTATCTCCCTCACCATGCCTGCAAACCAAAACCAGAGTGGTTTTACCACCTTTCCACCTCACCTAGCTACTCTACAGC
>OU343223.1:118389794-118522764 GCA_910596185.1 Chrysanthemum makinoi | reverse complement strand
GATTTGCTCAAAATCATTTGGTTATCGTTGTACCAAAGGTTCTTACTTGAACTAAAACAATTGGCTACTCCAGAAGTAATGGCTTTTGGTAAAGAGATGAAATCCATTAAATTTTCATAAATCATTGCTAGGGGTAGCAATATATCTTGAATGTGGGGATTGATGAGTGTCTAATCTTCCATCGTTTTATCTTTCATTTAGAATGCAAAAACATCACGAAAACACTGAAATGCTTCAAAATGATAAAAATATACAAAAAGTGTTTTATATGTTTTAAATGCAAAAACAATAAAAATCTGGTGAAAAAGCATTATCAAGTTTGCATAATTGTGCGATTTTAGTCCCCGAGTTATAAAAGTTGTCCAAAGTAAGTCCACTAGTAATTCAAAAACTTTGTAAAATATCATTTTAGGTCCTTGAGATTCAAAAGGATTGTCCAAAACAAATCCTTTAAAAGTTCAAAATCACAAATGACAACTTGGTCCACTTAAGCTTTTGAAAAATATCAATAATAGTCTTCACTTGGTTAATTTAAAAGTGAAAACCTATCAAATATTAACCTTGTACTATTAAAAAAATGACAAAATGGTCCTTTTGATAACTTTTAAGGAATTTACATCTTTAGTCCCTAAAAATCCAAAAATTACATATTAGGTCCTCAAAGTTTTAAAATAGTAAATTATATACTTTTGGTCCGTGTAACATTGTTTTAATGGCAAGGTTTGGTCCCTCAAAGAAGTTTGGAAAGATGATAATCGGATCCCTCAGTTTGGCGAATTACACTTTTAGTCCTTGGGCCTTTTTAATACTTAAAACCAAATGGACCCTTGATTATTATTATCTCAAACCAAATCAATCATAACTTATTTCGGGCCCATACCACCTTGATCAAAGCCAACTGACCCGGTGTTTAAAAGCAGATAAGCCCAAACGCCCTTTGTTAACCATCTTCAGGCAGACACTGTATCCAAAACCCCCTCCATCCGCTTTCGATACCACTTTTCCACACTACCTCCTAACACACGTATACCAACTCCTTTACCTCCACATCAACAAAACCCCAATTGCTAAAACCTATCTATCCATTAAAAAACTTTTCCATGAATAGACAAATGTCGATTCGAGATGATTTCAAGAGTAGAAGTCAAGTGGGAATTGATCAGGGAGATGGACAAGGATGAGATTGAAATCAATAAATATCAAGAGAGATCTTGAGTGTAGAAAAACAAGTAGAGTAGCTTAGTGTAGCTTAATTTAGCTTATCTCGTTTTTTAAATAATTTAAGTTTATAGTTTATGTTTAAGCTTTCAAATGCTTTGAAATCTAATTTCAGTATAATAAAAACTTACCTTCGGTTTCAATTCGATTCTTATAAACAAATTCAGTTTTTGCTTATTTCTAGTTCAAATTCTCAAATTAAGCAAATGTTGTTAAAAGTTGTTGTTAATGATTCTTAAGCTCTTATAAGCTCATGACAAAGCTTATAAGCTCTTAGAATCCTTAAAAAAAGATTTTACTTAATAAATCCAAAATCACCAAAAATACCTATAAATTAGTGGAAAATAAAAATCATATGGAGAAATGATCAAGACAATGATGCAGTGTTGATTTTGGATTAATGTTGGTTTAAAGCTCTTGGAAGCATTAGGATTAATCCTCAGTCCTTGGTTCCTTGTTTACATTTGAATTCCAAATTGTAAGTTATTTCTTGGAAATTTGCATATTATAGTTAAAGTGCTTAATATCTGTTAATGTTAGCTTAATCTTATTTAAAAACAGTTAATATAAAGTTTTTAATCATTTGTATGGTCTTAATTAGTGGAAACCTTTGAAAAGCTTCAAAACAGTCAAGTAGAGGAATGTTTGGATTTGCTATCACATTTGATGTTCAAAGCAGTTGTGATCTCATTGTCAGTTGGTACATGTTCTATTAGTTCAATATAGTCAATATAAGTCATAAAAACTAGTCCTAGTTAGTAAAAAGTCAAAATTCCAAATCCTATGCTTTAACAGTTCCTTGTTGGAATGTTGAAGTTGCCAAATTCATAGAATTAGCTTAAAACTTGTAAACATAGCTTAAATAAGTCTTATAATAGCTTATTACATCTTATTCAGTCTATAGATTTAATCCTAAGTTCATATTAGTCAAACCTTTAGTGTAATATTAAAAGTCAAATTTTCATATAGTCGTTTTTGAATAAAAAGTATAATTTTATATAGGATTAAATATTAGGATTTAGCCTAAATACTTTTGGCATAATAATTAAGTAGCTAAAGAAAAATATAAAAATACTAGCTTACTCTTAATTAGTTCATAGGTAGCTTATTTTGTAGCTTCTTTTGACCCCTTAGCGAAAAGCTCCCATTACATTTGATGAGCTACCCAGTTTAATAAGCTCTCACGAGCTTATTGATGATCTCGGCTTATGTACTTTAGTTTTTGAGTAGGCCACCTAGCTATCTAAAGGTTCCAAGTTTATTTTTTCTAATTTTAGCTTATTTAATAAGCTACGAAAGTACTTATTGTTTTGTATATTTCATATAGTACCTTGAGCATACAGATTTTCCAAGCTTTTCATAAGCTCACTATAAGCTCATTAGTGAACTCCAATATTAAAGATTTAGCTTTTAGATAGCCGGTGGTTAGCTAGTTAGTTCCAATGTTCCTTTTCATTTATTAGCTTATTTAAGTGCTTAATATTACGCTAGAAGTTGCTTAGAAAATTATTATTAATCTGTTTAATCGGTTAACTTAATGCTTATTTGGACTTGGTTAGTGCTTATTTCTTAGTAATAATGCTTATTCAGTTTGTTCTATTAGCTTATTATCTGTTTCTAGCTTATTTTCAGTTAACATGTTGCTTATTTTCTAGCTCATAAACCAAATTGGCTTATCTTGTGCTTATTCTCATTTTCACCCTTGTTGAGATTATAAGCTCAATCTGAGCTTATTGTTAGTTTTAGAAAAAGTTTTAGTTTTAGAAAGTGCTTATTTTAGTTTACTTAATAAGTTGCAAAAAATTCCAAAATAAAATGTTTTACAAAAGGGAGTGAACACAGGGACCTCTCCTTATAGAGGTGATAGTGGTACACGTAAACCGGTTGCCCTTGGACTTTTCTCGTCATAATCTTGCACTATCAATTTCTTATATCGTTTTCCACAAAAGCTTAGCGTAGCTTTTAGCTTATTTCCAGCTTATTTAGATCTGATTTTTCATCCTTTTCAATTTTCTTAAGTCAGTATTGTTATAAAGTATTTTACAAAAAGTTTTGATTTTTCTCATTAGTTTTAGTATTTTTAAACATTTAATTAGTGTTTTATAGTAATTAATTCATAATAAAAAATATAAAAGTCTAAAAATATAAATCTTTTTCTAAAATTTTATTTTGTCATATAGTGCGTAATAAAAATTAGTTTTACAATAAGGCCTTTTATTTCAATAATTTTACGTTTTGTTTTAAAACCGGCATCATTTTTGTAAATGCTTTCGTTTCCATTTTAAGTAATGTTTTAGAATAATTTAAGGTTACGTTTTAGTTAAAATAGTTTATTTAAGTTATTTTGTTTTATAAAATCACAAAACATCATTGTAAAAATAGTGATAGCGTTTATTTAATATATTTTAACTTTTCATTTCTTTTTAATTTGCATTTAAGTCATGTTTGTAAATCTTTTCTTTAGGTAATTATCAAATAAAACCTTCCTGATCACTATCCTTAGTGATCATTCTATCATCGGAAGTTGTTTAAACACCAATTCATCCTCCGTGGGACTTAACGACCGAGAATACACTATATTCCTCGATCTTAATTGCATTGGTTACAGTATTTGACTTTTATGGTTGACCATTCAAAGTGGTTGACTAATAAAAGATGAAGCTGCTGAGGAGAATCAACCACACTATTACTCATTTTCGAAAAGTATTGAAACTTTATGTATCCAAAATTTTAACGAAATTTGGATAACACAAATTTATTATATACCACCAATGCATTGTACCACAAAGTCACTTGAGCTCATACAAAATCCAACTAATCGAGTAATATGATCATGTACACCCAACATGTATGATCATGTGAATCAATGCACACTTAAGTGTTACAAGATCAGTATCCAACGTCATATTCCATGCGTATGTTTGGGCTCATATGAACATCCTAAAGCCCACGATATCACTAGCATACCCAATAGTACTCCACGCCCACTTGGTCAAAATATTCACGATCCATTCCACACACCCTAATATCTCGTGGTATTTAAGACTTGTATATCACACCTAACCCTAATCATCTCTCAAACCCTAAAATCTCTCTCAATAATCCACCTCCCTTCTCCCATTTTCTCTCTCAAATCTGCCTAAAACAAATCTACTCTCATCACCAATAATTCAACAAATCTGATTCACATAATCATACCTTAAGACCGAATACCTTCATCTTGTATACACCACAGGGATGGTGTCAAGACAGCTTCTTGTCAAAATTAGATACACACCGAGGTGGATTCGTCTTCAAGGCTCTTTTCCAAAAACAAGGGTCTCGGGTAGGTGATTTTTCTTTTGTTATGAGAGTCGTTTTGACCGAACCAAGACAAGATGGTAACACATATGTTATTAATCTTGTCTTATGTGTCGTATATTTCATGAAGCATAAAAAATCAGTGATGAATTAATTTTCATGATATGGACTTTAAAAGTCTGATATTCTTTTGAATAGCGAAAAAATCACGATATTCCTTTTACTTTTGTTGATTAAATTTGAGTCAAGGTCTAGGAAATATGTTGGAGATGGGATTGAAGGAGTTGGGTAGGATAGATTAGATGAGTTTATGGAGATGGATTTTTGGATGCTGTTTTTTTCACTTGCGCATGTTATTCATTCTTTCATATGTTGGAGATGTATATGAACTGAGGTCAAGAAGTTGTTAGTTAAATGGTAGTTGTTTAGTGGTCAGGTCCAGTTTTGATTTATGTAATGTTGTTGAGGTCGTGGTCTTGTTTCATTCTTCTTCTTCATTGTAAGTAAGCTAGGTCTAGTAACATGCATTAAGTACACAAGTCGCTAGATCTATTATCAAGTCGCTAGGTCTATTAAATTGCTAGGTTCGTTATCAAGTCGCTAGTCATTTTTAGCCAAGTCGCTAATAATTTTGGTCAAGTCGCTACCACTTTACGTAACCACTCACTTGTCATTCAATAATGACAAGTCGTTATCACCGGTTAACAAGTTCTATGACTTGTAAGTACAAGTCGCTACTTACCATACAATGCATCACGGACATTTGTTTACAAATCGCTCGCTAGCAAGAACAAACCATTTTTCGAATAGCATCAAACCCGAAAAATAGCATAAAAAGCGCTTCTTTGACCCAGTTTGACCACATAAATATGTTACCGAGAAAAAGTACCGGTTTGACAACAAATATAGACCAAAGCGACCACTTAGAATACACGATATGATTGACCACAAATATAACAGCTTTGGTAAAAAGAATGTCTAAAAACATGATATATGTTGTTTGGACCAAAAGACACAAAGACAGAGATATAAACTTTAAACTATGTAATGACCAAGACATATTTTGACCAAAGTGAATACATCACAAAACATTATTGAAGTAGTTTAACAAAGATAACAAAGTGAAAACCACATTTAACCACGTCACGAACCATTCAAATCAAGCACAACACAAAAACCATGATGTGAAACCACACAAATCAACACAACACAAAAACCTTGGCTCTGGTACCATTTGTAGGATCGATATATTATTGTGTTTATGATTCGAGTGGTCTTGGATGATCAATACATGATTGCCATATTTGAGAGAGAAAGATAGAGGGTGTTCTTGCTAGAGACTTGGTTTACACAATGAAAGGTTAGATTAAATGAGAGCACCACCCCTTCCATGGATGGAAGGGTATTTTATCTCTGAACACAACGACCTCCTATCGCCTGTGGATGGTATCACGGTGGGTAAAGACCGTCCTTCCTCCACGGTGTTACACTACGCTAAACTAAACTAATAACTAACTAATAAACTAATAAATAACGTAAATACCGAAACGTCTAGTAGCTAACATATACTAGACCTTAATTGGGGGTGACCGACACTTTATCATGGAATTTCCAATTCCTAACAGGCAGGATGTTAGTAAGCTATCTGGTGATGAATTCTTCGCACGCATCTAATAATACGACTCTGAGTCTAACTTAAAGACTCGTAAATAAAGAAAAGTGTTCTTTTGGAAGACAACCCGAATTATCTCTTTCTTTTGTTTTATTTCCTTTCGTTGGGTTTTGTGTTTTCTAACCATTTTGCGAGGAATCAATGAAGTAATTCTTGCTTTGCTGATTCTTGATCTAAGAGTTACGGTAACTCATCTTGGTGATTGCCGTAACCAACATTTTAGCGAGGAATTCTTGGCGCATTACCAACTACGGCGTAATACCATTTCAATGGCTACGTAACCATTCGCAGCTCATTCCGGTTTTGCAAGTTACGGTAACTCTCTTATTGGAGTTACTGACGTAACTCTCCTACTTTAATTCTTTCATTTTAAAACACAGTAACCTTGTATTAGTTTTTAAATGAACTTTGTGGGTGTGTTCCTGTAAACCCTCACGAGACTTCACTCGTCCACTTTGGACACCAAGTGGTTTAAAAGGCTTGTTGCATTCGCTAAATGCAACCGTGATTCCTACGAAAGTGAATTAGGTTTATTTTTCATTTTTCTTTTTTCTTTTTAGAATTATGCTTGTCGATTGTTGATTTCGAGGATTGAAGTTTGCTCATGGCGCTTTACGAAGGCACGATCCTTTCTCGTGGGCATTCTTCTTTTGGAGCAAATTTCGGGAAGTTCTGCTCTAATTCTACCTTTCTCTTCACCTTTATTTTAATGCCTAGTACAAATAGGACTTTGTACAATTCAAGTGGGGGACGGGATTAGAATTATCTCGTGAACTTTATTTAAGCCCAGTTTTCTAGTTTATTTTGAAAAATTATGCCATTTTTAAAATTTTGACATGTTTTTCCAAACCTAACTAGATTAGACCTTAGCCGAGCACATACAACCTTTGATATTACATGGTGAGATTAGCCTTATCCGTTTCCTATATTTTACCCCAAATCCACCAAATTATGAGTGTGCCGGTAGCTTGTAAACTTTAGAACTTGGCCTTTGCATCATTTCGAGACCATAGATGAGGTATGTTGAGTTAGCTCGATGTATTTGGACTTTTCAGTTTTAGAAGGCAGTATTATAGGATTATCACCCAAAAAACCTACCATTGTGAGTCTATCGATTAGTCACCTCGACTTTTCGACCCCATGTGAAACCCTTTTGTTGCACTCCCCTTTAGTGCAAGATACCCCTAGATACACCCTTCCGAGCCATTCCTTTCATTTTGTCAACCCAATATATTGTTTCGTTACACTTATACACCTTAGCCTACCTGTAGTCTTTATTTGTAATTGGGAAGTCATCATTTGCCTAAGTTCAAGGTTCGAGTGGAAAGGTTTGGAAATCACGCTTTCATCGACAACAATTATGAAGATCATTGAAGACCCCCCGAATTCCCATTGTTCATCTCAAGTGGGGGGATGTTATGTTATTAGTTATGAAAAAAAAAATAGTTGATTCAATTTTGTAAAGTGCAATGTTATAAGCACTATAGTATGAGCTTTATTGTTTAGTATCGAGGAGGCCACCTCGGTCACATTTGAAGATTGGAGTTGAAGTAATACCAACTGAAGAAGAAAAGGTAGTGTGCCCATCACGACGTCCTCTAATGACACATCTGCCTTGCATTTCATGATCCGGTCTCTAGACTTCTAAACTTGAACTTTGGGCGGACGGTAAGTGGTGATGACTTAGTTATAGATATAGACTACCTGCTTGTTTTTCATTTTACACCAATTATACATCCCATGTCTTATCCTACCCTTTAGTCATGAAGCATGTCTAGGTGATGCAGCGAGCAATCTTTGGTGTCTTGGCCATGGATTTGGTCATGTATCATTGATTTTGTCCACTTCGCCGTGACATGTTAGTAATGACGAGTCACCCCTTAACCTTTGTCGTGTCTACCCATATTGCCTTCGAGAATTGTTTAGCCCTTAACTCTAGTGGTGGAGATTTGTGTAACCGCCAAGCTTATGATAGAATACATGCTATGACTGTGCGATTGAGTGATCACCCCGAAATTGACACATAGAATAGTTGAGAAATTTGAGTGTTTGTTCCCCTTTCGCGAGGTGTTCGGCTTTGTTTTATTCTAGCATAAGGGATTTGTAAACTCATATTTTCCAGGTTTTGGAAGATATCTTTTTAGGAATCTATCTAATAAGGTCTACTTGAGGGCAAGTATAGTTCAAATGGGGGGATATTTGATAACATCAAATAGTCCTGATTATTAAGTGTCAATTTCCCCCGTTAATGCTCGTTATTTATATCATTTATATGGATTTACGCTTGTTTTCCATTGTTTTACACTTTCAGGTAAATTGCGAGCATTAGAGCTAATGAGACGCGGAAATGGAAACTTTACTAAGGATTTATCACAATATGCTTATTTTGAAGAGGTTACGGCGTAACTCGTCTCTCACATTACGCCGTAACTATTGCGTGACCCTGAAGTCCAACTCATCAAGAGGTTACGGCGTAACTCCTTCCAAAGATTACGCCGTAACTCTATTAGGTCAAAAGAGGTTTCACGCCGTAACTACTGCATCATTTACGACGTAACTTGGTTTATTGAAGACTACGGCGTAACTACTTACTAGGTTACGCCAGTAACTTCAGATCTAGTGCATTTACGGAGGTTACGGCGTAACTCATCTTTTGGTTACGCCGTAACTCAGACCAGGCCTATAAATACCCCACGAATTCCAGCATTTCTATTCATTCCATTCCACACACAATACTCTGAGAACGTGGAAAAAGCTCTAGGAGGTCTAGGGAAGCATACAGAGCTGTTTCCAAGAGAGAAGTCACACCATTACGATAAGCTTTAGCGTTTATTATTTCTTTTACTTTCAATTCATGTATTTCGTACCTTTGAATATTGAATTGATGTGCATGATTAATATGATCGGCTAAGCACCCTTTGGTGCTAGCCTAGTTATGATTCCTTAATTGTTGTGTTTACGTTTACCTTTACTTCCGTACAATTATTTCTAAGTGTATGCATGCATAGTTCTTTGGTAGTTACCCTTGTTTCGGTAGTTTTGAATGGCGGCAGAGGCCAATTTCCTAGGAGATATGACTGACCCTAGGTGAGCGGACTGAGACGGGAAGGGTAAGATATGACCAACGGACGACCCTTTCTACTTGTGCGATTTGACCAACTGATCACCTATCGTTTGGATGAACTTAAGAATTGGGGGGGAGGGTGTAGTGTCTAAGTTCCTAACGGCTGGGCACTCACTATTTAGAATCTAGCATGTAGCGGTACTTAATGACTTGGCTTAGGGGACCAGGAACAACAGGACTTATGACGGTGCGCCTGATTTCTACTGTGGTGGCATCTTTGCTGATAGGTTAGGGCGAATTGACCAAATGTTGTCCTCTCGAATTTGACCTCACCTGAAGTAATTGGAAGTAGGTAGACGTAGACATAACGTTAGGAGGATTGACTAGGTTAGCACCACTATTCCTCTATTGATTTCCTTTCTACCATTTAATTGCTTTTATATTCTGCATTCGTAGTTTAATTAATTAAAACCATATCAAACCATTTATATTTTGTGACAATTAGACTTAGTAATTATCCGACACACATAGCTCTTGGGACGACCTCGGCTTTACCATTTACTACACTACACACGACCGGGTACACTGCCCGTTAGTGCATTAGGGTAGACCATAGGTATAGCGAGACACTATAAATATTAAGACCTGGTCAGTAAAACCTGCATCAACGGTCGTTAACTTGACCTGCTCCAACAGGTTAAGCAGGTCACCGGTACACACAATAGCACGAATTCAAAAGGTTGGTGTCAAGTTGAGAAAAAAAAATAATAGGCAACATACAATGACAAAAAGTGGCAAGTATGATGCCTTTTTATGCAAATAACCCTTTTGGAATTAGATTAACGTAAAAATGTATGTGAATTATCAAGATTTTCATGTATTGAATCGCGCGAAAAACGATATAAAAACTTCGTAAAAAGTATACATTGTTAGAGCATATACAATGCATCAAGTCTTTAAAGACTTGATGCATTTAATGCTACACACATTTTGTTACTAAAGCTTTTAGCAAAGACTTGGAGTTCACCAAGTCTTTCCAAAAAGCTTTACAAAAAGCTTTTGATGCAATGATAAAAACCATCCTCAAAGGCTTTTTGTAATAGTGAAAAGCTTTTAGTTGCTTGACCCATTGGAGATGCTCTTAGATCTCTATTGAAAGATAATTTTATTCTTGTTGCAATGGTTTAAATATTTTCACCTTACGATTAACGATTTGTGATTTAATTTTAGCTAAAAATGATCAAAATGTTTTGATTCATGTATGAATCACATAGCTCCTAAAAATTAAGAGTAAACAAAATAAACATGAAAAGACAACACAAGAGTACATATACAAAACCATATAGTAACAGTCTTAATGACGAACCTCTTGGTAGATTCCTAGATGTATTTATTTTATTTTCTATACTCGCCCAAAGTTTCAAGAAAATATTTATACACATGGTCTTGACCTTGATATCTCATCTGCAAGCAAAAACCGTGTTCGATATAAATTTTCCAACGTAAAGTTATCATTTCGAACCACTTTTTTCTTCAATTGTGTTGCTACTACCTTTATTTTGTTTACAAAAAGAACGACATCTTCGTTACTTCTCAAAGGCTTCTTAACATAATGTTTTTCATCCGCTTGTGAGAAGGTGATCTAAAAATCTTCCAACAAACCTCTAGCATCAACCTCTTATTTAAACAAAACTGAATCATAAGTCTTAATTATATTTCAGAATAACAACCATTACTTTTGTTCGGCCTAAGGCTTTTGTTACCTTAAACGTGAAAAACTTAATGAACACACGGATAATGACTATCCATACACTTACAATTACGAACTTTCAATTTTACCGAAAGCTAATTCGGCTATCGACAGGGATGCTACATTCTAACAACTCACAACATAGTAATCAACGGATTTCCACATCCTAGAAAAAGTAGAGAGTACAAACACCAAATCTACTCATCAATTAACTCACAATTCAATTCAATTCAATTTAAATAAACTATCATTACCAAAACATATATCTCAACATAAACTACAATCTAAACTCTTACTAAGAACAACACCATTAATAACGTATAACTTATAACTTTTTTTTTCCTCAAATTATTAAGTTGTTACTTTGTTCCCTCCAAAGAAGACAATAAAAACCAATAATAGATTGGATTGTTAATGAATTAAAAACCAATAATAGATTGGATTGTTAATGAATATATTATATTTATAGAACATCGGACGAAAATTAAACTACACTAATTATCAACATAACTCATTATATAGAATGTTTCTATGATAGTACTTCCTCGTCTCAATTTAATTGTCAGGAAAGAGAAATCACAAAGTTTAATAAAAGTGGGTCACTTTAATTTTTAACCACACGAATAGAATATTCCTTCTTTAGATTCTCTAGTTTTTACTAAAAAAGGAAAGTGGACAATCTTTTTGAGACATCCAAAAATGGAAATATGGACAATTAAATTGAGACGGAGGAGCACATTATTTCCCAACAGACGATTATAACTCTCTCTCTCTAAATTTTTTTTTTCTCCAACCTCTCTCTAAACTTATTAACCCAACCGAACATCTTTTTCCGGCGGTCGGTTTTGGCCGGCCGCCTGGACCTCCTTCTTCCATCTTTTGTACTTTTCTTTTCCCACAATAAAAGCCTTACTCACAGATCCGTCATCTCTCATCTTCATGCATTGCGCTTGTGTCGTTGCCGCCACCGCTGTCTTCTGCTCAGATCTGTTACCATCCGGTCTCTTCTACAGATCTGTTGTGGTCCGTCATCGATAACTCGCTGCTGCCTTGGGTTTTGACTTTAGATCTGTTTGGTTTAGGTCTGGCTCCTTTAAGGATGCTTAGTTTTATCTTCTATGTAAGTTTTATGTATTTTATGTACTTTTGTCAAGCTACATCTTCATATGGTTGTGTCTACCAAAAGCTCACCTTGGTGATTCCCCCACCCTTGTATGGTGTTGATGTAGTCTGTCACAACTATTATGGTGTATGTCTTGTTTTGGCTTAACTTGTTACCTCGTGTATTTTGTTTGGCAAGTCGGTTTCGATTTTGCCCATTATGTTCGATGTAACCTGTTGTGTTCAAATTTCCTCCATTTGTGAGGTGTGAAATGAAGTCTTTGTTCAAAAAAAATTGAGGCGGAGGAGTATATTGCAAACTTATAACCTCTTGATATCAATAATATAAAGCAAATAATCATCTCACCCTCTTGATTGCTCCAGAGTACAACATAGCCATTAATTTATCAGCACAGTTAAAAAAAACCCATAGTGGGAATTTTTCATTTAAAAAAAATCAATTCATACCTTATTTAGTAATATTTTTAAATAATTCATTTTTTTTTAAAAAATTTTTATAAAAATTAATTCAAATTATTTCCTTATATATCTAAAAAAGTATGAAAAAACGTTTTTGAATCCATGTGGAAAAAAAACCCGAAAATACACATGGGCCTCATTGATATTTTTCCTAATTGATACCCAAAAGTGTAACTTAAAAAAAAAGGAGTCACTCATCACCCACATTCACCCTCATTCATTCTTAATTACCTTCACAGTTGCTATACTCACAAATACACAATCAACATCAATCTCAGAAACCCTAAGGCTGCCCCCAGTAAAGGGATTCAATCCCCCTCATTTTCCCTGCCACGTCAGCTTTCTCTCTCCAGCGACCTTCAGGCGATTAGGTGCCCCAGTAAGGGCGACCAAGTTCTTTTTTTTTTTTTTTTTTTTTTTTTTAAACATTTTTAACACAAAATAAAATTTCATTAATAATTAAAACGTTACATAATAATTCAAATAAAATTAAAACATTACGACAATACAACGACTAAACTAGTTTTGATTTTGACGATGCCAAATATCTTCCACCAAATCGGCTTTGAGGCTAAGATGAGCTGTTCTATTGCATATCTCCTTGGTAATTTCCAACGATTCCACATGCGTTCTTATGGGATCATAAGAACGGTGTTGCTCTGTTGGAAAGAATATGGGAGATAATATGTCACTTTGACCATATATGTTTGCTACTGTAGGAAATAAGGTGAACGATCGGTTATATCTCGGACAATTCGTGTGAATAGTCGTCGGCTCATACGGAAACGATCATGGAATGCTGTATCGCCGTATGTTGGGGTCTCGCTGAAGTAAGCATCCACTAAACGGTTATGAGCACCCAAACGATCCCTAGTAACAGTGTTTCGTGAGAGTTTTTGTGAGGCTTGAAAAGCCTCCCAACACTCTTCCGCATACATCATAAACTCGGTACTGGCTTCATTTTCATCATCCGATGACGAATCCACAATGAATAGCTCGTAAGAATTAAAACTCATAGTGTGGAAAGAATATAGAGAATGTGTGAAATGAGATTTGTGAGTTTAGTGTGTAAATATGTTGTGTATTTATAGGGTAGTTTAGTAGGGTTTTTTTTAAGCCAAACGGTAGGATTTTTTTTTTTTTTTTTCATATGCAACGGATACAACAATAAAACTCGATCTTCTTGGGCGATTGATTTGCTAATCTTGGGACGCGATCGAATGTCTTCCACAACAACACAATCGATATGAAATCGATCGCCAGATAGCTCGAACGAGTGTGAATCGCCTCTATTGGGGCTAGCCTAACTCTTTCCTAAAACAATAAAATCACCTTATCCTAAAATCGTAGCTATTCCACATGAAATCCTAACACCACACTATTCCACCTTAAACCCTAGCTTGACATGATTTTTAATTAGTCAATGATATAATCAACTGGGTAATAGATGATGACGTTGTTTTTGGTTATTATTCATATTCACTGTTATGCCGATTTGATCATTTGAAGGTAAAAAGTGTTTACATATAAAATCTCAAATTACCCCTTTTTTTTATAGCAGGTTTTCAATCTTTATGGTTTTATACTTTATGATCATTTAATGGTTTTTGTAACTTAATTTTAGCTTATTTTGGTTTTGGGTTTATTGTCATTAGCTTTTAAGGTTTAGGGAATTGATTTTTGGGAATTTGGGGATGTTAATGATTGTTGTGTTGAGGTGATTGATACACGGAAGCTGAAATGTGATTTGCGTTGGAATGGTGTTTGGTGATTGCTGAGAATTTGTGTTTGTTTTTTAAGAGTTTTAGGTTGGAAGTTGTTGCGTAGGTTTAGAAATATTTGAATAAAGATTACTATTCTAGCAAGTTGGTTGCAGAACTACTTTTATAACACTATTCTGCAATGGTCGCCATTGCAGAACCACCTGGGGTGAGAAGGGTAGACCAACCCTAAGTATGGTCGCCATTATGATCAGCCTAAGATGCAAGCAAGTATATCATTATTATATAAAGAATATCAACAGAACAAAAAAAAAACTTGGGAAATGGAAAATGTTACAAAATTTCAGTGTTTGTCTTTTCTCATTCTTGGTTTTTTTCTAATTCACTCCAAATAAATAGATGTTACAAATGTTGTAGTCCCAAATACATCACCAAAAGAACCAATCTTAAACTTTGTTACTTTAAATTTAACCAACAGTTGTTGCCAATGTTACAGTTTCAGAATCTTGCCTTACTTCAACATCGTCAGTTTTTACTGCTTCATCACCATTAGCCAGCTTGTTGTCCGGCAAAGATCCCTTTTCGGTCTCAAAGCGAACCAATAACCTTTCCAACAACTCCTGACAGTCGATTGCTGTCACCATCACAGATAAGCTAGACCGCCCTTTCCAGCAACCAATGGCAATTGTTGATTTATCTACTCTAGGCGGATCTGATAACCCCTCATTACCTGCGATGCAACAAACAACGAAATAATGAGGATTGAGAGTATGCCTTAGAGGTGCTATTTCATTTCATATCATACATTCATATACAAATCGGTCATTAACAAAAATGAGTCACATGGGTTGATCGGGTCAAAACGTAAAAAATCCTTAACTTAGTTCAAATGCTTTACTTATCCCATTCGAACAATAAAATACTTCTTAAAAGACAAAAATAAATGGCAGGTCATCGACACTGCTTGTACTTATCCCATTCAAACCCCAAACATATTTATCCGACCTGGACATATTGTGAACCGCAACAAGACCAGCCCGAACCCTAAGCATGGATAGAACTTGAACAATGACAATTTGTTTATAAAACAAACCTTGGTTTAGAACCACGACACAGCAGCCCAACGCAAGAGTTGCAACCTTTTCACGAAATCCATCATCAACTAGATCTGGGAATTTGATGGATTTGTATTGCAGTAAATGCTTAAAATCCACTGGAGATGCACAAGCTATCTGTTTGGTCATATGTGGAAGAAGCAATGGCAAACCTTCTGAAGATATTCTGAATACACAAGGTGTGGAAGTGCCTTCTCTCGATGTTTGCCTTTCCTGGATTAAAAGCCAAAATAACCTCATAAATTTTACACTAGCAATTTCAACGTACAGCATTGAATTTAATGAGAAAGACCTATATGTAGCAATTTCAACGAATTTACTTATAATGAGTAGATTCCGGGAACGGGTCAGACAAAAAGACAACAGTTAAAAAAAATGAGGAAGATGAGCTGGATGGGTAGAAAAAAAAAATTTGGATCATATTTAACAAGTTACTTCTAGAGATTAAGTTTTTGGACATGTAGTGTTCCGGGTCAACCCGGCATTGACCACCTTGTATCAGCTCATACAGCATTGAATTTAATTAGAAAGACCTATATGTAGCAATTTAAACGAATTTACTTATAATGAGTAGATTCCGGGAACGGGTCAGACAAAAAGACAACAGTTAAAAAAGATGAGGAAGATGAGCTGGATGGGTAGAAAAAAAAAATTGGATCATATTTAACAAGTTACTCCTAGAGATTAAATTTTTGGACATGTAGTGTTCCGGGTCAACCCGGCATTGACCACCTTGTATCAGCTCATAGTGAAAAGTACATGTTTTGATCTAAACCTGTTTGACTCTATACCCACCCCGCTCATCTTAAAAACTAGAAAAATCGACACGAGAAACTTACAAACATCTTTAAACCAATAGAAGTTATCTTGAGTTGCTCGCCACCTAAGAAGTTGAGTTCCACCACGCTCTTGACAGATTCTGACATATAATAAATTCTCTTCACGTGATTGGTATCACTATTTCTTGTAAGAAGGCGATTACTAAAAGGAAACGAATCATGAATCCCATAGAATTCCTTGATATTAGTGAGTATCGCATCATCCTTGAAGAAAACAACAGGGTCAACCCCATACCACTTGCCTTGAACCTGCAACTTTCTCTTGTCATTAGCCTTTGCTGCGCGAGAGTTTACTTTATTTGACTCTGGCTCAGATCCTTTGAGTTTTTTACTTGGATTCGTGTCCAAGAAAGCTTCATCAGATTCATTATCAACTACGCCAGATGCTTTTGCAGGTTCTTCATTTGTCACATCTACATCCATTTCATTAGCATCTTTTTCCAAGGCAACTTCTACTTGTTTGACCTTTTCATCAGAATCAGATTGTTTGTTGGACTTTGTCTGCAAGACTGCACAATGAAGAAAAACATAACAATTTCTTTAGTGATTTTTTAGCTACAAAGCAGAGTAAATATTGCTACCCATTTACTTATAAATGAGATCAGTGGGGGTTATGTTCTATCTGTGACTGTAATGGATAAAATAGAACTAAAACAAATATATACTTAAACAGTGTGATGGGTCTAAAGGGTATTTTTAGGGTACTTTTACTGCATAACTGTCATTATATTATTAGAAAATATATTACTATTTAGAGTAGGGATCCAGTGAGAATATTAATTAAAATTAGAAGTATACGAGATTTGGATGCATGAGTCCAGGTAAAATTACAGGTGTAGATTGCTTTATACATAAGATTGAAGACATTAAAAACTGTCGTTGCTGTGTTGGTTTTTAAGGGTAGATTAATGTTGGAAAGTTATGGGAACACAGAAATCACCTGGCAAAGGAGCTATCTTCTGCAAAACAGCAATAAAAAAGGCTCCAGTGTTTTGGTCATGAGGGACTATACGCATGCAACGCTCTAATGGGAGAGATGAAACTTCGGATACCAAAACATCAGCTGGTTCACCCTCTTCAACTATTTCTCCAGCTGTTATTTTCTGATCACTATCGGGTGTGTCTACATGGACTTGTCCAGAAGGAAACATACTCGGAACGATACCAGATCTTCCGTGTTTACAAGCATCTTTGTGAGAAGCTAACCACACACCTTTGTCTCGAACCTGCACCTCCAATGAAGGTCAACAATGATAATGCAGAATTGCAGATCATAGGATATTCCACTTGACAACCAACATTCGTATATGATTATGTATTAGGGTAGTAGTTTTTTTATTTTGTGCTAGGATACTATTAAATTTATATTATTATTACATAATAACGAAAAACATTTAAACTCGTATTTTATTTTACACATTTATCATACAGTCAAATTTTCGTCAGCACTTGTTCCAGACCGACGAGTATTTACTACAATTTAAAGAGTTTCTTCACCATAGGAGCGGTTCTTCATTTACTGACTTAGATATCTAATAACACTTTACCTGACATAACTTAATGGAAAACTAAAACAGGCCATACGAATCATGCACTGTATGGATATCATATGTTATTTATTTTCTGCACAGCGGTATTATGATTTATGAATTGAGCTTTGATTTTTACATAATGAGAATCATCTTCATTGTTATTTCATAACTCTTGGCAATATTCACTGGTATCCAAACTTAAGCACTGGTTTACCAAATCGTACACGACTACATGTACCTGCATCTACTTGGTCAAACTATATTTTGTGTCTAAAATTGGTGCATTCATTTCAACAAATCATAAAATGATCACAAAATTGGAAATCCAGGTTATCATTTGACAAGTCTTCTTGTTTGAATTTGTGTCTTGAGCAGATCGGATGATCAAGTGAAGTTTAGTTAACTTTAACTAGAAATAGTGTATTATATAATACTAATATTAGTACTGCGTACCTACATGACAATAAGGAGAAAAACAATTGAAGAGACAACAAACTTAGATCTCCAAATAAGCTTTAAGCTATAAACTAGGCATTGTATTCAGAAAGAAAAGTGAAGACAAACCTTCCAACTTTTAAGACCAGGCCTGCGAATAAGCTGAGGGAGTTCTGCAGATACATCTACAAGCTCAACAGAGTCTCCACACCTCCGCAGTATCTGAAATAGACGAAACAATACAGATTCAGTGCCTGAAAGTTTACACTTATATAGCAACTTGAGTTTCAAACACATGCATCACCTCAGACACTACAGCCTCATTTTCCACCGGATTCATAGAGCATGTTGAGTAAACCATTCTTCCACCAGTTTTAAGCAAAGCCAAACCTGAAAAGATTTTCAGGGGAGAGTTACTAGTACTGATAATAGTTCTCTTACATCCTGATAATATAAGTTAAAGATTATGACTGTTTCCTAACTTCATATGAACACAATCCTTATAGAATATGAGAGAAATAAATGAGCACAGATCTTTGAATAATCTCATGGCTTTGAGCAACTATAACTTTGGAATGATCTCATAGTTATGGCTCAGTCCATTCAATCTGGGTCAAGTGGATTATCATCCCAATGCCACTTGACCAAATTGAATGTACTGCTCTGAAAAAGATCATGATATCTATCACGGCCATAAAAGAGCTGAAATGTACTTGTTTATTAGATTAGCACAATGTATGAAAAAATGAAACAACATTGACAAGTTGCAATTTATAATGGATAACGAATATGTGAGGTATAACAAACCTCGCATGGCTATCTGAAGTTGTAGACAGTGGACACCATTAGCCATCCCCACGCTCCTGTATTTTACGAGGGTATAGAAGAGCATTAGAAATTCATCAAGATATATTCAAATTAAGACAGCCTTTTATAATTTAAAAACAACTCCATAAAGAACCTTCAATTCATTCCACACCCAAAAATATAACCCATTTACCAGAAGTAGAAGCAAATTACCATTTTTTCCAGATATCAGGAGCCTTGCGGAGAGTACCATCTCCACTACAGGGAACATCACACAAGACACGATCAAATAAAAGCTCAGTCATGCCCAAATCAGAAACATTTACTAGATTCTTTCTCATGTGACAACCAGGAAAATGTTGGGCTTCATGGTTAGTTACAATCAAGTTGGCGGTGCACATTCTCTTTGTTTGATGAATAAGAAGATTACATCGTTGTACATCCACATCATTTGCTATGACCTATACCAAGAGAATTATAAAGTTTCATAATTCTCAACTACACATACGAAGCTTGTAAAACATACATAGTATGTGTCAAATAGAGATATTTAAGTTATCTAACCATTCCACAAGGTAAAGTTCCAACTTCTGATGTCTGATGTATCATTTCAAGTAACTGAAATGTTTTTGAACCCGGAGCTGCACACACTGCACAAAGAAAACCATTCAGTCATTTAGTTTGGCGCTAATTGTTTTAATTAGAGGTGAAAAAATGCACAGGTTGGTCTGGGAGATTGTTTTTGGTACTGCTCACATCGAGTTAGGTTCCCCTTCAAACTTTTTTTGTCCCTTTCTTATTAATACCAACAAATAAGAGAAATTGGTATATTATTACAATATCAATTAAGCGGATATAAAATTGATTTAGGAGTTGGTAAGCATCAAGTTTGTGGTAAGTTCAACCGTTTCTGTTATCTTTAACTTAATCCATTTGACCCGTTAATATTTAAACCATAGCCAAATCCATCCACTTATAAGGAAATGATCAAAATACCACCTCTTTTTTGAAATGGGTAAATATTTTTAAAGTATTAACTGTTAAATCTAAGCCTAAAAACGTAAAATTTACATGGGTTTATATCAAAAGAGTTAATACTTCTTATACATGCATATGTTCATTGCGTTTGTGTGAAAAGTATATAATGGTTGCACTAGTTTCAGAGATTACAACTTACTGTCAAGAACAAAATGATCTTTATGAACATCAAGGAACAACGGAGGTACCTGTATGCAAATAAAAAAACAAATTAGAAAAAGAAAGTTCGAGCTTGACCATCTTCCTTAGAGAATGCAATACCAAAAATATAAACTAGAAGTTACACACCATGCTAACAGCCTCTTGTCGCGTGATGTTCCCAATTTCATTTTCTTGCTTCAAGAACTCATGAAACCTGAAACTTAAAGGATTCAATAAACTTGTTGATTAATGTTAACTAAGTTCCTAAAAATAAGTTGAATTCATTATAAAATGACCTCTCAAGAGACTTGTTCTTTCTGAGCTGCATCCTTGAAAAACTTGATTGCCAAGCAAATTTATCAGGGTACCATGACAACGACTTTATGCCTTCGGCGTCATTCCCGTCTGTAACCTGAAAGAATCATGAAATATATATTAAAAAAAGATAGTATACCCACAAAAGTACAAATTTCTATATCCATATCTATACTATAGACTATAATACACATAAAGAGCGAACCACATTGTTGAAAATTCAGCGTAGCCAAATAACTATATCACCTTTGAATTTCATTGAATGTTTTCCAGCTAACATTTATCTGTAGTTTCCTAATTTCAGCATCTATACTACATAGGAGTTATTTGCGACCAATGTTACAAAGTCATATGACACATAATATAGTTACCAATTATAAATACAAACTCTTGTTCATCTATTCATCACCATGAAATATTATCGATAAACTTATTCTCACGAAAATCATATATCATTAAACATTTGATCGCTTAGTTATTATTAAACGCGTGATATAGAAATAGACCTCTGACTGAAGAGATTTCATAAACTCGTCTTCTAGCTGCGACCTGAGATCCGTAGAGAACTGACTACTGCAATATTGACAAGAAAATACGAAGTCTTATTCAGATTTGTTTAAAATGCAACAAAAGTAGGAGTATTATTTAAGAGAAAAACAAAGCAACGAACCTAGAGTTGATTCTGAAAGCTGCAGGAAGAGGCTTCCTCAGACATTCAACAAAAGATTCCCACTCATGAGAAGGCACTATTCCTTGCTCCTATTAGTTTTACAAAATCAATAACAATAAAAATAACAATAACAAAAACAAGTTAAGAAATAGTACTGGAGTACCTTGTAGTAAGCATCAAAAGCAGCGTTCTCAATAGCAAAGGGCTGCCAATGAACGGGTCTCTTATTATTATTGTTTTCTTCTTCTGTTTCTGTTTCTTTTTCTTTTTTCCAAACATTTTCTCTCCCATCACGAAAATGTTTTCTTTGGGTTCGTCTCGACCTCCCTCTGCCACCCATGTCTATGTCTATGTCTATGTCTATGTCTTTTCGGAGGAACAAGAAAAAGAAGAAGAAGAAGAAGAATGGATGTATCTTTCAGTTCAACAAACGGCACAACCAAATACAGTAATAATTTAGGGCTACGATTGGGCTTTCCTTTCTCCCTTGGGCCGCCACCTTTTCTTCTTTAAATTCATTTATAATAGCAGGGGTGTTCGGTTATCAGTTGTTCGGTTAATTTCGTTAAATTTTTTAGGTCAACTCGAGAACCGAACCGAACCAAATTCAAATTCAGTTTTCGGTTTGGTTCGATTGAATTCTAATTCGATTCGGTTCTTGGGTTGACCCGAATAACCAGAATTTCACTATTTAAAAATAATAATAATAATTACATAAATATTTAAAAAAAATATATTTCAAGCATAAAAAATATTTTATTATATTATGATAACCTTTTAATAGTATTTATTTATATATAAATATAAATATAATTAAAATATATATATATATATATATATATATATATAGAAGCTATAATGATATATTTTATATATATATATATCCATTTACTCCCTCCTTTTTTAAGATCTAATGGTCAAAATTAATCATTTTCCACTAACTATACTTTAAACAATTCTCACACCCAATATATATTTAAAAGGGATAATTCCATATTTACCCAACTTAAACCTCATAATTCCATATTTCCCCAAAACACAAGTTTTTAGTGCATATGTACAATGCTTTTAAAGCATGTGTTGGAAATACAATTATACTTTAAAACTATATATATATTTAAAAAACACACACACGTCCAAATTTTGAGGTGAAAAGCATTTCATCTTCTCTCTTATCATAACAACCGCAAATCCCACCGCAAAGCACCGCCGTTCAAACCACCACTACATCGTCATAATTACAACCCCATCCACCGTCTGCCGTCATCACCATCGATCACCACCACTATTCATCATTCACCACCATAATCGTGATCCTCACCATCACTCATAACAATCATCAAAGAACAATAACACTCTCTCAAGGTTCATCAACACCACCAGAATCATCGATTATCATCTTCATCATAATTAGTAAGTGTGAATTAAGCTTCTGATTCATTATTTCTATATGTTCCATAAATTGTTATATATTTTAGAAACTGATGATGAAATTGAAGAGATAGATCTAGATGAATGTGTCTTTCGAGATTTAATATCTAATTTTCACATGTGAGCAAGTTGTTCGAAATGAATTTTCAAGGCGAATTAAGTTTATTCGAATGTTTGATCTAGATAAAAAAAAATCGTGCTTTATATGTTTTATGTTAGGTATGAGTTATGATGATGAGTAATTTAGACGATTATGTAAACTTGATGAAGAAAATGAAAGTTGAACTTGTCTTTTTCTCGTTGTTTGTCAACGCACACCAGGTGTTTGCTAAAATGTTAGTTGTCTTCACATGTGAAGATAGTTTGATCTTCACATGTGAAGATAGGTTGATCTTCACATGTGAAGATCAAACGTGAAGATAGTTTGATCTTCACACGTGAAGATAGTTTGATCTTCACACGTGAAGATAGTTTGATCTTCACACGTGAAGATAAGTTGATCTTCACATGTGAAGATAGTTGGAATGTAGTTTGTATAAAAAATCATTCCAACTTCATTTAATGAAGATTGGTATATTTTTTCTTTATAAAAAATAATGAAGATTGGTATATTTCTACTTTAAGTGATTTAACCGAGATGTGGCCTATGAAAATTCAGGTGTTGGGTAGCTCCTAGTGTTGGAAAGGTTCCTGAACCAAAAATCATGTATGGTCATCATGATTCACTGTGCATTGAACATATTCCACATTATGCACTATCATCTAGCAGGAATTCCAGCTTTGAGTGACTCTCTAGTTTGGCTTTCCGGCCTCCATTGGTGACAGATTCAGTCATATTTGCAATTAGTAGCTCTTATTGACAATCTTGTATTCTCCTCAGGTATAATTTATTGCGTAGAAAATTTCCGGCTAATTTTAAGATGTTTCTTTCTGTCACTCTCATTATATGTCTATTGTGGCCACATGTTTGCTACATGGTACATTGGTGGTAGATATAAACTACACATATCACAGGACTGTCTTAGTTGATTTGTTAGCGCTAATTGTTTCCCGTTTAAGGTTTTTTTGACTGTGTGCTTTTTCACCATTTATATGAAGTAGGTTTTATAATTCATCTAGCTTATTAGAAAATTTAGGATGTCACAGATGCTAAAATAGTTCAAAAGACTTGATCCTTGCTGTTCCCTTCCATTTTTGTTAAGACTTGTATTTATGTGCATAAGCTAATAAACTTATTTTATGATGTTGTTACATAGAATAAGTTTATTAGCTTATGCATAAATGAGCGACCAACAGAATGCTCACACGTAAGTTAGAAAGATAAGTTTTGATGTTACTAGCGGAGTTTTAATACTAGAAGTGCAAAAATAGGAGATATAATGACGTTTTGATATAAGTTGGTTTGCATAAATCACGGATTATGAGTAAATACCAGGTGCGATTGAAGTTGTTTTGATAAGATTATAGACTAGTATTGAATTACGGATGATTATTTAAGTATAATAAGAGTATCTTTGCACGTGAAGAAAAATCAGCAAGGAATTAGTGTAAGTAATGCCATACAGGTCAACCCTCAGTATGTGTCAGCCATTGCAGAAGGCATGAATGTCGCCATATCGGCTTCTGATCATGAGAAAGAATGTGTTCACATGGTGCATAATACATTAGGTCCCATGATGTCATCAACTGGTCACATAGATTTTTTACAAATTTAGTGGATACTTGTTCTGAACATGCTGCTAAGCGATATAAGACTTAAGGACTCGGGTTCAATTTTAGAAAAATGTTGTTAGATGGAAACTTTAGGTTGATGGATATATGGATATTTTGCATAATGCTTACTGTGGGGCTAATAGTAGAGCAATTATTTTGTCATCTTTAGATACAACCAAGTGAAAAATTAATCTCATTCATTAAACTACTATGTGATGATCCTAGAAACACAGTATGTATTATCAGTGGGTATGGTAAAGAAAGTCTTGCCATTTTTCATCTTTAGGTAATTTCAGGCATACCTTGTTTATTTTTGGATAAATGTATGATTATACTTGTAATTACATATTTTGTATCTGCAAATATTGAATGATTATATGCTTTTGTTGTTTGGTTTCGGATTAAACTACTTACATTCCTTTTGTATTTTTACCTCCGATCATAATTTGTGTTCCATAGAGAAACTATACGAGGTAATGCTAAACAACATCATGCCAGTAAATTTATGCAAATGTAAAATACCGGACTTTTTGCAAGCATGTTCCTTGATGTCGATTATCCTAATTTTCTTTTATACATGTATGATGCAGTGGGCCTGATGAAAGCTGATAGAACTGTAATTTTGCGCAATGCAAAAATCGACTATTCAAGGGATCAATGAGGCTTGCTGTGGAGAAGTGGGGTCGTGTTGATGTCACATAACCTGCCACTTCCATCGTTAAGGAATACAACAATTTGTCACTAGTTGAATATGAGTTTGTCAATATCGTAGAAGAGTGACAGAGAGGAATGCTGATCTTGCATGCTATTATGATGCCATAAGAATTGAATCACGCAAAAAATCTGGATAGAGTTATGTTGGTTTCTTGAGATTGTCGGATTTCTCCATATTTAAGCTGTTATTCTGTTGCTCATACCTGATGGAAAAAAAGCATCTTAAGTGAAGACTATGTAGTACTAATGGGAAATTCTAATGATAATGACCGGAAGTGCGTAAGTATGATAAGCAGAGGAAAGAATGGGAGACCGTTGGAAGATTGACTGAACATTTGGGGGTTGTGGTGATCGTGTAATCGTTATTGGTGGTCCGAGAACTAGTGGGGTTGGGTTTACTGTAGTGAATTCATGGGTCCCAAGAGACGGGCAGCCTTGTTGGACAATGTGTACAATTGTGCTGTGACGGGCTGCTGAAGTTGGTGTTTTCACGTGCATATGATTCTTGATCATGGGTAACTCAACTAACCAAACAAAAGTTTTATCTTCTTTTTTTTCTTATCAAATTTCACTATTAATGATTTTTACTTGAGATTAAAGATTTCTTGAAAGGTCTTGACTCTTGAGTATATTTTCGTTAAGTTGTTGTCTATGTCAGGGTTAGACGATCTAATAACTTATCTTTGATAGATTTTTGTCAAAAAATAAACAGTTTGAAATGTTCTGAATTGCCAAAGCTAATTAATGATGATCCTTGACATTGTCACTATCTGGCAGCAACTTTCTCTTTCCCAGTTGTTGTTGGTGAAAGGTAATATGTCGACTATCTAATTTGAAATGTTCTGAATTACCTAGCTAATTACATACATGTTGGCATAGTATATCTGTTGTTTCTGTTGCTTACTTTTTGTTAATTTTCTTTAATTTACCTTTTGGAGAGATTCCGGTGGCTACAATTGTAATGGTTTTGTTTGTTATTAAGCTATTCAAGTTATTGGGCTCATTGCGCTAAATCCTATTTTATCTTTGTTCTCACTGCTTATTTGTGCTTTTAGTTTGCTTACTTATGTTAGAAGTGGGCACAGCTCTGAGTCCTATGACAGATTTAAAATTGCATTCTTTTTAGAACTGTTGGGCATTACTTAATCAATCATTTCATGTTTTCAAGAGTGTGTAATTATCTCACTCAAAAATGGTAGGCGCAAGGAAGAAGCAAGGAATGAATTGAATGTCTTTTTGGGCGATGACAGAGACTCTTTTGTTTCTTGGTAATACATTTATACTGGATTTTTTTATACTAGAAGTGCGAAAATAGGAGTTATTAATGTTTTTACATGAAGAAAATGAGAAAAGTATAGAGTATGATGAAGTTTTGACGTTTTGATATGAGTTAGTTTGCGTAAATCAAAGATTATGATGAATACTAGGTACCCATTGAAGTTGTTTTGATATGTTTATAGACTAGTATTGAATTATAGACGATTATTGAAGTTAAGTAAGAATATCTTCGCACGTGAAGAAAATCAACAATGAATGAAGTTTTGATGTTCCTAGCGGATTTTTTATACTAGAATTGCAAAATTAGGAGCTATTAGTGTTTATATATGAAGAAACTGTGAAAAGTACAGAGTATGATAAGCCTTTATGTACCCCACATAAGCGTTAGCCAATCAGGGTGGAGGAAAGTGTTTGGACTTATGTTTCTGCTGTTTGAAGTTTGTGATGATCAGAATCGAAAATTAGTTTTGTTCAAGCAACTCTGAAACCGATTATTTGACCATATGTAGTTAGATGGTCATAGTTACCTTCACTAAATAGCAGAAGTCCTGAGTTCGATTCTCGGAACGCCCCTTTTTATACTATCTCGTTTCTTTACCTAAATAGCAGAAGTAGAAACTGATTATCTAAGAATTGAAAATGCAGTAGTCATATATTAACTTCAAAACGCAATGGGAAACACCCTCCAAGGGTTGTAACTTCCTCTTGATAATTGTACTCTTAACATGTATTTGTAAGAACTTTGAGTGAGCTTGGTGATGACGGTAGCTTGGGTAGTTACAATTGTGCTATTTACAAACTAGATTGATTATAGAGCAGAGACTAATGCAAACACTTTGAGTGAGGTATATCAAGCACTTTCTCCTCCAAAAATCCCCATCTCCAAAACAAAATGGAAATGATTAGGTGTCACCTACTATGATGACGGATTATGAAGTTTCTACTTCTTTGCCTATTTCAATAAAATTTAGATTCACTAGGTACACTTGGGTTTTGATGATGATAGAGCTCAGCTTTCAAAATCTATAAGTTCTGTAGAACATAATTTCGTATCAGATGCTCTTCACATATGAACAAATGATGTTCAATACCCTACACGTGTGAAAAAATGGTGTCCATATATTTTAGTTGGTAATATACTTGTTCCAATTGTTTCCTAATGTTACTCTGATCATAAAATTTTAGATTTTGCTCAACAGTTTGCTATAAATCTGAGAAAAAGTGCTTAGAACTTGGATTTTGGTCTTTGTTCATGTGTTGGTGAATACTCACTTAGGGTTTGTATCAATTAAGTTTGTATGGAGCAAACTTAAACAATATGAAACATCAGACCCTATAATTGCCATTACGCTGGATAAGAGTGTTCACTAACTCAAGACATGCCTCTTGTTGTCACACATCTCAAGAGACGGGAATAAAGTATATGCACTCGGGTTGTACATTCAACTATTTTTCTGTTAAATCTAACCTTTGTGAAGTTGAAAATGCTACATAGATGCTTACATTAAGTTTTCATAAATCATAATATTTTTGTTTCTTGTGAAAGGCTTTCATTTTTACGCATTCTGGATCGGTTTCTCAGGTATTTAACTATTACGTAAAGTCTTGATGTCTTCGCTTTGAAGCGGATCAACTCATGATGGCACCTGTACACATGACAATGGATCGGTTTGTGGACGATTAAGTTAACGTACGTAGCTACAACTTCAGTTTAGTGGTTGGATGGAATGGGAGATGATGATGGGGGGAATAGGAGATGCTAATTAAGGGGATGGTAGCTACAGTTGTACCAGCTATTAATTGTTTCTTTGCAATACACATGACAAGTGAAGATGATATATACCATATCTTAAGAAGTAAGGTTGGTTAGTTTAGTTTGTCTGACTATTGACCTCACAAGTGGAAGTATATCTCCCTCTTTGCAATGTTATGAGTGTTCAAATGATGCGTGACTAATCCCTTTTTGTGTATTTAGTATTGTGTATCTTTAATATATATTGTGTTGGTGCAAATGAATGAATTCTTTATTTAGTATATGTTGTGTTAGTTCGTTGTCATTAGTGAGACCTTTAGGTCCTGAGCTCATGAGATTAATCAGGTAAAATGGTCACTGTTAACAATTGCCAGTTACATTGCTAGGTAAAAAGTTGATGTACATATATTTTCAAATGTGATCAAGTTACAAGGCATAAATTTTCACATGTGCCCAAATGGCCCATGCATCTTAAAAAAAGCTAAGATATTTTTCACATGCGAACAAGTTTTTCACGCATCTTAAAAAGCTATATTAACATATATCTTCACATGTGAGTGAGTTTCTCGCGCATCTTAAAATGTTACGAGACATATAGTCTTATATGTGACCAATAGTTCACGTATCTTGAAAAACCATGAGACATATAGTTTCACATGACCAAGTTACGAGGCATATATTTTCACATGTGACAAAGTGGTTCATGCATCTTAAAAAGCTACGAGACATTTTCACATGTGACCAAGTTTTTCACGCATCTTAAAAAGCTACGTGGACACATATCTTCACACGTGATTAAGTTTCCCACGCATCTTAAAATGCTACGAGACATAGAGTTTCACATGTGACCAATAGTTCAAGTATCTTGAAAAGCCACAAGACATATAGTTTCACATGTGACCAAGTTACAAAACATGTATTTTCACATGTGACCAATTGTCCACGTATCTTAAAAAGTTACGAGACATAGTTGCACATGTGACCAAGTTGTTCACACATCTTAAAAAACTATGAGACATGATTTCACATGTGAAAAGTTATGAGACATATATTTTCACATGTGACCAAGTTATTCACGCACCTTTAAAATTTACATGATACATAGTTTCACATGTGACTAAGTTGGCCAAGCATTTTAAAAAGCTACGTGACATATAGTTTCACATGTGATGAACTTGTTCACGCATCTTAAATATTAAGACATATAGTTTCACATGTGACCAAGTTACGAGACATATATTTTCACGTGTGACCAAGTTGTTCACACATCTTTAAAATCTAAGAGACATACAAGACATATAGTTTTATATGCGGCCAAGTTGTTCACACATCCTAAAAAGCTACGAGCCATATATTTTCACATGTGACCAAGTTACTAGACATATATTTTCACATGTGACTAAGTAGTTCACGCATCTTAAAATGTACAAGATATATATTTTCACATATGACCAAGTTGTTCACGCATCATTAAAATATACAAGACATATTTCACATGTGACCAACTTGTTTGTGCATCTTAATAAGCTACGAGACATAAACATATACTTTCACATGTGACAAAGTTGTTCACGCATCCTAAAAGCTACTGAGACATATATTTTCACATGTGACCAAATTATTCACGCATCTTAGTAAGCTAAGAGACATATAGTTTCGCATGTGACCAAGTTACGAGACATATTTTGCACATTTGACTAAGTTGTTCACGCATCTTTAAAATCAACGAGACATATACAAGACATCTTTCACATGTGAAAGATATTTTCAAGTTACGCATATTAATAAGCTACGAGATGTAAAAATATATTTTCACATCTATTTACGAGTTGTTGTCAAGTAACAAGCGAAATCAAACTCATCTTATTTAAAAAACAGTAGCTACGACGGGTCATAAGCTTAGAAAGTTACCCAACATTCATTATATTGCATAAAACATCCTAAATCAATATAATTTAATTTATTACACTATTATTGAAGAATATCAGTTCATCAATTAAAGTTTACATTGAACATGAAGATGATAGCAAAAAGTAAAATATATCATTCTTCGTGAAGACAAGCTAGTCCTTTGCATGCAAGCTCATCAAGTTCATGCCCTTTAGCCCCAATTAGGAGTACTTCATACTCGTTTCTTAATCTTCTCCTGAGTTGCTCGCTTGAGCTGATATAGCGCTTGTACTTCATACTGATTGCAGCATACATACACAACTATAGGATGTAAATGGAGCATGCACAAACTTACGTAAATCGTGGGAGGAAAGCACTACTTACGTCTTAACTCAGATTTTTCACTGATAAATTAAGAAAATGGACATTAATTAACTCAAAAAAAGACGAACGAAGACGTACGTGTTGACCTCAAACTAGAGCAGTTTCCAGAAGCAATTGGTATTACCATTTTGACATCTCTCTTGTGTTTTTCATTCCGTTCTTTTACAGCTTTTGATGGCACTGCTGAACCATTAGATGAAAGTATACACTTTCCAAGTTTCTTTTCACTTTGAGAATTTTGACGACGTCTTATACTCATACAAGTATGATCATGAAGCCATTCAAACATGTTGAAGGCGTTTAACCACTCAAGTTGCTATTTGTTTACACAGTAAAAGCAACTTTTAAAGAATATATACCTACTGTCTATACTACTAGTTACACATATGTTAGTGTGGCGTGCCAATTGTGCAAAATTGATGACATGGCCTCGGCCTTACCGTTTTTACACAACCGGTATGCCACAACGGTATACGAAACTGTGGTTGAGTGTCAAATTTTCCCGTGAAACATTACCTAATCCATGAATAGCAATGAATGCCAGAATTGTGTCGGTTCAAGCTGAATCCACTCAAATAAGTTCTGAAATACCAAAAGTAAAATTCAATAAAAAATAGGCATAAAATTTCTTTTAAACTGATAAATTGAAAAAGAACGAACCTTATTTGCAAAGTTTTCTATAAACTATCACAATAAGCTTGAGCTGCTAATCAGCAGTCTCGTTTTCCAGTGTCCAATATAATTTTCAAAAAAATTGCAAATATAACTGTGTCATCTAATTTTTTAAGTTCAGCGTAGTGCAAGCACCTTTTTCATGACCTTGTGAAGCATGCCATAAAGAGTTGGATCATGAATTTTTAACCGTGGACTAAATCACAAGACAATAAAAGTAAAAACAAAAATACTAAGTTATTTGGAAAGTCAATAAAGAGAAGTACCTGTAGAGCCATTTGTATAAATTTTGCAGCATTGCATCAGCAAATATATTCCCAGATGACCATTTTCTCCTTGTTACCCAGATTTACCATTTAGTAGCAATAAATACACATTTCAGCCCCTCTGATGTCACTACAGATAAAAAGAAAATGTTGGGCAATGTGAATAAATGTAACCATGGTCTTAAGAATCACTTTAACTAGGCAATTCAAATTTAACAATCTACCAAAATGTGTAAACAATTTTTCACGTACTAAATATTTAAAGACCCAAATGTGTACACTTTTTCGCATGTGAAAGATCTTTAAAGATCAGTTGTTCGCAACAAAATTATTTCATCATTGAGTACCTTTTGCTTTTCATATTGGGAGGCAGAAACTTGAATCAAGGGCTTTTCCTATTGGAAGGATTCACCATATCTGTCGTATATCACAAAGTCCCAGGGAATATGTATTGATATTATTGAGAAACAGGTGAAAATAGACAGTTTGCTCACAACAACTCGTTCTCAAGAAAAACAGCCGGATCAGAGTCTCCAATTGCAGCTTTGAGAAGACCACAAGCATCTTTAGAGGGTAAAATGAATATTACTAATTCCATGTCCCTCTTATTCAGGGTCCCAATTTCCAATCCGAATAACTCGTGGATAATATTGTTCATCTTCTTCCTCCATGCACTTGTGGTGGTAATGGTAGTAATAATCAACATCATAAAGCTCATCGTCCGCTTCAGGATTCTCTGGTAAGTCGATTGGTGATTTGCAGCCTCCAGAACCTTCTGACTCAGCTTCCCCTGAACACGACTTAGACTTCTTTTCTGTTATTGTCATCTGTGAGAAAAAGATAACATTATTTGGCTCAAAATGCGAGAAACATGAAATCATAGATTATACGTGGGATAGGTTCTGGATTAAAAAAGAACTACCTGATTGGCTTGACATCCTTTTCCCAGCAGTATAGTCCAAAGATGAGTCAAGAATCTGCAGCATACAGGACTTGTGAGATATATAAACAATTTGTACATATGTGTGACAATGGAAGTTATATACATAAGTGTGACTTCCGAGGTTTGGAAAAATCAAAGGGGGGGGCTAGACCATATCAAGAACTGGATGTTCGAATCATAAAAAATAAGTGAATCTGCCAAGAGTTATTTTTAACAACCGTCACCATCACATCTTGGAAAATAGCATAACTCTACTGTTACTTAAACTAAGAAGAGTTTAGTTCATTCATTCATTTAGAAAAAAATGTTGTGGACCATCAACGAGTTAGAAACTCGACAATACATCTCACAACTAATACCCTTTCAAAGATTTTCTAGACTTAGAAAACACAAGAGAGTTGGGTACATTCAACAAGGTTAGCAATCCAAAACCTGAGGTAATTTCCTTCCCAATAAAATGTCGAGGTGTTTAAAAAAAATAAGCGCTTACTGAGATACTAAGATTAGGATTGTTTAGAAAAATGGTCAAGAATGATATGCACATGTTCCCTATATCATGGTTCTAGCATGACAATTTATATTTGGCCAAAAGTTCAATTATAAATTCAGCTACGAATCTTAAAAGTAAAACTTGAACTTAGAGTATTTGACACGTTAATGGTGTTCTTGAAAGATGTATGGTTATAATATGCTTTCATCATGGATTAAGTTGCTTGTGCATCTAAACAATGTCGCTATCTGTAAAAAAGTTTTCAAGTGCATCTTGCCTGTGATGATTTCATAGCAGCCGATGGACCAAATTTTCTAAATATACATGTTTTAGAAGCATCAAGAAAAACATGCCCAAATTGTTCCAAAAAATCTATGTGCTAGTGTGCTACTTTAAGCTTATGCAGAAAGTTGTTTTTGACCAAGAAAAGAACTACAATATTTAGTTTGAGAGGCTGTAGAACCACATCTTGCCGGAAAACAGCGAGTCTTGCACAACCATTAGTTAAATAGCTACACTTTTGTAAGTGCGTCATTTCTTGTAAGCCTCTTGAAGGTGTTTCAGTCGCAAATACTTAAGGCTGTACACATGCTATAAATTTGAGATACCAGAACATATTTTACCGACTCTACTTAACATCTTAACTAGTTCAGAACCTCAGGATGTGCAGAAAAAATAAACATTGGATCAAAAATTGTATATATAAAATTACGTTGCTACCAGTAGTATTTTATCACTAACACGTCACAGTCTTGCCGATGTAAGCACATAATCAATTTTTAATGATATCATATAAGGGTTGTTAACTGTCTTCAAATCGCAACGACTAGAATTCTTTAGGGTCTTAACACATGTCGATATCCTTTCCCTTTCATGCATATATTTTAAATTTTTACACGGAAAGATGTTAAAAATGTCACTCATACACTACTAAATAAATAAATACATGTAGTTGGTAGCAGTTATGCAACAAGCTAATTACGTGTTAATTTAATACACCATGACTTTGTTCCAAATTACTTGGCTTATAAGTATATCCTGTGTTTGTGCTCAAACCCAAATATTATTCATGTACAACTTGCAACAGACTAATTCAAATTAGTACAACCCCTAGTGTTTTCTTCGTGGTAATTCAATTAGAAAATAAAAAACACTCATTGATAATTAGTCAAATCGTCCCTAAGGTTGTACAAAAACAACACGTTCATTCTCAATATCGAAATAAATACACCATTCCTCCTCAACCTCTCTATCTTGTATCCCCAACGGGTCCTTTTGACTAACGGCCTTTAGTCAAGGCAAGTTTGACGCCTCACGTGCCTTTCACGTGAGGGCAAAAAGGTCATTTCGTGGTTTGTATTAATTGCTTTCCAGTTTAGAAAAATAGGATTGTTTAGAAAAATGGTTCAAGGTCCCTGAAAAACAAAAAGTGGTGGCAACTATGGACTTGAGTGGCAGTTAACTAACTTTTGTATCACATTACTGCTAAAGTCTAGAGGCTAACTTATTTGAATGATTGAATTTGAAATTGAAAATCATCATATTTCACCTAGCTATACGGATCAAAACAAATAACAGTTTGAATAATAATACAACTGGAAGTTAGAAAGTTAACCTGAGAAGGAAGCATTTGGGGACGATGGCCTGCTTCTTTAAAAGCAACCAGGTGCTCAGAAAAAGCTTCCTTGATAGTGAGATTAGACACGTTATTGTAGATGTAGTTAAGCTGGTTTTTAACTTGTGTTCTGAATTTACAGATCATCAAAGTCAAGGCTTGGCCCTACACAGACGAAGACACGACATAATTGATGGCGCGAGACAGATCATAATGAACAAATTCAATCGTGTGGTAAGCATTTAAGAGTAATAAGTGATCATGATCACATTCGGAGGCTCGTGCCTTTTCAGCAGCTGCCACAAGTTCCTTTATGAACTGAAGTGTTTGCGTAGTGTTTGATCTCTAGGGTAAGTATTTTCTTTGCCTCTAAGTAGAAGCCAGTCGCCCCATCATCACTATCATCATCATCGACATCAACATCAACATCAACAGTAACATCATCATAGCTGTAGTCAGTCCCCAAATAAAGATCATTCATCGGGTTATAAAAGGTTCTAAATATTGTTGGATTCGAGGCTTTGTGTTAAGATCGCTGATTTTGAGTTACCAGTGATTACATGAACACCAACGACTTCGACTTGTTTTGGTTGCAACATGTCCTTAGCCTGTTGGAGGTATAAGTATTCTTTTTTTCAAGATGTTCCAACATGTCCTTAGCCTGTTCGTGCCCACATTCCCCTGCATTCTTATAATGCCAAACCATCACACTCTCTTTCCTTTCAATATAAGAGCCATCAGAAGCAGCTTCTCCATAAAGTTCATAATCAACTCAGCGTTCTCCATCCATCCGACATAATTATTCCATCAACATGTTTTCCATTCTACGTCTCCAGGCCCCCTCAATGTATCCGTGCTCAGCTGCAACAGCAAGTTTCTCACACGAGTCAAAACTACGTGCCAAGACTTTCTTTACCATACCCACTGATAACACACACCATGTTTTTGGGATCATCACAGAGTTGTTTAATGACTGAGATTAAATTTTGACTTGGTTGTGTATCTAAAAATGGCCAAAGAATTGCTCTACTTTTATCCCCATGGTAAGCATTCTGCAAAATATGCATATCCATCAACCAAAAGTAAATTATTCAAACTGATACAACAATATATGCATGTAATAAACTCAACATACTTTGATTAAACTTTCATTTCACATTCATTTCACATTACAACTTTAATAATGAAATTCAGATAAATTCTGACATATTTACAGTCCTGAGTCCAAAAATTAATTTAGAATGTAATGAGTAATGACTTCTGTATGCATTGGAAAATCAAGAATAGTTTGTAAACTTACTGTTGTTTGAGTACCATAGTTCACGTGTCCATCACTGAATTTCTACACGGAGAGATCTTACCAAATTAAAAGCGTGAAGGTGCCTTTAACCAGCCATAACCGCCAGCGATGTCAAATATTGGGTTCGTGTTTTAATATGATTTGAATAAATATAAGGTGCAAAGAGAAGAAAGATGATATAAAACCAATAATATAAACAAGCAGATTGCACTTACCACAGACAGAGAAAGAGCAATAAGGTGTAGTCATGTCTCTAATGTACTCCTATCAACATATTAGGATAACCCCCTTTGAAATCCAGGTAATTTCTTAACAGATGAAGGCTTTATCTGCAATTTATTATTACCTCGCAAACACATCTTGCAAGAACAACAACCTCGACGTGCAGGAACAATTTTATGAGCTTCTTCAGCTGGCATGTCAGGATAACTACAAAAGGGGAAAAGTGAGAAATTATATCTTTAAGCAGTGACCTTTCCCAAATACAATTAATCTTACCACGTGGGATGCATTCATTACAGTATCATCTCCTATCACATTTAAGGCACCATACAATATTATGTCTATCATCCCGTCGGGACTGATGAAATACTTGCCCACCTATGTCCTTAGATGATATTGAATTCTCATAGAAGTTTTCCTCAGAATATGCCAAACAGATACTAATACAATAAAAACTACGACAAACTAAGCTTGGTAAATCTATACGGAAAATAAAAGTATCTCCAATAAATGAAAGTCTAATCCAAGCTACCCCCTATCTTATGATATGGTTCCTCTTGTTTTTCTTTCTATTCGGGCATGTTACATGAGTAGAATATACAGGATAAAACATAGAACTTTTGAAAATTAATTATGCTTTTCGTCTTAATCACCACATAGACCACATAGATTTGATGTTCATGGGCCACAACAACATTATGAAATTATTGGTTGAGCATGACAGTCAATCCTTTTTATACAAAGTTCTCCTATAAAAACTTTATGAAATTATCAAAAGAAATACAAATTTGTAATTCCACTTACTGTCATTGCAGTAGCACCATGCATCTTCTCATATATGCTATTTGATGAATCCGCAACAAAAGAACTTGTCACGTAAGTCCTTGGTGTCTCTGCAGATTCCGCCATATCCATATGATGATCATCATTTGATTTTGAGGATATGTGAACTGACAAGTTTTTATAGGAAGGTGTTTTGGGTGAATAACTAATCTGTCGCTTTGCTTACATTTTCGCTTCTTACTCCCGAGGCTGTCATTGGGTATTATCCGAGTGGTGAGTCCCGATAATCACATTTACTCTCTAAACTTATATAGGAAGGTGTTTTGGGTGAATAACGTCAATACTTCATTCCTAAGTGATAATATTCACATGCGAAGATAATATAACTAAACTTATATGCTCTTGTAAGCTCAAAAATCGGTTACTTTATGATATTTTTCACACGCGAAGATAATGTAATCCAAACTTAAACCGCTAATTGCATCAAAACTTCATTCCTAATTGATAATATTCACACGTGAAGATAATATAACTAAACTTATATGCACTTATAACCTCAAAAATCCATTACTTAATGATATTTTTCACACGTGAAGATAATGTAATCCAAACTTAAATCAGCTATTTGCATCAAAACTTCATTCCTAACTAATAATCTTCACATGTGAAGATAATATAACTAAAATTATATGCACTTATAACCTCAAAAATCCATTACTTACTGATATTTTTCTCACGCGAAGATAATGTAATCCAAACTTAAATTCGCTAATTGCATCAAAACTTCGTTCCTAATTGATAATCTTCACATGTGAAGATCACTTATAACCTCACAAATCCATTACTTAATGATATTTTTCACACGCGAAGATAATGTAATCCAAACTTAAATCGGCTAATTGCATCAAAACTTATTCCTAACTTATCTTCACATGCGAAGATGCTCTAACTAAAATTAATTACACTAATACAATAATAAAATTAAATAAGTTCACATGCGAAGATACTCTTAACTAAACTTAAATCTGCTAATAATTTTTATAATTCAAAACAATTATTTATAAAAATTAATTAAACAATAATAAATTATGATAATTACTTGATATCTCTGTGTATTCTGTTGATATTCCAGTGACATCAATGATTTCAGTTTCATCTGGTTGAGAGTCATCTAGATCCATATCTTCTTCATTAATATCCCGTTGATTACTGTGATTGATCGACGGTCATATACAGCTGTTATACGGCGGTGGCATAATATGGTGGAACGGCGGTTGATCAGTGGTTAACGACGGTGGTGATTAATATTCCGGTGATGATTCTGGTGAACGAAGGTGGAAGAAGGTTGTAGAAGGTGAAGAGGTGAAGCGATAATTGTTCGATTTGGCGGTGAAGTGGTGGTTTGAACTTTGGTGGTTGTGATCAGAAAGTTACTTGGATGGAGAGAATAGCTGTGTTATTTCACCTTCGGTGTGTAGTCAATGTGTGTTTTTTTTTGTTATGTATGGATATGGTTTGTAAATTACAAAAATGCCCTTGGTTAGGGCAAATGGTGGGCTAATCTTAGCCATTAGATCTAAAAAAAGAGGGATTAGATGGAGGGCTAGGATATCTTCTCGCGTTCTCACAAAAATTAGACTTCTCACAAGAAACACCCCCTATATATATATATATATATATATAGAGTCCGGTTCTAGAGAAAAGTGTATTATGATAGAAAAGTGAGAAAAAAAATTACAGGGTAGATTATGAAAACATTACAAACTTTGAGGTAAAAAAAGAAAAGATACAAAAGAAAAGAAAGGTCGGTCTTTTTTATACACATACCACCACCACTGAAACAAATCAGAAACACACACTCCAACTCACCGACTCAAACACACACATCACAATCACTACCACCACCATCGCCAACTCACACCGTCACCACCACCACCATCGCCACCATCATGGTCACAACCACCACTGCCGCCACCATCACTGTCACACCGGCACCGGTCAAAAGTATATATTCTGATCATAAATCACACACAAATTCGATTAAAAAACACAATACAATCAGAAACACACACTCCAATCGAAAAACACACATTCCGATCATCAAATAATCAAAAATTTATGGATAGAAAGTGACCTAATTCCGTTCATTATAAAAAAAAGTAAGTGTTTAATTATAGGTTTTATTAATTTATACAGTATGTTATTTTCGTGCATCATTGTGTCAATTATAAGATAGTTTTTGTTATTGTTGAATGAAATTACATATTAAAGCATTTCTATATATTAAATTACAATTTAGTGCATCTGCCTTAATAATATGTTACAACATTAGTTTGCATGAGTAAGTGCATCCTGATTCATGTTATTGCATCTCTTACTATGGTTAGGGCATCTGTTATTTGATTAGTGCATCAAAAAATGTGTTACAACGTCTATTAGATAAAATCATCATGTTATAATTTAAGGCATCTGTTTGTTTAATGATTGCTTCTAAAATAAGCGTTAGTGCACCTGTTAGTATAATTAAGGCATCAGTAGACTTGTTACGTCACTTGTTTGTATAATTAGTGCATCAAAGAAATGTGTTAGAGCATCTCTTAGTATATGATAAGAGCCTAATGTTAAATTAGGGCATTTGTTTGCTTGATTAGTGCATCAAAAAATGCATTAGGACATCTATTAGTATGATAAGAGCACCATGTTATAAGTTAGGGCATCAGTTTGTATGTTTATTGCATCGTTGCAACTACTCGGGCATCTTCTTATATATTTAGTGCATCGATGAATAGATTAGGGCATCAATGAGTAAGATTAGGGCATCATTAAACATATTAAGGCATCTATATTTGTGTTTAGTGCATCCGGTGTATGTTTAGTGCATCTCTTAGTTTGATAAGAGCATCACATTATAGGATATCGGTGCAGTTTTAACCCAAGTATACTATATTATATTCAATTTTGTTGTTTTTTATTATGGGTAAAGTGGGTAAAATAAAAACTAGCTTATACTGAGACAAGTTCGAACACTAATATACTTTTTTGTCTTTCAAAAAATTAGTTATGATGAGTTGCTGGATTAGTAAAAGAGTACAGTTGAAGCTATAAATAGTGACTTTGAGTTTCTTCTTTTCTGTCAAATCACATCAGCTTTTTTAATGTTTGAAATAGGTTAGGAGAAGATTTGTATTTCCTTAAAAATTCGGAAGGCGTTGGGCTGGCACCTTTTGATTGTTGGATCTGTTTATGGGGTATTAAGACAATGCCACTGCGTGTGGAGAGGCAACAGGTTCCGTTTAAACTAATACTACTAGATTATACAATGTTTATTTACTATAATGTCTATACTCATGAATCAACTTAAAGTGTACATTCATCTAAAAGGTCATGGGGCATTGAATTAATAGGAACTAGTTTAAAACCCGTGTAATACACGGGCTGTCTAAGTCTAGTATGAATATAGAAAATATGTATATTAAATTTTTCCAAACACACCTCATGCATCGTTTTTGTTGAAGCCAATAGCATAAGCAGTTCAATAAGCAATGTCAAACACACCGTTAAACATCTGATTGCCCTAGACTTGTGGTACAGTCGCCTGATTGCCCAGTAATTTGATCTTCTGTTATGTTACTAATTTATAGGTTCAACCCTCTAATCTGGAGCTTGGATTTAATAATATTTTTTCGTTGTTTTTTAATTGGTAAACAAAGATGGTGTTGATTGTATGATTTGTGTATTATTTTAGTGACTGAAAGCTAGTAAAATTTCAATTTGGCAACAGTATTGTTTAGAAGACGATTTACAATACAATGTCATGGTTTATTTATCATGGTGATCATCAAAGGAAGCATTCACCTAAACATATAAGCTTTATGCAGTATTTGAAGATTAAACTGATCTGGGAGTTCTTTTATTTTAGACGGGCTATTGGGTTTACTTTTTCAGGTACCAACCAGCTATTTCCTGGTTGCTTGTCACTCTACAGTAAGTAGATAATCATTTAGCAGGTTGGTACTCACCAGTTTCATTCAAACACTCAAATTTTTCTATATACTTTTAAAATAAACAGGTAAGCCCTTACATTAACGAGTAACTTAAACAGCCTTTAAAACCTTTGCTGGCTGAGATGATCCAGTCGTTAAGGTCTTGAGTATCTTGAAAGAAGGAATAGAAGTTATTAAGAAAAACGACTGGATTTTTTATGTGATTGCATGTCTGTGGTAGTCTCTCAATTCAATGGTGGGTCAAGAGTTGTGGTATTCCGTGGGTGCACGTTACTAGTTTTCTGGTGCACCGGTAAAAGTACACTAGATACGGTTTGGTCTAATGTCTTGATTGTTGTGGCAGGTATTCCAGCTTAAAGTCAATGGAGTGTCCTTTAGGTTTATTCCGGAATCATCACAGATAAAAAATGCAATTGAGGTGAGTTATTTGCCATGTACTCAACTGATTTACAACTGGTAGCGTAGGTGATTCGCCAATACCTGAATCAAGGCCCTATTAATATGCATTTTCGTTTATCTTTAGTTAGAATAGAACTTCTCCATGTACCACAAATTTGCAGAAAATCTCGTCTCACATTAAGTACCTGTGTAACTTTTATTGTCATTTGATGCTTATCTCTAGGAGAGGCGCAAGGCTGGTATATCGGATGACAGCTTTGCTGGTGTTCCTGTTTTCCAGGTTAACATATAGGAAGTTAAATAGATGTTACGTTTTAACTTTTTATCAATGATTTGACTTATTAAAGCAACTAGCGGAAAGGCTACATACCAGTAATGTTGTAATTATCTTTGATATTGTTGCTGTAAATGTTTACTCTATGATCACCTGGTTGCACTATGTATGAGTGTGTGTATGATGCAGAATGAGTTTAAGATTTGGGAATGTCTATGATTAATATAATATGCAATCTCTGTAGCCGTTAAAAAAAATGCAATCTCTGTAAATATATGTCCAATTCTTGTAAGTCTTGTGGATTATACAAATGCTATTGACCAAGTAGAATGTGAGTAGTTTACTCTTATGTATGAGTGGGCAAGGTATCATGTCATGTGTAAATTGTGACTGGGCTTGTTCAATTGTTAGTATTCAAACTGAAATTATAGTCTATACAGTAGGGTTTTGAAACACTGATGCCTGAAAATTTGATGTATCTGTGTATACTTGAGTAAACACCCCTGTATGTGCTTCAATGCCTATTAGAAAGGGTTATGGTAAGATGACTGTACTTGTGTGTTATTTTGTCAAATTAATGTATAGTTTGATTCAAGTGTGTATACGTTTGTAGAGTCCATCCCAGTTAATTTATTGAAAATGTTAGTAAGTCCCTCTGCCTGAATTAACCTTTTTTTATCATACATTCAGACATACATGTTCAAGTACGACAGTGTTCATGTCCAATGGAAGAACCATGAACTCAAGGTCAAGGACGAGAAGACCCTTCTCTTTGGTGAGAAGCCTGTTGCTGTTTTTGGAATCATGTATCATCTCTTAGAAAAACCTGTTAGAAAGATATTTTATAGAAAGGATTTAATATAATATTTTTCTTTTTGTTCTATTTAGGAACCCAGAGGAGATCCCATAGGGTGCAGCTGGAGCTGACTTTGTTGTCGAGTCTACTGGAGTCTTCACTGACAAGGACAAGGCTGCTGCCCACTTGAAGGTTTGTTTAAGTTTTACATAGTTTTAGCAGTTGCATCATGTTTGTTTATGCGTTAATTTTAAGTAACTTTTATTTGGCTTCTGTATGATCAGGGTGGTGCTAAGAAGGTCATCATCTCTGCTCCTAGCAAGGACGCTCCCATGTTTGTTGTCGGTGTCAACGAGCATGAATACAAGCCGGAGTTTGACATTATTTCAAATGCCAGTTGCACAACCAACTGCCTTGCTCCTTTGGCTAACGTTATCAATGATAGGTTTGGCATTGTTGAGGGTCTTATGACAACAGTGCATTCCATCACTGGTATGTAGCCTTCCCGCTAGTTGCTTTAATAAGTCAAATCATTGATAAAAAGTTAAAAAGTAACATCTATTTAACTTCCTATTGAACATGAACGTTGCAGCTACTCAAAAGACTGTTGACGGTCCATCAATGAAGGACTAGAGAGGTGGAAGAGCTGTTTCTTTCAACATCATTCCTAGCAGCACTGGAGCTGCTAAGGTAAAATGCCATGACAAATGTGTCGTTTATTGACATAATGATTTTTTGGTTAACGTTTATTTTAAGGTTCTTATTTATATGTTTGTGTAGAAGTTAAATATTTCTGATTATATAAGGGGAAAAAGTGACCACAACGAATATTAGGGTATCTATGACTATGATTAGTGCATCAAAAAAGTAGATATTAGGGCATCTATTGAGTATGATTAGTGCATCGAAAAGGTAGATATTAGGGCATCTATGATTATGATTAGTGCATCAAAAGGGTGTATATTAGTGCATCGAAAAGGTAGATGATCGACCTAACAAATGTTGTTTTTTTCGACATTCGGTGATCTAAACCATCTGATCTCTGCCTTATTATAGTCACTTCAACATCATTTATTGACTTACGATAAGGTCTTCCATGCTTGAGCTTTTTTGTTGAAGTCTGTAGTATCTAAGTTTTCAAAAACTGACGAGACAATTTGCCTTTGAAACTTAGAAAGTCAATTTTGCTCTGCTGAATGTTTGAGGATCCAATAAACTATAAACAATTATGATCAATTTTGCTCTGCTGAATGCCTGAGCTTTTATGTTTGTATGTTTGAAGCGCGACAAACAATTATTGATCTCCCTTAATTTTTCTGATCAAATTCTACTTCAAAACTTAATAACTATGATGACTTATGATCATTATCTTATGCTCTTTATGAACTGTTTGTTGTGGCTAGTTGTTAACATGGTTGTATGTAGTAGACATGTGATTTATAAATTTAGAAGATTAGTTACTGTTATTATTATGTAACTTAGTAATTAAGAAATAAGAATCGTATGTACGTAGTTGTGAAGCACAGGTGAGCCTTGAGCTTAGTAAACTGATTCTCTGATTGCCAGGTTTATAAATTTAATTGAAGCTCTACAAAGGCTGTTATTGGTGATGGATTTGAAGCTACTAACTGCATCAGACGACACACCTCCTCTGTCCGTCCTTGCTGTCACTAGTCTTGCTGTTGTTTCCCTTACTGTCAACCCAAGTCTCACGTCTGAGTCTCAACCAATTCTCGTCCTAACTGATGGAGTGATGGGTATAACTCAACTTTCTTATTTTGTCTAGAAGAAACACGACAGTGCAAAGAAACTAATAATGACTATTACTCTGCATTGACTCGATTGTTTTCTTTTAGGAAAGAGTTACGTGGCACCAATGAAATGTTAACGTACCTTGGTCGTACAGCAACAACGATTCCTAGATTGTACGACGGGATGATATTACAACTTCTCAGGTGAATCTGTTTTTTATTTTAATTTCCATAATTACGTGATAATCATGTTTTATGTATTTAAGGATTATAAATGTTTTTGATCGGTTGTGTTGTGTTTGTTGTAGATTGATTACTAGCTCGAGCATGCTCTTACTTTTTCTTCTGGCTTTACCTATGAAGGGGCCTGCAAGCATGTTGATGAATATCTGATGCAGTGCACTTTCCTCGTTGGCAATTGTTTGTTAGTTGCAGATAGATATCACTATCTGGTTGTATCTTGCAGGTAAATCTTAATACTAGCCCTTATGCTAACTTTTTCTATAGAGGTCCTAAGATATAGTGGGTTGAATTAGGCATTGTCGAGCGGGTTAGGGAAAACACAAAACACTTTTGTTCATATGTTTTGATAGTTTTTATAAATATTAACTAGTATGTTAATTGTATGATTACATTTTTCATTTCAATTAAAAAGTAAGTTTTCTTATAGAACCCAACTTATCTGTTCACCTGATTAGAGGTGGAAAACTGGGCGGGTCAGGCATCTAGTGAATACTGGTAATCGTGGTACGGTTTGATCCAGAACACTAAATGTCCCCAAGTTTTGAAATTATATATAAATAGTTAGTATGTTAGTTATGATTAGAAAAGAATATTTGTTATTACAATATGATGAGTGTGTAAATACTCATCATTTTTGGGTCAATCTGAACTGCAAAACGTTTAAAAATGCTCAGAAATGCATCAAAATACTGAAAATATCTCAAAATGGCATTTTATATGTTTCAGATGCAAAATGTTTAAAATCAGATGAAAAATGAGCAAAGTTTGCATAATTGGCAGTTTCAGTCCCCAAGTTTCTAAAATTGTCAAAAATAGTCCCTGAGTCCTAATTTCAAAAGAAAAATCACCAAAGGTCCTTTTTAAATCATAACTTGTCAAAATTAGTCCTTTGGTAAAAAATATAAAAAGTTTGAGAAAATTACAAAATTGGTCCTTCAAGTTTGAAAATTGGCAAAAATGGCCCCTGGAAATTGGAAAATGGCAAGTTTGGTCCTTGTACTTTTTGAGCTTGTCAGTTTTAGTCCCTTGAAGCAACTTTGCTTAATTGGCAGCCTTGGCCCTTGAATTTTCAGAATTGACAACATTAGTCCTTGTATTTTAAAACCCTTTAATACCTTGGTCCCTTGTCAAATCCCTTTTGGCCCTGCCATATAAGCATTTTGAACCCCCCTTTATATATTTAATCCCCGGTCAAATAATCAAACCCAATAGTCAAACAAACACCCCCGTTTTCCCTCCAACATGTCTCCTTCCTCCTAACTGCTCTGCAACATCAACCCCTCCCCTCTCCTCCACATCACATACTTCTCACCTTGTCCCCTCCACCTCACCTAAACAAAAAAAATACAATTAATATCCCCTCCTCACCTCACTCAACCCCTCAACTGCTAATACCACTTTTTGGCGCCAAATTCAATCATACGGCCAAAAATGGCTTAAGTTGATCCAATGGCCCAAATAAGTGGTGGGATCAAATCAGAAACAAGTGGGAAGAATTTTGGATATAAAGAGAAGCAAGAGGAGAGAAGAAAAACAAGTAGTTAGTTTCAAATTTTTCCTTTATGTCGTTTTTTAAATAAAAGTCTTAGTTTAAGTTCAAATGTTGTAATTTAAGTTGCTTTGTATAACATTCAAGTTAAATCATCATTGTAGGTGCTTTTGAGTATCAATCCAAGCTCTTTATATAAATTCCATGTTTCATGTTACTGTTACATATTTCAGTCTCACATTCTTATGTTTAAGCTTTCAGTAGCCTGTTTTTAATGCTCAAACAAGTTATTTAAACTCTGTTTAACCTTTTTATAAGCTCACAATTAAGTTTCAATTAACTTTGTGAAATGGTCAACAAAAGTCAAACTGGGCCAAGAATGGTTTTGGTGATGATGTGGGATGATGCAGAGGTGGATTTGGGTTAAAATAGATTAGGTTAGTTTAGGATTGGGTTTGGTTTAGCCTGCAACAACAGTTGGACACATGTGAGTGAGTTTCTCAATTTTCAAATTTCAAGCCATTTGGCATTTTATGCTTGTCTTGTATCTGTGGTTTAGAATGGTTTAAGTCTGTTTATTTAGTGTTAATTTTAGCAAGTAAACTCAGTTTGATCATTGGTATAAATTTGGATCAGTAGTTCACTCAGTTTTAATTGCTTATTAGTATTTGAGTGGTGTTTGGTTTAGCTGCATTATCTGTGTTAGAGGCTAGTGCAGTGGTAGTTTCTTGTTGGTTCAGGCTTGTGTCACTCTTTTGAACTCATTTGAGTCAACAACTTGAGCCTGCTAAGCTCCATAGTCAAAATCACACCTTATCTGTCTTGATACCTTAACTGTTAGGATTTTGGATTACCATAAACTTGTTTTGTGTTTAAAAATCTTAGAACTAGCTTATTTCAGTTTCATTTCATCTCAATACATCATAATAAGTCCATAAATTAGCTTCAAATCTCATTTAAGTCAACATTTCACTTTTTCTTCAAAAGTCAAAACTTGCCAAAACTCAGTTTTGAGCTCAACTAGGAAGATTTTTAGTGGACTTATCTCTGGGTCAAAATCAGTAAGACTTGTGGCTTTAAAAAGTTCACTTGGTCTAGTTTATGGTTGTGATTTTTGCATATTTTTGTAAATTTTCTTTAAGCTCTAAATTGGCTTGTCAATATGGGATCACTTCCCCTGTGCGACTCGGTTGATCTGAGTCTGCACGGGTTTTCAGGCGCCACAAGCTCAGTTGAGCTTATACAGGTCTCATCTTTGGCTTGTAGATAGCCAGCCAGGTCTTGTTTAGGGTCCCATATTTGCTATTAGGTTTTAGCTTATTGGTTGGCTTATTCTTTAGCTCTAAGTAGGCACCCTCTCACTGTTTTTGCACAAAAGCTCAAACATCAAATCTGTGCTAGCTTGCCATCCATAGGTTGTAGCTTGTTGTTTTTAGTTGCTTTAGAGTACTCTTATCATATTTTAGCCTTTGTAACAGTTTGGTGCTTGTTTTGTCCCTTTAGCTTATTCCAAGTGCTTATTTCTAAGCACTTGTGCTTTCAGTTTCATTTTCCTCCAAACAAGCCCTTGTTTTTCCATTTTTCCTAGCTTCCTAATATTATTTTAGGCTTTTCCTGAAATTTTCATATTTTTCCAAGCTTGTTTGCTATTTTTCTTAATTTAAATTAGCTTTTAAGCATTTTTAAATAGCATTTAATACAAAAAAATTAAGAAAAGTTTCAAAAAAAAATAAGTTTTCATTTTTATTAAGTTAAGATAAATATAAAAAGCCAAAAAAATATTTTTCCATAATTTTCTTAGTTTAAATAGTATTTTCTAGCATTTTAATTAGTTTTAAATAGTTTTAAATTAGTAATAAATATATAAAAAGTCTAAAAAAATATATTTTTAGTTTTAAAATTAGTTTTATAATATTTTATATTTTTCTGAATCATAATTTTATTTTTCTAGCCTTATTTTGTATTTTCTTCTATTTTAGAGTATTTATTTAATAGTTAAAAATAGTTTTTAAATTAATAATAATTAATTAATTAGTTATAAAAATAATTGTCTTTTTCTAAATATTTTCTTTTATCATTAGGTTTGTAAAAATGTCATTTTCATATTTTTAGGTCTTTTATTTCTTAGATTTCACTTTTTATTTTGTACGTTTACGTAGTTTTTAAACGTACGTTTTACGTTTGTCTTATCTGATTGTTGTGCTTTCCAATTCTGTTTCCAATTCCATTCCAATCAATCAGTAGTGTAATCTCTCAATCTAAAACCTTTACTGATCACTATCCTTAGTGATCACTCTATCATCTGAATAAGTTTTGACACACCATTGAGTCTCCGTGGGACATAACGACCCGGGGAAACACTATACTCCCCAGATCTTCATTGCATTCGTGTCTGAGCCGTTTTAAGTTTCTTACGGTCGGCCATTCACAAGTGGCCGGTTTGAGTGAGAAAACTTGACGGTTTGGCGCAGATCACAATAATACATATTATTTTGCATAAAATGGAATGAGGTTTTAACATTGAAAGTAAACTTTCGGCGACTTTCGAACCATTTGAACAACTTGACCCGTGTTCTTTCTGCTCTTTCTAGCTACTGGTTTTGCCAGTTTGACTATCTCGTGATGAAACATAACTAGAATTTTATTGCATCACATTGTACATTATGTGCAATTTTTCTTACTTTAGCAGTTATGCATTATCTTCTTGTTCTTTGAATTATTATTGTGAATAATTGGTTTGTGGAAATTGATATAGATTTTATCTGGTGTAGGTCCCGGATATCACATTTGTTTTCTTATAGTTTCTTCAAGTTTTAGAAAAGTCGGTTGATATGCTTATTTGATTAATGCGGTGATAAATTGTTCTCCCCTCAACCTTCAATTGAACAACTAATTGGATTTCTTCCTGAGCAGCGACAAATTATGATGTTTTCAGCTACGTTTCCAGCTACTGTCAATGATTTCAAAGACCGATATCTGAAGAAGACTTATGTTTCCGTATAAAGTTTCGATCCCCATCCAGCGTTCCAGTTCTATTGAGAGCGACAACAATTTTTTTTATGTGTATATATATATATTTTGTTACATGAAGGAAATGTTTCCGTACAAGAAGTTTTCGAGACTTATTGTTTAATATTCGAGGCTTTAGTTTCTGCATTGTAAATGTTACTCAAGTATTTTAATAAATTTTTTTTATTATTTATTATTTTTTTTTGTAATTTTCTTATTCATCTAGAGAAAAAAAATGTAACATATGAACACTATTGTTATTGTGTTTTGTTAGAAATTAAACAGCATGAACAAATTCATAGTAATTTAAATGATTATACAAAATGAACCTTGGAAAATATAAAATGTTACAAAATGGCCCCTGTAGTTTGGTGAAAAAAAAAGGAGGGGAAGGGGGATGATCTAACGGTTGAGATCACTTCCCCCACTTTTCTCTTGAGATCAAGTTTTTAAATGATCCCATCTCTATATATATATATATATATATATATATATATATATGGGAGAGTTAACATGAGATCAAACTTAAAGTTGTAAAAATAAGATCAAGTATAAAAAACTACTAAAACATTTATAAATAATAATTTTAGCAATAATACACATAAAAATAATATTTTAATACAAATAAACATTTTAGCAACTAATAACCAATTGATACATGAGTATGATTAGTGATACACCTGATACACATTACACTAATAAATATTCCAAAATCTGATACACATACAAAAACCTGATACACATTACACTTCTAATCAAAGTGTATCACCTAGGTTTCATAAATTTTAAAAAGAAATCTATCGAAACTTTAACAATTTTAGTTGTTGTTAATACAAAATTTACTTTTGTTGTAAGGAGAGTGTCGCTTGTCAAATTTTAGTTGGATCTCATTTTAACAACTTTAAATTTGATCTTATTTGATCTAGATATATATATATATATATATATATATATATATATATATATATATATATATATATATATATATATATATATATATATATAATATATATATATATATATATATGAATTCGGTTTTCGGTTCAAACTGCCAAACCCATATCCAACCCGAGAACCGAATTAGTAGTTCGGTTTTAGCAAATTCGGTTCGGTTCGGTTTCGGTTTTCGGTTTATTCGGTCTTTTCGGTTTTTTCGATCACCCCTAATTTATAATAATAACTGAGTGGAAATGTGCTCGCGCGCGTTGTTGGAGGGGATGCGTATCTTTTTTTATTTGTGTTGTTGCAAAAAACTCATGATGGAAATTTTTTATTTTTTGAGCCTTGTTTTGCACCGCGTGTTGCTGCGGGGTTTTTTTTGCTCGTTTGTTAAAAGTGTAATAATATAGGGCTCGTGTTATTATCTCTTTTACTAAAGAAATCGCTAAATATCTTGTTTTTAAATATATACTAAACTAATTTTTTATAAGTTCCTAAAGCCTTTGGCCCTTGTAGTTTAAACAATTTTTAAGATAGTTATTAAAAGTATTTGGTAAGTTAAGGGTGCATTTTGAATATTTTTTGTAAGAAAAATAAAAATATATATTAGTCGTCGACATTTTTTTTTAAATCGTACTTATGTAATAAACCAATTGCAAGGCCTATCCTTAACTTGCGGGCAAAATTTAGTTGTACTATTAGAAATTCTAATATTGCGATTAACTACGTCGCAAAAGTTTATGCAAGTTGAGATACATATGTCTACTTAGGTTGTTGTAAACATTACAAATGCTTACGAATACTTATTTTTTTACATTGTCTTTGGCCCTCTGATTTAAATTAATTTTAAGATAGTTTTTAATAAACTTCATATTTTTGTATAAAATCGTGCACACGTCAAAAGTATATTAGTATTGGGCTATTTTTGTTCGTCATCGAAAGACCTTTTCTGCCATATGTTTTTTATTCAAGAAAACGCTAAGTACTTTTTAGATATTTGACAAATAAATTTTGTTATATAAAAAAGTAGTAAATAGTATATGTTTAGGGTGATTTTTGCATGAACTGTATATTTCAAGGTGATTTTTATTATTTTTTAAAATTTTCAAAACCTGTTTGGGCCTTGTGGACTACTTTTTTTTTTGCCACAGTTCGTCAATTTTTATTCCTGCGACATTTTTTTAGTCGGTCGAAAGCGGCATCGTATTGCACGTTATATAATATTATTTATAATTAATAATAAGAGTTAACTATATTTTTGGTCCTTGTGATTTAGTGTTTCACTTGCAGTCCAATTTTATATAAAAAAAAATCGGATTTGTGCAAAAGTGAAACACCTGTTTCAAATTTTGTCTAATTTTCTTTTCACTATTAGTTTGACCGGTTAAACAGCATAAAATGACTAAAGTGCCCACATTTTGATATTGAAAATGACTAAAATACCCTCCTTTCATTCTTTCTAAATCTATTATTATTATTGTTATTACTATTAGGGAAAATGACACAAATAGACCGCGCGCCCTGATGCATATCACTTTATGGACCACTTTTATTTTAAATTTGAAAATAGACCGAGGGCAACCGCTGTCATTGGGCAACTCAACCACATTGCGACAAGTGTCTCGTATGTGTAAGGTATTATTTTTTGGGCAACTAAAAAACGTTGGGCAACCGTATTTTTTAAAAAGGGTTTTTTGGTCATTTTACATAATACTTGTCAAGTACATATATTTTTTAAATAAATAAATTATTCTATAAACTGTCTTCCTAATACAGGCTTTTCAAAAGACTGCTTCTTCTATTTTTCACAAACACACACACGACCAAAAAAAATCAAAATCATCCAAAGAAAAAAAAATCAGATCCAAAGAAAAACCAAGCTACAACAAAAAAAAAATCAAAATCCAAGTGAGATTATCATCATTGTTCTTCCACTCTTTCACACCTCAAATTTCGTCACAAAAGTTGTTACTCTACAATTGGTTTTGCAGACTACGTTAAGCTTCGACTCTCGAGCCCTTTATCAAGGTAACCAAACTACTTCTTATGCAATAGTTTGTATATTACTATATTATTATGTTTGATTGCTAATTATATAACCAATGGATGTATTATGTATATTGAGGCTATCTTCATATTCTTAGGAGTTATTTAGTTCTTGAAATTAGACTCATTTTACCGAAGGCAACAGCCGATTGGAGACGGTTGTATGCTTGCAACGAGAATTTGTGGAAGCTGAAGACATGGTGGTGTGTTAGGGTTTTGATTGGTGTTTGGTTTTCGGAGGATAACATTTTTTTTGGAGATTGATTTGGGGGAAATGATGGGAGGGGGGAGGAGGGAGTGTTTGGGTTTTGAAAATTTGAAAGTTGGAGATGAGGCGCTTGCTGGTTTATAACGTTGGTAATTGTGTAATTTTTTTTAATCATATTTTTATTTTTGTTTGTTGGATTGAGATCTTCATGATTAATTGAAAGTTATGTTTTTATGAATAGGGGTGAGCAAATGGACCGAGAACTGAACCGGAACTGAGAACTGAACTGGAACCGATTCAACTTGAACTGAATTTTAGACCCGCGGTTCAGTTTTCAGTTTTCATATTTTTGTTTCTTTGGTTTATACACGTTGTATCGTTACGATTACCATACAATCGATTTCGACAAAGATTTTGTCTATGATATCGAGGCCATGTGGGTGAAATTATGGTTGTGTTATTCATACCATGGTTGTACTAAACCGGGACTCCGTACTCTCCCTACACCCTACACGGATTTCGAAGGTTTATCTTCAATTTACATATGTACTAGAGCTCTGTTTAACTCATTTTACATCGTTAGTCTGTTACAAGTCCTAGAGCTTATGTGTTTGAAATACTTAATGTGTGTATAATTGAGTTATCAATTAGGCGCGTTATACTGATTACCTTTAATCTCGATTAGAATGTGTATGAGTACTAGAGCTTTATTCAACTCGTTTTACATTATTAGTCATCAGTTAGGTGTGTTACGAAAGTAGTTATCTGATTATTGTTTTCTAGTGTTTGGCTAACGGCTAAATTCCATGTGCAACTGTTTTTAACGGTTAAATAGTAAGTTTGATACTCGATGTAACTGATCAGATAGTATGATTATCTGCAATTAATTTAGCCTTGTGCCCTTGTTTTTATCGGACCGCTGTATTTTATTGCAATCCCAAGCGACAGAAGCATATTCAGTTATTATCAGTAACACAAGGTTTCATCATGAGTACTTGTAACACGATATGCACTTTATAAATTGATGTTATGTATTGAGCAATGGTTTGATGAGGTTTTGGGTTTGTTATAATGCGATATGTTAAACATGTTTGTATGGTTATGCAGGGCGCGCCTCCTCCTGGATACTTTCGACGTTTGGGGAAACAAAGGGCTCAAGACGATCTAATTTTGAGGAAGAGAGATAGGATGCGGAGGTGGTTGTGTTGTACTTGTCAAGTTGAAGAGTCTTACCCCTCAAAGGCATTGATCGGTGAAGGTTCATATGGAAGGGTTTATTTTGAAAACTTGAATAATGGAAAAAGTGTGGCTTTGAAAAAGCTCGATGTTTCTCTTGGTGAATCAAATAACGAGTTTTTGACTCAGGTGAATTTACTTTTCTCAATCTTTGAATAAAAATGATTTTTTGTACTCGTTCAATTTCTAGCTTGTGCCTTTTATCTGACCCCTATGTCTTATGAGTTAAGGTTGCCATGGTCTCAACGCGGAAAGCACGACAATCATGTTGAGTTATGCGGTTACCGTGTCGAAGGAAATACCCGTGTTTTGGCTTATGAATTTGCAACCATGGGATCTCTACATGACATATTGCCTTTGTATTAGAACATTTTTGGTTTGATGGGTTTATAAAGTTGCAGCTTAGTTGGTATCACATTATTAAATCTATTTATCGTGTCCTTAGTGAGCTTGCAGGTAGGAAGGGTGTGCAAGGAGCACAACACGGACCCGTTCTTGATTGGATCAGCGAGTAAAGATTGGTGTTGATGCACAAAGGGACTCGATTATTTGCGCGAGAAGGTCCGACCATCGATAATTCACAGAGATATTAGGTCTAGCAATGCGCTATTGTTTGAGGATTTGAGAGCCAAGATTGTCGATTTTAACCTTTCAAATCGGGCTCAGATATGGCGGCGCGCTTGCATTCTACTCGTGTTTTGGGAACTTTGGCTACCATGCACCGAGTAATAATACTTCTATATCTTTTTTATATCTTTGTTAATCTAAAGCCTCACAGTTCATTATAATAGATACTGTTAACAAAGAATGACAGGAAAATAAAGTACCCAGTTTAGATGCTTTTTAGTTTTAGACCGCAAGAAGTGCCTAGATTCATAGTAATTACTATTTTAACGTATTGCCTGGTCTCGCTACTATTTGTAAAGGTTAAATATCCTACTTGACATCATAGCCCTTGTAAAACATTTTCTGTAGAGTTCACATGTGTTTTCTGTCGATGTTTATATTATTAAGCGCTTTTTTTTATCGTGACGTTGAGGAACATGTGTGGAATACAAATTTTGCATCGTGACGCTGAGGATCATGCTAAGATTTGTAATGTAAATGTAATGGGACATTATTTTTTTAGTTAATAGATAAAAAATTTATTGTTAATGTTGCATCTTCTAACATGATGTTACAGACTGTGTTTAGCAGGTTTATCCACAGTGCGAGAACCCAGCACAGAACCAACATCATGCTCAACTTGTTCCACAGATGCATCATCATCTGCCTAGTCTAGGGCACTCAAATGGTCAATCCCAACTGCCACCTCAATCAGATGGCCACCCATAGTTTCATTTTTACCCTCAATTTCAAAATCCTCAAAACCAAGCAAGTCCTGCAGGCACCCCTCACAATATCCACTATCAGTTCAACCCTTATCAAGTGCATTACCACCTTTCAAGTACCGGTTTGGTTTGCCTAACCACCTTTTCCCTTGCGTCCTTTGGAACCTCCTATGAGACTTCCTTCACAAGGTCAAGCTCAGGAACTCCCACACTTTTGTTATTCATGAGGTTCAACCACGAATGCCTCACAATATGTGCAGTACTGCCGCAGGTATGCAGGATACTCTCGGTCGGTTCAAGGTCGGTATCGGTATCCTCTCGGTGGTCCACCGCATCTATTGCAACAGCCTCCTCTTGGGTATTTTCAACCATACTATTTGCAACCATATATCGCATATTATCATGTTTTAATCCTCTGATATTCCGAGGAAGACAAAGAGTATGGTGGTGTCGCATTTGCAAAGTCGATTGTGGAAGTGTGGAAGGTCAGGGAAACCATTGTCGGACATGTGAGCATCGGTAGCATCACTATGGATATGGTCAGAAAGATCAAGCAGAAGTCTGCTCAAATAGCCAAGTTACTCCGTTTCAGGTTCTTTTTAATGAATGACTGTTTTTAGTCGAGGTTGCACGGGTTGCTCGGTCAGGGTTGGGTTATGGTCAAAGTGGGTAATTTTGTAAATGTTAACCCTTGTCCAAATTTTCACATTTTCTTTGTTGATATTTAGTATCTCAAATATCATAAACTAATTCTTTGAATAAAATCATCTTACAAGATTTTTTGCATTAACACTACACCTTGGATGACTTTCATTTTCAATTTGTTTGACAAAAAAACTTACTTCCTTTAATAAAAATCATTTGACCCGTTAGAGATACATTGTAACCTTAGTAAACCATTATTCACTTTCCCTTGTATAACTTCTAATTCTCATTGTGGACTCAGGGCGACAAGCAAGTCGAGGAAGTGAGGGTCTCTTGGGCGTGAGTAAACCTTATTTTATGATGAAGCAGGGGGTGAACAACCCAATTACCCAAAATTGCCCCTTATTTAAACAGTTAAATCGTTTGAACACGCCAAATGGGTCGAAAATTGTTTGTATTTTTCAATGCATAAAACCTCCTCGATATAGGATTTTCGTTAAGGTTGTTGTTTGAGAATTAACCATAAGTTGTTTTGGGACTAAGGATCTTTATAGTTGGATTCTTTTGATGATATAGGTTATTTGCGTTGAAATTTTTTATTGAGGTTGTTGTTTCAGGATTGGCCTTGGTTCAATTATATCCTCTCATTTAGTCGAGAGTGTATGACTTGTATTTGCAAAAAGCTACTTGTTATAATCTTGGTTTGATTATTAGCAACTTTACTTGTCACTGATTATGCCCATCATCTCTTGAATTGTCACCATAGTTTTTGAATCCTTATGATGATTTTTATTTTCCTTTTTGATGTTATAGGCAATGTTTGAAGGGATTCTGGTTGATATACCATTTGCAACTTTTTTCTTGAACAAATTTAAGCAAAAGTAAATTTTGCTTGCTAGCTCTTACTTTTTTTAATAGCAAAGTAAATGAAAAGTAAGTATTCTAATTACAATCTCGATCGAGGCACAACTATTTGAATGATTTGCCTTCTTTAGAACCAGAATTATACCGCCTCCTTATTTTTCTTGAGGTTTGTAGCTTTCTCTCTATCTGACTCTCTATACCTCTGCATCTATATGTAATAACTCCATTTGATAACATGGCTTTGTAGCTGTACCAATAATTCCATATTAGAAGACAGTTGTGACTTCCTTATTAATTACAATATTTGACCTTTTCTGTGTATCATTTGCAGCGCTACGAGGGTGACCTGTTAGAGTTAGAGTTGTAATTTGTAATTGTTAATAATGAATATGGGGAGCAAACAGCTGAAGAATACCAAGTGGAAAGAATATACGGGTTGTGAATGATAATGTTATCACATTTATTCATCTTGTTTCCAATCACCGACTTAATACTCAGGTTTTTGTTTTACCAAACCTTCTTTTGAAGCTGTCATTTCTTCTTATGCTTCATAAACTTGCAATGTAATTCATCATCTGTTTTCAGATACGTCAACTAGTTGTGTTAAATTGCGATAATCAGCCTCAAGTAGTTGTGTTAACAATGGTGGGATACCATAAATATTAGGATGCAACAGTGATATCAGTATGTATTGCAGTGTGTATCAATACAGGTCAAATGGTTTTTGTGCTATCAGTTTTGAATCAGTGGGTCTGCAATGCTTCAATCAGTATGTTAGTCATGTCAGTTCATCGGCTAATATTAATGTTTTATTACTTCATAGTTTTGGCTCGTTATGTGACTTTGTAGTCCAGGTTCATATGGGATTTTATCTTGTGTGGGCCTGGTTGCAATGCCACATCAGTATGATAGTGTAGCAAATAATTTGGCTTCAGTTGCTATTGCCTTGTGAGTTGGTTTTGTCTAAAAAATGTTCAGTATTAGTGGTGTGTGTCATGTATTACCTAGTTTTGGTCATTTTCTTTTCCTTTGTTTTTTCCTTGGTCCTCTCCTCTTTTAATTAGTTTGTTTAAATGAGGTAGGATGCCTTGTATTTTATTGTTTTCTCCCTTTTATGGGGTCTTTTATAAATAATTGATTTTGCTATTATATGAGATGAAGATAATAATGTTTCGATACCTAGACAGTGAGCTTTTATAACAGAACTAATGATACTTAGCCAATGAGCTTTTTTAACAGAACTAATGATTGAGTAAATTTACGATTATCAACTGGTTATCTACTTATTGAAATTGTTATAATCACTTTGAAAGTGTAACTACAAAGTCCAAACAACCCAAAGTGTTTTTTTAATCCAATGAGAAGACTCGGAATGTTTCTCTAGTTTACTACTTTATTCTTGAAATTATACTCTCATGTATCATGAAGGACAAGTAGATCTGTTTGATATGGATTAGTTGTTAAGTTTAATATTTTAAGCTACTAAATTTTTAGAATAATGGTGAGTTCTCATGCTTTCTTTTTCTAATGTCTATAACTTCGCAATGTAGATATTGTCCTTGGGGACGCTCATAATAGGGTCTCAATTTTTGTTATATAATGTTGCTCTAATTTTATTTTTATTTTTTTTACCTTTTAACTTTTTTTATTTCTTTCTTTTTTCTTGGTCTTGTGAATTTACATACAGGTTGTTCATGATTCCACTGAGGAGAATGATGATATTGATTGGGGCACTCATGAAGAACTTGAAACCCAGAAGGTAGCCATGACATCTTTTTCGGATATCATTTTTCTAAGTTGATGATTGATTTGTTTAATGTTTATTTTTTATGGTGATACAAGTAATATGTAGTAATCCTTGTTCTTAAATAATGACTCGGGCACTTGTGCAACTCAGTTGCAGGTATTTTCAGAAGGAACATATGGTGCCACATTCAGGTCTCGATCTTCTAATGGGATATACCTTCGTAGCTCCTATAGCACCACACATCAAATGTCAAACTACTACTGATTTTAGTCGTAGGGGCTGTTTAGGATTGCTTGTACAAGTTGTATGGGATTGCTTATTAAGGAAATTGTTGTACGTGACGAATTTGACATTTTTATCTATTAATGGTATATTTTGGCTTGATTGACTTAAATATTACTCAAAATGCATGATCAATAACTTATTGGGGTTGTAGAGTCAATAACTTATTGGGGTTGTTTGGGATTGCTTATTGAATTCAACTACTTATAAGGGCTTATTGTTATTGCTTATTGAATTAACTACTTATAGGGTTTGTTTGAGGTTGCATATTGAATATGCTAATAGGGGATGCGATTGCTATTGAAACTATTTATAAATCGGTAAATAGTTTCAATAAGCAATCCAAAACAACCCTATAAGTAACTTCAATAAACAATTACAAGCACCTCTCTTTGTAAGTAGTCTCAATAAGCAATCTTAAACAACTCCTATAAACCGTAGTTTCAACAAGCAATACCAAACATCCAAATTTTTTTATTTTGAAAACATATTATAAAGACTGGTTTTTGGAACATACACGGTTCTCCATGCTTCTATTAGAGACCGGCTGAACAACAAGTTTCCATGTGTTTCGCTTATAGAGATACCCCCTCACAGAGAGTGGTTCTAAAACCAATCTCCATGTGCAATTCTAACCGGTTTCAATGAACTTTTTTGTAGTAGTGACTTGTGGATTCTTTCTATTATTTTCTTTGTCACTTTCAATCTTTTCGTTTCATTCAATAAGTAACAGTTGCTTAATCTTTGTTTCCTTGGGCTTCTCTTATACATTACAGAAATTCAAACAAAAGCACAATCCATACACCATCTCCTACTGCCCTTGCTGTTAGTTTCAAGTTTACACTTCATATTTGTTTGTGTCGTTCGACATAGTTAAGGCTGCTGTGATAAAAGAATGAAGTTGCCCAAAAAGAAGAAGTTGCCCAAAAAAAAAGTTGCCTTAATAAGAAGTTGCCCAAACAGAAGTTGCCCAAAAAGAAGAAGTTGCCATTTTTTTTAAATAAGCGTTTTGCATAAAGTAAAGCTAGTTTTTATCTGCTTGTCTCGGGTTTAAAATTGTTAAAACGCGACCCTTTTATGTGTAACTGTGTGTGCTTGAACTGAGATCAAGAACTTGTAAATTTGAAAGATTTCCAATGTGAGGAGGAATAACACCATAAAAAGAGGCATACGAGAGATTGAGGTAAACTTAGTTGTTTCAAGGATCCAATGAATCAGGGATCCGGCTTTTTTTAAAATTATTACCACTCAAGTCCAAGAACTTTAGATGCCTCAAATCTCCTAAAGAAGTGATGACCTCTTTACCAATCAAATAAATGTTTTCTATAACTATATTTTCGCCGGAATAGATGGATGTGATAGTAGCCTCCACATACATTATGTGTTTAACCAAATAGGATGTTTTGAGAATTCAAACAAACATCCATAGGAGGCTGGCTCGATATTGTCTAAATATAAGGTTGAGACGGCTGGGTCTCAACATGATTTTTCTAGCAACGAATGAGAGTGTTTATCGTAAATTTTTGTCACTCCATAATAAATATGCCTAGACTCTCCTATGAATATCAATACATCTCCTGAATTTAATTCAATAAACTTCTCTTCTTTCCTCGCATCTTTATACAAGAATTGGGCAGAGTCACCAATAGAGATGGAAACCACGGGCAATCCTTTATCCAAACTATCTGAGCTCTCATCGCGGTCCTGCATTGTAATTTTTAAATATATAAACGTAAGTTATGCAAAATAAGTTTATTCATTGTGCATTGTGTATGCACATAAAATAAGTTTGACGGTTTGATCCACTTTGAAGGAAAAAATATCAGATTATCTCAAGAAACATACTAGCCTCACCCAGACCATCCCGTATGACCCGCATTGAAGGAAAAAAAATATTCATTTCCTAATAAAGTTTGTATGATTATAATTAAAAAATTGCACTACGCGTTTGGAAATTTCTACATGAATGATAAAACATTTTCTTGCTAGTACCAAATGATGACCGGGAATAAAAAAAATAATAAATAAATAAATAAATAAATAATTAAATAAATAAATAAAACTTGCGAAAGTAAGGTAAAAAAACAAACCTGGTGAAGACCAAGCCGATCATTGGCCTCATAGAAATTGATGATACAAATGTCTGGTTGCATTGAGGGAATTTCTGGATCTTTTTCTTGAGCTTTTTGAAGTGCAGTTTCAGTGAATCAAAGTAACTGATTGGGAATTGGTGGTGTTGTAGGACCGTCATACTTTTTATTTGGGTCCCAGTTTCGACCAAAGCACATCATATGTAACCTTTTCCCCCCGGCTTGGTAAAATCTCCCAGGACCCATGCCAAATTCTTGACATGTATTCACTATTTTAACCTGCAAGTATTATGTTAGATTTTATCAAACATGTGCATGAAAATAATGAGCATCGTACTTGTAATATATTCAGAGAAAAACGGTACAATGAAATTAGGTAATGCTTTATCTTTAATGGGTCAAACGCCAAAAAAATGCGCCCATAGTGTATTATTAATCCATAAATCTCTTAAATGTTATGACTGAAAAATAAAATTGCAAAACTAAAAATTGTATATTAAAAAGAAAATGTTTTAGGCCGTTTGACCCATACTAAAAAAGTTACCCGTTTTGATCTATTTGCATCATTTACTTTATGAAGATATGATTATCAGGTAGGAACTTATGTCGTTTTGTGGATCGAGTAGCCAAGTATCTTGGTTTGTTGATCTCAACCACAGGTTATTCTTAGAACTCTTTCCCAGTTGCAGATTTCAGGTAGCAAATTTCTTCAACTGATGTTCATATACTGGACCAAGATAAATAAGTTGCAGAAGCTTACTTGAACTTACCAGCTTATAGCTATCACCAGGTGTAGCCCCTGACCTCGCTTACAAGAACTTCCATCATTTACAAACTTTTGATATGACCAATGCACTCTAATAAGTTTCACATTGACCCAAAAGAATACAACATATTACGGGTCCCAAAATTAAACCAATATTTAGACGTTATATATACGTCATGATGTATTCAATCTTCAAAGTGTATAACTTCTGACATGAAGAATCATTAAGGTGTCATTTGAACTAGTTAAGGCGTGTCCAAGGTGAAAAGTGGTTTTGCATCATGATTTTTAATGGTTGGTCTTCTCCTCACACTTTACTGAAATTGCTGAATACTACTGAATGGGTTGAAAGTTATTAATAATTTGCAGATAATACATAGGCAACATGTTCTTTTTCAGTAGCATAGGAGTCTAAATAGACTGATAGGAGTTGTTTAGTATTAGCAGTGGCAAGTTAACACTAGCAGTGGAAACTTAATACTAGCAGTGGAAAGTTGGTTAGGTTATAGAATCGGGTGGTGTGGACATTTACACATTTGGGTTGAAGGATCTTGGTGAAACATGTAAAGAAGATGATGAAGTTGAGAGAAAAACATTTATTGAAAATGGGTCTATTCTCGACAAGATTCAAGAAGTGCAAATGGGTGTTCCTCGTCTTGAAAATTATGTAATAGGTGTTAAAGCTCCTGATGAGGTTGGGAAAAGTAGCGAATTCGAAGTGCATGAGTCAAGAAGAGTGAACGTCAATGGAGTGGTGAATTGCGAAGAGGATGGGAAAGATCAGGGAATTGAACCAAGTGGGGTGAACTCAGTGACTACTGGATTTGCTTCCAGCAATAGCAGGGAAGAATGTCCAGAAAATTTAGTGACAGTTGAAAGTGGCACAAAAGCTGATACGAGCACTGTGGGGATTGATTTAGTGGAGTCAAAAAATGGTCAAATAGTTGTACTTTCATATGCTATCAACTCAATAGGTTACAGATGGATTTGTAAGGAAAACATGGAAAAAACCTTCAAAGATTCCTCATTTAGAAATTGGACGAAGGCGGTTGAGGAATTATTCAAATTTGTTAACCAAGAGAAGCAAAGGAAACATTGGAAAACATATGCTAAACTCTTGTCCAATATGGCTTGTCAAACAGAAGGATCGCATTGCTTGTTAAAGGAGGTAACACATAATGAAGCAACTTTTAATCAATTAATGTTTGATACATGGAAGTGGTTGAAAAAGAAAAGGAAATACAACAAGACAAATATAGTTTGTTCATGGGGCGAGAACAAAGAAAAAGGGAATTCGGCTCGTCCATGGTGGCGGGACAAACAAAGAAAGGATAGAGGCAAAGTGAGCCTGATTTGGCACTGGGATGGCGCTCAATGCAAAGTGAGCCAGGGTTGGCACTTAATGCGAAGTGAGGCTGTGAAAAAGGAATATGAGGAAAGAGGGAATGACTATGGAATGTGTGGCTGTGAATACAAAGCTCAACGTGAGAATGATGGGAAGTATGTGGCGAATGACTATGGAATGTGTGGCTGTGAATACAAAACTCAACGTGAGAATGTTGTTTAAGTAGGTTCAAGAAATGTTAGCTTGGAAGGTGAGCTACATAGTTCAATCATCTATTATGTGTCCTCTGTGTCCTACAAACTGAGGAATGTGACCACTATGTGATTACAGAAGATTGTAACAGCTCAATATGCAAGCATTATATAAACTCAAATCGATGGACATGAGTACCGTATTAGATAGTTGGACTACCTTGATTAGACACTATGTAACAATAATAGAAGCCAAGCATCAAAATCAGATCAAGAAATTATGGAAAAATGAAAAGGAGGAACCTGATCTGCAGTTTCAGACGTCAAGTCCAAGAGGCTTCTGATCTGCAGACGGCAAGCAACCTGAAATGAAAACAGAAAATTATGAAGCAACATAAAGTATGAACATATTCATGAACCAGATGATATATACCTATGGATAGATACAAAACAATAAACAAAGGATACAATACAAATTAAACCTTGAAGGCATTGTCGTACTCTCCAGTGGACAGTAGATACAACTATGCCGTCATACAACTTTGAAATGAAAAATAAAACCTTGAAGGCATTGTCGTACCACCATATATTCCCTGAACATCCACTTGTGTATGATTGTCTAAGATATATGTGTAGCCTCTTATTAACTTATTTTCCTTCCCAAAAAGGAAATAAGGCTTTTGACATAAGCCTCACAAAACACCTTCAAAGTGCTTCATAACTTTTCCAAGATGCAACAAACTATTTACCACTTAAAATAAGCTTACCCAAACACCCGCTAAGGTCAATTGGCATTACAATTTCTCATGATAAGAACGTCGATTTACGTTGATCTTTCTCTTTTTTGCAATACTAGTGTAAAATAGACATTAAAAAGGGAAACTTACAAAGGTGAAACATCATAACCTCGAAAAAAGGTATACCTCTAATGCGATCAAGACCGCTGTCTGAAATCTGGTCACAGTAGTTGAAATTCAAGGCCTTAATGTACTCGCAATCTTTAAAATGAGCCAAACCACAATCAGTAACTTCAGAACCAGACATATCTGTAGAAAGTAAAGACGACCCCTGTGACGAGATGACATCCATCCAGCTATCATCAACTCCAGGATATTCACACAAATCGATATCCTTCATAAACAAAATAACATAATTTAACACACTTTGTTGCACATACATAAATGAATAATCCATCTTGCTACTTGTGATCGCATACCTGCAGAGCCCAACCTCGAAAAGCCTCAAGATTGGTCCCATTAAGGCGTTGAGAATAAACCAATTCATTAAATATCTGTTGGCTGATATCTCTTGGAAGCATAGAGAAGGTACCATATCAATCGATATGCTGTTCACAACCATACAAAAATTATTAGCACTGTGAGGGAAGTATCCTAACATGTATTAAATCCAACTTTATAAAGGGGATAACATACTTCACAAATTTTATAAGCACACAGCTCCATAAGAGATGGACATATCGCCTTTCCATCTATATTATCGATAGCTGCTCGGGTGGAAGAGGCTCCCAACCACTTCGAGCTTGCGTTTCTGGAATACCTTCGAGAAATACCTCTGAATGCACCGTCTTCATTGACCTGTTGGCCTCGTTTTATAGAACAAGCTCCCCCATATCTACTCAATCCTTAAACAAAATATGAAACTATACCAGCTGCAGAGTCGATCTAATTCATTCAACCTCTAGGTGCAAAACCTTACCAGTTTAGTACTATGGTTTCTGAAAGAAAATAGTTTTTCAAATATTTACCTCTTCTGACATAAGTGGACAAGAACCATTTAGACGTTGTGCATTTGAATCCACAGTAAGATTGGCTTTGACAATTCCACGTTTTAGCATCCATAACCGTATGTGCTGAATAAGTTCAGTATGAACATCCCGTACACACATACAAAAAGAGCATCAGAGGTCAAAACACTAAAATACATTGCTACTTTAGAAAGTGTACATACTGTTTTTTTTGGGACAAAAATTAGTAAGATTAAGTCACTCACCATCAATAATAAATTTATACTGCAAGATGAGAATAATAGGTAAAAAGTACTAGCAGTGGTTACCAAGTACTAGCAGTGGTAATCACTACCACTAGTAGTGGTTTAGTAACGCTAGCAGTGGAAACGTAAAGCTAGCCATTCTTTTGACCAGAAGGAGCACTAAACACGCACACTTTCTCATAATTTAAATATCATTATACGAAATGACTGCATAACTTCATAATGAAATACCTGTAACGTGAACTTGTGGTTCTTATCATGACTGCATAACTTCGAAGCCAATACACAATAGTATTTGTTGAATACTTTCTCTTGCGAGACATTCCACAAGGACTCGCATGATCTCTATCCTATATTATCTGAAGCGATAACGAAGGATATATTCAGTTCAAAACTTATATATACTAAGTAATAAAAGTACAAAGAATAAAATTACACTCAAGAAGAGAAACAAGAAGTATATACCTGCTTTCCTTGCAACTCCAGCCTCGGGAGTTTTCAAGCGCATCAATATAATCCTCCCCGCTCATTATAATACAAAAGATTGCTCTTCTTGCATCTGTGTTCATTCTTTGTCCAGCAGCAAGTTGAAGCATCTGAGCTTCGACTCTCTCTATCAATCTTTTTTGCAACATTATCAATATTTTCAGTAGCAGACAATAGCATATCTCCGGATAACCACCATTGACCTTTCTTGTTAGGATCAAGAAGCTTGCTCCATTTTAGTCCCCGAACTAATATACTCTATACTCTCAACTACAAGCATAAATTAAACAAAATACAAGCAGCTATAAGAAATTCGAGTTTTAATGGATTCTAAACGTTTTAACAAAATACAAGAAAATATCTTGTTATAATGACCTTCTGAAGCCACTTTTTGATGCGAGTATGCTGTAACGTATCCTCTTTAGCTTTCTTTTTGTTGTTCTTGATGTCAAATATAGTTTCAAGGATGAACTCCATCTGCCAAACATGAAGAAAACAAAGTTACAAGAGAAGCTAAAACTGAGTAGAAACGATCAAACGAGAATATGCAAATATATGAATTAATAAAACGCATACTCTTTTACTCCTCGAGTTTCCCTGACTATCTCCGGAGGCTTTCAGTTCTGCCACCTTGTTCTGGATTCTAACAATAAAACTTTTCATGGTGGTTGGGTCGTCACTCCTCAATCTCATCCCAAAACCTATTGACAAATATAATAGGATGTATCAATAAAGCTTATTTGATTCAGCAGATATAAAATATACGACACCTAAAGATGGTGAAATCTTACAATTAAGAACAGTCAAGATGGTGGAAACATCAACCTCAGTCAACCGTGAGCTCAGCATCATCATGAAATCATATATTAAATCACTGAAAAGGTAATATAAGACGGTTACTAAGACAGACAAACAGAGAGTGTGGCATCAATATGCTAAACAAAACACGTAACAGCTTAACGTGACAAACCTTGAGCAGACTCCAAATAGATACAAATAAGAGAGAAGAAGAGTAAGATACTGAATGAGAGTTGCTCTAAGTTCTCGAATGGAAACCTACGAACTCCGAAGTTGACTTATATTCAATGTTTTGCATCACTTTCCAAATGACTGGAATCACTGGATCACATAGCTTGTACTGATTTCTAGAGGTTGCAATTTCGACCCATTGACTTATACATGGGTCGATCTAGGTTCTGTTTTATATCTAACAAGTCTAATTAATGTTGATTTCTACAATTAAGCCAAAAGGGAAACAAGCCAAATAGGTTGAACTTCGTCAAAAGTCTATTGTAAGTCAAATTCGTCTCGTTTTGATGCATACTAAATTACGACTTACTTCAACTTTCAACCCAAACCTCAAAAACAATTGTTTTATCCTGTTACCCTACCTGTCTGGCCTACCTGTTTCTAGCTAACTTTAACTGTTTTTAACTGTTTCATGACTTTCATCCCAACAGGCCAATAACACAAAGGGCAATTTATTACTACATGTTTTTTCTTCAGAAACTTTCGGTGAATCCGTAGAGAAGTTAAAAAGCTTACCTGGAAGATTGTCGACATTTCCCCTGTAATTCCTTCCACATTGGATTCACCCAGCCTGTTCAAAATACATGAAAAAGAAATCAAGAATAAACACGAAATCATTAGGCTTCAACGTACCATAAAGAAGAGCTGAAGACAATGATATACTCGTATTAATTCAATCTTTTATTTAAATTGAAAAGCTGTGATAGGTTTGTGTGGCGAGAAGAGGAGTTAACTTCGAGTTGTGAGATGTACTGTTAACTTCGAGTGGTTCTATGGTTCGATGTTTGTGATAGGTAAGACCTTCAATTTGTGGGAGAAGAGGAGTTAACTTCGAGTTGTGAGATTTCAAGTAAAAGCTGATGGGAATGAGCTGTACTGTTAACTTCGAGTTGTGATAGGTTTATGTGGGGAGAAGAGGAGTTATGTAGTGGTGAGTCTGTGATTTTTTTTAATTGAAAATGTAAAATGACGAAATTATCCTTGTGTATAAATGCAAGTTGCCTAAAAATATAAAGTTGTTTGAAAAGCAATACAAGTTCTTGCCCAAAAAGCAATATCCTTACAATACATGACATATACTTTCAAAATACTGTAACGTGTCACAAGTTGTCGGACACATGGCATTACGGTTGGGTCCAAGAAAATCATTTGAAGCAACCTGTCTATTTTCGAATGTCAAGAGTGCGTGGTCCATAAAGTGATATGCCTCTTTTCGGAATACTATTTGACTAATTTTCCCTTATTATTATTATTATTATTATTATTATTATTATTATTATTATTATTATTATTATTATTATTATTATTATTATTATTATTATTATTATTATTATTATTATTATTTTTATAAAAACATCACTTCATTAAAAAATCAAAGGAAATTACAAGAAATTAGTGGGGAGCCGAGAGACTAACTGGGCCCCCACTCCTCTACTAATAGAAAACAAACCCTACTAAAAATATAGTTAGCAACGCTGTAGCAATATCTTGAGTGACCGAGAACTTTCGGATTTGCTTGATGGGTTCACGCCTCCTTCTCGAGTTCACGAAGAAGAGAGAGAAGGGATGAACCTATATCCAATATCGACACATTTGGATTCGTACTTGCCACGCTTATTTGTGCGGCTTCAATCACGCACTCTCGCCACAAAGTCGATCATACCTGGGTTTCGTCAAGGGCGATGACCCAGTAAGATCAACACAAACATCAAGGCCTCTCTCCCACCAGTAAAGTAACAAGTCAGCTGGGCGTAAGTGTTTGTCCCTTTCTCCAAAAAGCCCGATGTCAACTTCTTTACGAGCCGAAACCCTACCCAGGGAGCGGATATCGGTGAGAGTATCACGCACCACATTATGTCGATGTTTAATACCAATAATACACGCGCATGATCTGACATGATCCCCGTAAATATCACCCGTAAAACCTTGGAACAAGCAGAGCGCGACATCGAGTGGAGAAAGGGGAACACCTAGACGATAGCACAAAACACACCATAGGTTTTAGCATTCATAGTCCTGCCCAACTATCGGGACTACTCGAGCGATCACGAAGTATGGTCTTCCATTTGCGATCTCCATAGGGCCATCTCTCTAGCGCAGCGGAAGGTGGATTCAACCTCTTTGGTTACGTGTGAAATATAAATCTGCCAATTTCTTCATGAGTTTGGGGGCAGCAATCTCACAAGAGCTACCCAAAAGGTCGGTCTCCATTTTCTCATTAAAAACATGCAGGGCATCGTCAAAGGAAGATCGAAACACCAACGCCGGACCTCAGGAGAAGTTCGTATGATGTGGTGGCCGATTGGAGTCTAGAGGCAAGAAGGCATAATTCAAAACATCACCGGCAACATAAACACCAAGCCCCCAAATTCAAAGGAAGAGTGGCCACCTCCATTGCCAATTTCCAAACCCAGCCCAGATCGGTAATACCCGCTCCAAGAGGCGAAGTGCTTCTTCGAAAGAAATATGAGCACGTTCAAAACACGGGGAGCGTAATGTGCGATAGTAAATATAGCTTGGAAATGCGGCATACATGCCGGGAGAAGCAACAACTTCGCATTGGGGATCATTAAGCAAGCAACAAAGCGGCATCCATAAGTTCAATGGTTTTAGAAACTCGTTTCAAAACGAAGTGGCTAAACTCAAGGTCTACACCAACAGCCCACCCAACAATTTTACACCATGCGGGGGTGCAATATTAGGAGGAAAACACTGCGAGCACCTTGCTTCAGGGTCTTCCCTTGGCCAAAAAACCTCAGTTTTATCGATGTTGAGGTGCAAACCATAACGAGGTCCATCTATCATAATGAGCTCCAGGGCCTTCCCAACAAACAAAGTGTCTCCAATAATCGTACCATCATCAAGGTACCAAGCTTGAAAGGGGAGAGAAAAGGAGTATTTGATCTTGCGAGCCAAAGGATGTAGCACCAACGTAAAAAGGAGAGGTCCAAGAGGGTCCCCTTGCTGCACGCCTTGGTGTGACCATAAAGTGTGTTCTCCATAATATAATCTGGCTGGGCTGGAGTAGCAAAATTCAACCCATCAAGATATGGCAGGGCAATGGAGGCGAACCTCTTGTAACATAACCTCACGATCCACCAGATTGAAGACATTTTTGAAATCCACCAACAACATCGAAAGACCCACATCATCTCCACGGTCTTCAACAAACCGATTCACGGCATGAAGAATGGCCTCCCCTCCTCTAGATACCCCAACACCGAACTGAAGATCATTCAAGTATCCATCTAAAGAGTGGCCAATCATAGAAGCTCCCACCTTGGAGACTAAATGCCTCCAAACAGTCCCAAGCGCAATAGGGCGGATACCACCACCGGTTTGATCCCGGTGTAAGAGGAGCACGGTAATATACTACCAAAGCCTTAGGACACTTACCATCAAGAAAAGATTTACCACCTGGGTGATGGAGTTGATTAACTCATCAGATATAGCCACAGCAGCACCGCTAAAACAATCCAATAGGTGTTGGGCGCGTAAACCGTCTCGACCACAAGATGTGCCACGAGGGAAACTCTTAATCATGTCGAGAACCATAGTAGAAGATGCATAGAGGTTATGATGATCAATAGGTATATCAGGCAATGAAGGAGCAGACTTGAAGGGGTGCTTAGCCTTTAGGTCCTCAAGGGTAGTATCATTGTAAGGAGCAACACCTGAAGAGGAAAGAACTCGACGGCCGGCGGTATAATGACCATCACAAATCTTCCTCCTACATTGCTTGACATTACGCTCACCCAACTGGTTTCCTCATCAATATTAGACCAACCGGGGAGGGTTCACCTAAAACCTCTAACCTAACTACAAACTACCACGTTTACCCCAAGACCGAATGGCATTAGCGATATATTCTTCTTGCTGGCGGCCTAGTAGTAGACCTACACTCCGTGTTACTCCTCGGGCAAAAGGTTTTAAGGAGACAAAGAGGCAAGGCTAACAGACTAACCCAACAAGAAGTGTCTTCGTGTGTGCAAATCACCTTATCAAGAGCTCCTTTCAAAGCGAAGCGAATCCCAAACGGCACTTTGGAGGAATGGATTTGACAGTGTGCAACCCTTTAGCGAGCAAAGTGTCAAGTAATTGTAAATCAAAACTAGAGTCATCCAAACCCAATTCTTCAACGCTTGAAGTGAGTCGAGTAAGAGGGAACTTGGGGCTTAGCGAGGTCAAATAACACAAATCTAACAACACCATCACCACAATCGTGACAAAATCGATCCATGCCGACATTTAGAGCGAAGAGTATGCGTCTTAAAACAAACCCCACATAACCAAAGACCCATACGTTTCAATGTAACTCGTGCCTAAAAACAACCAAATTAGTGGCCAAAGAAAGTTTGGTGGTGGCTAGCGCATCCTCATTGAAATGACGATCACGAAGATGAGAAATCAACGAAGTTTTGGTAAGCCCATTCCCACTACCGTCTTGGCAACCACTTATTATTATTATTATTATTATTATTATTATTATTATTATTATTATTATTATTATTATTATTATTATTATTATTATTATTATTATTATTATTATTATTATTATTATTATTATTATTATTATTATTATTATTATTATTATTATTATTATTATTATTATTATTATTATTATTATTACTATTATTATTATTATTATTTCATTAGAAAATCATAGGATTTATAAGAAATTAGTGGGGAGCCGAGAAACTAATTGGGCCCCCACTCCTCTAGCTACAGCAAAAGTAATCCTACTAAAAATATGCTAAGCAGCACGCGCGTCAATTTCCTGAGTCAACGAGAAACTTCGGATGCGCTTTATTAGGGTTACCGCATCCTTCGAAGAAAATTCCTCCAAAGGAAGAGAAGAGAGGGAGAAACTGTATCCAATGTCAGCATATTTAGCCTCATTATTGACACACGTTACGCTTGTGCCTTTGCTTCAACCACCGCGACGCACGATCACGAAGTCAATCATATTAGTTTGTGTCAAGGGAGACGACCCTGTCAAATCGACACATACATCCTGCCCACCGTCCCAAGAATAGAGCAATATATCAGTCGGACGTAAGGATTTGTCCCTATCACCGCAGAGCCCAATAACAACCTCTTTACGAGCCAAATTCCCAGACCGAGAGCATATGTCACCGTGGGTATCACGCACAACATTGTGTCGATGTTTAATGCCAATGATACCAACACAGGATACAGCGTGATCCCCATAAATGTCTCCAGCAAATACCTTGGAACAAGCTGAGCGTGGCATCTCGAGGCGTAAAAGGGGACACCTAACCGGTAGCATAACACACATCAGTAAGTTCTAGCATTCATGGTTTGTCCCAACCCAGATATCAGAACCACCCTAAGCCAGTTAGAAGTATAGTCCTCTTTCTGCGATTTCCATAAAGCCAAATGCCGAGCAGATAAGCAAAAGGTGGATTCGGGCATTTTGGTAACACGTGTGAAATATATATCTGCCAATTTCTTCATGATTTTGGGGGCAGCGATCTCATATGGGTTATCCAAAAGGTCGGTCTCCATTTTCGCGTTAAAAGTATGTAGGGCATCATCAAAGGAAGATCCATAAGTTGTAATACTAGAATGTCGGAGAAGTGTAGTCTGTAAACTGGCAGATTGGAGTCTAGAAGCAAGGAAAGCATAGTTCAAGACATCCCCTGCAGAGTATACACCGAGCCCCCCGAAATCAAAAGGTAGCGTGGCCAGTCTCCACTGGCAATCACCAAACCCAGGTCCAGAAGCAGTGACAATACGCTCTAGAGAAGAGCGAAGTGTCGCATCAAATGAAATTTGAGCACACTCAAAGACCCGAGGGAAGCATGAGCGCATAGAAAAATATAACTTGGAAATGCCGGCACAAGCTCGAAGGAGCAGCAGTTCACACTGAGGGTCATTGAGCTTAGCAACCGCATCCATAAGCACAATGGTTTTAGCAACCCATTTCATAACAAGCTCGCTACTAAACACAAGGTCTACACTAGCAGGTCCACCCAACAATTTAACCCCACGAGAAGGTCGGGCAATATTAGGCGGAAAAACACCTACAAACCTGCTGCTAGGTTCTTCCTTTGGCCAGAAGATCTCAGTTTTGTCGACATTAAGGTGCAAGCCGTAGCGGGGTCCATCCATCATAATAAGCTCCAAAACCTTCCTAACGGTTAAAGTATCTCCAATGATCGTACCATCATCTAAGTACCAAGCTTGAAGAGAAGGACAAAAGGAGTCTCTAATCTTACATACTAACGGATGTAGCACCAAGGCAAAAAGGAGAGGTCCAAGAGGATCACCTTGTTGCACTCCTTGATGCGACCATGAAGTGTGTTCCCCATAATATAATCTGGCGGGGCTGGAGTAGCAAAATTCGACCAACGCGATATGGTAGGATAGTGGAGGCGAACCTCTTGTAACATAACCTCACGATCCACCAAATTGAAGGCGTTGTGGAAATCCACCAACAACATTGAAAGACTCGCCTCGTTTCCACGGTCTTCAATAAATTGATTAACGGCATGAAGAATAGCCTCCCCTCCTCCAGAAACTCCAACTTCAAACTGAAAATCATTCAAGTAACCATCTAAAGAATGACCAATCATAGAAGCACCCACCTTGGAGACTAAACGCCTCCAAACAGTCCCTACAGCAATAGGACAGATACCACCACCTGGTTTGATCAGTGGTGTGAGAGGAGCACTAGCAGTATACTCGCCTAATGCTTTAGGGCACTTACCATTAAGAAAAAGATTTACCACTTGGGTGATAGAATCGATTAACTCATCAGATATAGCCACAACAACACCACTAAAACAATCCAAAAGGTGTTGAGCACGTAAACCATACAAGATGTACTACGGGGGAAACTCTTAATCATGTCGAGAACCATAGTGGTATGTGCTAAAACACATACCTTTTCATTATCAAAACTAACCCAAAATAACCAAGAAAGAGCCGTTTATTGCTAATATTTGTGGTTTTCTTGAGTTTGTGCATGTGCAGGTACGGATATGACGAAACAGACAAAAAGAAGCCAAAACCGAAGAAAACCGAGCACGAGAGAGAGAAGAGTGCAAAAAGCTGAGGCTGAGAAAGGAATTTGCAAGTTTGGACAATCAATTCTCAAAATGACAAATTTAGTCCTTGAAGATTCAGAATTGTCATGTTTGGTCCCTTGGAGTTTCAGAATTTACAAATTCGGTCCTTGGTTTATTTGAGAATGACAATAATGGCCCTTGGATTACATTTTCAGATTTGCACTTATGGTCCCTATATTTTCAGATTTGGCAGCTTAAGTCCCTATGTTAAACCTTGGATATATTTTACATCCTAATCCAAATAAAACCCAAAGGCCCAATCCAAAGCCCAAACTAAATCCGGTCAAACCCACCCAAGACCCGGTCAAAGAACTCAAATAAATAATAAACAAACCAAACGCGCCCAAACAAGCTGTAAACCCATCTTTACTGTTTCACCTCCCTTCCCACCTTTTACCCCGTACACCAAAGTTACCCACACTTAAGTACTCTTCTAGAACCCTCTGACAACGTGTCAGAGGGTGTGATGCAGTGGATAGCCAGCGTGGCAATTTGGAGCAATCTTATTGGCCAAAACACATCACAAGCTTAATCCAAGGGTTTAGATTAGACATGGTGACAAAGAGATGAATCAATGGCTGTGATTAGGAGCGTTAGTGAAGCTCACGAAGGATCCCAAGCTCTCCTCAGCTCAGTTATATAAGCTCCGTCATTCACAATTCAAGACTTGTCCAATTTCTCACGCATTAGAGAAGTTTTGACTTTTTACTTGTCAATTTTAAAAGCTTTCATAGTGTAGTTACTCTAGATTCATTGTAGTTTTAGATTTCAGTTTTGTAATTACAACTTATTAATGCAAATTTGAGTTTACTTTAATCTTTGGCAATTTAAAATTTTTAGCAATCTTTGTCTCAAAAGTTCATTGTGACTGTTTAATTAAGCTCTCAGAAGCCTTTATAAGCTTCTGTTAGCTTATTACTGCTTAAGCTCACCTTATTTCCATTTATTTTCAAAAAGTCAACATTAGTCAAACTGAGTCCAAGTTTAAAAGTCAAAGTAATTTGTGGTTTAATTCTGATTTGAAATGGTTTTTAAGATTAGGTTAATTGTCATTTGTTCATTACAATTGAGTTTTGGTTAAGTTTTCTTTCAAATTCCTGTTTTAAAATTAGTTAAGAAGTTTAAAGGTGTGTTTGGTTTAAGCCATATTGCTTAATTTGAATCAGTTGGGTGAGTCAAATCTGAGTGCATTAATGTAGTTACATGTTTTGAAAGCTTTCTCAATCAAGTTTCCAAGTGTGTCAAAATTAATTTGTGATTTCCATTGTTTTACCATTTCTGTCTCAAATCCATGATCTGTCTCAACTGGTCCTGTTCAACAGTCATTCCCTCAGTCCCAAATTGGTTCAAAGTAAGTTTTAATCAGTTTCTTATGTTCTTAGTTAACTCTAGTTTAAGTGTTTGTAGTTTATTAGGATATTAGAAGTTGTAGGATAGCTTGATAATAGGTCTGCAATCATCATATCTGCTTGTTTCTGTTTTGCTGTCATACTGCACCATCAGTTTACACTCTTTAATATGCTTCCTGTTAGCTTAATATAGTTGTAGAGATTGCTTAGTTTTGTATCCCATAGATAGACTATAGCTTAGATTTAGTAAGTTCAACTTTTAGATTCACCTTAGAAGCTTTTATGAACTTATAGATTAGCTGAATCAAGCCTGCTGATAAGCTCTTTCTGCCCATTACAGTTTGCTGCATCAGACCACTTTTTGTCCATTTCCCTTATGCTTTTAATCTTCTCAATTTAAGTCCTAATTGGCTGAAATTTGGTACAAGCACTCTCTGGCTGGTAGACTAGAGATTTCCATCCTTGGTTCTCAGTTTGGCTTATTGGATAAGCAGTTGCAGTAGCTTAAAGTAGGGGCCAGGTCACTGTTTTGCTTAAGTAGCAGTTAGCTTAATATCTAGGTAGACTGCTTATTAGGTGTTAGGAGTAGTTGCAAATAGTTGCTTTAGAGTAGTTATAATATAATCTAGCTTCTGTTTTAGATTGGTGCATTATAGTGCTTATTTGCTTATTTTAAAGTGCTTATTTGGTAACTGTTTACACTACAGCTCTCATTTCCTTCACATAAGCATAGTGTTTGATATTTTTCATAGATTTAGTATAATAATTTAGAATTTTCCTGAGTTTTTCATAATTTTTAGTCACTGTTTGCTATTTTTCTCAATTTTAAACAGTTTTTAGTCATTTTTAAATAGCTTTTATTGCAAATAATTAAGAAAAAGTTCCAAAAAATAATTTTTCAATTTTCCCAGTTTAAGAAAAATATAAAAAGCATAAAAAATATTTTTCCCTATTTTTCCCCTTTTATTTGGTATTTTTCACAATTTAAATTAGGTTTAAATAGTTTTAAATTCATAGAAAATAGAAAAATAATCAGAAAAATACAAAAATACTTTTTGAAAAGTCTTTTGTGATATTTTAGATTTTTGAAAAGTAATTCCATAATTTTCCCTCTCTTTTTCATAATTTTTAGATAAATAGTTTTATTTTTTTAAGTTAAAAATTAGTTTTTAATTTTAATAAAATCCAGAAAATTCCTAAAAAAAAGTTTTAATTCTTAAATAGTTTTCTAATATCATTTTTAGAGTAAAAGTAATTTTAGGCATTTTTAGGATCTAATTTAGACGTAGTTGCATTTTATTCGCGTTTCGTTTTAATCCCGTATTTGCGTTTTAGTATAAATTTGCGTAGTTTGCCTTAATTCTTAGGTTTTCCCCTTAGATTTTAGTCTCATTTACTTTCCTTATCCCGTAGTTTAGAAAACATCAATTTTATCCCCTTTTCCCATTCAAATCCCGATAATCGCGACGTGAGTTGGAAATTCCATTCAACCCTCGTTCGGAACGATCTCGGTGCTCAAACCTAATACGTTTGAGTTACCCACATACTACACACTTCTTCTCTATTATTGGTTTTTATTTGAGAAATCATATTTTGGCCCACGAGGATCGATGATCCGGGTCAGCGTGGCAGTGGGCAATACTTGAACCGGATGCTAGTGAAGCCTTTAATTCCTCGTTTTGTAGAAGTATCATTTTCAAGCAACACCAAGAACATCTAACAACCTAAACATCACAAATCTTCCTCCTAGAGTGTTTACACCCAAACCAGTTATCCTCATCAATATTAGACCAAGCAGGGAGGTTTAGCTAAAACCTCCAAACAAAACCAAACCCGCAAGCGATATAACGTTGCTTAGTCGTTCACTCCACTCCTTGAAGGTAGGCAAGACCAACATATTAACAACGGGTATAAGGAAATGTCTTGATCACCTTATCAATTGCGGTGAAGAGCGATCCACTCTTCGTTCGCTCACGCGTACTTTGAGAGCTACCGAGACTGGATTTGACAGTGAGGGTTAGAAAGCAATATTGTGATTTCAAGTAAGTTTTCAAATTATAAAACCAAAAAATTTTCCTTTTCAAAATTTGCTTTACAAACCAAAAATATTCTTCTTTATCCTCTTAGAATCCGATAATTCTTTCTCCTTAAACAGAGACCTTCTATATGCTTCAATTCCCATGGAAACAATCAGATTAGTCGTCAAAGAATGTTTGGTGATGGCTACGCATCCTTATTGCAATGACGCCGTATGGAAGATGAGAGATCAACGAGGTTTTAGTTAGCCCATTACCACTTTGACAAACTTCTGCAGCAATGCATGATCGCCATAGATGAAGCAAACCACAATTCAAGTCAAAACAAAGGTCAAACCGCGAAATAATTGTCGAGATGGCAATTTTGTAATGAATGACAAACCGCAAAGGGTTCTCAAAACGCAAGCAAACTTAAAAAAACCGCAAGGTTCAAAATCAAGCAAATCCGATCTACGCATTTATGCAAGGCCTAAGGAGGTCCCACAAAAATGTACAGTTTGCTCTTATTATCCAAAAACCATAATTGCTACTCGACACCCTCAATTCCTAAGACTATCCTCTGGTAGGACAAAATGGAATATGTTTGAAACAAAAACGCACCCAACTTTGAGATTGGACTCCGTTCAAGAATGAGCCTATCACCGAAGCATGTGTGGAAAACTAGAAGGGGGTTTAATAGTTTTACCAATTTAAAACTTCCTTTTAATCCGGATAATTCTAGATCGATTTATCGTCAATCTATTTAGATGTGCATATGGTGGACGTTGATAGATAGAATATGGTAAGGGAATTGTCCCGCTTGTAGCAATGGAAACCTTCCTTGCCCTACTCCACTCCCGAGTCACCTATTAGAGTTTCACCACAATCCTAACTATGAAGCCTTCACACAACCGCCTCTTCTCTTTTTTACTAGGCTAACCAACCGGGGTTCTTTCACACCATGAGGTGAATCATACTCTTGTGAGTACCCTTGTGGTGCTAAGTACCTCAGTTCCAAGGTTTTCAATGGTCAAGTTCAATTACTACCCAACACAACTCAACACCTAATCTCAAGGTTATGAACCTTACCCTTATTCGTCACAACAATCGTATTGTTGTGAGTATTGTGGAGATCCGCACGTTAATTCCTAGGCATTGTCGATAATGAATCCGATTGTTTGAGCAATCCTTCCTTGACACCTTTAACAATTACGATTACCTTTCTTACTAATGCCGCCTCTTCACTAATACCAAGAAATTCAACCACAACCTTCACCATGTTCAAGAACTATCAATCAGAAATGATTGGAAAAATGGACTTGAGCTCGATCTTAAGTAATCTTCTTGAACCTAGAGAATTTCACACAAAACTAAAGATCCTCATCGAGAAAGATCCCTTAGGATCAGTGGTTAGAGAGGTACAATACTTGGGAAAGTATGTGTGAGAAGTGGCAAACCAAAAGTGAAGAACATCGCTCCAACTACCTATTATTACGATTCGATTACGATGACGATTATACTCCTCAGTGGCAATCCCACTCCCGTTTCTGAGCCTTGTAATTTCCTAGGGACCCGTGGGATGCTCCTCTCGCACATGGGTATTTGAGAGAAGTGGCGTTATGGAAGTCATGGGTCATGGGTTTTATAGATACATATGTATCTACGGATGAGTTCAATGTTGAACCTAGTCAAGTGGTTTGATTACCATAGGTTATGGGGATGAGCATCTTAGAACTATTACCCGGAAGAGACTAATGTTGAGTATCCTTATCCCAATTTACCCAAGAGTGTAAACACTAGTTGTTGATGATACCTTTGTGATTGAGTAAATCCTAAAATCACTTAAACTTGATATTTGAGTGTTTATGATCAGCGATGAGATGTTCTCCGATTCGATTCGAAAATGATTCTTATGGAGACATCGATTTCGTCGACGATTTACCTTCGAGCCCGCTCAAAACATTAGAAGATCAGTAAAATATAAAAAGCGATTTTGAGGAATTTGTAGAGATTGATGCTAGATAAAATTATTTTCGAGGAAAAAAGTAGAAGCATTACGTGAAACAGTTGTCGAATTGGAGTCCATCTTCTCCCCTTTTTCTAAGATTGAAGCCTTAAACGATAATTCAAGGTTCACATCCTATCTGTAAAAGAAAAGATGTAAAGTGAGTAAGTGGCGGGAATGGTTCTTCTTAACTCCGAGCTTGAGATTTTCCCGATTTGATGAAGAGATTAGTGGCAGCGGTATTGTCAATTATGTTTGCAAATCCTCCGATTCTTGAAGCGATTGCTACGTTGCAAGTGTCATGATATGAGCAAATGGTTTTGAACAATATGGTTTCGATACTCCGACAAAGCTGACCCGATCATTGAGAATGCCGATGTCAAGTTCTCTCACTTTTGATGACCTACAAAATACCAGAGGAATTAGAGGAGTATTGTGCATAATGATCGATGTTAGGATATGGTTGTTCTGTTGCATGGTTTTATTGACTCACCTTTCTCGGAGGAGTCCACCATCACCTATCCCGTTGAGGATCCGCATGTGAATGATTCAAAATGTTATAAACCGGGATATGCATTGATGAGATATGTATAACAATCATATACTCAGGATATAGTAGGATCCTTTCTTAAAACAAAGAGATGCAACTTCATTAAAACTGAATGAGCCTAAACCTCTTATCTAATGAAGAATTACCATGAGCTCCGACTTCTTTGGAGTATTCTCTTATCGATCCTTCATCCTTTCGTCCACCCGAAACCACCGTTTTGAGGATGATGGATGACCCTTCTTACATGATATGCCTTATCCACCCATTTTCATTATCCACCCAACCACACCCATGGTCTCATTCTTGAATCGGGAATGAAGTGGACATTGAGGTATCCTCAAATACCACTTTCTTCCCGAGGACAAATGAATTGGGACGAGCTCGGGCTAGTGGACTCAAAGTTTGAGGGTGAAGGAAAATAAGTGTCAACTTCCATGTGGGAGGTGCTTGATCCTTCTATCTTCTTTCAAAATGGATTTTCTAATGATAGTGGTGCAAGGGTTGATTCAACACTCTTCGGTGTTTGGTTGCACAACCTTTCAAGTGAATGTTTTGTGGAAGATTTTGAGATGGCCAAGGGTAACTCTCGTGCTCAAGTTGTGTTTTTCTCTTCGAGTTTCATGATCGATGTGAGGTGGAAATTATCGAAATCTTATCGACTAATGGTGTTGATCTTTGAAAGCATACTTAATAAACGGCTTTAGTAGAGTTTGGTCGTTGATATCCTTGCTTTGGAAAACATCCTCTTGAGGACAATTAGTTTGATAGGTTTCTAGTCTGGGGTAGGGTAATCTTCGATTTGATTTGACCGCACTTGCTTTATTTTTGTCGTGTTTCTCTCGCAACCCCGTTTTTCCTTAGAAAATGAAAAAATTGTGCTATATATGAGAAAATTTTAAAATTTTTAAGCTTTTGTTAAGTCTTTTTGATTGAAAAGTTTGCTAGTCTCTTAGATAAGAAGCTATAAAATGCGAATTCTAGCTCACAAGGCCAAGGATTTGCAAGTTTCCCTGAGTGATTTTAAATATGCATTACTTAATTTCATTAGACAAGATTGAAGCAGTTTTGCTAAGTTAATATATGTTTTGACACCTTGTTGACTTTCATTTGGTGAGAGTAGGAATGGAATTGACTTGAGGGCGTGTTGAGCTAATCCTAGCTTGTTCCCCTTAACCATAAATAATCAAATTATCGGCTAAGCATCCATGATCTCATTATTTGGGATTTTAAATTTCATGGATGATCAAGAGAAATGATAGAGTTACTTATGAGTTTAGATGCTAAGCAATGGATGTTGGAGTAGTTGGTTCTCTTTAGAGCCCATCGAAGGTACTTATGGCTTTTGTTCCCACAAAATTGTTTCACCCCATATGTCCACCTAAGTGTTTTGAAAAATGAAAACAATTTTTAGAGATGTTGAGTTTTGGATTTGATAAATCAAAAGGCTTTTGAATAAGTTCTTATGTAAGCTTAAGTGAGTTTAGAGACTTTCTCATCTTTGCCCATGAGACTTAGTTGGGTACACATCTAAGATCTTATGTGTTAGCTAGTGTGAGGTTATCTAGTACAAGCTATATTGATGTATGGGATGATGTATTGTGATCTATTGTCACGGATCCCACGGTTCTCGGAGGGATCCGTTAGGCTAATCCTAGGGATCCGCAGCCGGGGTTTGGAGTTTGCACACTAATCAACCATTAAACTAAACATGAAATATAAGCCCAAATGTCATCACATAAAACATCTCATAGAAAATGGTAGAAATAGCAATATCCAAAGTTAATGCAAACAAGAGTTGCTAAAACATAGACTTCATCCATACACAAAAGCAAGAGGAAAAATCCGAAGTCATAATAAGACTTCGATAAAGTCAATTCTTTATTTTCCCGTTGAGGTGATAAGCTAGATTTTGAATCATAAATTGTTTGAATTCTCATAGTCGTTTGGAATGGATCCGGAGCTTGTTCATAGTAATCAAAGGGTTCCAATTCAATGTTAGCTATGGGGGACATCAGATGAGTCTGTCTTCTCCATCTTCTTCTAAAAGGATATTCTCCTAAATCGAGAAATTAGGACCTTTTGATGTGGACCTCATTCTTGTGTGCAATGGTTTTCGAGGGAAGGTGGACAACTAATTAGACACTTAGCTTTGTATCTTGGTATCTGAATCACAAAAAGTTAGATGAAACGAGAAATTATGAAGAAATTCATGTCTCACAAAAATAAAAAAATTCTAGAGGCAAATAGGAAAATGGGAGCAAAAGGTATTTACATAAGTAACTTCCATGGGTAGTGTTAGCATCTAGAGTCGTATTTAACAATAAGGGATTGAAATCGATTTTCGCGCTTAGTTTGGGACTTGTGAAAATCGGTGGACGATGTATTCTATCATATGGTCATTCTTCACGTATGTTGTGTTTTCTACATTCCGTGATCCTAGTTTTGTACGTGTCATTTGAAAAATGTTGGAGTTCATTGATGATCATGAAAGTCTCTGGATAACAAACCGTTGCCATTCATAACAGGAATGTGCTTTTAATCATAATATCTAGCCCATGAGAAATAAAATGGTAATATCGAGGCGAATTTTGTAGATATTAAGGCTTTCTTCAAATCTCTTTGTGAGGAATCTTTGGCTATTCTTCATAGGTTTAGTAGAAAAAGATTGAAATAAAACACCTTGGTTTTAAGCGTCTGAGTTGATTGCATTCGTGAGGACCACTTCCTCGCGACAATAGTCCCCGTTGATCGGGTATTTTGGTATGTGCTAAAATCATACTGCGAGGGTTTTCATTATCAAAACTAACCCAAAATAACCAAGAAAGAGCGTTTATTGCTAATTGATTTGTCGGTATTGCTTGAGTTTGTGCATGTGCGGTACGAATTTATATGAGAAACGATCAACAAACAATTAGAGAATGAGTACACATTGACAAGCGAAGAAAACCGAACGGAGAGAGAGAAGAGAATTTGAAAACATAAAGGCTAGAGAAAGGAATTTGCAAGTTTGGACACATCAATTCTCAAAATGACGATTTAGTCCTTGAAGATTCAGAATTGTCATCGTTTGGTCCCTTGGAGTTTCGAATTTACAAAGTCCTTGGTTTATCTTACGAGAATGACACATGTCACCCATGGCCAAGAGCTTGGATTACATGTTGGCTCTAGAAGGATTTGCATCTTCATGGTCCCTGAATACTTTTACATAAGTCCACTCGGATGTTAAACCTTGGACTCTTAAAATATTCTTACATCCTAATCCAAATAAAACAAAGGCCCAAGTCCAAAGCCCAAACTTCACGGTCCATTATCCTACACCAATACCGTTATGCTATCCCATTTACGGTTTAGCTAGACTCCAATACACCAATCGGTCAAACCCACCCAAGACCCGGTCAAAGAACTCAAATAAATAATAAACAAACCAAAGCCCTGTGAGAATGAAACAAGTAGAGGACCCATCTTGGTCTTGGGAAGTTTCAGTGCCTCCCTTCGTCCACTTTTACCTTGTACAACCAAAGTTACCTTAGTAACACACTTATGTATTGAACCCGCCGTAAGGTTGAATTTGATGGAGGGCTATTTCTTTTCACCCCTTTTCACATTCAGTTTTTCATTCTTCATCTTCAACCCCTTGGGTGCTTAGATTAGACTTCATAACTAGAACCTTGTTGGGTTTATTCTAGTACTAGCTCGCTCTCAGAAAGGATCCCAAGCTCTCATATTCTTTTTTCCTTTTTTTCTATATAAGACTCTACATTCACTAGTGAATTGTCCTGGGTAGATCCCCTCCGTTCACGGCGGATCATGGGAACAAATACCTAACCTAACCATCCTTATAACACCATGCATAAAGTAAATTTGGTCGGTCTTTTAGTATTGTTCATTCCTTCAATTCTTGAAAAAGAAAAATCATTTGGAAAACCAATCAAGGTACTTGTGATACGAGATCAAAGCATTTTGTACCTTAATAGTTTTGATCATTTAGAAAACCTCCCCCTCAACATGTACATATGATTTAGAAATTGTTTACTTTAATCTTTGGCAAGAGGACTTTGAAATATTTTCTTTGATCACAATTTTCAATTTCAAAAGGCCATTTGATTTTCATGGTAAAATTCTTCCCCTCAATATGTGCATAGGATATTTGAAAACATTTTATCACATAGAGGCAAGAGCTTTAAGCTCACCTTATTGAAGCATCCATTTATTTTCATCAAAATCCATTAAGAAAACCATTTGAAAACACAATCAAGGTACTTTATAATATCTGATTTAAAAAACTTTTTAAGATTGGTTTTGCTCCCCTCAATATGTGCTTCGGTTCAAAGTTAGCACATATTGCACAACTGAATCAAAACGATCACCTTTTATCAAATTTCATTATTAAATCACAAATTCTCCCCCGATAAAAATTAAAGAATTTTGGATCCCAAGGTGTGATTTAATCACGGTTTAGAAAAACATGGGAGAATATGTGCACGGTTTAAAAACTCATCTAGTTTTAGGATAAATCCTCCTCCTCAACATGTGCATTAATGTAGTTACATGTTTTGAAAGCTTTGAAGGACTCAATGGAGGCAAGTTTCCAAGTGTCAAAATTAATTTGAGATTTAAAACACCATTGTCTTTACCATTTCGTCAGGAAATATCAAACCATTTGAGATTTGTGATCCCAACTGATTTAAATCATTTAGAAAAATTTGGGGAAAGATGTGGCAAGATTTAATTTTGAAATATGACGAATCTTATAAACTTAAAGATTGTTAGTTTATTAGGATATTAGAAGTTTAAGAGATCTTGATAAGTAAAACAAAACAATTTCACAATCAAGAATGCTTGTTTCATTTTGAAAGACCTTGATTCTAAAGAAAAAATCATACCATGACATAACATTAAATCTTTAGATCACCACTTATTTAGTACAAAACGGACTTTTTTGTATCCCATAGATAGACTATAGCTTAGAAAATATTTAAAATCACTTTTAGATTCACTCTCCCCCTCCATAGAAGTCAATAATTGAGTGACTTATAGATTTGATAACAAGAAGTCCGGTGATAAGCTTTTAAAAACTTAGTCCATTATATTTTCAAAACAATATTTTTCCATTTTCAAAACAATTTAATCAAATTATTCAAAATTGTTTTAAAAATGGTATCCCTACAAGCACAAAGATTCGTTAGGTGGTAGACTAGAGATTTCCATCCTTTGTTGTTGTTGTTGTAGGGTTTGGAAAAGCAATTGCAAAGTTGTAGCTTAAAGTAGGCTAGTCACTGCATTTTTGCCAACCGAGGCTTAAGTAGCGCTTAGCTTAATATCTAGGTCAAATTAGACTGCTTATTAGAAAAAAGCCATCTGTTAGGAGTAGTTGCAAATAGTTGCATTTAGAAGTTATAATATAAGCTCTAGCTTCATTTGTTAGTTACCCTTTCCTTGGTCGCATTATATCGGTGGTGCTTATTTTCTTATTTTAACCAAGTACCGCTTATAATGTTTACACTACAGATATATGGTGGTCGACATCACCCAAAGCGATAGTGTAAAAGTCATGCAACATATCAATCAGATCATTTAAATGTAAAGGGAAAAATGAGTTTTTCATAATTTTTAGTCACTGTTTGCTATTTTTCTCAATTTTAAATCATATTTGGCACCTAGTCATTTTTAAATCAAGTTTTATTAAGCAAATAATTAAGAAAGTTAGAAGATATAGATTTGAAAAATTTTTCCCCCAACCAATAACTCATTTCATAAAAGATTTTTAAATAAGTGTCAAGTCATTGATTGAGTTTCCAAATTTTATAAAAACTCAATGATTGATTTTAAGCGACTCATTTACCACCATTAGGTTGAACACACAAATAAATAGTTTTGAAGAATTATAGAAAATTTGTGTAGAAAATTTGTGTAATCAGAAAAATCCTTCGACATACTTTCCTCAAGTGTTTTAGGATATTTTAGCACTAAATATTTTGAAAATAGATTCCAGCTTAATTTTCCTTCCTTTTTCTGAAATAATTGGTTTAGCAGCGGGTTCTGACGCCTAAATAGTTTTATGAAGCTTCATTTAAGTTAAAAATAACCGTAGCCATATTTTGAAGACATGTTTTGAAAAAATCCGAAAATTCCTACTTTCGAACTTCATCTAAAGTCCCGTGCCATTATTATTGAATGACATTTCTAATATCATTTTTAGAGTAAAAGTAATTTTAGGAAAACATTTTAGGATCAAATTTTTCTGCATTTTTATGGGTTCGTTTTAATTTTTCCCTATTTTCGTTTTATATTTTTGTAGTTTGCCTTTTCTTTGGTTTTCCCCTTAGATTTTAGTCTCATTTATTTTGTAGTTTAGAAAATAAATATTTACTAGAGTTTATAGTCAAATGATGATGATCGAGACGTGAGATAAGGATATTCGAAAGCATTACGTCGTAGAAGATAGAATTCGATCTCTTGCTCAAACCTAAACGTTTGAGTTCCACATAGAAGATACACACTTCCGAGGCTGAAGAGACTATTATTGCAGTTCCCCAAACCTGAGAAATCATAGCCTTGAGATGCAACGAGGTTATGACTTGATCAATAGGTTTCCTTAGCAGGGAGCAAGATTCTTGAAGTGATCCCTCTGCTGGCCTTTTTTCGAATTCCTAGCCAAGAGTAGTATCATTATGGAGCAACACACAAGCTTCCTTTTAAAGAAAGAACAATGTTTCAGTTATAATCCCAACTAAGATAATGACAATGTTTCATCACAAATCTTCCTCCTACATTTCTTGAATTAAAGGCGACCATTCCAAAGGTGTCAAGTTATCCTCCAATAGGTTAGACTTCCCCAAGTAGGGTTTAGCTAAAACCTCTTAATATAATGCTCAAAGAACTACCACCAGGCGTATTAGGGGAATGAAGAACACCTTCCCAGCATATATTTTCTTCCACACGATGAAGCGCTATGAAGTCAAGAACCCGGTACACTCAAGAACTCCATGTTCTCCCAATACACATCATGAGGAGACAAAAGAACACCTTCCCATGTTCACATATTCCCATGTTCACATTTTTCTTCGATGAATGTATGTCATCAAGGATCCGGTGAATATCACCTTATACACAAGGAATGAATAATCACATTGAGAGAATCCCAACGTACTTTGGAGTCAGGATGGATGACAATCTCTGCGGATGTCAACTCCTATCAATAGATTAAGCACTCAAGTGTCAAGTAAGCATCCCCAATGTACACAATCTCTCTCCATCATTGTGATACCATGAAATCACCACACACTAGTGCAAGTTGAATGTAAGAAACTTGTCTCTAACATCACTTTGTAGATGAAATACTAACACTAAACGCACCTGATGAGTAAAACCATTTCACTTTCATGTCAATCGAGGGGGACATTTGTTTTCCGGGATATCTTCAATCACTTAGAAGAATTAAGTTATCAAGTTTACTGCCATGAGTCAAAGCTTTGAGTTTCTCTGTGATAATAAACGGACCCTGATATCTTCAATTTCTTAGAAGTATTAAGTACATCAAGTTTACTCGCGTTTAGATGCTTGTCTCCTTCCTCCATTCTAGTTTTGATACTATAGAATCAAAGAATCATTATAAGCCCGTATACTAGAAATTTGTTGAGAAGAACACTTGAACTCTTGTGAGAATCAATTTTAGTTAGACTCTCTCTATTTATTACCACTACCGTTTAGACAACCCTTAAATACCGCAGAAGGGCAATGAAACGCATGACCATAGATGAAGCAAACCGCAATTCCAATTTGTCAAAACAAAGGTCAAACCCAATATATCTTAAGCCAAACCGTGTAGAAATTTATGCTTCAAGCAAATCTCTAAGTACTCACTACCCAAACAAAGTATGAGACATTAACACCTCTTGCGTTTATCTCACACCGTCCGATCATATGCACAACTGAGTAAAACAAAGGTAACTCCTAATAGTGATAGCTTAACCGGTCTTCAACTATCCACCTTAGTAGCATGAAGCCAAGTCTTCATTTCAAATTGCTTAAAAGCAAGTTATCAAATAAGAACACGCCTTTGTGAAAGTAACAGGTCCTTCAATCTCAAATAAGTGATAACAGTTTGTTCTTATTAACTCCAAAGTAATCAAGCGCTACTGACACCTCAATTATGTCCAAGATCAAATAGTCAAGACTATCAGCGTCTCGAGGTCAAAAGAATTTATGAAACAAAAGCACCCAAGTCTAATTGGGAATTGAATCGACTTATAACTTTCTCCCAACTTAGTGCTCTCCCCAAGAACAATCTGTTTGGATAAATGCCCAAATTAAGAAGGGGGGGTTTAATAGTCTTTACCAGATCGTTAAATGCAACTTCGCTTTAGTCTTCTAACATGTAGAGAAAATGTAGAACATGTAGACTCGACCTTATGTCAATCTATTTAGATTGTGCAGTTGGGATAGATAGATAGTATAACATCTTCAACTCACACCAAAAGCATCCCACCAAAAGCATCATAACCAATTAACTTACATCTTGCAAGGATCCCCTTCCTTGCCTAAAATCTCTCCCAATCAAACAAGAACTGAAAGATGTTCATCAAGAAAATCAGCAATAAGGCACTTGAACACACAAGATGGTAAGCCAAACTACCAATCACATCAAACAAGAACGAGAGATTGGAATCATCATGTTGATGTGTGAAGCATTAACAAAGCACTTGTCGATAAACTCTTTTCGAGTGAAGATGCTCAACCAACGGTTCTCTTCAGAAGAAACTCCATGTAAAGGATGAATCACACCTAAGAAGAAGCTGGTTCTTACATGAGTTTAGCCGTATGACCCATTGTATTACTCTAAATATCAATCAATAATGCAGGACACTTCTCTCCCCACAAGAATCTGCATACGGAGATGCCATTCCTTGATTACAACACCATCAAATGTATATTCACCATCCCTTTCCCCCGCAAATGAAAACTAATACTGATGGATGTCGCCATCGATTATACGAAAGTGGAATTCTTCCCATGCTACTTGATGATATGAAGCATGTTGATGAGAATGGTCCTTTCTCTTTCGAAGATAAAGCGCCGACACCTTTAGCATTCTTCACTAATGCTTTTGAGCGACGGCATGAATTTGTGTTCACTAATAAGAAGATCTTCTCTTCTTCGGAAGACTAATGCGCTTCAAACACGTACACATTTCTTTTCTTTGGAGTACGAGGAATGTGAACAGAACGTCATCAACAAGAAATCTCTCTCTTTTTTCAAGTTCTCTTGGCAAAAGCATGTAATCAACCCCATTATCATTTTGTAGGCTCTTGCTCGTTGTGACAACTCGATGGAGAATCACACAAAAACCAATACTACATAGAATTTGACCTTAGGATCAGTTAGAGAGGTACCCAAACCGTGACTTAAACTATGCACATAGTGAAACAAAGAGCGGTGGAAGAATTCATGCCCTATTTATAAAGGAGATCTCTAAGTACTCTATACTCTTCACCCAACCAACCATCAAGTAATAGACGTACATTACCTCTTGAAAATCCACAATTGAATGTGATCCTGAGCACTAGTGTAATCCTAGGCGTAACTCCTTTAAGTGATAGTTATTTTGAGGTGATAAGAGTCCCAGTGGTAAAGAAGAGGTAGACACCCATGAGTTCAATAACCTAGATTTCCAAGTCTTCATTTTGGATAATAAGCTCGAACATAGGATCATGAAGTCAATCTTCATCCATCCATCCCGAGTTTTACCCATTTTAGATACTAAGTACAGTGATAATTTCCACCTCAAATAAATGTAAACATCTAAGTTGTTGTACCATCTTTAGCTCAAATCATAAAAGCCTCCTTTGACTGTTTTAAGTGAACTATGATAATGGTTTCATCCCGACCATGGTTACAAGCACAAGTAACCCAAAACCTTGAAGTAACCAAACCGCCATGACAAACTATTGGCTCAAACACACATTTTCCATTTGATTCGTTAAAATGAAGTACACCCTTTATCCCTTCTTCGAGAAACGTAGAAGATCGTAAAATATAAATAAGATCGAATTACACTTTCCTTTTCTCGGGATGGTTCAAAACATAAAATTACGGGATTTTAAGGAAAATAATTCATGGTTTAAACCGAGAAATAGATTCTTTCTCCCCTTTTTACAAAACCAGAAAAACCGTAAGATTTTTAGAAAACATAAAAGAAATGCACTTTACTATGAGTACAGGATGTTTCCATTGTCACGATTTTACAAGTCCCTATGATTTAAACCGAGAAATAGTTTCTTTCACGGGATTTTATAAAATCAAGACTAAACCGTAAACAATGTATTGAATGGTTATGACAACTTTGGTTTGATGAAATCTGCTCCCCTTAGGGGAATTGCACGTTGCAATGGTTCATCAACGGTCCATTATCCAACATCATCAACATCATGTTCAACTATGGTTTTCAATAAATACTTTGGTAAAACATCATCCCATATTACTGTTCTTTGTGACCACTTGGTGAAGTAAACCGATATAACTTGATCATGAAGTAGAATTCCCGATTTGTTACTTAAACTTGTAGTGCTAATCCTTGTGAAAAAGCGGTGTACTCAAGTTGTACGAAACCTCTTAACATATTCTCAAGCAGACATCAAGTGATAACTACGTTATGGGTTAAGCTAGAAAGAATCTGGTAATGAATAGCCAAGTCTTTATCACCCTCTAGGCATAAATGCCCAAACAAGTCATCTTGTAGAAAGAAAGAAGGCGAAAGGTGTTAATACCGGAAAACTTACTTGTTCCAATATAAAATGAGATAATACAAACAACCCCAAAGTCAATATATCGATAAAATGGCAAGCCGTGATAAAATATCCTTCGAGAAAATGTATAAACCAAAGTATCAAACCCATAACAAATCTCATCATCATACCCAACCACTAAGAGAATCATCACCAAAAATCTCATTATCACTTAATCTCATGATTGAGTCTCATCAAACTGATCCAATTAAGAGAAGCCCACTACGTCCTTAAGGATTCACTAACATATAATGAGATTCTAAAAGTTCAAATAGGACCAACTTGATCCGGTCAATGTGATTACTTGTAATGATACCAAATCAATAATACCGGATAAGAACCTTAGACCTATTAAAGATCAACTAAAGAATCAAAGGAATAAGTATGACCTCTTTAACCTTCGTGAGGAGGTGATTAAAAATACCCCTCATACTAATCTTAGTCCATGTAAAACCTTTCAACATGTTGAAATGTATCCAAAAAGTTAAGTCTCGGATAGACTTTTGTTAACAATTCTTAGAACCAAAAGAAGGTTCAAGCTCAAATCATTAATCTCATTGAGTAGAGGAAAAGAATTTAAGGTCGGGCCCAGGTCAAGTATTCATCAAATTTGAAGGCCCAAGTTCAACTTATGTGGTCGGGTGGTTGACACTCCTTCATACCCTAATACGGAGTATTTAACACAAGTGTTGCATATCCACTTTGGTTTTTTCAAACCTTTCAAAATTTGTTGGTAGTGGTGGACCCTAGAACACCAAGCGTAAGCCTCCTTCTCGAATCTCACACACCTTAAACCTAATATCAAAAATCGCCTGATTGTGAGGTGTTACATGATGGCTTAGGTATCATCAAAATGTATCAGCTTCAAGCTCAACCAATCTGCTTCATCTTATCACAGTTTGGTGTTATCATCCCAAATACAATTAGCAAACCCCTAATATATTTCTCACACAAACAAATCTTTCATTGAAGAGACCTGCAGGGGTTGGCTTTGAGGTGTAGGACACGACTTCAAGATCTAATGATGGGTCTCGGGTGGATCTAGTTCATGTTTCCGTTTGGTTTTCTCAATGATCGAAACAAAGACTAAGAAAGTGGCACTTTGTCATGCTTTTTCTTTATATTCGATGAAAGGTTACATCTTTTATAGATCTATAAAGGGATGAGATTTGACTTTCAAGTTAGCATGACCTTGAGTCTTGTAGTCTAATAAGAGATATACCGAAAGCAATTTTTGAGATTTTTCATGTTATTTACGGTTGAGTCTTGTATATGAATGAGAGTTGAGTTAGTAAGATATATTTGAGATTGAAGTTGTATTTTGTATTGTTTTGAGCTAGAGTTGACATTACATGTGTTAATCCCATTCATAGGTGATGATGGGATAGAACCTGAGGTCGATGTTGGTCGAATATGGTATGTGGTTGTGTATATTGGTATTGGTCATAAGGTTTAGAGGTTGTGGTCAATATATCATTCATCTTCTTCTTCATTTGTTTCTTCCTAATTCGCTAGGTCTTAAATGTGTCAAGTCGCTAGTGACAATGGTCTTGAGCAACTCGCTAGCCAACTCGCTAGCAAAGTTGCTTTTAGCCAAGAAAAGACTAAACTTCGCTAGCCATGGAGTTGCTAGCCAAGGATGACCTAAGAGTTATTTGACTCAATAGTCAAACAACCTTAAATCGATGTTAGCTTACATGGAGTTTATCAAAATCCTCAAAAGTCGCTAGACAACTTTGAAAAATAACTGACCCGCTACTTGAATTCAAAGAATATGGACAACTTCCTAAATACAATATGCCACTAAGTGTTTTGAAAAATGACAATTCGCTAGCATGAATGTATTGAGCCGAAATATTTCGGTGAGTTTTTGACAACTTTTAGGCCCGACTTCAAATTTACCCAAAAGGTTTTGACCCATAATCTTAAATAATGACTTTGACCACTTGAAGGAGACTTAGGAGTTCTAAGACCTTATGTTTAAGTGACTAGTAACACAATATGATATTCAAGATAGTATTCAAGATTGCACAAGACCAAATGACCAAAAACATGTAAAGACCAATTTGAACCATGAAGTATTGACCAAAAGATGAAACCAAATACATGTTTAAAACAGTTAACCACAAGAATAAGAAGACATCATCTTTCAACCAAAAATGAATCTGAAAAGCTTGTATTTAAAACACTATTCATAAATCAATGAAACACAATAACCATGGTACAAAACCACACAAATCAACACAACACAAAAACCTTGGCTCTGGTACCAATTGTAGGATCGTATATTTATGTGTTTGGTGATTCGGGTGGTCTTGGGAGATCAAAATACATGTTAGCCATTAGAGAAAGTTAGAGAGTTGGGTGTTTTCTTGGTAGAGAGTTACTTCACAAAATGTAGAATATTAGATTGGAAAGCACCACCCTTCCATAGATGGAAGGGGTATTTATCTTACAAATACGACCTCCTATCGGCCTGTGGATCGGGGATACAAAGGTAAAGACCCGTCCTTCCTCCCGCGTGTTGCACTAAACTAAACTACGCTACAAACTAACAAATAAACTACTTAATAACGTAACAAACGACACGTCTACGAGCTAACATATGCTAGACTTATAATTGGGGTGACCGACACTTTAACATAGAATTTTCTAATTCCTAACATGATCGGCAAAGAAATGCTCATCGTTGATAGGAGATGGTTGCAATGCACTAACATACTTACAAAGTTGTGTTAGGAGCATAGCATATGGAAGTACCATGTTGGAAGCTTTGAATACCCCGACCATTCTCCTCACCATGTAATAGGCGAGATTAAATGGCTTTTGGTGGATAAGACAATAGATCATTTGCACAAGACATGCATTTGGATGATCCTTGTTACCAACTAGGCTAATGACGTTTTCCCTAAGGATTTCTTCCCATTTTCTAAACATGGGATGCATTTCGAAAAGTTCCATTTGAAAAGGATCACGGTGAATGAGCTTTTTTGTTTCGGTTGTACGGAGTTGGTCGGTCCTAACTTTGAAGATAGTATCTCGAATGGTTGCGGGATCATCAAGAGGAGTATTGTAGATAGGTTTAGAATCAAGTGCAAGGTTTTGAGCGTTAATTACCCAATCTTGAGAATACATACAAATTCCTTCACAAGGAATGCGAAGAATTTGAGCAAATGTGTTGAGAGGTAGAATGAAGTTTCGTTTATTGATGATGAAGACGATTGAAATGCTATCATCAGTGTTTCGAATGATCCTAATGCTTTTATAGAATTCAAAGATGAAAACCGGGCAAATTTGTTCATCAATGTGAAGAAGACAATCAAAGTTGATTGCGAAAACTTGCGAGTGTCGGTATCTTCAAGGAAACATTCCTTGACTACACGACCTTAAGTGAATAAGTCATTTTCAAGTCTTTTGAAGACTTTGCAATCGGTTTTTGATAGCCCTTCTTCCCGATAGTAATGGGTGAGGTAATGGGCGGTATCATGGTGGTCTTGTTGAGTGGCTTTAGGCATGGTTGGTCCTAAAACAAAATATTCTAATTAGGTAAAATTAGTTGAGATGGGTTTATGGTTTTGATTTGTATTAACAATGTTGTGAACAAAGTGTAATCCTAATTGTGTTAAAAGCCCCTTTTAATGATTAATTTTAAAAACCCTAATTAAATTAATTGATTAGAAATTGTGTAACCATAAACCCTAGGATGAGGATGATGGAAATTGGAACAAGCTAGTGTAATTACTTACAATGGTGTTCTAGAGATGAATTCTTGAGGGTATGAGGTCCAATGAGGATGAAATCAGTGGTTGAGTCATTTTTTGTGTTATGTGAGGAGAGGGAAAAATGATCAGTGATGATTTTTGAATGCGTATAGCTGTGTTCTGTTCTACGGTTCCTCCGGATCTCTTATATTTGGGATCCGGCTAGTACAACTAGAGGGATCCGGGCTCTGTAGACAGAAAAAGGGTTGTTTGGCTTTAATTTTGTAGTAGGCTATAAACTAGCTTACGGAACAAAATTAGTTTAAAGGTTTCAAATAAAAGGATGTTTTGGTCGATGTGATTTGATAAGTTAATTATCAAGGATCCATTTGTGACGACGGCGTTAGTTTGACGAAATCAAAAGGAATACTATTTCCGTTGATGAGTAAGTCGGGAAAGTGACGAAAGAGAGACTTTTTCAAGAGACTAGCAGTTTATTAAACAAACAAGAACTATGATATCAACATAATCATGTAAGCTATCTAATGAAAAAGTAAACATACCTTTATGCTTTTTGGTTTGGATTATGAAGACATAATACTAAAAATACTTCATGAGCTCTTAAAGTAATCCTTTGTACTTAGAGTAAGTAGGTTGTGATTACTTTTGGATCCTTTCTCGAAGGTTGACTTCATTATTCTTTGAATAGAAAGGAAGGTTTTGAAGAGATCCTAGCATGAAGATTTCTTGAAACAAATATGTTAGAATGATCTATCAATGTCCAACATGAACGAGAAAAAGAAAATGTTTTGAAATATTTCCTTCTTTATAGTTTTCAAACATACACGGATCGTATCAAGTTTTTAAAGTACAACATACTCTAAGAAACTTGGTAACGAAGCTCTGATGCCAATTGTGTAAAACTAGAAGGGGGGGTTGAATAGTTTTACCAATTTAAAACTTCCTTTTAAATAATTAGATCGATTTATGTCAATCTATTTAGATGTGTATGTTGGACGTTGATAGATAGATATATAAAAGTATAATGAAAGATAAAGAGTAAGAAGCACATAACCATGACACGAGTATTTATAGTGGTTCGGCTACAAGGACACCTTCCTTGCCCTATTCCACTCCCCGAGTCACCTACTCGAGAGTTCGTAAACACTACAAGACACCAATCTCCTTATGGCGGAGAAGCCTTCACAACGTCGCCTACTCTTTTTCCGGTACTAGGCTAACCACCGGGTTCTTTCACACCAAAGTGAACCACACCTATCACAACATCGCCTACCCTTTATCATGTACTAGGCTAAGTACCTGGTTCCATTATAATGGAGGAACTACTACCCAACACAACACAACACCTAATCTCAAGGAGATCCATTCCTTATTACAACACCATCAAGGATATCACCATCCTTGGAAATAAACTAATACTATACGTATAACGATGCATGTCATCGATTATACGACCTAGGCATTCTTCCCTAATGCCACTTGATTTGATTCCTAGTCATCCTTTACTAATATCTTTGACACAACGCTTGACACCTTTCACTAATGCCTTCGTCTTGACACCTTTAGCATTCTTCACTAATGATTTTGACACGGACATTAAGCACCTTTCACTAATGCTTTCGTCTTGACTATTTCGGCATCCTTCACTAATGCCTTTAACACAACACATCTACAGAGGAAGAAAGAACTATCAATAAGAGAACCTCAGTTGTCTTGATGATGACGAAGCATGGCAACTCATGGACTTGAGCTTGCTCGACTTCAAGAAGTAGTGATCTCGCCTTTAAGAGGAACCTAGAATCACACAAAAACAAAAGACAAACTACATAGAAATATCCCTTAGGATCAGTGGTTAGAGAGGTACAATACTTGGGGAAAGTATGTGTGAAAGTGGCAAACCAAAAGGAAGAAATGGCTCACTATTTATAGAGGAGAAAGCTTACTGTTCCCCGGATCCCACGGATCCTTCCCACAAGGGATCCGTCTAGTGTAATCCTAGGGATCCGTGAGACGCTCCTCTTTGCCCATGGGTATTTTGGTTATGGGTCATGGGTCATGGGTTATGGGTTGATCCATGGGTTTCTTATTAGATACAATGTATCTCATGAGTTCAATGTACCTAGTCAAGTGGTTTGGATAATACCATGGGTTATGGGTCAATACCATTTGTTAGTTTTTACCCTTTTTAGTATATACTAGTTAAATATATATTTCCCCAAATATTTAAACACTAGTTGTTGTACATATGTATTACTAAATCATAAAATCACTTATACTTGTTTTAGTGTTTTATGTGAAAGTGTAAGTGTGTTAGAAAACTATTGGCTCAAACAGTTTACGTATTTTATTTGTTTCGTTAAAATGATTTTACGTTTGTTATCGACAAAACATTAGAAGATCGTAAAATATAAATAAATGTTTTTACGGCTTATTTGTATTAACAGCATGCAAAACGCAAGACTATTTTGAATCAAAACGCAACCCAACTTGAATCGGACCCACAAAAAACGCATGCAAAACGCAACACTATTTTGAAACAAAACGCAAGACTATTTTGAATAGGACCCACCCAACTTTGACTTATCCCAACACATGCACTTGAATCTGTCCACCAGACAAAACGCAATTTGATACCCTCTTCTCTTATTATTATTATTATTATTATTATTATTATTGTTATTATTATTATTTATTTATTATTATTTTTTTTATAAAACATCACTTCATTAGAAAATCATAAGAAATTACAATAAATTAGTGGGGAGTCGAGAAACTAACTGGGCCCTCACTCCTCTAGCAGTAGCAAAACAAACCCTACTAAAAGTATAGTTAGCACCACGCGCGCCAATGTCTTGAGTGATCGAGAACGTTCGGATTCGCTTCAGCAGGGTCGCCGCCTCCTTCTTGAGTTCACCAAAAGAAGAGAAAATACCCAAACCATCATCATCATCATCATCATCATTATCATCATCATCATCATCATCATCATCATCATTATTATTATTATTTATTGGGTTCAGTCAGTACCCAAACCCCTTAATTATAGGATTTTAATAGAAAATACCCTAAGTGTTTATAACCTTAAACACTAACCAGTCACTGAGCGCGTGGTCACTCAGTGGGTCATCTTCAGGATACTCAGAACGAGACTTAGGAGAAAAGTCTCTCCGCTTAGTGTGGTGAATTCAAGGGGTGAAGACTGAGTCAAGAAGAAAATGATGGGTTCAGTGAGTGATGACAATAACTCAATGAATCCTATAACTCCTCATCAACTACAATCACTAAAAACAAAGACTGAAGACCAAGATTGAAGACAAGAAGAATAAAGAATGGGCGGGACAAGGCAGGATAAGTTTGAACTTATAAGGAGTCCTTATCAGCCATAAGTCAAACTTTCCCTGAAAGGCTAACAACCATGATCAGTGTCATCACTGACAACCAGAAAGCTACTTTGTCTGTTACCCAATATAGTTTCTTGTAAACAGAGACAAAATGCATCAGTATTTTGTCTTTATAGCTTATGTCAGTTTGTCCTTTAGGATATAGTTAAATTCCATATTTGTATAAATAGCGATAAGGTAAGAGTGAAAGTTAAGCTTGTGCATTAATTATGAAAACACACACAAGCAACTTTCACTCCTCCAAATATGACTATGTCCCTGAGATAGCTCAGTGGTTCCTGATACTTGTCCTTAGACTTAGCCTAAGCTTAGTGAGGAGTGCACACCATACTTGTCATTCAATCCCAAGTGTTGTTTCGCAAACACTTGGGTAATATATTTTTTTGATTCGTTTTAATAAATAATATAAACGTTGAAAAATCTACTGTATACCTAAATTACTTATCTTGTTTAAACTGATTTTTTCAATTACTTTGCTTTATTCATGGATCACACTTAGCCTAATTTACTTTTTTGCTATTTGTGATACGAGAACAACAAGTGGTATCAGAGCAAGCTGATTTATAAAATCCTTTTAAGTCGCTCAATACGTTTTTAAAATTAGGATTCTATCATGGCTGAAAGTGAAGTTCCCCAACTTGTCAATGAAAAGAGTGGAGCTTATGCTGTTGTTGCCCCTCGACTTGAAGTTGGTAAATTTAACAAGTGGAAAAAACATATGCTTTGCTACTAAACTGGGATGGAACCTTATTACATTAAGTGTATTAATGAAGGTCCATTTGTCCCTAAGACTGTTGAAGGTTTACCTAAACCAGAAGCTCAATGGACCTAAGATGAGAGAAGGGTGGTCAATCAGGACCAAAGACTCAAAAGCATCATCATATCATTTATTCCTGATGATGTAATAGAGTCAGTCATTAGCTGTAGTACAGCCAATCAAACATGGAATGACTTGGTTCATAGCTATGAAGGTCCCTCAGATACCAAGTAAAACAGGATCATGGACTTGAAACTTGAGTACAATACCTTTAGAGCCAAAGACTCTGAAACCCTCTCTCAAACTTGAGTACACTGAAACCCTCTCTCTGAAACTTGCTATGTACTCATTTTTAGAACAAGATACCCCTAGTTAACCCCTTTGAGCCTATATTTTTGGCGGTTCTCGTGATATTTTGGTGGATTCCGAAATATTAATAAAGTGCGATGTTAACAATTCTCTCCCAAATGTTACACCCAAATCGCCTTAGCCTTCCTTGTATGCACTCATTTTTAGTGCATTATTGTTATTTGTTAAACCCTTAGTTAATTGTCTAATTGATTACATGGTTGCTAAGTAGAGTTGTATCTTTTGTATAGAGTTTTGGGATGATTGAGACTCATGGATTTAGTAATATTTATTATGGAGTAATGGGAAAGAAGTCAATTACAATCCCCATATCTACGTAAATATCTAAGTACTCCACGTGTGTTAATCCTTGTAATTTGGGTCATTAGTTAGTTTTTATATATTTAAAAGTTCAAGTGTATGGATGTAATTATAAATCCCTTTGTTATGGTGTATTATTTTACGGATGGTAAGGCAAGAGTGTATGAAAAAAAAGAAAAAAAAAGAGAGAAAAAATGAAAAAAAGAAAAAAAATAGAAAAGAAAGGAATAAAACATACGGAGTACCATCCCTCCTCCATCCTTTATCTTTTGTTTTTGTTTAAGTCAAGATAGTGTTTAAAAGAGTTAGTGTTAGTGAGTCAAATCTTGGCTTAGCAACGCCATGTTTTACATGTGATTAACTTAAATGATTGACTTGCCACTAGTAAAATTCCCTATATTCAAACAAACTGTGTTTTCAATACCCTTACATCTAACGTTGCAACCCTTTATAAGCCCTCTTTGATAGTCTATCCTAGGTGCTTACGCCACATCGGTGAAGGTTTTATCTATTCTCAAGCCTATGGTAATCTATGCGCTATGATAAGTAAAGAGTGTTTTATTTTCCCGTTTCCATACATGTTATACAACTTATACACCATAGAGATATAAGAATCCAAACACTTTATTGTGAGGTGCTAGTATATGATTTTCGTACTTTTTATGACTATTGTGTAGCGAATGTTGTTGGATCATAAATATATTGTGTTATGATGATTCGGGTGGCCTTGGATGGTGATGAATCAAGTATGCCATAGTTTAGAGAGATGAAGAGAGTAGAGAGGATGCTCTTCAAAGAGAGTTGTAAAATAACAAATGAAAGGTTAGATTCCAAGAAGCACCACCCCTTCCACGGATGGAAGGGGTATTTATAGTTACAAATGATACGCGCTCCTGACGGGCTGTGGATCAGGCATACAGTGGGTAAAGACCCGTCCTTCCTCCACGATGTTACACTAAACTAAACTACGCTACAAACTAACTAATTAACTACTAAATAACGTAAATAACGACACGTCTACGAGCTAACATATGCTAGACCATAATTGGGGTGACCGACACTTTAACATGGAATTTCCAATTCCTAACAATCTCCCCCTAAGGGAGGTCACCCCATGAAATACATTTTTCATCCTAGCATTCTATCTTTGTCTTTAGTTCTGAGCTCGTAGACTTCTATTCTTCAAGTTCCGTAATCTTTGTGCTTTAGTAGCGATTCTTCAAAGTCCGCATTGATTTGTACTTTAAGTGGAGGCCTTTAACTGATCCAAATATTTGATGATCTTCGAGCTTTTATGTAGATCATCAGCCACAGTAAATCTCTGGATCACCCTTTGTTGTGTTGCCTTTATGTGATGTTGTGACTTTCGGACCGACATGCTCACACTTTCTGGATCATGACATCTTTTCATCAGAGTAGCGGAAGCTTTACTAGTTCAAGATATTTGCAGCAGCGTAGCAGAAGCATAGTATAAAAATATCTGAGCTAGGTTATGTAGATAGGTACTTGTCATGATGTTCTTCAATTAAGTGTGGATGCTGTGAGCATGCGGCTTTGGATTGACTTCTAAATTCTGATCAGCTGCAACCGTCCAAATGTACCTGCAAACAACAGTTAGCAATAAAGCACACGAAAGTGTCTTTGATCACTTTCGTTGAATTGAGGTACACGGCCCACGGTTCCCCGTTGAACAGTACAAGTACTGCCTGTGATCAGGTAGAATTCCGAAGAATTTCCTTGACAGGGTTTCGCAGCTGCTCAACCGTTCTCAAACCGGAGCGTCTCAAAGAATACAACATGGAGTGAGTGAACCAGCGAATTGAGATTAACTGATTGATGAAAAATTGATTTGAAAACAATCGCGTATTGCTTGAAGAAAGAGTTTTGCAATACGGCGAAGGTTTTATGAGAAAGATCAATTTTCAATCAAAAATACCTTTTGTATTTGAATGAGAATACACATTCGATGTGCTAGAGAAAAGAAGAGATTTGCACATCAAACGGTTTTTCCAAAAGTATTTTTTCAATCAGAGATACTTTTTGTGTTTGAAAACATGAGTACACATTCGATGTGCTAGAGAAAAGAAGATTTGCACATCAAACGGTTTTTCCAAAAGTATTAGTCAATTCATTTCCTGGACCAAGGTTGATTCAAGAATGAATCGCCCCATCGTTTCGTCAGTTGGTCACAAGCTTGATCTTTAGAAAAAGATCTCACATGTCACCCACCAAGAGCTTGTTTGATGTTGGCTCTAGAAGGATTTCCATCTTCATCGTGAATACTTTTACATATCACTCGGATGTTCTGGCAATACCACAAGGATAATGCGTAGGACTATTAATATATTCTTACTTTCCACATTGTGTGAAACAACAAGTCTTCATTAATTTTGTGTCCTAATGAGATTTTGTGGATGATCTCTTGGCTCTAGACTCAATTGTGCACATTTGGTTCCTATGCCAGAGACTAGGGAGAGGGTCTCCTTCTTCAATATCAACATTCTCTAAGAGAAAATCGATAGATTATGTAGGTTCCCCGTGAAAATGAAACAAGTCCTTTTAAGAGGAACTTGAGTAGCTTGGGAAGTTACGTGCAGTGCGTCACTGGGTCCATGACGTCTTGTATTCAATACCAGTATTACCTTAGTAGACACCAGTAGCATATGTATTGAACCCGGTTTTTGCCCTAAGGTTGAATTAATGGAGGGCTATTTCTTTTCACCCTTTTCACATTCAATTCTTTTTCATTCTTCAACCCCTTCAGTGCTTACCGAGACTTCATAACTAGAACCTTGTTGGGTTTATTCCAGTTCTAGCTCTGTCTCAGTCCGCACTCTTCCCGTATTCTCATTTTCTCCTTCTTTCATCATACCTAAGGACTTCTACACTATCTAGTGGATTGTCCCTGGGTAGATCCCTCCGGCTCTTGCGGGATCGTGGGAACGAATAAGTAAAATGGTCGGTCTTTTGGTACAGTTCATTCTTCCTTGAAACCATGCATAACCATCCTTATAACTCCATACATAAAGTAAAATGGTCGGTCTTTTGGTACAGTTCATTCTTCCTTGAAACCAATTGAAAAATCATTTGGAAAAACAATCAAGGTACTTGTGATATAAAATCAAAGCATTTTGTACCTTAATTGTTTTGATCATTTAGAAATGCTCCCCCTCAACATGTGCATATGATTTTGAACCTGTTTAGCACATGGAGGCAAGATTTCTTTGAAATAATTTCTTGATCACAATTTCCCTAATGCCACTTGATTTGATTCCTAGTCATCCTTCACTAATGCCTTTGACACAACGCTTGACACCTTTCACTAATGCCTTCGTCTTGACACCTTTAGCATTCTTCACTAATGCTTTTGACACGGACATTAAGAACCTTTCACTAATGCTTTCGTGTTGACTCTTTCGGCATCCTTCACTAATGCCTTTAACACAACACATCTACGGAGGAAGAAAGAACTATCAACAAGAGAACCTCAGTTGTCTTGATGATGACGAAGCATGGCAACTCATGGACTTGAGCTTGCTCGACTTCAAGAAGTAGTGATCTCGCCTTTAAGAGGAACCTAGAATCACACAAAAACAAAAGACAAACTACATAAAAATATCCCTTAGGATCAGTGGTTAGAGAGGTACAATACTTGGGGAAAGTATGTGTGAAAGTGGCAAACCAAAAGGAAGAAATGGCTCACTATTTATAGAGGAGAAAGCTTACTGTTCCCCGGTTCCCACAGATACTTCCCACAAGGGATCCGTCTAGTGTAATCCTAGGGATCCGTGAGACGCTCCTCTTTGCCCATGGGTATTTTGGTTATGGGTCATGGGTCATGGGTTATGGGTTGATCCATGGGTTTCTTATTAGATACAATGTATCTCATGAGTTCAATGTACCTAGTCAAGTGGTTTGGATAATACCATGGGTTATGGGTCAATACCATTTGTTAGTTTTTACCCTTTTTAGTATATACTAGTTAAGTATATATTTTCCCAAATATGTAAACACTAGTTGTTGTACATATGTATTACTAAATCATAAAATCACTTATACTTGTTTTAGTGTTTTATGTGAAAGCGTAAGTGTGTTAGAAAACTATTGGCTCAAACAGTTTACGTATTTTATTTGTTTCGTTAAAATGATTTTATGTTTGTTATCGACAAAACATTAGAAGATCGTAAAATATAAATAAACGTTTTTACGGCTTATCTGTATTAACAGCATGCAAAACGCAAGACTATTTTGAATCAAAACGCAACCCAACATGAATCGGACCCACAAAAAGCGCATGCAAAACGCAACACTATTTTGAAACAAAACGCAAGACTATTTTGAATAGGACCCACCCAACTTTGACTTATCCAAAACGCATGCACTTGAATCTGTCCACCAGACAAAACGCAATTTGATACCCTCTTCTCTTTTTATTATTATTATTACTATTATTATTATTATTATTATTATTATTATTATTATTATTATTATTATTATTATTATTATTATTATTATCATCATCATCATCATCATCATCATCATCATTATTTCTTGGGTTCAGTCAGTACCCAAACCCCTTAATTATAGGATTTTAATAGAAAATACCCTAAGTGTTTATAACCTTAAACACTAACCAGTCACTGAGCGCATAGTCACTCAGTGGGTCATCTTCAGGATACTCAGAACGAGACTTAGGAGAAAAGTCTCTACGCTTAGTGAGGCGGAATTCAAGGGGTGAAGACTGAGTCAAAAAGAAGATGATGGGTTCAATGAGTGATGACAATAACTCAATGAATCCTATAACTCCTCATCAACTACAATCACTAAAACAAAGACTGAAGACCAAGATTGAAGACAAGAAGACTAAAGAATGGGCGGGACAAGGCGGGATAAGTTTGAACTTATAAGGAGTCCTTATCAACCATAAGTCAAACTTTCCCTAAAAGGCTAACAACCAAGATCAGTGTCATCACTGACAACCAAAAAGCTACTTTGTCTGTTACCCAATATAGTTTCTTGTAAACAGAGACAAAATGCATCAGTATTTTGTCTCTATAGCTTATGTCAGTTTGTCCTTTAGGATATAGTTAAATTCCATATTTGTATAAATAGCGATAAGGTAAGAGTGAAAGTTAAGCTTGTGCATTAATTATGAAAACACACACAAGCAACTTTCACTCCTCCAAATATGACTATGTCCCTGAGATAGCTCAGTGGTTCCTGATACTTGTCCTTAGACTTAGCCTAAGCTTAGTGAGGAGTGCACACCATACTTGTCATTCAATCCCAAGTGTTGTTTCGCAAACACTTGGGTAATATATTTTTTGATTCGTTTTAATAAATAATATAAACGTTGAAAAATCTACTGTATACCTAAATTACTTATCTTGTTTAAACTGAGTTTTTCAATTACTTTGCTTTATTCATGGATCACACTTAGCCTAATTTACTTTTTTGCTATTTGTGATACGGGAACAACAAGTGGTATCAGAGCAAGCTGATTTATAAAATCCTTTTAAGTCGCTCAATACGTTTTTAAAATTAGGATTCTATCATGGCTGAAAGTGAAGTTCCCCAACTTGTCAATGAAAAGAGTGGAGCTTATGCTGTTGTTGCCCCTCGACTTGAAGTTGGTAAATTTAACAAGTGGAAAAAACCTATGCTTTGCTACTAAACTGGGATGGAACCTTATTACATTAAGTGTATTAATGAAGGTCCATTTGTCCCTAAGACTGTTGAAGGTTTACCTAAACCAGAAGCTCAATGGACCTAAGATGAGAGAAGGGTGGTCAATCAGGACCAAAGACTCAAAAGCATCATCATATCATTTATTCCTGATGATTTAATGGAGTCAATCATTAGCTGTAGTACAACCAAGCAAACATGGAATGACTTGGTTCATAGCTATGAAGCTCCCTCAGATACCAAGGAAAGCAGGATCATGGACTTGAAACTTGAGTACAATACCTTTAGAGCCAAAGACTCTGAAACCCTCTCTCAAACTTGAGTACACTGAAACCCTCTCTCTGAAACTTGCTGTGTACTCATTTTTAGAACAAGATACCCCTAGTTAACCCCTTTGAGCCTATCTTTTTGGCGGTTCTCATGATATTTTGGTGGATTCCGAAATATTAATAAAGTGCGATGTTAACAATTCTCCCCCAAATGTTACACCCAAATCGCCTTAGCCTTTCTTGTATGCACTCATTTTTAGTGCATTATTGTTATTTGTTAAACCCTTAGTTAATTGTCTAGTTGATTACATGGTTGCTAAGTAGAGTCGTATCTTGTGTATACAGTTTTGGGATGATTGAGACTCATGGATTTAGTAATATTTATTATGGAGTAATGGGAAAGAAGTCAATTACAATCCCCATATCTATGTAAATATCTAAGTACTCCACGTGTGTTAATCCTTGTAATTTGGGTCATTAGTTAGTTTTAATATATTTAAAAGTTCAAGTGTATGGATGCAATTATAAATCCCTTTGTTATGGTGTATTATTTTGCGGATGGTAAGGCAAGAGTGTATGAAAAAAAAAGAAAAAAAAAGAGAGAAAAAATGAAAAAAAGAAAAAAAATAGAAAAGAAAGGAATAAAACATACGGAGTACCATCCCGCCTCTATCCTTTATCTTTTGTTTTTGTTTAAGTCAAGATAGTGTTTAAAAGAGTTAGTGTTAGTGAGTCAAATCTTGGCTTAGCAACACCATGTTTTACATGTGATTAACTTAAATGATTGACTTGCCACTAGTAAAATTCCCTATATTCAAACAAACTATGTTTTCAATACCCTTACATCTAACGTTGCAACCCTTTAAAAGCCCTCTTTGATAGTCTATCCTAGGTGCTTACGCCACATCAGTGAAGGTTTGATCTATTCTCAAGCCTATGGTAATCTATGTGCTATGACAAGTAAAGAATGTTTTATTTTCCCGTTTCCATACATGTTATACAACTTATACACCATAGAGATATAAGAATCCAAACACTTTATTGTGAGGTGCTAGTATATGATTTCCGTAATTTTTATGACTATTGTGTAGCGAATGTTGTTGGATCATAAATATATTGTGTTATGATGATTCGGGTGGCCTTGGATGGTGATGAATCAAGTATGCCATAGTTTAGAGAGATGAAGAGAGTAGAGAGGATGCTCTTGAAAGAGAGTTGTAAAATAACAAATGAAAGGTTAGATTCCAAGAAGCACCACCCCTTCCATGGATGGAAGGGGTATTTATAGTTACAAATGATACGCCCTCTTGACGGGCTGTGGATCAGGCATACAGTGGGTAAAGACCCGTCCTTCCTCCATGGTGTTACACTAAACTAAACTACGCTACAAACTAACTAATTAACTACTAAATAACGTAAATAACGACACGTCTACGAGCTAACATATGCTAGACCATAATTGGGGTGACCGACACTTTAACATGGAATTTCCAATTCCTAACAATCTCCCCCTAAGGGAGGTCACCCCATGAAATACATTTTTCATCCTAGCATTCTATCTTTGTCTTTAGTTCTGAGCTCGTAGACTTCTATTCTTCAAGTTCCGTAATCTTTGTGCTTTAGTAGCGATTCTTCAAAGTCCGCATTGATTTGCACTTTAAGTGGAGGCCTTTAACTGATCCACATCTTTGATGATCTTCGAGCTTTCATTGAGATCATCAGCCATAGTAAATCTCTGGATCACCCTTTGTTGTGTTGCCTTTATGTGATGTTGTGACTTTCGGACCGACATGCTCACACTTTCTGGATCATGACATCTTTTCATCAGAGTAGCGGAAGCTTTTACTTGTTCAAGATATTTGCAGTAGCGTAGCAGAAGCATAGTATAAAAATATCTGAACCAGGTTATGTAGATAGGTACTTGTCATGATGTTCTTCAATTAAGTGTGGATGCTGTGAGCATGCGGCTTTGGATTGACTTCTAAATTCGATCACGCAACCGTCCAAATGTACCTGCAAACAACAGTTAGCAATAAAGCACACGAAAGTGTCTTTGATCATTTTCGTTGAATTGAGGTACACGGCCCACGGTTCCCCGTTGAACAGTACAAAGTACTTGCTGTGATCGGTAGAATTCGAAGAATTTCCTTGACAGGGTTTCGCAGCTGCTCAACCGTTCTCAATCCGGAGCGTCTCAAAGAAGACAACACGGAGTGAGTGAACCAGCGAATTGAGATTAACTGATTGATGAAAAATTGATTTGAAAACAATCGCGTATTGCTTGAAGAAAGAGTTTTGCAATACGGCGAAGGTTTTATGAGAAAGATCAATTTTCAATCAAAAATACCTTTTGTATTTGAATGAGAATACACATTCGATGTGCTAGAGAAAAGAAGAGATTTGCACATCAAACGGTTTTTCCAAAAGTATTTTTTCAATCAGAGATAGTTTTTATGTTTGAAAACATGAGTACACATTCGATGTGCTAGAGAAAATAAGATTTGCACATCGAACGGTTTTTACAAAAGTATTCGTCAATTCATTTCCTGGACCAAGGTTGATTCAAGAATGAATCGCCCCATCGTTTCTGTCCAGTTGTCACAAGCTTGATCTTTTGAAAAGATCTCACATGTCACCTACCAAGAGCTTGTTTGATGTTGGCTCTAGAAGGATTTCCATCTTCATCGTGAATACTTTTACATATCACTCGGATGTTTTGGCAATACCACAAGGATAATGCGTAGGACTCTTAATATATTCTTACTTTCCACGTTGTGTGAAACAACAAGTCTTCATTAATTTTGTGTCCTAATGAGATTTTGTGGATGATCTCTTGGCTCTAGACTCAATTGTGCACATTTGGTTCCTATGCTGGAGACTAGGGAGAGGGTCTCCTTCTTCAATATCAACATTCTCTAAGAGAAAATTGATAGATTATGTAGGTTCCCCGTGAGATTGAAACTAGTTCTTTTAAGAGGAACTTGAGTAGCTTGGGAAGTTACGTGCAGTGCATCACTGAGTCCATGACGTATTGTCTTCAATACCAGTATTACCTTAGTAGACACCAGTAGCATATGTATTGAACCCGGTTTTTGCCCTAAGGTTGAATTAATGGAGGGCTATTTCTTTTCACCCTTTTCACATTCAATTCTTTTTCATTCTTCAACCCCTTCAGTGCTTACCGAGACTTCATAACTAGAACCTTGTTGGGTTTATTCCAGGCTCTGTCTCAGTCCGCACTCTTCCCGTATTCTCATTTTCTCCTTTTTTCATCATACCTAAGGACTTCTACACTATCTAGTGGATTGTCCCTGGGTAGATCCCTCCGGCTCTGGCGGGATCGTGGGAACGAATACCTAACCTAACCATCCTTATAACACCATGCATAAAGTAAAATGGTCGGTCTTTTGGTACAGTTCATTCTTCCTTGAAACCAATTGAAAAATCATTTGGAAAAATCAATCAAGGTACTTGTGATATAAAATCAAAGCATTTTGTACCTTAATTGTTTTGATCATTTAGAAATGCTCCCCCTCAACATGTGCATATGATTTTGAAATTGTTTAGCACATGGAGGCAAGAGTTCTTTGAAATAATTTCTTGATCACAATTTCCGTGGAAAAAGCCATTTGATTTTCTTGGTAAATTCTCCCCCTCAATATGTGCATAGGATATTTGAAATTCATTTAGCACATAGAGGAAAGAGATCTTTTGAAGTACATCCACGATCACAAAAGCCATTAAGAAACCATTTAGAAAATCAATCAAGGTACTTTATGTTGAAACATAGAAGTCTTTGTACCTTGAAAGTTAATTTTCTTTTTGAAATGCTCCCCCTCAATATGTGCTTCGAGATTCGAAAGCGTTTAGCACATATGGGAGAGCAGCCTGCACTTTTGAATCAAATCGATCATCATTTATCAAATTTCATTATTAAATCACAAATTCTCCCCCGATTAAAAATATCAAACCCTTTGAGATTTTGGATCCCAAGTGATTTAATAAGGTTTAGAAAACATGGGAGAATATGTGCCTGAATTAAAAGCTCTTCTGGTTTATGGTTAAATGCTCCTCCACAATCATGTGCATTATGTATTTCAAAATCGTTTGGCCCATTAAGGAAGGAGTGCTTTAGAAACAATCACCCTTTTAAACCGATTTGAGATTTAAATCACGATCTCTCCCCCGATCAAAAATTTCAAACCAATTGAGATTTTGGGTCCCGATTGATTTAAATCATTTAGAAAATTTTGGGGAAAGACGTGGCATGATTTAATTTTGAAAAATGATGGATAAGGAACAGATTTAGACATTAAAGATTGTTAGTGTAGGGTATGATAGTTTTAAGAGATCTTTAAGTAAAATAAAACAATTTCACAATCAAACAAGAACAGAAAAAAATTCATTTTGAAAGATCTTTGAGTTTTAAAGAGAATCATACCATGACATAACATTAAATCTTTAGACCAGCACTTATTTTGTACAAACCGAACTTTTTATGAAGAAATATCGTTTCAAAATATTTTATTTTAAATCACTCTCCCCCTCAATCGATGACCTTAGTCGATGATTGAGTGACTTAAGTTTTGATAAAATGAAGTCCGGTGATTTTTTTAAAATTAATTCCAATTTATTTTCAAAACCGATATTTTCCATTTTTCAAAACAATATTATTCAAAGATTGTTTAAAATGGTATCATCACAATAATTCTCGCACAAAGATACGTTGGTGGTTGAGAACTCGCTACCGTTGTTGTTTGTAAGGCTCGAAGAAAAACCATCTGCTGATGCAGTGAGACTTCTTACGTTGCATATTTTCATGCCAACTCTCCATAGATGTCAAATTAAGCTCCGTTTCTTCATTTGATGATGAAGAAAACCATCTGCTGATGCAGTGAGACCTCTTACATTGCATTTTTTCATGCCAACTCTCCATAGAAGTCAAATTAAGCTCTGTTTCTTCATATGTCAACCCAAGATATAGTTACCCTTTCCTTTCGGCATCCAATCATCTTCTATTGTGGGATCCGGATCGGGAACATTCTTATAAACCATGTTATCTGCATACGTTAGTGAACACATACAGATATATGGTGGTCGATAGCACCCAAACAGCAATCGACTAATAAAAGTCAATTCAACATATCAATCAGTTCATATAAAGCATGGGAATAATGTGTTTATCAAACTCTAATCATCTAATCCTAACAATCATATCCTAGGCACCTAGTCCTTTAACGTAGGTTAACATGTTTTACATTTAAGTATATAGGATAAGTAGATAAGCCCGTTAGATGATATGGATTTGAAAATATTCTCCCTCTCAATCAATGACTCTTTCTCTGAAAAGTTGTAAATAAGCTTAAGTCATTGATTGGGTTTTGCAAATTTCTGAAAACATGATTCTGATTGATTTTCAAGCAACTCATTTACCACCATTTTGTTAAAAAAAATATTTTCCTGAATAATTTTAGAAGGAAAAATATTTGAGTAAGAACAGTAGTCCTTCGACATACTTTCCTCATTATGCTTTATGATAAGTGCACGAAATATTTGAAAATTGGTTTAGCACAACACTTTCCTTTCTTGAAGAACGGGTTGCTATCAGAAATAATAGCAAACCATTGTTTTAAGCACGGGTTACAGTCTGAAATAACTGCAAGCCATATTTTTAGACATGTTTTGGAAAAAGAATATTTACACCTCCTGCTCGAACTTCATCTATGGTCCCGTGCCATTATTGAATGACATTTCTAAGACCGTAGATGTTATCGATACCAGGAGACATGTCTTAGAAAAACAATATTTTTGGTCTTTTTCAAATTTTCTGATTTTTATGGGTTTTTGTTGGTTTTATATTTTTCTATTTTCTTTTTTGATAAATATATACACAGATAGCGTAGATGATATAGTTTAAGAAAGATGATGATACGAGTACCGAGATAAGGATATCGAACAGCCCCGTTGTAGAAGATAGAAATCGCCATCTCTTAAACTTTCACCAGCAAAGCTTCCAAGGCTCTTGAAAAGAAGAAATTGAGCCTTTTAAGAATGCGAGACTTTGGCAGCTTCCCCCAAACCGAAAATCCTTTAGCTAAGCAGATTCGAAGCTCTATTTCAAGCTTGCCTTAGCCAGGTGCACAAAGAAGCACACCATTATCGTAAATCCCGCTGCTCCTTTTAAGAATGATGATCGAGATTCTCCGTTCGGGGTTATATCATCAAAATAGAAGAACAGCAACGTATCATCCCACATTTAAATAATCTTCTCAAATTCCTTTTCCACTAAAGTCTGAAGCGATCCATACCAAAAAGTTGTCAAGAGACCACTTTCCCCCAAGTAGATGAATTGATGCAGTCAGTCTCTTAGACTAGAGCTCACAAACCCGAATACACATATACCCGAAGACAGAGAAACTTATACCATCGAAGTAGCATATTAAGTCCGATATTCAAAGAATAACCCCGATGTATACTTTTCTCCCCCCTGATGATAGTGTATGAAGCTCAAGAACTCGAAGTACCCGAATGCCCAAAGAGATAATAACCGATAACATTGAAGAAGCAGGTCGAATCACCGATTATCTCTGTGGATGACTATCTCTGCGGATGTCAACTCCGGAATAAGTGATTATATCTCGAATCACGATTAAGCACTCAAGTGAAACAGTGAGCGCCCCAATGTACACAATTCTCTCCGATGATTGCGATAACATCTAAATCATCACACACTTGTGTACCTCTTTTATCTTCAGAAACTTTCTCTTACATCACTTCCCCCACGTAGTTGGAATAATAACACTAAAAGCCTTGATGAGTAAAACCTTGAGTTTCTCTGCGGTCATGACATTTGTCTTCCCGGGATATCTTCAATCACTTAGAAGAATTAAGTTCTTCAAGTTTACTCGCTTTGTGTTTAGATATGTGTCTCCTTCCCCCTTGCTGGTTTTGATGCTTCAGAATCAGCAACTCATTGTAATCCCAGATACTAGAAATTTGTTGAGAAGAACACTTGAACTCTTGTGAGAATCAACTTGCTGAAGTACGGTGTGAGCAAGTCTAATTAGGGATTAAATCAGACATTTCACCCTCCCCCAATTAGTGCTCTCCCCTAAAATGACAATCTTTTAGATAAATTCCCGGGATAAGAAGAAGTCTTTAGATCGTTAAATGCAACTCGTCTTTAGTCTTCTAACCTGTATCAAAAAATGTAGAACCGACTGTAGACTCGACCTTCTTCAAGATTGTCCAATTGGGGAATAAAAAGTCAACATCTTCAACTCACCAAATGCATTCCCGTAAACTTACAAATAGCAAATCCCCTTAAGTCAGATCCCTCCCAATCAAACAAGAACAGAAAGATGTTCATTAAGGAAATCAGCCCTGCAACTGGAAGCACTTTGTCATTAATCAAGTCAGCCCGTGTGAAGATGTTAACCAATGACTCATAGAAGAAAACTCCATGTGAAGATGACCCGATAAGAAGAAGCTCGGTTCTTACAGGAGTTTGGAGCCGTTTGACCATTTATTCTCAGAAATCAATCAACCATGCAGAATTATCACACTTCTTCTCCCCCTCAAGAATTGTATACGGAGTTGCCATTCTTGATTAAGCAAGTGAATATCTTCAGTGATGTAGTCTCTTCACACTTCTCCTCTTCAAAGGTAGCATATTATGTCGCCATCGTCATTATGATTGAGCAAGTGGAATAAGAAGACAATCAACAGTAGTTCGGTTCACTTGATGACTGAAGCGCTTGGAAAAAGCATGAAGCATGTTGATGAGAATGGTCATTAATAAGAAGATTTCTCTTCTTTATAAGATAAAGAGCACTGACACGTACACTTTTCTTTTCTTTGAGGAACGAGGATTGAACTGTTGTGTTCAAACATCATAAGAAGATTTCTCTTCTTCAGAAGATAAAGCGCACTGAAACGTACACTTTTCTTTTCTTTAGAGAACGAGGCTTGAAATGTTGTGTTCAAATGTCATTATCTCTCTCTTTTCATCTACTCTTGGCAAACTTGTAATCAACCCCATTATCATTCAGTAGGCTCTTTGTAGTGACAACTGATGGAGAAAACCCAATATGATGAATTTGACCACAAGTAAAACTCGTGACTTAAACTTGCACATATGTAACAAAGAGCGGTGCCGAGAATTCATCCTCCATTGAATCTCTAAGTACTCTATACTCTTCATCCAACCAACCATCAAGTATAAGACGTACATTACCTTTTGAAAATCCACAATTGAATGTGACACTGAGCACTACAACGTAACTCCTTAAAGTGATAGTTATTTTGTGGTGATAAGAGCCCAATTCCCCCAAGTGGTAAAAGAAAAGGAAAAAGTCACCCAACAATAACTAGATTCCCAAGTCTTTGTTTTTGATAATAACTCGAACAAGGATCTTGAAGAATATTCATCCAACCATCCCCGATACCTTCAGATACTAAGTACACTCGCCCGTGGAATTTTACTTCAACCTCAAATAAATAATACTGAATTAACGCCATTGTCACATCTTCTGGTAAAAAGCTCAAATCTAGCCTCCTTTGACGTTCTAAGTGAACTATGATAATGGTTTCATCCCGACCATGGTTAAAAGCACATAACCCCGTAAAACTTTGAAAATTACCAATCTGCCATGAAGATAATCCAAACACACATCCAATTCATGAAGTACACCCTTTATCCCTTCTTTGAAGCAGAAACCGTATCACCATCATTAGATAAGATTCCGAAATACACTTTCCTTTATCTAGGATGGTTCTATGATTACGAGATTTTACAATTCTATAGTTTAAACCGAGAAATAGTATCTTTCGCGGGATTTAACAAAACCAAGAATAAACCGTAAAATAGATCCAAAAATGCACTTTACAATTACCAGGATGTTTCCATTGTCACGGGATTTTACAAGTCTATGATTCAAACCGAGAAATAGATTCTTTCGCGGGATTTTACAAAATCAAGACAAAACAGTAAACAATGTCAGTTTGAATGTGTTCAGACAAATTTGGTTTCAGTGAATATCTTTTTAAGGGGAACATGCAGCGGTTCATCAACGGTTCATTATCCAACATCAACAATATCGTCAACCATCCAATAAACACATTGGTAAACACATCATTCGCGCATTCTGTCGGCTATTGCAGTGACCATTTGCTGAAGTAAATCTGATATACCAAACTTGAACATGAAGTAGAATTCCCCAGATTTGTTACTTAAGCTTGTACTAATCCTTGTGAAAAAGAAACGGTGTACCCAATGTACAAAACCTCTTGACGTATCCTCAACTGCGTGAGACACCGAAGTGATAGTTAAGTTGTGGGTCGAGAGAGAATCACAAACGTAACTAAATAGCCAAGTCTTTATCACCCTCTATAAATGCCCAAACAAGTCATCTTGAGACAGGCAATCAACCAACCAACGTCTCAACGATAAAGAAGTTCACCCGTGAAATGTTACTTCAATTTCTCGTAAGCAATACCGTACAAAAACCCCGTGATCTTTTTTTCTTCAAAATTAAGCTCAATCCATGAATTATGTATCCCTTCCGTGAATATTTATCATGACCAAAATACCAATCTTTAATATCAAATATTATCCAAAAAAAAACTTGTGTAGCCACAGCATAATTCGGAAATCATATTTTCTTCAATCAATTCAAACTATTCGGCCCATCATATCAGGTCATATCTACGATCCATAATCCTAATATACGGATTCAAAGCCCTATACGAGTCCAACAAGAGGAAAAGCTCAAGTCCAATTAATACCACATGTTAGTATCCGGTTATAAACAACTCACCCTAATCTCACGCTTCATATTTCCCTAACCCTAAAACACAAGTACGCCGACCATCTTGTTTCTCTCAAGACAGATCTCAATAAAACACATCTCACCAAATCTTCGTAAACTCAGATCATCACATAACCTAAAACATTAAATCATGCCAATGAAACCCATAACCGTATGTATTCTTTTCTGCTTCAAACGAATCGAGGACATAAGTCAATGGCTTCAAGATCATTAAAGAATGGTCTCAGGTAGGTTATGTGACTTGTTGTTTGGTCTTATAACGAATTAAAGAAACAAGAGTAACAAGGTTGTTATTCGTATTTCTTTATACTCGGATATTACACACTCGGATAAATGAAGAGCTTGTTCAACAAAAAATCTTTAAAAAGATATATGAAAAAGTTGAAACAATCTGAGATTCATTTTTCTTTTATAGCTTCGAGTCATATGATTAGATGAAGTAGGAGATGAATTTGAGAAAGTGATGGTGTTGTATGATATAGGTTTAGTTTTTGGATTTGAAGATTCGTTTTGGGTTTGAGTCGACTGATGATGGGATTAGAACCTGAGGTCTTTGAGTCTGGTATATTGGTTATAGTGGTCAACAACTCGCTTTTTAGACAAGTTCAACAACTCGCATAGCCTTTTCAGATCAACAAGTCGCTTTATTAACAACTCGCATTGTCCAACTCGCTTGCTCTCAAAGACGTTTTTAGCAACTCGCATTCAAAATGCTAATACACAACTCGCATCCATGAGAGTTGACAACTCGCATAGTTCTTTCCTAAAAATCTGGATCTTGTTTTTTTCATCAAGTTGCATCCAGGAATGTCCTACCATTTTTTCGTTCATCTTCATACATAACCCAGAAAGACATAAAGATTCTTTTTAACCCTTTTTTACTACAAGACCAGATGACTTATAAGACCAGATGACTTATAAGACCAGATGACTTATAACCCAGAAATAGACAACTGTTTGGACCAACAAAAATGGATACAATAAACAGATGTAAAACATTGTAATGACTATTGGACTTAGACCAAATTAAGGATACAATACTTGTGTAAACTGTTGGCCACAAGAAACAGAAAAAAATATTTTCCGACCAAAAAGTACAAAAACCGTTAACACAAGATTTAAAAAAAACCATAGTAAATCAACACAAACACAATAACCTTGGCTCTGGTACCATTTGTTGGATCATAAATATATTGTGTAATGATGATTCGGGTGGCCTTGGATGGTGATGAATCAAGTATGCCATAGTTTAAAGAGATGAAGAGAGTAGAGATGATGCTCTTGAAAGAGAGTTGTAAAATAACAAATGAAAGGTTAGATTCCAAGAAGCACCACCCCTTCCATGGATGGAAGGGGTATTTATAGTTACAAATGTTACGCCCCCTGACGGGCTGTGGATCAGGCATACAGTGGGTAAAGACCCGTCCTTCCTCCACAATGTTACACTAAACTAAACTACGCTACAAACTAACTAATTAACTACTAAATAACGTAAACAACGACACGTCTACGAGCTAACATATGCTAGACCATAATTGGGGTGACCGACACTTTAACTTGGAATTTCCAATTCCTAACAAATGTGTTAATACAAATAATCTGTAAAAACGTTTATTAATATTTAGCGATCTCTTTGTGTTTTGTTGATAACAAATATAATGTTATCATAAGTAAAATTATAAGGATACATGTTATTTTTGTAAAGCATCTACATATAGTCATTTAAATACAAATTGTTGTAATGATTCATTTGTTGTAATAGTTTATTAGGATAGGTAAAAACCACAACCCATGACCCATACCCAAGGAGCATATCCATAACCCATGGAGTTAGCCCATACCCATTGTCTAGATGCATTGCATCTATTAGATACATTGCATCTATTAGATACATTGTATCTATTTAGAATACCCATGGTTCATAATCCATGACCCATGACCCATAACCCAAAAACCCATGGGCAAACAGGAGCGTCTCACGGATCCCTGGAGTTACACTAGACGGATCCCTCAAGCAAGGGATCCGTGGGATCCGTGCAACAATGGCAAGAATTTGCCTATAAATAGAGAGCCATTTCTTCATTTTTACTCACCCTCTTCTTACAAACTCTCTCATATATTCTTACACTCTTCTAACAAAAGATCACTTGATCTATAGAGTAGTTCTTCTTTCTTTTATTGTGATTCTCATATAGGTCCTTCTCTAAGGCGAGATCACGAGCATTCTACAAGTCATCCAAGCAAGGGGTCATTGATTGATTTGTTCCACCACAAGATTTCTGTAGCGAAGATCTTGTATTTCATATTTCACATATTTGTTGTGTTATAGTAGTGTTGATTTGGTCCTCAGTGTTACGAACTCGGTATTTAGCTTTGTATCGGAAAAAGTGTAAGTAACGTTGTGAAGGATTCTCTGCCAAGTTGAAGAGTTTGTTGACATAGTGCTTGAACTCTCGAGTAGGTGACTTGGGGAGTGGAGTAGGGCAAGGAAGATTTCCTTATAGCCGAACCACTATAAATCGGTTGTGTCATTTCTATCCTTTACTTTACTTGCTTTCTTTACTTGCATTACTCTTAGATCTATACTTTCTCTTCATCTATACGAGTTCACTTAACATCGAATCTAAAGTTTTTGAAACTAACTAAAAATCGGCAAAACTATTCAACCTCCCCTTCTAGTTTTCCACAATTGGCATCAAGAGCTAAGTTTATAAAAGTTTTAAAGTAAACCGTATTTTAAAAACTTTTCAATCACTATGGGTTCTGAAAATTACAATGAAGGGCAATCCATGCAACGACCTCCACTACTTGAAACTAATGGTTTTATATATTGGAAAAATAGATTCGAAACGTATGTGAAGTCAACAGATATTGATCTTTGGTACATCATTGTTGAAGGCGATTTTGAAGCTACTACAAAAGATGAAAACGGAAATTTAGTTAACACACCTCATGATAAACTCACCGATGATATTAAGAAAAAGCTTTCCAAATATAGTGAAGCTAAAATGGTTTTGTATAATGCTTTACCCAAAAAGAAATTCGAAAGAATTTCCATGCTTGAAACCTCTAAAGAAATTTGGAATTCTTTAGTTGTAACTCATCAAGGTAATCAACAAGTTAAAAACAATAAAATAGATTTATTTGTTCAACAATATGAACAATTTTCAATATCGGATGAGGATACTATAGATCATTCTTTTGCTAACTTTAATACTATAATTACATCTTTACAAGCACTTGATGAGTCTTTCTCTAGTCGTAATCATGTTAGGAGATATCTAAGGGCGATTCCATCCAAGTGGATATCTAAGGTGACGGCAATCGAAGAATCAAAAGGCTTGTCAATCCTCACCCTCGATGAACTCATAGGCAATTTAAAAGTCTATAAGCTTGTCCTCGCTAAAGATTCTGAAGCCTCAAAAGTGAAAGATAAGCAAAAATATCTTGCCCTTAAAGCCAAGAAGGCCTCAAGCGATGAAGAAAACTCCTCTTCGGATAGCGATGACGAGGAGTATGCCATGGCGGTAAGGGACTTCAAGATGTTCTTTAGAAGAAAGGGAAGATATCGCCAAGCAACCTTATGGACGACAAGAAAGGGTTCCGGAAAAGCAAACATGATGAGAAGGCAAGGGATGAACGTGCTTGTTTTCAATGTGGGGATCCCAACCACTTTATTAGTAAGTGTCCCAAACATGATGAACAAAAAGTGTTCGTGGAGCGTTCGTGGGGAATGAGCGGGGAGGAGGACGAAGAAATTTGTCTCATGGCAAATGACGAGGTATGTCATTTAATACTATAGTAGCTCATCATTAGATGATGACTCATTGAATAATGAATATGATAAACTTTGCAAAATTAGTTTAAAAGTAATCAACAAAAACAAGTTTTTGAACAACCAAAATCAACGTTTAGAAAAGGAAGTCATTGAGTTAAAAGCAAAATTAAAACGTCTATAAAAGGGGAAGATAGCAAGTGGGGAATGTGAACTTATGCTCAAATTCAAACACTAGTTGATCATCTAGACTCTAAGATTGCTAGAATGAATACTAATACTCTAGATACGATATTAGATAGTGTTAAAACAGGAAACAACCAAAAAGGTTTAGGCTTTCAAGAAAGTTGACACAACTAGTGAAAATAAAGAAACACAATTCGTAAAAGCAATAGAAAAACAAACCACTATAGTTACGGATCCCACGGATCCCATAAAAAGGGAACCGCTAGTGCCTAGGGATCCGTGGGTCATCAAGCAAACAAGCAGCAATAATATAGCTTCCTCATCTAGAACCGATTTTGTTATTGTTAATAAGAAGAAACCAACCCATGTTACTATTAGATAACCACCTCCAAGACAAAATCAAAGTTTTACAAGAAACAAAGGTCCATCATTTTCAAAACCGAACACATTTAGGATACCTAATAATGTTTATCCGAGAAGTAACCATCAAATTGGATGGAATCCTAATATGAAAAACGGTTTTCCATTTCAAAACTTTGCACCATGGAACGCATACTCACCTTTTCCATATATGTCTAACATGAGTGGAATGTTTAACACTAATGGACCCATGAAGAAATGGGGACCAAACTTTTGAGTTAATTGTTTTCTTAGGTGTGCTTAAAGGCCTACTAGATCCGATGAGTGGATCAAGGATAGCGGGTGCACGAGGCACATGACCGGCAATAAAGATTTATTTTCCACATATGAATCCTTCAATGGAGGAAATGTGGTATTTGGAAATAGCAAAAGCAAAATCATCGGTAAAGGTATGATTTCTAACAAATCTCTAACCATTAACGATGTGTGTCACGTAGAAAACCTAAACTTTAACCTCTTAAGCATAAGTCAAATATGTGATAAGAATTGTAACGTACTTTTTAATGAAACTGGTAGTAAGATATTGAAAAACGGTATCACTATAGGTAGAGGAATTAGGACACATGGAGTCTATGTCATTAAAATCGGTAATGAACCTAAAGACAAACTTTGTCTTACTTCTATGGATGATACTTCGAGCTTATGGCATCGAAGATTGGGTCATGCAAATATGCGACTTCTTCGATCGCTATCATCCAAAGATCCAGTAAGAGATCTACCAAAATTAAAATATGAACATCACTTTTGTGATGCTTGTAAAATAGGAAAACAAGTCAATGCTAGTCACAAAGCTAAAAACATGGTCTCTACGACTAAGTGTCTAGAATTACTACATATGGATTTATTTGGTCCATCCACTATCCAAAGTTATGGAGGCAACTACTACACTTTGATTATAGTGGATGATTACTCTAGGTACACATGGACTAAATTTTTAAAGAATAAAACTGAAACATTTGGTTACTTTGAAATATTAAGTAAGAAAATCCAAAGACAATTAGGAAGTCCTATAGTGTCTATTAGAACAAATCATCGTAGGGAATTCGATAATGAACTGCAATTTGGAGCCTTTTGTGACGCTAATGGTATTACTCACAACTTCTCGGCTCCTGACTCACAATTGAATGGGGTAGTTGAAAGAAAGAATAGAACCCTAAAAGAAATGAGTCAACCATGTTAAATGAGCAATCCATACCTCAAAAGTTTTGGTGCAATGCCGTTGATACATCAACGTACATACTTAACCGAGTCTTAATTAGACCATTTTTAGGTAAAACTCCATACGAGTTACTTCGAGGCAAAAAGCTTACGTTAGATCATTTTAGAGTCTTTGGTAGCAAATGTTTTCTACTTAATACTAAAGATTACCTTACAAAATTTGATCCTAAATCAACCGAAGATATGTTTTTAGGTTACTTTCCTAATAGCAAAGCTTATGTCATATTAAATAAAGAAACAATGAAGGTTGAAGAATCATTAAACGTAAAATTTGATGAGAGTCCACCCAAACCTACCCTACCTCTTGTCGATGACAAGATTGTCGAGAGTGAAGCTATAGAAATAAAGAAAAATACAAATGAAGAAGATGAACCTTTAAATAACGAAAACATCAATATTAATGAGTCTAAAGATCACCCTGTAGATAAGGTCATAGGAAAATTAAACGAAAGAACCTCAAGGTCTCAAGTCCAAAACCAAAGTAGCTTATTTTGTTTTGTCTCAACCATAGAACCTAAGAATACACAAGAAGCCATAAAAGATAAAAGTTGGGTAATGGCTATGCAAGAAGAGTTAAATCAATTTGTTTCTAACGATGTTTGGACACTCGTCCCTTCACCTAGTAATTAAACCATAATAGGAACCAAATGGGTATATAAAAACAAGTTAGATGCAAACGGTGTAGTGTCTAGAAACAAAGCTAGACTCGTTGCCCAAGGGTATAATCAACAAGAAGGAATAGAATTTGATGGGACCTATGCCCTCGTGGCTAGATTAGAGTATATATGAATACTTCTTGCTTATGCTTGTGCTAATGATCTTAAGATTTATCAAATGGATGTCAAAAGTGCTTTTCTAAATGGTTTTATTAATGAAGAAGTATATATAGCTCAACCTCCGGGCTTTATCGATTTCAAAAACCTAAACATGTGTATAAGTTAAAGAAAGCTCTTTACGGTCTTAAACAAGCTCCAAAAGCTTGGTATGATAGACTCAAGTCATCTTTAATAAAAAACAACTACACCATGGGGTTAGTTGATAATACACTTTTTACTAAGAAAAAGGAATCACATATAATCATTGTTTAAATATACGTGGATGATATTATATTCGGATCTACTTGTCAAGACATGTGTGATGATTTCTCTAAATTCATGCATGACGAGTTCGAGATGAGTATGATGAGAGAACTAAGTTTCTTTCTTGGTCTACAAATCAAACAAGTAGAAGATGGTATCTTATTTAATCAATCTAAAAACATAAAGGAGATGTTAAAGAAATTTGGCTTAGAAAAGTCAAAATCCATAAGAACACCAATGTCATCCGACACTAAACTCACAAAAGATGAAGACGGCGAATCCGTTGATAACACAAAATATCGTGGCATGATTGGTAGTCTTCTCTACCTTACGGCTAGTCGGCCGGATATCATGTTTAGTGTTTGTCTATGTGCTAGGTTTCAAGAAGATCCTAAAAAACACATCTAGAAGCGGTCAAAAGAATATTTAGATACATTAAGGGTACGACTCAATTAGGATTGTGGTATCCTAAGGGTATGGGGGTAGAAACAATTGTATATGCAGATTCTGACTATGCAGGTGATTATGTTGACCAAAAGAGTACAAGTGGTGTATGTACTTTCATGGGATGTTGTTTAACATCTTGGTTCTCAAAGAAGCAAACGGCATTTGCCATATCAACAACCGAAGCCGAATATGTCTCCGCTGGCAAAGCATGCCAGCAAGCACTATGAATGAAATAAGCGTTAGTTGACTATGACATTCATCTAAGTGACATAACCATTCTATGTGACAACAAAGGTGCCATCGACTTAAGCAAGAATCCGGTATTGCACTCTCGCACCAAGCATATAGAGATTCGTCATCACTTCTTAAGAGACAATGTTCAAAAGGGGAACATCTCTATTGAGAAGGTAGCATCCGAAGACAACAAAGCTGACGTCCTCACCAAATCGTTGAAGCGGGAACAATTCAACCTACTTCGTCTTGGTCTTGGTCTCATGGAACAATCGTCGTAATTAGTTTTAAACTCTACAAGGAATGTAAACACTAGCCTTCTTTTTCTTGAGTCTACGATCTCTATTTCACACACAACTCACAAACAATACGGGAATTTTCAAAACCCAAGATAGGTATTTACAACTCGTACTTTCATAATTGTTCTTTACTTTTCAAGGTAAGTTTCTCTTACAACATGTAATTTCATACTTATTTTTTTTCTTATGGATAAACGTTTTCTTCAAACAAAGAAACTTTTTTCAAAATACTTTCTAAAAGGATACTTCTTCCCATATCACTTTCATAAAAGCTATTTTCACGTCTAGGACAAACCTCTTTTTCATTATTAATACAAAGAAAAAACCCGTTTTCATTGCATCTCATGTCTTTTGAATGCTAAAGAGGACACATAACTAATATGTGTTTTTGGGTACATTCATTTAAGCAACAATGAATTAGTAGCACTCGAGTTATCTCATATAATAGTATGTTTTTTCAATTCTAGCCTATTTTTCTTTTCTTTTTAGATGTCGAGATAACCGCAACTCCAAATGGTTTGCATATAGACACACTAGGCACAAATATTTCCAAAAGGAAAATTTTGAGCTACCTGAGTCACCAGTACCACGGATCCTAGCATTTACGCTGGACAGTTCCCTCAAGGGAAGGATTCGTGAGACAGAAGCTGAAATTCTCTTCTATTTTTCTCACTTTGGCTAAAAACCTCTATATTTTCATCATTTTTTTTACTAATGAGTATGTTACTTAATGCTTGTGTTCTCATGATCACATGCCTTAAATTCATATCTAATCATTAGATTTTAGTCCACATTTTGGGTCAAGCATTCATTACAATGCATTATTTTTCTATAAATAGGATTCCCAAAATGCTTGCATCTTCATCACTCTCAACCTCACAAACAACCATCATCATGTCATTCAAAAGATCTTCCAACATAGATGAATCACCTAGTGCAAACAATCCTTTTCAAAAAATCCAAAATTTTGTCCTACCACCTTCCGTAGTACCACCACCCAAATCTAGAAAACCTGCACAGATTAGCATCCGGCCTTGTTGTTTAGCCAAATCGTTATCAAATAGTTCATCACCAACTACTCATTCATCACAAAATGTGTTAATACAAATATCGTCATTAAACGTTATTTATATTTTTGATCTTTGCCTAAGTTTTGTTAACGACAAAAGTAAATTTAATTTGTATAAAAGCTTAAAGCTTGTCAAGTTTAATAGATATTAAAACAAGCTTTTTCAAACAATATATTCATCATTCAAAGCATTTAAATTTATGATTAGTAACATCTTGATATGACTCTAATCATTATGTATGATAGTAGTTTTTAGAATGTGTTAGGTTCTTAAAACCAAACACTACTTAAGTACTTACATATTTATAAAAATAAAAATACAACATATGACATCATATGATGCATCATGGAAATCATTGGAAGATTTCATTAGATATTTTGTGTGGATTTGTACTCTTCATATCTTGCACAATCTCACTTAGATAGAGTTGACTTTAGCATAGATTTGATATCTTGGTCACGTAATTCACTTACCAAATTAGTATTACCGGAACCCTTTTAAGGGTTCCAAGTCGTGGACTCCTATCCATTTTGGCTATAAATAGCAATGCCAAGCCAAGTAGTTTTTCATCCCTTTCTAACATAATCTCATACATATCTTCTCTCTAACCTTTCTAACCTGGCCATATCATATTAGTGATCTCTTTTGTAGCAAAGAAGATCAAGTCACATTCAAGCTTCAAACGCGAAGTTGGAAGTCTTGTTTGTTTAGTGTTGTATGATCTTGTGTTGATTCATACTTCATTGTTGTATTAAACCATCATAATCTTGTGAGTGTGAGTGGTTAGTATTTTAGTCCTTAAAATACATTGTGTGTAGGAGTGGTTGTACCCTTGGAAAGAACTCGACATCTAGTTTAGTGTCGAAAGGTGTAAGCGAAGTGTAAAGGTTTTCTCTGCCAGTGAAAGGAGCTTGTTGACTAGTGAAGTTGAACTCTCGAGTGTGAGACTTAGGAGTGGAGTAGGGCAAGGAAAAGAGTCCTTGTAGACCGAACCACTATAAACAACTTGTTGTGGTTTGATCATTTCTTTCCTTATTTACTCTTTACATATTGTTTGCATATTTCATTAACATACAAAAGATCAATATCAATTGATCTTTGAATAAGTTTCAAAACAAAGTTTTTAATTGGCAAACTATTCAACCCCCCTTCTAGTTTTCTACAATTGGTATCAGAGCCTCGCTGCTCATGAATTTCTAAAATAACTTGTATTTTATAAACTTGAAACAATCCATGGATTCTGAACACTTTAAAGAAGGGCAATCTATGCAAAGACCACCACTCTTTGAAACCAATGGATTTATCTATTGGAAAAACCTTTTTGAAACATATGTAAAATCAAAAGATATAGATCTTTGGTTTGTTATTGTTAAAGGGGATTTTAGCTCTACAACAAAGGATATTTCTATTGATGAACAAAAGAAATTAGTTGCTAAAAATAATGAAGCTAAAATGATGCTTTATAATGCCTTACCTAGAAAAGAATATGAAAGAATTTTTATGTGTGAAACCGTCAAAGATATTTGGGAATCTTTGATTATTACACATCAAGGTAATTCACAAGTCAAGGATAACAAAATTGATCTTCTTGTTCAACAATATGAACAATTTGTTATCCATGAAGATGAAACCATTGATTGTGGATTTGCTCGCTTTAATACTATTATTAATATTTAGCGATCTCTTTGTGTTTTGTTGATAACAAATATAATGTTATCATAAGTAAAATTATAAGGATACATGTTATTTTTGTAAAGCATCTACATATAGTCATTTAAATACAAATTGTTGTAATAATTCATTTGTTGTAATAGTTTATTAGGATGGGTAAAAACCGCAACCCATTACCCATACCCATGGAGCATATCCATAACCCATGGAGTTAACCCATACCCATTGTCTAGATGCATTGCATCTATTAGATACATTGTATCTATTTAGAATACCCATGGTTCATAATCTAGGACCCATGACCCATAACCCAAAAACCCATGGGCAAACAGGAGCGTCTCACGGATCCCTGGAGTTACACTAGACGGATCCCTCAAGAAAGGGATCCGCGGCAAATGGCAAGAATTTGCCTATAAATAGAGAGCCATTTCTTCATTTTACTTACCTCTCTTACAAACTCTCTCATATATTCTTACACTCTTCTAACAAAAGATCACTTGATCTAGAGAGTAGTTCTTCTTTATTTTATTGTAATTCTCATATAGGTCCTTCTCTAGATCACGAGCATTCTACAAGTCATCCAAGCAAGGGCTCCTTGATTGATTTGTTCCACCACAAGATTTTTGTAGCGAAGATCTTGTATTTCATATTTCACATATTTGTTGTGTTATAGTAGTGTTGGTTTGGTCATCCGTGTTACGGACTCGATATTTAGCTTTGTACCGGAAAAGGTGTAAGCAACGTTGTGAAGGCTTCTCCGCCAAGTTGAAGGAGTTTGTTGTCATAGTGCTTGAACTCTCGAGTAGGTGACTCCTATAGAGTAGGGCAAGAAAGGTGTCCTTGTAGCCGAACCACTATAAATCGGTTGTGTCATTTCTATCCTTTACTTTACTTGCTTTCTTTACTTGCATTACTCTTTGATCTATACTTTCTCTTCATCCATACGAGTTCACATAGCATCAAATCTAAAGTTTTTGAAACTAACTTAAAATCGACAAAACTATTCAACCCCCCCTCTTCTGGTTTTCCACAGAATGTATGTTGTAATTACTTTTAAACCAACGCTAAATGCCTCATAACTTGTAAATTGAATTGATAAATCACATTTTCTTGAGGACAAGCAAATCCCATATGTAGGGATATTTGATAAGGATTTAAAACCTGCATTTTTAAGGGGTCATTTAAGCTCTAAACTCGTACATTTTTGATCAATTATTACTCTAAATTGTTTCTTCTCACATTTTAGGTACTTGGGAAGCAAAAGATAAAAACCGGCATGTTTTGGGCTAAAATTGACAAGTAAGTAAGGAAAAAGACAAAGTCGCGTATCTATTAGGTCACTAGTTTTACAACACAAGCAACAATGAAAGAAATAGAGAGGCGATTGAACAAGATTCACACACACACACACACACGATCTACTATGTTGGTTAGGCGTAGAGTGTAATGAAGAGAATAACTTGAACAACCAACCCTCAAGTGAGGGTTATACATGAGTATTTATAGGTGGGAAGCTAGGGCAACACTCCTAGTTCCCATCCTTTTCTTATTGGGCCTAAGCCTAAGCTCATGGGCCTTCTACATAAGCTTAAGGCTAAATAACAAACATAAAGGCCATAATTAAGCTAACTATTACATGTGAATTACTAACACTTGATTAAGGTTTAGGAGTGATTCCAACAATCTCCCCTAAGTGTTAGTGATGAATAAACGTGAATGTGCAAGAGTAATAGTAGCTTTGACGTCTTCTGACATTCTTCTTTTTTGTGAGAAGAAGTGCCTTGATTCGAGCAATCCCCAAAGTAGAGAGATAGTTTTCTTTGAGCAGCTCGATTTTGACGCCATCATCTTTATCTTTGTTCTTTTGTTCTTTGTTCTTTGTGGTTAAAGTGATAGTATGTTGTTGTTCCGCATCTAGTTCCTCCGTCTCCGCTTTCATTGCTTCAAGGTTCCACGCCTTTCTCCAACATGCTCTCACACACTCTTAACGCTGGATTACGGTATTGATGAAGTTCTTTAAGTCTTTAACTTTGTAGATTCTTTGATTTGACGAAGAATCATTCTGACTATTGTGTTGCTTTAAGATAGAACTTCTTTGACGATGTTGTTGGTGTGAACAAGTGGAGAATCTGCACGATCATTCCGCCCCAGAGCTTCCATAAGAAGTAAACATTAAAACGGTTAGTAATAAGCGATTCCGACTTACAAGTTTGAACTTCGAGAGTGTTACCAGCATAGTGTGAAAACACAACTCTAATTCTTACAAAGGCCGTTCCTGAATTGGAGTCCCACAAGTGAGATAACACGATGCACCGAAGTACACCTACGATTCGTGATGAGTCGCCGAGGTACACAAGCATCACCTCACGCATCGTAGACCGTTTGAGACCACTAAGCGCAATCCACGGGAGTTGCCGGCGACTACCGCCGTGGCTGTTTGATGTTGACCTGGCAGAGTTTCCATTCAATCACTGAGGATTGCAAATGTGAACCTCTCATAAATGTTCTCGACAGATTGCTAAGATATGTGAAGGACTCGATAATGTACCACTGAAATTCTTATTGTTGAACGTCAAGTGATGAAATGTTAAGTGTACCTAAGAGATCTTTTGATGAATCTCGTGGCTCTAGACTCAATAAGTGCGCTTTGGTTTCCCCGAAATGAGACTAGGAGAGGGTCTCCTTCTTCAATATCAGCTATCTCTAAGAGAAATCCGATAGTTTACGTAGGGTTCCCTGTGAAAATTAAACAAGCTTCTGTTGAGAGAAACTTGAGTGGTTAAGAAGGTTTAGTGCATGTGTCGCTGGGTCCATGACGACTTTTAATCTTCAATATCGGTGTCATCTAGTGACAACCAATAGCATATGAATTGAAACCGGTGTCTGCCCTAAGTTGAATAATCTGGAGGGCTATTTCTTTTCATCCTTTTCTTTGCATTTCTTTTTAATTCTTCAACTCCTCTTTCTCCGATTATCATTTTCTCCTTTTTACAATCATACCTAAGGACTTCTAAGTTCTAACTATTGGTAGTGTCCTTGGGTAGATCCCTCCTGCTCAAGGATCATAGGACGGTTATTCCTAACCTTAATCACCTTATAACTCCATTGCTATAAAACCATTTTCAAGAAAATCTCTCAAAGGGTTTGTAAATGAAAACATGTTTGAACCATTGTGAGAGTTTTATCTTTTAGCGTAAATACTCCCCTTCACATGTGCTTTAGAGTTTTACGGAAATCTGCACATGAGGAAAGAGTGCGACTTTTGAATTGATCGACTCAAGATAGACATTCCCCGCGAGACACGGTTACGTGGCATAGTTAAAGAGTTGCATTGTCACTTTTAGGTGACAACTAGCTCTAATAACTATCTTGAAGGTGTGGACAACCCCGAGAGGTTGTCAAACCCGTCAAGGTTCATGTCTACCAAGAGTTTCTCTAATGGTACATTCTACTCGACAAGTCCTTTGGCGACACGTTTACATCACTAGCGAACTAGCTTGAAATTATTACCCATCCCGGACAAGTCTTTTCGAGTTACTAACAATTAAGATCTCGTCAATTCATGGGTTAAAGTCTTTTTACACGAGAGTTCATATAGCAAAAAAACACAACATATTTCTTATCACGTATTTTCTCCCCCTCAAAAATGGCATATAAAGTGTTATTTTTGAAAAGTTGAGAATAAATAAGACCATTTCGAGTGTTGCGGGAAGAATGACCACTGGGAACAATTTGTGAACAAAGTTTTAAGTCAAGTACTCCCCCTCAATGAGTGATATAAACGGTTGAGGTTTTGAAAATCATAAGGGAAATTACTTGTTCTTTTGAGCAAAACCTTGAAAAATGAAAGGTTTGATAGGTTTTACTCAAAAGTAAGAATCTTTCGCTCCTTTTATAAGGATTGTGGCACTGAAGTGTACCACAGGGTCCTTTATTTACAATTACGGGTTGTACACTGTAATGTGTGCACAAGCCATAGACATAATAAATCAAACATCCAAAGTTTATAATGAAAGAAGCGTTCAAGGGGTACCTGTAGTCCAGATGTTTCCAGAGTGTGAACCGGCGTTGAAAGCCGTGATGTTAACTGGTCGACCACCAACATAGCTTTCCAATCTTCAACTGATCCTTCGATACAACCGTTCATCAATCATCGTGATGATCCTCTTCACATCCCTTCGATCCTCAGAATTCCATCGCTTAGGAGACCCAATCTTTTGATGTATATCCTTCAACCGATAAGCCAATCCGCCCCTAACCATCTTCAAAGTGTGATCCCCAAACTTGTGAAGATCTCTACACGCCATTAAGCAATTTCGTTGAAGTTCACTACGGAACGACGTCCGAATGGTTTGTCGATGAGTGTACATCAGAGAGCGGTTGATGTCGGGAAGATCAAGTTGTGGTAGAGTGAGGTTGACACGCCCGATAAGATTCAACCTGCGGAGATTCTTACACGCCTTTGATGACTATGCGCCCGATGAAGATGAGCAATGACTTGATGAATTCATTGTACTTCGGGAGAATTGTCTCATACCACCAGACTTTGGCAAGGTACATGTTTTCGGCGTCGTTGATAGACAAATTCTCAAAGTCACCGTGAGAATGCATAATCCTCGCCTTGCCTTTGACCACAATCTTTGAGAAAAGTGTAGTCCCATTTGGACGAAAGGTCAACATGTTTGATGGCAACGATACTTTTAGTACCTGAACAATGCATGTTGAGACTGACCGCAGCTTCGTAGTAGATTCTTCGGCGCTCCGCCAATGGTGAATCCCATACATTGCATCACGGTCATACCACACGCTTGTTGGAAAACATGTGGTTAGCGCGTTCCTATATGGTTATGCAGTTTGAGTATTCGGTCACCGAATGGAAGTGTCGTGAGATGTAGCATATTTCCTTGAACCATCGCCACCGTGTAGAAGAAATTCCAAATCTTTGTTGAAGAAATATTTGAATGGAATCCTAGGTCGAGGTTGGCCAATTGTAGGGAGAGGTTTAGACCACCGTAATATGGATGATTGTCCCGTTGAGTGAAGTCGATGTTTGCTTCTGGGTTGAGCCAATCCATGTTGTTAGACATGGCTCGTGCAATATTATCAAGGTGATATTCGACCTCGATGGCACTTTCCGAGCTGTCTTTTAGAAGTTGAAATGCTTCATTCTTGATTCACTTCAAATCGGATTTCGTCATCTTCTTCACACGGAATTTTTCTTGCAGAAATTTCGCATGCTCCAATGTACTACATTCTGTAACCTCTTGACCTTTAGCCGGGTAGGAGTGGAATTAACAAGTGTAGAAAACCATTCAAATTCTTCTGTGTTATCTTCATCTAGCCATGATACGACGCCAACCTTGGGCTTCTTCTTTTCTTAGGCCTAGATGATGATTCTCGTTTCGTACTTGTCGAGAGGGGGGTTGTTGTGGGGCTCATGGTATTCCTATTCGCCACCACTCAAACTCAAAGTGATCACCGTTTTCGAAGTGCAGGCGGTAACTCAACTCGAGGTTTTTCAAGAGAAGAACGAGGAGGAGGTCTTTGTTGTGTGGAGTCCTGGGGTGGAGGTTGCATTGAAGATGATTCACCGACTTCTTGGCGCTTAGGCTCGTTGTCCTTATCCTTATCCTTGTCATCATCGCCTCTTGGACGTTTTGGCCTTTCGCCTTCTTCGCATGCATTTGAGTTGGTATTCCAACAATGCTTCCAACAATTTGCTTTCGTGAGAAGCAAGTGATGCAGATCGTTTGACATTTGAGCCAATTGCCCCATCAACTAATTCAAGATCACAAAGATTATGGGATCAACTGGATTGATGTTAACATGCATTGGAGTTGATTTCATGGTTTGCTTAGCCAGATGAAGTAGATTCGGATAGAGTTGTTTGGTGAATAACTCCGTTGTAACTTTAGGAACAATGTCAAGAAGGTGCTTGTGAGTAAAAAAAATTCTCGATCATTTTGTTCAATTCCCTTGCAGATCTTGTTTCAGCCTTCCGCATGTACCTCTTTCTCGCTATTCTCTTTGTCATTCTCATCATGAAGGTAATGCTAACCGTCGCAAGAATAAAATTTAGCTTTTTGTAAAGCATGTCTTTCTTTCTAACCCGCTTGACCGTGCATTCACAATTCTTTTTATGAGTATGAGAAATCCAAGATCGAGGTGGCTTCTTTACTGATTTGGATGTTGATTTGGTTGATCTTTTGATGGTGATGGTGAAGAATGAGAAGACTAATCTGATGATGAAGAGACATGAGGAGATTCTCGATCCTTTGGAGGTGCGAGGTTTTCTCCTCCTCGATGCAGCAGACCGCTTCAGCGTAAACTTATCATAATCGTATGATTCCCCACTTTCTTTCTCTTCACTTTTCCGTCTCAGTCTTTTCTTTGTCACCCTCATCTTCTGACTTTTCTTTATCGTTCCTCAAAGTCATGCTCATAGTTTCTTCCACGGCTTTGTTGTTGCTCCAGTGGTGGCACTGCATCCCCTTATCGGTCGATTAACCGCATCGATCCGTGATAAGTTGAGTCGCACCACTCTGACCCTCCTGGCCACCCATTTGATCTTTTGCAAAATTCTTTTGCCACGGTTGGAGTCAAAGAATTTGAACTTTCCCCGTATGTGAAGTATCCACTTGCTCTTCTTCTTCATCCCAGCTTTCTTCATAAGGCACAAGTACAGTGAGTCTTCCTTTTCCTTTGTCACCGGTGGACTTGGAGGTTTAGCCGGGGAGGTGCTTCCGCTGCGCATTCGCAGTAGAAGATCTCTTCGCCCTGATTGTGTATCTTCGTGAGCTTTCGTCCACGTGCCTCTTTATGTTCGTGCTCGCACTGAATGGGAATAGGAGTAGTTTCTTAGCCGAATAAATTTTTCGTGGAGGATTCTCTTGGGGATTATCCTCTACTTTCAAGACTTGCAAAGACTTCTCGTGACCGCCTTCGTTCTCCTCCAGATAGGTGTTCCGTAAGACTTCTCATCGAGATGACCAACTTTGCCTTCTTAATGCTACCGACAACCTTTGTATGTCTCGAAGCTTTTTGATTTCAAGAGTCGGTGATCGTGCAACACAAGACTCGTTTCTTTGTTGACGATTCCTTTATTCCGACCGATAGGATGGGTTCAATAACATGTCGTGATTGTGTATCATTGAGCCTCTTGGGAATATCAGATGAAGTCCAAGTGCTCTCTCGATCAACAACTTTGTGTATCCACATATGGAATCTTTGAGCCAAGCTTTTGAGAAATGACATCATGTCATCCCAATCGAGCTTCAATTTCGATGTCCTTCTTGTTGATTAATGACCAAAATATTTGCAGCTCCATGAGCTTGGTATGCTCATAGCCACTGCCACGCACCGTGAGACCGACTTGGTGATGATGATGTAGAGGGTTCTCTACGATTGGGGAATGTTCTTAAGCTCCACATGAGAATGCTTAGTGATAATTCCCGAAGCTTCATCATAGCCAATATCCATCAGGAATTGCGTAACTGCTCTTCAAGAGGTGTGGCATAGAAGTCGGTTGGCTCGATATCAGAATAAGAAGAATCACCAGTAAATCTGCATGTGTGATGGTGATTTGTTTGTGATTTAACGTCACTATCACCGCATTTTGACCTTTGATCCTTTGCATTGAATTCCAGAATTGTTGTATATAGATCTCCCAATCGTAGTGAGTGTGAGAGCATGTTCTGGTAGGGATGATTCTTTAGAATATCCACAATAATCAAGCAAGAAGATTCGAGCATGTAGGGTTTCAAAGTCAACTCTGAGATTGTTCTTTACAATCTTTCTTGGATAGCCATTAGGGAAGATATCGGCAATTGTGAGAACCTCAGGTGCATCCACATTCATTTGAGCAACCATGTCGGATCCGAAATAACATTAGCCAAAAAGAACCAACATATCGAAAGACATAATGTTAGTCAACAAGGTTTTATTCACTAATTATTGAATGTACTGCGGTCATTGATTGTTACGAGTCCTAAGTCACTTGTATGTCCAATATTTCAATGACGCCGTGGAAACGCTTTCGTGGAGTTAGTTAACTTTAACTTTTAAATTTTATGTTATCACATATTTTCACAACACATTATACATTTAAGCTTATTAGTGACGGTATTGGTTTTGTGACGTTATGATTTATTTATTTACAAGTTTGCACGCTGCACAATTCATAACGGTTTGATCAAGGCTTATGCGTAGGAATGGTAGCGCTGGCGCGCGTGAAACAAGATAAGTAGACGTGCCAGACGAAGCTTATGCGTAGATCCTCGACTTACGCCAGAAGAAATATTACGCCGAGGAACATGAGGACCTTATGCGTAAAACTTACGCCAGAGGGCGATATAAACCTACGCTGCAAGGTTTACTCAGTAGACCTTTATGCAGAGATCATCCACACGATATCCTTCACAGGATACGCCAGTCCCTTTGTAGAACCTTACGCTGCATCGCCATTGTAAGATTTCTCTTACGCGATAACTTTCACGCTAAGGTGATCCTGAAAAGTAGAAGTACTAACAACCTTGATTCCTCAATGTTATGAGTAGCAAACCAAATAACATCACACATCATATCATCAATTTCAACATTATCATTAGCAATAC
>OU343223.1:118212322-118389694 GCA_910596185.1 Chrysanthemum makinoi | reverse complement strand
ATCCCTTTGCTACTCCTGAAGATGCACCCTTTGAAAACATATTTGCTCCTGAATCATCATCAGAACCATCTTCAACAGGAGAAATCGACTCTGCTACTTCTGTTCCTCAACAACAACCACACGAACACCTTAGAAAATGGACACATGATCACCCATTGGACAACATCATTGGAAATCGCTCTTGTCCAGTATCCACTCGCAAACAACTTGCAATTGATTCCTTATGGTGCTTCTTCAACTCCGTACTATCCAAGGGCGAACCAAAACATGTTAAAACTGCCATGAATGAAGACAGTCGGTTCAATGCCATGCAATAAGAAGCAAGGATAATGCGTAGGACTCAGGATATAATTTCTCTTTCCACATTGTGTGAAACAGAGAGTCTTCATTGAAATTGTCCTAATGAGATTTATTGATGATCTCGTGGCTCTAGACTCAATTTGTACATTTTTAGATCCTATATCGGAGACTAGGGAGAGGGTCTCCTTCTTCAATATCAACAATCTCTAAGAGAAAGTCGATAGATAATGTAGGTTCCCCGTGAGAATGAAACAAGCCCTTTTAAGAGGAACTTGAGTAGCTTGGGAAGTTTAGTGCATGATCGCACTGGGTCCATGACGTCTTGTCTTCAATACCGGAGTTACCTAAGTAACCACCCGTAGCATATGTATTGAACCCGGTTTCTGCCCTAAGGTTGAATTATTGGAGGGCTATTTCTTTTCACCCTTTTCACATTCAATTCTTTTTCATTCTTCAACCCTTCCTTAGTGACCGAGACTTCATAACTAGAACCTTGTTGGGTTTATTCGATTACTAGCTTTGTCTCGATCGCACTCTTCCCGTATATCACTTTTCTCCTTTTTTCAATATACCTAAGGACTCTACACTATCTAGTGGATTGTCCGTGGGTAGATCCCTCAGGCTCTGGCGGGATCATGGGAACCAATACCTAACCTTATCATCCTTATATCACTGTACATAAAGTAGAGTTGGTCGGTCTATTTGGTATTGTTCATCTGCCATAGGAACCAATTGAAAACCATTTGAAAATCAATCCTGATACTTGTGATATATTATCAAAGCATTTTGTACCTGAATTGTTTTTGATATTTTTAGAAGAATAACTCCCCCTCAACATGTGAATCAAGTATTTGAAATAGTTTTCCACACGGAGGCAAGAGAAAAAATTAACTTCTTTGATTACCAATTTCTAAAAAATATCAACATCACTTCCCTTATCGAATCAAGTAGATAAAGCATTTTGGGGAAGGATGAGGTTTTCATGATTATGCTCCCCCTCAATATGTGCCTCGAGATTTGAAAAGAGTTTTGCACATACTAGATGGAACCTGCACATTGAGATAAGTGATCACGTTTCAAATCATAGGTTTAAGATAGATGCTCCCCTCAACATGTGCATGGAAAATTTGAAATCGTTTGTCACATGTGGGAAGGAGAGCTTGTACATCCTTATAAAACCATTTACGAATTATCGGTTTAAATCAATTTAAATCACACATTCTCCCCCTATCACAATTATCAAATCATTTGAGATTTGTGATCTCTTATAGATTTAAATTGATTTTGAAAGCTTTTGAGGAGAATTGTGACTTGATTATGAAAGCGTTTTAACCGATAAGGATCTGATTTTGAGATTTTAAACTCCATTGGTTAAACATGCATGATTATCTTTTGAAAACAATTGAATGCCAAATAACTTTTTAATTTCATTGAAATCATTCTCCCCCTCAATCAATGACATAGGTTGTTGATTGAGAGATAGATATTTTGACAACTAAATCCAGATGATTATCAAAAATAGAGTCCGAGTTATTTTTCATAGTGTTAGTTTTCAGCAGATAAATGTTTTAGAATCGAGCATGGAATTTTGAAAATATGATACTGATGGCTCTGTTCTTTCTTTGAAATGTTCTCACCGACATGACAATAAACCATTTTTTCTACCCAATTTTTTTTTTAATAAGAATTGAGCAACATCTAAAGTCCCGTGTCATTCTTTGAATGACAAGACAAAGACCGTAGATATTATCGAATCGAGAAAAACATGACAAATTGACAATATTTTTTGAAGATTTTTGAATTTTTCAGATTTTTATGGATTTTGAAAGTTTTATAATTTTGTATTTTGTTTTTGAATAAATATTTACAAGAGATAGATGAGCATAGACCTTTACTCCTCGTCTTCTTCCTGAAGGCGTTTGAGTGTTTCTGGTTGAAGGCTTTTCAAGCCTAGTCGTGGAAGTATGAACTCAAAACGTTCTCTTGGAAGAGCTTTGGTGAAGATGTTTGCTAATGCGATATTGAGACCTCACAAAATAGAGTTCCACCACACCCTTTTCCACTTGTTCCCTGATGAAATGATGACGAAAGTCGATATGCTTAGCTCTTGAGTGTTGAACGTTATTGCATGAAAGAGCAATAGCACTTTATTATCACAGATGGGAGGGATTTTGTTAAATACAAAGCCATAGTCGGTTAATTGAGATCTCATCCAAAGGATTTGAGCACAACAAGATGACATGGCTATGTATTCTGCCTCTGTAGAGGAAATAGAAGTACTCATTTGCTTCTTTGAAGACCAGCTCACAAGCTTATCACCCAAAAGCGAGCACCTCAGGATGTACTTTCGACGAGTATCTTGACATCCTCGCATGATCATCATCTGCATAGGCCGTTAGTGACATACCGGTGTCCTTCGGGTACCAAAGTCCCATATTGATGGTTCCTTGGAATACTTAGAAAGACCCGCTTTAACCGCCTTCAAGGTGCTTTTTAGTAGGCTTAGCACTGGTATCTAGCATACATGCAAACAAATGTAACAAGATGTCGGTCTACTAGCAGTGAGGTACATCGTGGGATCCAATCATACTGCGATATTTCTTTTGGTCAATCATGATCCCTGAGTGGTCCTCATCTAGTTTGGTTCGATCAATCATGGGAGTGTCAACAGGGTCACTTGAATCAAATCCAAATTTCTTTAAGATCTCATTAGCATATTTAGATTGATTTATGAAAATGCCTCCGGGACTTTGTGAAATTTGTAGTCCCAAGAAAAATGACATTTGTCCCATCATTGACATTTGAAATTTTGAACTCATTTCATTTGAAAAAGGTCACACTCATTGGGGTCAGTCGAGGCAAAAATGATATCATCAACATAAATTTGAACATGAATTAAATGTTTGCCGACTTTCGGTGAACAATGTTGGATCAACTGCTCCTTTGTCAATCCGGTAGATAGAAAAAAACTTTGATAGCGTATCATACCATGCCCTTGGAGCTTGCTTTAAACCATCTGAGCCTTCTTCAAAGCGATAAGCGTGGGTAGGATGTTCGGATTCACAAAGCCTTGAGGTTGGTGACATAGACGACTTTTTTAAGATCTCCGTTCAAGAATGCCGTCTTCACGTCCATTTGATAGACTACCATGTTTTACTTGCACATTAGCCAAAAGATTCTAATTGCCTCGATTCGAGCAAAAGGAGCAAAAGATTCTTCAAAGTCTATACCCTCCTCTTGACGGTATCCTTTAGCAACTAATCGAGCCTTGTTCTTCAACACATCACCATGCTCATCAAGTTTCACTTTGAAGATCCATTTTAGAGCAATAATCATAGCACAATCTGGGCAGTACTAACTCCCATACATTAAGTCGATCAAACTCATGAATTTCTTCTTGCATGGCATTGAACCGGCTATCTTCATTCATGGCGGTTTTGACATCTTTTGGTTCGATCTTAGAGAGTACGAAGTTGAAGAAGCACCACAAGGCATCGGTTGCAAGTTGTTTCCGTGTTGATCCTGGACGAGAAGGATTTCCAATGATGTTGTCTAATGGATGATCGTGAGTCCATTTTCTGAGGTGTTCATGTGGTAGTTGTTGAGGGACTGAAGTAGCAGAGTCGATGTCTCATGAAGAAGATGGTTCTGATGAAGATTCAGGAGCAAATATGTTTTCAAATGAAGCATCTTCGGGAGTAGCAAAGGGATTAACTTCATCATTGATGCCATAAACAGTTCCATGATGTACATTTGAAGAATGATGATTTGTTGATGAGACTGAAGGATCGGCAGCTAGTGCTTCTTAACTTAATGATATTGAGACTGAGGATTGACTTCATTCACGAGGAATATGAACGGCCTCTTTGTAGGAATCGACACTTCATTAGTACTTGGATCATAAAGTTCATCAAACATAGGATCAAACAATTTCTTTAAATCATCTTCGGATGGAGGTACATACGGAGTTTCTTGAGAAGAGTTTGGAACAAGGGATGAACCAATGGACTGTTTGAAGTGCGGGTTCCAACTGAATCGATTGTCCAGAGCCATTTGACCGGTCTGCTCATCAAACGTAACGTGAATTGTTTCCATGATATTTCGGGTTCTTTTGTTGTAGATTCGGTATCCCTTTTTGTTTGGTGCATACCCTACAAATATTCCAATGTCTGCTTTAGCTCTAAGTTTTCCTAAGTCTTGAACAGAATGCACCAAACACAATGCACAACAGAAAACCTAATCTCTCTTTCCTTCGTGTGTTTGGTGCATTGTGTTATCCAAATAAAACGGGAACTTTGAAACTATGCTTATCCTTGATTATTTCCTTTGTCCAATTGTATTTGTGTAATAAACCATGAGAAAATGTCGGTTAGGGTAATTTTGGCACCAAATTTAAAATTTTTCATGACATATAGGAGTGGGCCATTAGTCTTAACAAAAGCGTCTCACGGATAGGAAGTTATATGACTAGCACAAAAACCCTTTACCACATAAATTCCACCCAAAATGTGAGGATCGCCCTTAGATTAGTAGGAATTAAAAGCATTCATCTTTAATGCTTAGAGTGTGAACCGGTAGTATATTAGATTCTAGAACTTGTTTTGTGATGCATTCCGAGATCGCTAGTAAGACTACACTTGTGTAGTTAGGAATAACTAATTGATAAGAGGCATTAGGATAACCCTTGTTTGATACCCGTAATATAATTACTTCTTCCACATCGGTTGAGTAATTCCCCACACCCTTTACGTTGTACTCATCTTTAGTACACGATACCCCTAGTTAACCCCTCAGAGCCTATCCTTTTCGCGGTTCGTGATGTTTTGGTTTTTCCGAAATATCAACGAAGAGCATTGTTTACACCCCACCCCCAAATGTACACCCAAATCGCCTTAGCCAACCTTGTATGCACTCACTTTTAGTGCATTATTGTTATCACCTTAAACCCTTAGTTCAATTATCTAGTTACTTGCATGAGTTGCTAAGTCGAGTCATATCCTTTGTATACAGTTTTTGGGACGATTGGGATTCATGGGAAAAGTTAAAGTTTATGAAATGACGGGAAGGAACGTTAAATTCAAATTCCCTTTGTTTGCGTAATAATGTACCCCAAGTGTTTTGATCTTTTCAATTCAGGTCAAATTAGTGTTAGAGTAATAAAACTCAAGTGTAGGGATGTGCCTATAAATCCTATCATTTTGATGTTACCGTAGAGGATGGTAGAGTAAAAGTGTATGAAAAAAAATCAAAAAATAAAGAAAAAGAAAAGAAAAAAATAGAGTGTTTGAAAAAATAAAAAACATACGGGCTACCATCCTACATCTATCCTTTAATTTTATGTTTGTTTATTTCAGTTAGCTAGAGTTTAGAGTGTCGAGTCTTGGCTTAGCAATGCCATTCTTCATATGCTTGTAACATAAGAGATTTTTGACTTACCACCACTATATAGCCTATCCCACCAAACCCTTTGTTTCCCTACCGTAAGCCTAACATTACAACCCTTTAAAGACCTCAAGTTGATAGTCTTTTCTAGGTGCTTACCAAAGCGAGGTTTGATCTATTCTCAAGCCTATGGTAATCTATGTACTAGGACCGGTTAATGAGTGTTTATCTTCCATTTCCAATTTGTTATATTTCATATACACCCGAGAGATGTGAGTATCCAAACACCCTATGTGAGGTGCTAGTATGTAATTTCTGTGCTTGTTATGACTTTTTGAGGCTTATATGTGTTGTGGACTCTTTTAAACCAATGCTTCATGACCTCTAACTTATAAATTAATTGGCTAAAAGCACATTTGCTTGAGGACAAGCAAATACCAAGTGTAGGGATATATGATAAGGTTTTAAAAGGTACCTTTTTGAGGGGTCGTTTAAGCCCTTATTTGATCACTTTGTATCCGTTATTGCTTAATATCGTTCCTTTTCACTTTTAGGTCTCTTGAAGGCAAAATGCTGGAATGGCACTTATTTGGACGAAAAGGAGCGATTATCTGAAGAAATGGCCAAAGTCAAACGAGACACTCAAAGTCATTGAAACATAAAAGGTTGTTATGTGACGCCGTCGGAGGATCTTTGTGACGGACGTAAGCCAAAACTCCCATTTTCAAGTGACGACGTCAAGTTATAAAAGAGTAGGCCTCATCGCCTAGATGTAATCGTGTCACAAGCATAAGGTGACACCGCCGCAAGTCTAACGTGGCCAAGACGAAACCCTAATGATTCGGCGACATAATTAATGCGTCACAAAACATAAAGTGATTTGTCAGCATGTGTAATATTATATATAGAATCCGAATTTTTCAGTATTTGGTGTGTAGTCTTTTGGAGTAAAAACCTAAACCGAACCAAGGCTGTCTTGTACAGTATTTTACGGTTCCAAACCCTATCTTTGTTAGGAATTAGAAATTCCATGTATTAAAGAGTCGGTCACCTCAAGTATATGTAATCGTTAGAAAGCTCGTAGTCATAGTACTTCTATGTTAAGTAGTATTTAGTTTAGTAACACCGTGGAGGACGGACGGGTCTTTACCCATTTGTATGCGATCCACGTTGTGTGGCGTTTATTGTAAGACTATAAATACTCTCTACCTTCCAAGGTAGAGAGTTGGAGCTCATAATAAGAATTTTCTTTCTCTCACTAAAGTTCCCTAAACCTCTAACTTTCTCTCTCTAGAATTCCACTTATACGCCTACTTTGTGTTATGGTTTGATGTGTATGTGAAATCCAATATCCTACAATTGGTATCAAGAGCCATGGTTAGATCATATCTTACATATCTTTGGATTTCTAGTGGTTTTAGGTGGTTTTTGAGTTTGAAAAATTTTAGTGGTTTTTGCATCATTTGGTTGATTTCTAGTGTTAAAGTGTGGATTTTGGTAGTACTTTTGTGTTTAGATTCATCACAAGTGTTTAGGTTTTGATTTAAAAGGTTTGAATCATAGAGGTTGGGTTGTTTTTGGATTGAAAAGTGGTGTTTATGTGTTTTCATGCTAGCGACTTGAGCCACGGAAAAGTTTTCTTGGTAGCGACTTGCTTTACAATTTGGTAGCGAGTTGTAGTTGAAAGTCTTAGCTAGTTGGGTTAGCGACTTGTCTAGTGAGACAAGCCGACAAAAAGTACAAGTAGTGGATTCTCCACTACGCGTAGCGACTTGGTGTAAGTTAGCGACTTGTACTTTATTTTGTTAGCGACTTGGTGTTAGCGAGTTGGTACCTAGCGAGTTGCTATTTAGCGACTTGACAAATTAGCGACTTGGTGATAGCGAATTCTTTGTCAAAATTTTGCTAGCGACTTGGATTGTAGCGAGTTGTTATATAGCGACTTGGGAATATAGCGACTTGGCACTTAGCGACTTGGTTCAAATTTTCCTAGCGACTTGAGTGATTTCCTTTAAATACGGTTTTCTCTTGATTTAGTAAAATCCCGTGAAAGAATCTATTTCCGGTTTAATCATAGAGTTATAAAATCTCGTTTAACTTGTCATCATGTCTACCAACGTTCCTACAATCATCTCCATCGTTAGGGGATGTTCAAGCGTTTGGTTCGATACTCGTCCACCCATGCTTGGCAGGCCGACTATGACTCTTGGGCTCAACGAATCATTGTATGCTGCCTTGGAAAGAAAATGGGTTAACATTCTCAAATCCATTGATGAAGGACCTTACCGAGTTGAAACTACTAGAGATATACTTGATGCTGCTGAAGATGGAACTTTGATTTACGGAATGGACAGACCAAAGATGTATGATGAGCTTGATGATAAGGAGAAAAAGAGATTCGATGCGATATCCGAGCTTCAACATTATTCTTGCAAGGTCTTCCAAAGGACATCTACAAGCTTATCAATCACAACACCGAGGCAAAGGCTGTATGGGATAATGTCAAGATGCTTCTTTCTCGGTTCGAGCTAACTGGAAGACCGAGAATCACAACTCTATGATGAATTTGAGCACTTCAAGATGAAACCAGATGAAAGTGTCTATGAGTACTATGTGAGATTTCATAAGCTGGTGAATGACATGAGGAACATCAGAATGACTATGCCTAACATTCAGGTGAACTCAAAATTTGTAAACAACATGAATCCCGAATGGCACAAATTTGTTACTTCTGTGAAGCTCACTAAAGGATTGAAGAATACAAACTATGAGCAACTCTATGCCTTCCTTCTTGAATGAGACATGCCATGTTTGAAAAGAGGATTCTTGAACAATTCAAAACAAATCCGGGAGAGACAAGCTCATCAAATGATTCAACTGCCTTCTACTCAAACATTGGGATTACCACTAAAGCTTCACAAGTTATACCCATGGGTGATGGAACTCACAAACTCATTCCGATCCAAAGTTCAAACAAGTGATGTCTTGATGCACACGTGGGTAATTTCATTAATCAACTGGCTCTTCTGATTAGTCAAAACATGAATTCTCTCCCACAAACCAACAACAACCTCGAGCGGCTTCTAACCCACACAATCAAGCTCTTGTCAAAGATGGGAAAATTGTTGTGCAACGGTTCAGGAAAGACAGGTATGATCAAGGAAGAGGAGGAGCGGTAGAGGTTATGTTGGTAATCAGAATCGAGGAAGAAAAGGAAATCAAGGTCAAACTAAGCCGATCAAATGCTATAACTGTGGTGGTGAGGGACACATTGCAAGGAACGCACATCTCCAAAACGCCCACGAATGCTTGACTACTTGAGAGATAAGATCTTGCTTGTACAAGCTCGGGGATAATGGTCTTTGCGTTGGATGAAGAGAGTTATTGTTTCTTCTGAGGGCAATGCCAAGACCTATGATGCGATGTGGATGAGCGACCAATTGTGAGATAGGTCACAATCATCAGAATGCCTTTCAAGTCGCTGACTGTGATGCATACGACTTTGATGTGGATGATGGACCCATCGCACACACAATTTTTATGACTAGCATTTCTCCAATGGTTTCTCCCAAGGTCTCTTCTTCACCACAAGATGGCCCATCCAAAGACAAACTCATCTCAGAGGTATTAAAACTATACGATGATACTGATGTACAAAAGATGCATGACAAAGTACAATCAACTGAAACTATTGAATCAAATATTGAAAATATGGGTAATATCAATGTTGTCCCATATGATCAATATGTGAAACAAAGTGAAAGTGAAATTGTATCAAGTGATGCATCTTCTGCAATCAACAATGACTATGTTTTTGATGAATACTGCATGTGCCCACGATGATGTTGTTATCTCTGAACTAATGCCTATAAAAGAACGTGTTGCTATTTATGAACAACGTGCAAAATTTGAGTTGACCACCCGTGGCAGAAATGGATGACCAAATGCGTACAACTATTAGAAAAGTAGGTTTAGAGAAGAAGTATTAAAACAAGAGTTAAACTCCTTGCAAGAAAAACTTTCAAAAGCTGCTAAGCAAAAACAAGAACTTCAAGAAAATGTTAAAATGCTTAAGCAAGAATTAAATGCTAAGGAATCAAAACTTTTGAATGATTTTTCTAATCTAAAACCTTTGAAAAACAAGCTTGAAAATAAGTTGTACGTACAAGGAAACACCATTCAGACGGCTCACATGATCACTAAGCATAGAGTCCTAAGCGATAAGCATAGCATTCCCCTTGTTGAGGAACCAAATCCAGAGGTCATTAAAAAGGCTAGAAATGCTCATAAGGTTCTTTATGATGGCAATGAAATCCTTAAACCTAGACAGAAACCTAGTTGCGTTGAGTGCACGGAGGAAGATAAGAAATCGAGATGAAATCACTAGGGAAAAGTTGAAACAAGAAACTAGTGATCCAAAATGTAAAGAAAAAAAGTAATCATCACACCCCATGATTACAAAAAGGAGAATTGGATTGCCTTAAACAAGTTTAAGCCTCAAACATTGTTAACTCCCGAACAAGTGTTATGGAAAATGGATTTAGATAAGCGAAAGTCGAAAATATTGTTGAAACCAACCCCCTTTGGAAAATGCCTAGAAGCGTGTGTATCCTCCAAATTCACCAATGCATCTAGTTCCTAGAACAATTGCCACTAAAAGCAAGACCTTAATCAGCCAATATGTTATCTTTCAACTATTTGTTGATTTTGAGAAAACTTGCAAGAAAAGGATCACACCCACTGGTATAACTGAAGGAGAAAGAGGTTTTGAGCAAAATAAAGAATGTTATTTAACTGAAGTCATGCCTTTCTTTAAACAACTAAAAGATCACTTTGAGAGTCTTAAAAGGGAATGAATTCAGACATTAAAGAAATGGAAAAGGAATTTGATGCAATGATAGTTGAGGTTAGTGACTATGAGCGAGCATTAAAATATAATGAGATTGAGAGGAAGAACTTGCATACCTTGAATGAGAATATGATTTCTGAATGTATTGCTCAAGATGTGTTTTTCACTGCTACAAATTGTTCTATTAATGCTTCTCAATTTCATGAATTATCTCATTGCCTGAAAGTCTCCCATGATCGTGTCATTGAGCTTGAAAAAACTAATTCTAAATTAAACGAGAAAATTGAACTGGATGATCACGACAATTTGGTTAAACATTTTTCTAAACTAGAAGTTGAGCATTTTAATTTACAACTAAAATATCAACATCTTAAAGAAAATGTCAAAACTTCAAATATCAAGACATCCTCGGATGCTCCGAGTTTGATGCGCTTTTCAAATTAACAAACGTGATGAAGATTCAAGCTCATTGCAACACGATCAGAAAGTTGAAAGCCCAAATCTCTCAATTAAAGGGTCAAAAGAACAATATGACAGGCTCCCAAATGCCTCCTCCTTTAGATTCTCGGAATTCTCAAACTTTTCATCTTCAAAACTTAGTTAATGCCTTACAAAAGGAAAACGAGAGTTTTCTAGAAGAAAATGAAAAAGTTAAAGGACATTTTAAAGAGTTATATGATTCAATAAAAGTCACCCGTGACCAAAACAACGAAAAATAACGTCTTTACAAAAGGAAATTGAGAATCTGAGAAGTCAGGAAATGGGAAACTACCACTTGTTTTCAATAAGAATGTTGTCTCAAAGTCACCCTTAGATTGCAAATACACTGTGACGGTTAAATATATTCCTCCTCATCTTAGGAATAATGAACATGCTTTTCATGACTCCTGTGCTCACCTTAAGGATAGTCTAGAATGTCTCCGTGAGATTGTCGAAGAGGATTTCATTAACAAACCTCTTGATAGTGAAATTAGGTTTGCTTGCCTCCAGGCCAAACGATCTCAAGAGCTGCTAGAATGTGTAATTGCAACATGTCCCAAATCCTTAACCTTAGGTGCAAAAGGCAAAGCTGTGATGCCTTGTTCTATGCCTAGTGCCGAGCCTTCAAACCATTCTAGGCCCAGTTTTAAGAAAGTATACATCAATGTGTCCAATCTAGTATCTGAGATCCTTGCACGTCCTAGTTCAGGGAAATGCAAAAAGTAGAACAACCAACTAATGTTCCCATAATTCCCTCTACAGGAGTAATCAATGACATTAAAGCGAGCAGGTCAAAGTCTCAAGACAATACAAGGAATGATAGGACCTCGAAAGCTAAAAATGTGCATTGGAAGAGAGTAGAAGACCAACCTAGGAACTTTAAGCTTGAGTTGAATAAAACGAATCGTGTTGATTCTAGTATTAGCCTTAGGCGTCTTGTAATTAATTAATTCGATACTATTTGCAAACCTTGTAATGATGTGCTTGAATTCATTTGCTAATCATGAATGTCGTGTCAAATGCCCAATTAAAATTGTTAACGCTAATAATCGTGCAAAGAAGGCAAAAAGGCAAAAACGAAAGATTGTTAGAAAACAATGGAAACCCACAGGAAGAACTTTTATAAAGATAGGTTATTATTGGATACCTTTTGGCCATAAGAATAATCAGCTTTTGCTCTCAAACTACTAAGATTATGCCCACTAGAAAATGGATGCCTATTGGTAGAACTATTCCCTTAAGAAGTGAACATACTTTGAATAGGTCAAATACGACACCCGAAAGCATTGCATCTATTCCCAATGATTCCATTGCTTCTACTTGATATGGATGTTTCTATTTCGATGTGGGTGTTCCAATTACTAACCAAGTGGAACCCATTCTTGCATGGGGATCCCAATTATCTAGTTATCCATTCTTGTCTGTGTTCAGCTGCGATCGTTCAAATCGCTTACGTGGTACACGGACTCAGTTTTCCAAGCATATGACTGGAGACCGTCGCGCTCATGAACTTCGTGAGCAAATTCATCGGACAGTTAGATTCGGTAATGATCATTTCGGTGCAATTATGGGTTATGGTGATTATGTTGTTGGTGATAGTGTTATCTCTAGAGTATACTATGTGGAAGGTCTTGGTCATAACTGCTTCTTTGTCGGTCAATTCGTGATTACGATCTAGAAGTAGCCTTCAAAAAACATACTTGTTTTGTTAGAGAACTTGATGGTAAGGAACTTTTAAGAGGAACTCGTGGTTCAAATCTTTACACCATCTCTATCGATGATATGATGAAGTCTTCTCCAATTTGCTTGTTGTCAAAGGCTTCAAAAACAAAGTCATGGTTATGGCATCGTCGTCTCAATCACTTGAACTTCGGCACCATCAATGATCTCTCGAGAAAGGACTTAGTTGTAGGTTTACCTCGACTAAAGTATGAAAAGGATCATCTTTGTTCAACATGTCAATTGGGAAAAAGCAAGAAGTATGCCCATAAACCCAAACCTACTAACTCGTCACAGAAGTTCTTCATACAATTCATATGGATTTATGTGGACCAATGAGAGTGCAGAATATCTTTGGGAAGAAATATGTGTTAGTTGTGGTTGATGATTACTCTAGATTCACTTGGGTCAAGTTCTTAAGGACAAAGGATGAAACTCCTGATATCATCATCAAACTCATCAAGCAGTGCAGTTCGACTTAACAAAACCGTCGAATTATCCGGACAGGACAATGGGCGAGTTTGTTAACAAACAAGTTAGTGAATTTTATGAAAGCATTGGAATCAGCCTTCAAAGAAGTGTTCCACGAACTCCTCAACAGAACGGTGTAGTTGAAAGACAAAATTGAACTCTTGTAGAAGCCGCTAGAACAATGCTGATTTACTCAAAGGTTCCAATGTTTCTCGGGGCTGAAGCTATTGCCACTGCATGCTACACACAAAATCGTTCCCTGATTCACACTGTTCATGGAAAAACTCCATATGAACTTGTCCACAACAGAAAACCTAATCTCTCTTTCCTTCGTGTGTTTGGTGCATTGTGTTATCCAACTAAAGCAACATTGTCCCCAATGTTCCCCGAAAGTATCAAAGTCATGATAACGGAAGGTAATCAAAAATGAAAGAAACTAGTACTCCCCTGATTAGCTCGGTAGGATCCGTGTGTGAAGTAGTGGTTAAATTCTTTCCAAGAAGAATTTATGCGTGAAAAGCTCCTTCCAATCTTATGTAACTTCTTCTTGATAAATTAAACCGCACCTTTGAAGAAATCGAAACCTTCGTAAAATCGTGTAATAATATATATATAATACTCGATTTAAACTAGGATATAATGCTTGTGGAATGGATGTTTACAAAATTTCGGAAAATTAAGACCGGAAAATTCCAAATTTTTTTTTAAGTAGCTCGAAAACGAGAAAAATGTAATCTGTTGTTTTACTCCTTCTGACGCCGTCGGTTGCGATCCCGCCGTCATTATCGACAAAAACTGGTCTGCGATTTTACCGGAAAAAATTCGGAAAATTTACATCTTTAGAATCTGGAAAAAGCAAAACATCCATTATGACTCGATACAAGCATTTGACTCGAACAAACACACAAATATATCTTTTAATGAATTTTTATTCTCATGTTTACGTTTCCTTGAAAACGTGTGTAATCCTCCCTACACTTATCCCTTATGTAAAATACCTTTATATGCAATTAAGACGAGGTTAAAAACAAAATAAAGCATTTTTACAAATTTAAATATGAGAATAAACAATCAATAAAAGATATATGACACTAACAAGCAAACAATTAAGCATGGGTTGCCTCCCACGAAGCGCTTTTCTTTATTTAAGAGTCTTGTAGCTAGACTCGTAGTCGTGCTCCTACGTACCTATATAAGTAAGCCTATCCTCCACAATGTCATAAGGATCAAACTTATCATTTAAGTTCCTAATAGTACGTTCGGTTAGATATGCCTTTTCAAACTTTTCCCCATCGGGATCATAGATTGTTATCCTAATGTGCCATTCTCCATTACCGTCACTAGGCGGTCTATCCCAATCCCATGTGTGTTTAGATTTCTCAACTTTCCACTTATTCATGACAAGGTTGACGGGCAAGCTTCCTTAGAACTCGGTCATCTTCCTAAATACTAAGGCGTCCTCGAACGGGTTCACTTCCATGCCCCTAGCCATTTCTTTTTCTTGGAAAGTTGCTTTACTAGTGAAGGCTTCATCTAGGTAAAAAGGTCTTTGGGGGCCTATGAGGTTCTTATCTATCCAAGGTCCATATCTAGAAGGCTCTCTATCCAACTTAATCTCATGTGGGATTTCCTCTTCTTTGTAGTACGTATGCTTTTTGACATCGTAAATTGACCTAGCACTCCCTTCTCCTACCACTATTTTGGACATCTTAAAATCGATGATGGCACTAGCGGTAGCTAAGAATCCTCTTCCTACTAGTAAGGGGCATGTCGGGTCCTTATTCATGTCTAGCACATGGAAGTCGGCCAAAAGAGTCAATTCTCCTACGTGTACTACCATGTCTTTTATTATTCCTACCGGACGTGCAACACTACCGTCCGCTAGACCTAAGATGGTTTCCGTTGGTTCTATTTTACCTAAGTTAAGGCTTATAAGAAGGGACAACGAAACAAGATTGATGCATGACCCTAAGTCGGCTAGAGCGTCGAGAGGTTTGGAAGTTCCAAGCCTACACGAAAGAGTAAATAGCCCGGGATCGTCTAACTTCTTAGGTAAATTATTTCGCACAAAAGCGGACCATGTTTTCCAAGCTTAAGTTCTAACTCATATTTTTCTTTTAAAGCATTATAATAAGGTGCATGAGCTAAGACCTCAAGAATCGGTTTTTCTTGATGGAGTTCCTTGTACTCCTCCTCTAAACTAGGTTTGGATTCTTGGTTGACGGGTTTCTCAAGAGTGGGTTCCACCAACGGTGCAGGGCCTTGGTACCTTTTGGATGGCTTGGAACCCTTTTTGATAGTGTTTACCGAGTGAACCGTTGGGTGTGAGGGGCATGGATGTGTGTTCTCCCATGGTGAACAAGAACATGAAGTCGACGAGATCGAATTCACTTTTGAGTTCTTTATAGTGTCACTTGGGAGTGCTCCAACTTCCCGTTCATTGAAGGCTTTTAAGAGGGCATCAAGCTTGTTTGTCATCTCGCTTTGTCTTTGCTTAAAATCGGCTTCAAGCTTAGTCAATCGAGTCTCTTGAGATGACAGGAATCTAGATGCAATTGCCTCAAGATTAGTGGGGTTCCCGGTGTTTAGAGAGTTGAACCTATTAGGTGGACTAGATGAGCTTTGGGGTGTGCTTGAGTTTTGGTTCCACTTAAGGTTAGGGTGATTTTTCCATGAGGGGTTGTAAGAGTTTCCTAAGTTGTTTTGTTCGGGCTTGAAAGTGTACCACTTTTCTCCCGCTCCGTCGGTACGCATGGAGGCGTAGTCCGCAAAAGCTTGTTCGGGAAGTCTTGTGCAATCACGAGTGTCATGGGGACCACTACATAACTCACAAGGTAGAGTGATTTTATTCACTTGACGTGAGGACTTAGGATTTTCGTAGGAACTCATTAGGAATTTTACTTGATCTTCAAGTTCAATCATCCTACGGTCGGAAGGAGGCAAGGAGATTTCCTTAACGGTTTTGGGCAGCTCACGGGGGTCATCCCAACTTTCGTTGTCATAGAGGGCGAGGTCCTCTATCATACCCCATGATTCTTCCGCGGTGAAATCACTAAATTTTCCACCGGCCGCTTGGTCAATGGATCGCTTGGTGGGGAAGTCGACATGATCATAGAAAATTTGGACTTGGAGCCAAAGATCAATGCCGTGATGAGGGACTTTATGAAGTAAGTCCTTGAATCGAGTCCATGCTTCATAGAGAGATTCACCTTGACGTTGTTGGAACATCAAGATGTCATTCCTAAGCTTAGTGGTTCTCCCCGGTGGGAAAAATTGAGCAAGAAAGCGAGAGGTAAGATCATCCCAACTTGAGATGGAGCCGGCGGGAAGTCGCTCAAGCCAATTACTAGCTTGGTCAATAGAGAGAATTGGAAGAGACGCAGCGTGGTCTCCCAGTAGTAGCATCAAGGTCGATGGAATCGACAATTTTGAGGAAATCCCTCGAGATCTGATTTGGATCTTCGGTACGAAGTCCATGGAATGCACATCCATTTTGCACCAACCGGATGGTGTCGGATCGCAGGGCCGTAGTTTAGGCTTGGTCGGGAAGCTCAATGGTGTTCCTATAGCATGAGTGGCTTGGTCTTGAGTATTCACCAAGAGTACAGGCTCTTGGCGGGTCAATTGGTGGTGGGTTGATGAATGGTGGGTGGTTATCACCTTCCATGATGAAAAGTGATGGGGCTACGAACAAAGGTCACGAAAAAGGGGGATAGACTAAGAGGAAGCTAAAAATGAGAAAAAAGGTTTACTTGATAGGAATCAAGTAAAGAAACCTAAACGAGGTGGACTACTAACTAGCTATTCTATTCCCCGGCAGCCAAAAACTTGATAATGTTACACGCGTCGTTCGGGGTCAAAGGAACTTCCTTTTCGTCGAGCAAGTTTTTCAACACCCTAGGCAGTGAACCTAATCGTTGTAGTATAGTATTAGGGTAAGCCACGGGTATTGATATCGTTCTCTAGGGGAATAGGAATGCTAGTGAGAAGTTACTACGCTAAGGTTGTGGTTGAGGATGATTATTTTTTTATCTTTTTATATTTTTTAAGGAAAGGAAAGGTACGAATCTCGGGGTTTGAATTTGGGGGGGGTTGGTATTGCTACCGATTACTCTACTTATCTAATTATCTAATCTAAGGTGTATGTAGTCTATGTCTAATTAATGTGTGCTCGTATGATAGTTTAAAGATGTGTTTACTTAGGTTTTACTACTCCTTAATTATCTCCTATTGGTGGTTGAATTGTCACGTCCTTATTCCTAGTTGCGTTGTGTGTCTAAGGTTGTAGGGTATGCGTTTCTCCCTAACTCTTTGAACTTACCAAAGGGTCTCGTCTACAAAACCCACTAGGGATAATAAACTCTTACTCTAAGGCACTCTTTGGATGGTTTAGCTTACAACTAATCAAGGAGTCATATTCTAAGGTTCACAAAGATTTAATCAAGCATTAAGTACACAACGAATGACCTATCGCATTACTAGATCATTAATCAACTAAGATAAGAAACAACCAATCAATATTCAATAATTAAGTTTCATATTCCTAAGCAAACACACAAGTAAATTAGCCGGACATGGAAAACATGCAAGCATACACACAATTAATCAAAGACATAATTGTATTAATGAAGTAAAAAACTTATCTTGGTGTAAGATAGGGTTTGGAACCCTAAAATCTGTACAAGACAACCTTGGTTCGGTTTAGGTTTTTACTCCAAAAGACTACACACCAAATATTGAAAAATTCGGATTCTATATATAATATTACACATGCGACGGCGTCACTTTATGTTTTGTGACGCCGTCGTGTCGCCGTCATTAGGGTTTCGTCTTGGCCACGTTAGACTTGCGGCGGCGTCACCTTATGCTTGTGACGCCGTCTGGATTACATCTAGGCCGTCTGAGTTGCGACGGCCTACTCTTTTATAACTTGACGTCGTCACTTGAAAATGGGAGTTTTGGCTTCTGTCCCGTCACAAAGATCCTCCGACGGCGTCACACTTAACACCGACGCGTCACCTTATGTTTTCAGCTGACTTTGAGTGTCTCGATTATGACTTTGGCCAATTTCTTCGTATAATCGCGCCTTTTCGTCCAAATAAGTGCCATTCCAGCATTTTGCCTTCAAGAGACCTAAAAAGTGAAAAGGAACGATATTAAGCAATAACGGATACAAAAGTGATCAAATAAGGGCTTAAACGACCCGTCAAAAAGGTACCTTTTAAAACCTTATCATATATCCCTACACTTGGTATTTGCTTGTCCACAAGCAAATGTGCTTTTAGCCAATTAATTTATAAGTTAGAGGTCATGAAGCATTGGTTTAAAATAGTCCACAACACATATAAGCCCCGCAAAAGTCATAACAAGCACGGAAATTACATACTAGCACCTCACATAGGGTGTTTGGATACTCGCATCTCTCTCGGGTGTATATGAAATATAACAAATTGGAAATGGAAGATAAACACTCATTAACCGGTCCTAGTACATAGATTACCATAGGCTTGAGAATAGATCAAACCTCCGTCGCATTGGCGTAAGCACCTAGGAAAGACTATCAAAGAAGTCTTTAAAGGGTTGTAATGTTAGGCTTACGGTAGGGAAACAAAGGGTTTGGTGGGATAGGCTATATAGTGGTGGTAAGTCAAAAATCTCTTATGTTACAAGCATACGAAGAATGGCGTTGCTAAGCCAAGACTCGACACTCTAAACTCTAGCTAACTGAAATAAACAAACATAAAATTAAAGGATAGATGTAGGATGGTAGCCCGTATGTTTTTTATTTTTTCAAACACTCTATTTTTTTTCTTTTCTCTTTTTCTTTATTTTTTTGATTTTTTTTTCATACACTTTTACTCTACCATCCTCTACGGTAACATCAAAATGATAGGGATTTATAGGCACATCCCTACACTTGAGTTTTTATTACTCTAACACTAATTTGACCCGAATTGAAAAGATCAAAACACTTGGGGTACATTATTATGCAAACAAAGGGAATTTGAATTTAACGTTCCCTTCCTGTCATTTCATAAACTTTAACTTTTCCCATGAATCCCAATCGTCCCAAAACTGTATACAAAGGATATGACTCGACTTAGCAACTCATGCAAGCAACTAGATAATTGAACTAAGGGTTTAAGGTGATAACAATAATGCACTAAAAGTGAGTGCATACAAGGTAGGCTAAGGCGATTTGGGTGTACATTTAGGGGTGGGGTGTAAACAATGCTCTTCATTGATATTCCGGAAAAACCGAAACATCACGAGAACCGCGAAAAGGATAGGCTCTGAGGGGTTAACTAGGGGTATCGTGTACTAAAGATGAGTACAACGCAAAGGGTGTGGGGGAATTACTCAACCGATGTGGAAGAAGTAATTATATTACGGGTATCAAACAAGGGTTATCATAATGCCTCTTATCATTTAGTTATTCCTAACTACACAAGTGTAGTCTTACTAGCGATCTCAGAATGCATCACAAAACAAGTTCTAGAATCTAATATACTACCGGTTCACACTCTAAGCATTAAATATGAATGCTTTTAATTCCTACTAATCTAAGGGCGATCCTCACATTTTGGGTGGAATTTAGGTGGTAAAGTATTTTTGTGCTAGTCATATAACTTCCTATCCGTGAGACGCTTTTGTTAAGACTAATGGCCCACTCCTAAATGTCATGAAAAATTTTAAATTTGGTGCCAAAATTACCCTAACCGACATTTTCTCATGGTTTATTACACAAATAAAATTGGACAAAGCAAATAAATAAGGATAAGCATAGTTTCAAAGTTCCCGTTTTATTTTCCCTCCCTACACTTAAACTGAACATTGTCCCCAATGTTCCCCGAAAGTATCAAAGTCATGATAACGGAAGGTAATCAAAAACGAAAGAAACTAGTACTCCCCTGATTAGCTCGGTAGGATCCGTGTGTGAAGTAGTGGTTAAATTCTTTCCAAGAAGAATTTATGCGTGAAAAGCTCCTTCCAATCTTATGTAACTTCTTCTTGATAAATTAAACCTGCACCTTTGAAGAAACAGACGAAACTTTCGCGTAAAATCGGCGGTAATAATATATATAAGACTCGATTTAAACTAGGATATAATGCTTGTGGAATGGATGTTTACAAAATTTCTGGAAAATTAAGACCTGGAAAATTCCAAATTTTTTTGAAGTAGCTCAGAAAACGAGAAAAAAGTAATCTGTTGTTTTACTCCTTCGGCCGCCGTCGGTTTCGCGATCTGGACAGCCGTCGGTTATCCTGACAAAATCTGGTCTGCGATTTTCTGGAAAAAATTCTGGAAAATTTACATCTTTAGAATCTGGAAAAAATTTCTGCAAAACATCCATTATGACTCAATACAAGCATTTGACTCGAACAAACACACAAATATATCTTTTAATGAATTGTTATTCTCATGTTTACGTTTCCTTAAAAACGTGTGTAATAAATTATTCTATAAACTGTCTTTCCTAATACAGGCTTTTCAAAAGACTGCTTCTTCTATTTTTCACAAACACACACACGACCAAAAAAAAGCAAAATCATCCAAAGAAAAAAAATATCAGATCCAAAGAAAAACCCAGCTACAAACAAAAAAAAAACAAAATCCAAGTGAGATTATCATCATTGTTCTTCCACTCTGTCACACCTCAAATTTCGTCACAAAAGTTGTTACTCTACAATTGGTTTTGCAGCTACGTTCGCTCGACTCTCGAGCCCTTTATCAAGGTAACCAAACTACTTCTTATGCAATAGTTTGTATATTACTATATTATTATGTTTGATTGCTAATTATATAACCAATGGATATATTATGTATATTGAGGCTATCTTCATGTTCTTAGGAGTTATTTAGTTACTGAAATTAGACTCATTTTCGCCGAAGCCAACTGCGGCCGATTGGAGACGGTTGTACGCTTCGAAACGAGAATTTGTGGAAGCCGAAGACATGGTGGTGTGTTGGGGTTTTGATTGGTGTTTGGTTTTTGGAGGATGACATTTTTTTTTGGAGATTGATTTGGGGGAAATGAGGGAGGGGGGAGGAGGGAGTGTTTGGGTTTTGAAAATTTGAAAGTTGGAGATGAGGCGCTTGCTGGTTTATAACGTTAGTAATTGTGTAAAGTTTTTTTTTTTTTTTTTTTTTATTATTTTTTTTTTATTTTTTATTGTTTTCTAATCATATTTTTATTTTTGTTTGTTGGATTGAGATCTTCATGATTAATTGAAAGTTATGTTTTTATGAATAGGGGTGAGCAAATGGACCGAGAACTGAACCGGAACTGAGAACTGAACTGGAACCGATTCAACATGAACCAAATTTTAGAGCTCTCCCCACACCCTACACGGATTTCGAAGGTTTATCTTCAATTTACATATGTACTAGAGCTCTTTTTAACTCATTTTACATCGTTAGTCTGTTACACGTCCTAGAGCTTATGTGTTTGAAATACTTAATGTGTGTATAATTGAGTTATCAATTAGGCGCGTTGCTTAACAGTTACCTTTAATCTACTGATTAGAATGTGTATGAGTACTAGAGCTTTATTCAACTCGTTTTACATTATTAGTCATCAGTTAGGTGTGTTACGAAAGTAGTTATCTGATTATTGTTTTCCAGTGTTTGGCTAACGGCTAAATTCCGTGTGCAACTGTTTTTAACGGTTAAATAGTAAGTTTCATACTCGATGTAACTGATCAGATAGTATGCTTATCTGCAATTAATTTAGCCTTGTGCCCTTGTTTTTATCGGACCGCTGTATTTTATTGCAATCCCAAGCGACAGAAGCATATTCAGTTATTATCAGTAACACAAGGTTTCATCATGAGTACTTGTAACACGATATGCACTTTATAAATGGATGCTATGTATTAAGCAATGGTTTGATGAGGTTTTGGGTTTGTTATAATGCGATATGTTAAACATGTTTGTATGGTTATGCAGGGCGCGCCTCCTCCTGGATACTTTCGACGTTTGGGGAAACAAAGGGCTCAAGACGATCTAATTTTGAGGAAGAGAGATAGGATGCGGAGGTGGTTGTGTTGTACTTGTCAAGTTGAAGAGTCTTACCCCTCAAAGGCATTGATCGGTGAAGGTTCATATTGAAGGGTTTATTTTGCAAACTTGAATAATGGAAAAAGTGTGGCTGTGAAAAAGCTCGATGTTTCTATTGAAGCTGAATCAAATAACGAGTTTTTGACTCAGGTGAATTTACTTTTCTCAATCTTTGAATAAAAATGATTTTTTGTACTCGTTCAATTTCTAGCGTGTGCCTTTTATCTGACCCCTATGTCTTATGAGTTAAGGTTGCCATGGTCTCAACGCTGAAGCACGACAATCATGTTGAGTTATGCGGTTACCGTGTCGAAGGAAATACCCGTGTTTTGGCTTATGAATTTGCAACCATGGGATCTCTACATGACATATTGCACTGTATTAGAACATTTTTTGGTTTGATGGGTTTATAAAAGTTGCAGCTTAGTTGGTATCACATTATTAAATCTATTTATCTGTCCGTGAGCATGCAGGTAGGAAGGGTGTGCAAGGAGCACAACCTGGACCCGTTCTTGATTGGATGCAGCGAGTAAAGATTGGTGTTGATGCAGCAAAGGGACTCGATTATTTGCACGAGAAGGTCCAACCATCGATAATTCACAGAGATATTAGGTCTAGCAATGTGCTATTGTTTGAGGATTTGAGAGCCAAGATTGCCGATTTTAACCTTTCAAATCAGGCTCCTGATATGGTAGCTCGCTTGCATTCTACTCGTGTTTTGGGAACTTTTGGCTACCATGCACCAGAGTAATAATACTTATATATCTTTTTTATATACTGTTAATCTAAAGCCTCACAGTTCATTATAATAGATACTGTTAACAAAGAATGACAGGAAAATAAAGTACCCAGTTTAGATGCTTTTTAGTTTTAGACCCCAAGAAGTGCCTAGATTCATAGTAATTACTATTTTAACGTATTGCCTGGTCTCGCTACTATTTGTAAAGGTTAAATATCCTACTTGACATCATAGCCCATGAAAAACATTTTCTGTAGAGTTCACATGTGTTTTCTGTCGATGTTTATATTATTAAGCGCTTCTTTTTTTTTATCGTGACGCTGAGGAACATGTGTGGAATACAAATTTTGCATCGTGACGCTTAAGCCTCAAAATTTACTGGTAGGCTTCTCTACATGTTAGGTGCATTTTTATGTAGTATGATAATATCAGTTTGGTCAAGCTTATGTAAATGACTGTGAGACAAATGTGATTCAACGTGTTGTGCATATATATTTTTTGTCTTTTGTAGTACTTTGGTAGATAACTGAAGTGTCTATGTTTCTGTATAACAGGTAAACCCGCATACACATCAGGTCAAGCTATGTGACTTTGGAAGCGCAAAAGTTTTGGTCAGTGCCAATTTTTATTTAGTCGTTTCTTGTCTCATATCTTGAAATTGTGTTGCATTATCTTACTTTCGTTTTCTTCATATTGATAGGTAAAAGGAGAACCAAACATTTCTTACATTTGTTCAAGGTATTACCGGGCACCTGAACTGATTTTTGGGGCAACTGAGTACACCACAGCGATAGATATCTGGTCTGGTGGATGTGTTTTGGCAGAATTGCTACTTGGACAGGTAAAATGCCTATGTACATCTTTTCTTATTATTTTGATTATTCTTAGCTATCCTTACAAGTTTGCTTTTTTCAACTCCTATCTTATTTGAGTATATTGGATTTAAGTCGCGTGTATATAGGATCTGATGAATGTTTTTACTATTATTTCAGCCTCTTTTCCTTGGTGAGAGTGGAGTTGACCAGCTAGTAGAGATCATAAAGGTACTTGTGATTTTCAACTCAAAATGTTGTTGATTTGGTTGTGCTTTTTATCAAAAGTTATCGCCATAGATTCTATACGAAGGCGTTTGTTCTTTGACTTCTATGAGCATGAATTTAGTTATAATGTTGCTACTTGGTTTTTTATAGGTTTTGGGAACCCCAACAAGGGAAGAGATCAAGTGCATGAACCCCAACTACACAGAATACAAGTTTCCCCAGATTAAAGCTCACCCGTGGCATAAGGTAATAATCAGGATCTGATCAAGACTTTCATAATTACATGTGGATTCCCGAAACCTAAAGGAATACTTTTTGTTTTCAGATATTCCACAAGCGCATGCCTCCAGAGGCAACTGATCTTGTTTCAAGACTCCTACAATACTCCCCAAATCTTCGAAGCACCGCTGTGAGTATGAGGATCATGCTAAGATTTGTAATGTGAATGTAATGGGACATTCTTTTTTTAGTTAATAGATAAAAAATTTATTGTTAATGTTGCATCTTCTAACATGATGTTACGGACTGTGTTTAGCAGGTTTATCCACAGGTGCAGAACCCAGTACAGAACCAGCATTATGCTCAGCTTGTTCCACAGATGCATCATCATCTGCCTAGTCTAGGGCACTCAAATGGTCAATCCCAACTGCCACCTCAATCTGATGGCCACCCACAGTTTCATTTTTACCCTCAATTTCAAAATCCTCAAAACCAGCAAGTCCTGCAGGCACCCCCTCAGCAATATCCACTATCAGTTCAACCCTTATCTGAGTTTGTTACCACCTTTCAAGTACCGGTTTGGTTTGCCCAACCACCTTTTCCCTTGCGTCCTTTGGAACCTCCTATGAGACTTCCTTCACAAGGTCAAGTTCCGGAACTCCCACCTGCACCTGTTATTCATGAGGTTCAACCACAAATGCCTCACCAATATGTGCAGCTGCCGCAGGTATCTGCAGGATACTCTTCTGGTCCGATTCAAGGTCAGTCGCATCAGGTATCCTCTGGTGGTCCACCGCATCTATTGCAACAGCCTCCTCTTGGGTATTTTCAACCATACTATTTGCAACCATATATCGCATATTATCATGTTTTAATCCTCTGATATTCCGAGGAAGACAAAGAGTATGAGCTGGTGTCGCATTTGCAAAGTCAATTGTGGAAGTGTGGAAGGTCTGGGAAACCATTGTCAGACATGTGAGCATCAGCGCATCACTATGGATATGGTCAGAAAGATCAAGCAAAAGTCTGCTCAAATAGCGAAGTTACTCCGTTTCAGGTTCTTTTTAATGAATGACTGTTTTTAGTCGAGGTTGCACGGGTTGCTCGGTCAGGGTTGGGTTATGGTCAAAGTGGGTAATTTTGTAAATGTTAACCGTTGTCCAAATTTTCATGTTTTCTTTGTTGATATTTAGTATCTCAAATATCATAAACTAATTCTTTGAATAAAATCATCTTACAAGATTTTATGCATTAACACTACACCTTGGGTGACTTTCATTTTCAATTTGTTTGACAAAAAAACTCACTTCCTTTAATAAAAATCATTTGACAGAGATACATTGTAACCTTAGTAAACCATTATTCACTTTCCCTTGTATAACTTCTAATTCTCATTGTGGACTCAGGGCGACAAGCAAGTCAGGAAGTGAGGGGTCTCTTGGACGTGAGAGTAAACCTTATTTTATGATGAAGCAAGGGTGAACAACCCAATTACCCAAAATTGCCCCTTATTTAAACAGTTAAATCGTTTGAACACGCCAAATGGGTCGAAAATTGTTTGTATTTTTCAATGCATAAAACCTCCTCGATATAGGATTTTCGTTAAGGTTGTTGTTTGAGAATTAACCATAAGTTGTTTTGGGACTAAGGATCTTTATAGTTGGATTCTTTTGATGATATAGGTTATTTGCGTTGAAATTTTTTATTGAGGTTGTTGTTTCAGGATTGGCCTTGGTTCAGTTATATCCTCTCATTTAGTCGAGAGTGTATGACTTGTATTTGCAAAAAGCTACTTGTTATAATACTGGTTTGATTATTAGCAACTTTACTTGTCACTGATTATGCCCATCATCTCTTGAATTGTCACCATAGTTTTTGAATCCTTATGATGATTTTTATTTTCCTTTTTGATGTTATAGGCAATGTTTGAAGGGATTCTGGTTGATATACCATTTGCAACTTTTTTCTTGAACAAATTTAAGCAAAAGTAAATTTTGCTTGCTAGCTCTTACTTTTTTTAATAGCAAAGTAAATGAAAAGTAAGTATTCTAATTACAATCTCCGATCAGGCACAACTATTTGAATGATTTGCCTTCTTTAGAACCAGAATTATACCGCCTCCTTATTTTTCTTGAGGTTTGTAGCTTTCTCTCTATCTGACTCTCTATACCTCTGCATCTATATGTAATAACTCCATTTGATAACATGGCTTTGTAGCTGTACCAATAATTCCATATTAGAAGACAGTTGCAGGTATTTTCAGAAGGAATATATGGTGCCACATTCAGGTCTCGATCTTCTAATGGGATATACCTTCGTAGCTCCTATAGCACCACCTGTCAAATGTCAAACTACTAGTGATTTTTGTCGTAGGGGCTGTTTAGGATTGCTTGTACAGGTTGTATGGGTTTGCTTATTAAGGAAATTGTTGTATGTGACGAATTTGACATTTTTATCTATCAATGGTATATTTTGGCTTGATTGACTTAAATATTACTCAAAATGCATGATCAATAACTTATTGGGGTTGTTTGGGATTGCTTATTGAATTCAACTACTTATAAGGGCTTATTGTTATTGCTTATTGAATTAACTACTTATAGGGTTTGTTTGAGGTTGCATATTGAATATGCTAATAGGGGATGCGATTGCTATTGAATAAGCAATCCAAAACAACCCTATAAGTAGCTTCAATAAACAATTACAAACACATCTCTTTGTAAGTAGTCTCAATAAGCAATCTTAAACAACTCCTATAAACCGTAGTTTCAACAAGCAATACCAAACATCCAAAAATTTTTATTTTGAAAACATATTATAAAGACTGGTTTTTGGAACATACACGGTTCTCCATGCTTATATTAGAGACCGGTTGAACAACCAGTTTCCATGTGTTTCGCTTATAGAGATACCCCCTCACAGAGAGTGGTTCTAAAACCAATCTCCATGTGCAATTCTAACTGGTTTCAATGAACTTTTTGTTGTAGTGACTTGTGGATTCTTTCTATTATTTTCTTTTATCACTTTCAATCTTTTCGTGTCATTCAATAAGTAATAGTTGCTTAATCTTTGGTTCCTTGGGCTTCTCTTATACATTACAGAAATTCAAACAACAAAAGCACAATCCATACACCATCTCCTACTGCCCTTGCTGTTAGTTTCAAGTTTACACTTCATATTTGTTTGTGTCGTTCGACATAGTTAAGGCTGCTGTGATAAAAGAATGAAGTTGCCCAAAAAGAAGAAGTTGCCCAAAAAAAAGTTGCCTTAATAAGAAGTTGCCCAAACAGAAGTTGCCCAAAAAGAAGAAGTTGCCCAAAAAGAAGAAGTTGCCATTTTTTTAAATAAGCGTTTTGCATAAAGTAAAGCTAGTTTTTATCTGCTTGTCTCGAGTTTAAAATTGTTATAACGAGAGATTGAGGTAAACTTAGTTGTTTCGAGGATCCAATGAATCAGGGATCCGGCTTTTTTTAAAATTATTACCACTCAAGTCCAAGAACTTTAGATGCCTCAAATCTCCTAAAGAAGTGATGACCTCTTTACCAATCAAATAAATGTTTTCTATAACTATATTTTCGCCGGAATAGATGGATGTGATAGTAGCCTCCACATACATTATGTGTTTAACCAAATAGGATGTTTTGAGAATTCAAACAAACAGGCATAGGAGGCCTGGGCTCAGTATTGTCTAAATATAAGGTTGAGACGGCTGGGTCTCAACATGCTTTTTTCTAGCAACGAATGAGGAGCTATTTCTGCGTACATTTTTGTCACTCCATAATAAATATGCCTAGACTCTTCTACGAATATCAATACATCTCCTGAATTTAATTCAATAAACTTCTCTTCTTTCCTCGCATCTTTATACAAGAATTGGGCAGAGTCACCAATAGAGATGGAAACCACGGGTAATCCTTTATCCAAACTATCTAAGCTCTCATCGCAGTCCTGCATTGCTATTTTTAAATATTTAAACGTAAGTTAAACAAAATAAGTTTATTCATTGTGCATTGTGTATGCACATAAAATAAGTTTGACGGTTTGATCCACTTTGAAGGAAAAAATATCAGATTATCTCAAGAAACATACTAGCCTCACCCAGACCATCCCGTATGACCCGCATTGAAGGAAAAAAAATATTCATTTCCTAATAAAGTTTGTATGATTATAATTAAAAAATTGCACTACGCGTTTGGAAATAAATAAATAAAAAAAAAATCAAAAATAAATAAATAAAAAATAAAAAATAAAAATAAAACTTGCGAAAGTAAGGTAAAAAAACAAACCTGGTGAAGACCAAGCCGATCATTGGTCTCATAGAAATTGATGATACAAATGTCTGGTTGCATTGAGGGAATTTCTGGATCTTTTTCTTGAGCTTTTTGAAGTGCAGTTTCAGTGAATCAAAGTAACTGATTGGGAATTGGTGGTGCTGCAGAACCATCATACTTTTTATTTGGGTCCCAGTTTTGACCAAAGCACATCATATGTAACCTTTTCCCCCTGGCTTGGTAAAATCTCCCAGGACCTATGCCAAATTCTTGACATGTATTCACTATTTTAACGTGCAAGTATTATGTTAGATTTTATCAAACATGTACGCAAAATAATGAGCATGCGTACTTGTAATATATTCAGAGAAAAACGGTACAATGAAATTAGGTAATGCTTTATCTTTAATGGGTCAAACGCGAAAAAAATGCGCCCATAGTGTATTATTATTAATCCATAAATCTCTTAAATGTTATCACTGAAAAATAAAATTGCAAAACTAAAAATTCTATATAAAAAAGAAAATGTTTTAGGCCGTTTGACCCATACTAAAAAAGTTACCCGTTTTGATCTATTTGCATCATTTACTTTATGAAGATATGATTATCATGTAGGAACTTATGTCGTTTTGTGGATCGAGTAGCCAAGTATCTTGGTTTGCTGATCTCAACCACAGGTTATTCTTAGAACTCTTTCCCAGTTGCAGATTTCAGGTAGCAAATTTCTTCAACTGATGTTCATATACAAGACCAAGATAAATCAGTTGCAGAAGCTTGCTTGAACTTACCAGCTTATAGTTATCACCAGGTGTAGCCCCTGACCTCACTTACAATAACTTCCATCATTTACAAACTTTTGATATGACCAATGCACTCAAATAAGTTTCACATTGACCCAAAAGAATACAACATATTACGGGTCCCAAAATTAAACCAATATTTAGACGTTATATATACGTCATGATGTATTCAATCTTCAAAGTGTATAACTTCTGACATGAAGAATCATTAAGGTGTCATTTGAACTAGTTAAGGCGTGTCCAAGGTGAAATGTGTGGCTGTAAATACAAAGCTCAACGTGAGAATGATGGGAAGTATGTGGCGAATGACTATGGAATGTGTGGCTGTGAATACAAAACTCAACGTTAGAATGTTGTTTAAGTAGGTTCAAGAAATGATAGATTGGAAGGTGAGCTACATAGTTCAATCATCTATTATGTGTCCTCTGTGTCCTACAAACTGAGGAATGTGACCACTATGTGATTACAGAAGATTGTAACAGCTCAATATGCAAGCATTATATAAACTCAAATCAATGGACATGAGAACCGTATTAGATAGTTGGACTACCTTGATTAGACACTATGTAACAATAATAGAAGCCAAGCATCAAAATCAAATCAAGAAATTATGGAAAAAAATAGAAAAGGAGGAACCTGATCTGCAGTTTCAGACGTCAAGTCCAAGAGGCTTCTGATCTACCGACGGCAAGCAACCTGAAATGAAAATAGAAAATTATGAAGCAACATAAAGTATGAACATATTCATGAACCAGATGATATATACCTATGGATAGATACAAAACAATAAACAAAGGATACAATACAAATTAAACCTTGAAGGCATTGTCGTACTCTCCAGTGGACAGTAGACACAACTATGCCGTCATACAACTTTGAAATGAAAAATAAAACCTTGAAGGTATTGTCGTACCACCATATATTCCCTGCACATCCACTTGTGTATGATTGTCTAAGATATATGTGCAAAACCTTACCAGTTTAGTACTATGGTTTCTGAAAGAAAATAGTTTTTCAAATATTTACCTCTTCTGACATAAGTGGACAAGAACCATTTAGACGTTGTGCATTTGAATCCACAGTAAGATTGGCTTTGACAATTCCACGTTTTAGCATCCATAACCGTATGTGCTGAATAAGTTCAGTATGAACATCCTTCATACACACACATACAAAAAGAGCATCAGAGGTCAAAACACTAAAATACATTGCTACTTTAGAAAGTGTACATACCCTTTTTTTAGGACAAAAATTAGTAAGATTAAGTCACTCACCATCAATAAGAAATTTATACTGCAAGATGAGAATAATAGGTAAAAGGAACTAGCAGTGGTTACCAAGTACTAGCAGTGGTAATCACTACCACTAGCAGTGGTTTAGTTACGCTAGCAGTGGAAACCTAAAGCTAGGAGTGGTATAGACGTAAAGCTATAACTGATTTTATTGATCAAGATTTCAGTCAAAATGCAATAATCAAATCAAAGCAAAACACAAAGGACTAGTTCTAACCTGGCCAATGAATAGCTCATTAGCATTCGAGCCGTAAACATCAGATGTGTCAAGAAAGGTGACACCAGAATGAATGGCAGTATGCTAAAGCTGGATCATTTCTCGTCAAAACTTGCTGCTGCACTTAGACATTCCGCTGCTAGTCATTCTCGTTCCGCTGCTACGATTCGGGTTACCACCGCTTGCTTTACTCGACCACTGCTATCATGACTTGATACCACTGCTAGCATGTTCTTTCCACTGCTAGTTATCTCTTTTCCACTGCTATCGTTTTCTTACCACTGCTAGGTTGACGTTTCCACTGCTAGTATATTTTGGTAACCACTGCTAGTTCGCTAGTTACCACTGCTAGTTAACTACTCGACCACTGCTAGCTTTATTTGTTTCCACTGCTATTCATCGTGTTACCACTGCTAGTTAACTACTCAGCCCCCACTTTCACATGAATCAGCCAAAATTGCACGATGTTCACGACCCGTATCGATTATTTCTTTGTAGCTATAAGCAAGAATTTCTTCCATCTTATGGCTACTTATCGATGATTTCTCCCCCCAAAGTAGGATGACAAATCTAACTGGTGCCTTGGATTTAAAACAATCTGCTATCCGGTGATATAATTCAGGATTGTCCACCACAAGTGCAACACAAGTCCACCACAAGTGCAACACAAGTGCAGCCAGGTTGCAACCACAGTTGAAAATGAGGGTATTTGATCCTGGTAAAGAAATACTAGTAATGATGAGAGTGAATAAAGAACTGCCCACGAAAGCCACGAGATATCACCACCGTACTCGTAAACATCTAGTAACCCGGAAATCAAAAACGCGTAATCATCCAAGAATCCGGGTGCTTTTGAAGGCCCATTTCTAAAACTGTGTTGTAGTCTTCGAGATTGGTGGTTGTAAAGATTTTCTTTTATGAAAGTCAATGCTTTCTGCGGCTAGATCAATGAAAAAATAATGTAAGGATAGTTCAGTCGCCAGTTCAAATGAAGAAAGATTCGATCTTTGTTCTTGTAATCTTACGTTAGTTCCAGTAACAGGGAAGTTAAATTTTGTCCCGTCCGGTTCATTCTTTAGGATTTTAGATACTCTAGCGAATGAAGACATTGTGAGTCCATTCCATGCTACAATTACCTGCCAATTTATCAAACACGTTAGCAGAAACAAGAGAAGACGCCTAAGTAGAGGTCCTAACAGGCCAATTAGGTTGTAATAATGGGTCAAAGAGGTCGAATGTAGAAAATCAGGTTAAAACTTAAACATGTTGAATAGATCAAAAGTATCCGAAATATGTGTATCTGAATGCCTACAATTTCCTAGATCAATATGTTTAAGATACACTATGTAATCATTTCTTGGTTAGAAATTAAAAAAGAAAAAAGTGTTGGTGGGTCAGTCCAACCCCAACCACCCGATCATAAAAATTACTCTTCTGGCCCGAAACATTTTTGACCCGTTACCCAACCGGCCTAACACAGCCATTTTTCATGTCTACTTGCAAAAAAAATAAAAAGATGAACCTCAAAGAAACTTAATACAACCTTATCATTGAGATGGGGTCGAGGCCTCTTTGATCTCGATTCAAAAAGTTTCTTACGACTTGCACCTAGAACTTCCTGATAATTCTCCACTGGCATACCAAGTTTTGATGCCATTGCATTCGTATTTTTCCTTTCAATGAGTACATTTTTCCCTTTGAATTCATTGTGCGGATCACTCATAGGAGAAAGATCATAGTTTCCTGATTTCTTGATGTAATAATGCTCTTTAAAAAAAGTTGCATGCTCGCCAACTATCTCTTCAACCTTAAGAAACATATGTATGCGACTGTGTCAAGAGTTGAGAGTCAACAAAAGTTTCCAGTTGGACTCGAGGGTCAACCCTCAACCTTTATCTATTCATCCTCAAAATTTAAATTTTAGTCGGTCTTATAACGCCTTTTGAAGTTTATAAAGTTTTTGAATTTCCTCTATAACATTGGCTCATAAAGCCATTTTCTCATATTAGTATTAGATGAATTTAAGTTGCTTTACAGAAAATACTAGTAAGTCAACATATACTGACCTCGTCGCTGCTCCACACATAAAAAGCACCTTCCTTCTTCTTTGTAGGATTTTCAGGTTCAGCACTATCAGCATCCTCAGCAGAAAAGATCTCACCACTGGGTCCAATCATATCTCTCCTCAAATAATCAAGTATATCACAAGCAACATTCGAGTAAAATACATCTTTTTTAATAGAGAAAACATCCAGATACACGTTGGCAAGTTGACCCTGATCGTAGAACATCTTTTCGAAGTGTGGAACTGCCAATAAATTGTCATAAACCGGAACCTTGATAAGAACAGAGATACGAATATGTAGAACGGTTGCAATAATTACTTATAAACAAGTTGATTATGGGTCAATCCCACCCGCGTTAACCAGTACCAAAAAGATTACTCATTTTGCCACCCCTACAATTGGTTTTAATAGACAAATAGTTGTTTTAGGTTTTTGTCTATACTCTATACTGATGTAAATAACTAACCATGCCAGCATTCATCCACACTGTAACGGTGAAAACCACAACCAACATGATCGTGGACCCCACCTCTTGCCATGCATTGCAAGCTAAACGACACCTTTTTTAGATGTTCTTCAGCCTCGCTTGTTTTTCCCAATTCTTCCAATTTCTTTAACTAATATATCATGGAGTAAGGCTCAGATGGGCGCGGAAACTTGGGGGCAGAACCAAATCTGCCATATTTTGGAACATAACTCTCTGAAAGCTGCATAAAAATAAAAAGAAAAAGAATAAATAAAATACGGGTTCCTTGGGCATTTGAGTAACCTAAATGTGGCAATTTAGCATCCTAAATACCTTATCTTTTCTGCAAGATCATTAATCATAATTGTGAATCGTCGTATAAATGTGGGTTATATATAATAAGTATACCTTATTAACTCTTATGACTACTTAACCAAATTGGTAACTAATAAGAAGATGCGATGTTGTAACCGATGGTATCAATGGGAAAACTTTAACATAGCAGTTCACACAAAAGTATCATCATGTTTTAACCAATATTATCAGTGTGACAAAAAAATGTGAACGCTAAGGTAATATACTGGACATGACATGGATTTTAAGGGCCCGTAAATAGAATTACCTTCTGAACCTCTTGGATTATGTTTATTAAGTTTAATCACAGTTTTATATATGCTATTTAAAATATAGTTCACAGCCTTCACTCCATCTATAATACAGGCTCATGAGAGGTACAGATTCATGATCCTACACAATAACCATAGAATGTGCCTTTAGAGTAACCACTTCAGAGTTCATACTCCTGGGCCTACAAGTACATAATACTAGACAATTTTACTATTTGAATAATGCTAATGCATCCAGTTTACAATTTAGGTTCTCTATCCTCCACCAAGAAAAGTGAATCATAAAACAGCTTTTATGATCTTAAACAATAGATATGCCTTCAATTCTTAACTAAGTATGAAATTTCCACTAGTTATTTAAACTGGTATTACGAAGATGGGATAAATAACATTCAGTCTTAGAGCATAAAGCATATTCTTAAAGCATTGTGATTGAAAACTTCGTACTCGTACATTTTAACTACTCAAACTTGAGGGATCAAATTGACGGTGCGTAACATAAAAATATCAATTAGTAAAAGCACAATGCTTAAGAAACTGGTTAATAGGATATGTTAGGCCCATCATATCTCATTAAGATATTAAATAGTATGCCCTAATCAACCATGTTCAAAGAAACAGCAGACAAGCTGATTTTCGACTGAATTATATATTCTAGAATTAGGAGATAGTACCAATAGATAAGTCTCGCATATGAATCCATATGGAGGTGGTTTTGCTAACAGAAATCTTAGAAAATCATAATTATCCACATAATGGATTGTGAAATCACTCTGCTAACTCTTCTGTGATCTGAACACCAGAAGAATTATCTAAAAGGGGTCTTACTAATGAACAAAAATTAATCCACGACTCTAATGTTTGCTTTAAAATGAGAACATAAGTAAGAGGTAATGTAAAGTAGCAACAATGTGCCAAATCCGAATCGCTTGGTCATAATAAAAAACAAACGTTGTAGAGACTAACAAAAAGTAACCCTAGAGAAGTTGCAAACATTGCTGTTAGGTACAAATACTTGGTTGATACATATTAATGGACCAGGGCAATGTTACAAGTAGTACATGTTGGTGGCACGGGTAAAGTAGGGAACCATAATGGCATTTGTAATGGATTACTACTATATAGTTACAAGTAGAAACAAGAGTGTAGACTATGTACATGACCCACTTTTAGGATACAATACGTCAAATAATACAGCGAGATATAACTCGAAATGAATAGAAGTTTACAACCTGACTGCATAATTTGAGCAATTATGTTTCATCAGCCTTTGGCTCGAGCACCACAGGGATTTTCTCTACTTGGTCACCCCGCAACACCTCCACAGTGACCTGCCCATCAAGAAACAGCTAATGTTACAAGTTGGCGGATAGTGTTCAACTAAAGTTAAATCTCAAGACCTTCAAGACGGTACTGCTTCTTTTCACCATTTAGATATGTCGAATATAACAATCAAATTATAGTATTAAAACAAGGGGACAGTAAAAGCTTAGCTACCATTGGTTTGAGTGACATAAAAGTAACGAACTACAGGCTAATGCCCAGTGTTAAAGAAGCTGAAGATTAAATTACAGAAAACAAAAAGTGAATTCGAAGTTACCGTTTCACCAACTTTACATTGGTCAAGAATTCTGTACAGATCACTTCCATTAGTGACCTTCTTTCCATTTACAGATGTGATAATGTCACCAAGTATGAGCCTTCCATAGGTATCACGTTTCGTTGATAGCAGACCCTGTAGGTGGAGATTGAACATAAATAGATCATCAGCTTATTTTTAAGGTTCAAAACACACATAAGTAATCATGACAGAAGATTACACACAAGGATGCAAATTCATACATCTTAAGTGTAAAAGCTAAAAATACTTGTACTAATCCATGTAACTCATTATACTTTCTCAATTTTTAAACCACTCATTATACATCACCGTTTCGACTAATTATGCTTAGTTAACTATTTTTTCTTACATTAAAAGACAATAATGCCCCTTGTCTTTTTCACCAGCCATCACCACCACCTCTGGCAGCCAAAACCACCACCACTTCTGGCATCATACGTAACAGTAATAAATAAATACTTATAAAAGCACCAGCATTGTCATACGGATTGCTTCAATTGCTTGCCGGTTGCAGCTCTCGTTACTCGTTAGTGATAAGATTTTGTGACCTTTAATGGTCAGATCCATAAAAAGATGTCAAAGGGTGGGCCATGAATGATCGTGGGGTTTCATACACTTTCGGTGCTCATAATATATTTGATAAACACAACTTATAATGTTGATGTTAACCTTGCAATGTGTCCCTCTTCGGTGGTGGTAGATTTGGATCGACTGTTTGTGTTGTGTGTTCTATATTTGAGATAGTTAGTGCTGCCAATAAAAAATATATAAGCTTCCTAAAGTACAAATGTAAAATGACTAAATTATCCTTGTGTATAAATACAAGTTGCCCAAAAATATAAAGTTGCCCAAAAAACGATAGAAGTTGCCCAAAAAACAATACCTTACAATACATGACATATACTTTCAAAATACGTACTTGTGTCATAAGTTGTCGGACACATGGCAGCCCCTGGTTGGGTCCAAGAAAATCGCTGGGCAACCTGTCAATTTTCGAATGTCAAGAGTGCGTGGTCCATAAAGTGATATGCCTCAGGGCGCGCGGTTTATTTGACTAATTTTCCCTTCTTTAAAACCTTCGTTGTATTGCAAAAACACTTTATTTTGAGCAGTACTCGATTGTTTTTCAAATCTCTTTTCATCAATCAGTGAATCAAATTCGCTGGTTCACTCACTCCGTGTTGTCTTCTTTGAGACGTTCCGGTTTGAGAACAGCTAGAGCAGCTGCGAAACCCTGTCAAGGAGATTCTTCGGAATTATACCTGATCACAGGCAGTACTTGTACTGATCAACGGGGAACCGTGGGCCGTGTACCTCAATTCAACGAAAGTGATCAAAGACACTTTCGTGCGCTTTATTGCTAACTGTTGTATGCAGGTACACCCGACGCTTGCAGCTGATCAGAATGGAGAGGTCAATCCAAAGCCGCGCTCACACAACACATTCATTTCCAAAGAAATCATGATTAGTGCATCAATGTCTCTGATATTCTCACTCCATGCTTCTGCTACGCTGCTGCAAATATCATGAATCATCTAAAGCTTTCGCTACTCTGACAAGAAGAAATCATGATCCTGAATGTGAGCATGTCGGTCCACTGTCACAACGTCACATAATGTCAACACCACAATGGAAGAGTCAGAGATTTACGCAAGCTGATGATCTCAAAGATTGCTCAAAACTCATCATCACATGGATCAGTTAAAGACCTCCACTTGATTTATTCAAACATGGATAACATGAAGAATCAAAGACTATGAGCTACTGAGCAAAGGACTTAAACAAGAATTCAAGAACAATCTTAATGTAATATCTGTTTGTATTCTGTGTAAATTGAGGTGACCTCCCTTAGGGGGAGATTGTTAGGAATTAGAAAATTCAGTCGTTAAAGTGTCGGTCACCTCAAGTATATGTAATCATTAGAAAGCTCGTAGTCGTAGTTATTTTATATTAGTAAGTAGTTAGTTAAGTAAAACCGTGGAGGATGGACGGGGTCTTTACCCACTGTATGCTTGATCCACAGCCCGTAGGAGGCGTTTATTGTAAAACACTATAAATACCCTCTACCTCCCAAGGTAGAGGGTTGGAGCTTCAATACCATTTTTCTTTGTTTCACATAGTTCCCAACTCTCTTCCCTTTCTCTCTCTAGAACTTTCTCTTTCTAAACAATTGTGAACGCCCCTTATGTATTTGGTATGATGTGTTTGTGAAATCCTATATCTTACAAAAACAAAATATGAAAGGTTAGATTCCAAATGAACATCCAACCCTCTCCCTTGTGGGGAGAGAGCTATTTATACAAGTTACTTACGCCATCCTTCAGTCTGTGGATCAGGCATACACTGGGTAAAGACCCGTCCTTCTTCTACGGTGTTACTTACGCTAATCTATAACTACTAAATAACGTTAAGTCTATGAGCTAACATATGCTAGGCTATACTTGGGGTGACCGACTCTTCTATATGGATTTACTAAATCCTAACAAATTACTTTGTTGAATTTTTTGTTAAAGTTGTCATTTGATTCTTTTGAATTGATCAAATGAATTAAAAAGTGGGAGTTACTAGATTGTGGTTCTTGTTAAATGTTGTTGTTAATTATGTTTGGTAAAACATGAGAAAATCACTTAAGAAAAATCTTGTATTGGCTTACCTTGTTTTCGGCTTATTTTCTAGCTTATTAGACATTTTATTCGGCTTACGTTTTAGCTTATTTCCTTAGTTTATTCCTTGACTCGGTCATGTCATGTCTCGATTGAGATTGAAACCACTCAAGGTGTTCAGTTTGCCTCGGCTGTGAAACAAACCCACTCGAGGCGTATTTGTTTTTGCTTGTTTTGTGTTCATCTCGTACAACCCCATAACCATAAGGGTGACGAGTCACGGGTAGTACCCGACTATACTAGTCACTAGTCGAGTAAATTGCTAATGTCTTTGTGTTTTGTTTTCGGTATACAAGTAACCCAAAGAGGGTTATGGTTGTGTCTGCTTCGAGTCAACAAGATACACCCCGAGGGTGTTGTTATTTCAACTACCACTAGACCTCGAGAAAGACTCGTAAGAGTCTTGTTATGTAGGAGTTCGGTTATCGTTTTGTGCTTGCGTTTTGGTTATTCTTCTCGTATCAAAACTGTGTCCAAAAACACCCAAAATATCCTAAATTGCTTTTGGTATAAGTTGCACGTGGGCCTCAAGCCTATATCTCATCGAGGGCATGTTTGGTTTGTTTGATTGGGTTAGCAGATGGGCTGCGAAGCCCATACCTTCCAACAGGGGTGTGTTCGGCTTGTATTATACCAAGCCCAAGCCCAAAGCATGGAATGTGTGTGTGTGTGTGTGTACACTGGGCCAAAGCCCGGTTCTATGAAGGGTTCGTTTGGTTTTTAACAGCCCACCAGGGCATTTGATTTTGCGACAGTAATGCGTACGTTTGGTTTATGGTGTCGAGTTGAGTAAACCACGACTCACTTCCATCTCGTCTCGACTCGCCACACACGACATACCAATTTCGCTCGCCTCATCCAACCTCAATGCTACATACAATGTATCATTAACCTTAATATTAAAATGAGATACGAAACGAATTTTAAATATAAACAAAGTTTGGAAAACAAGTAATTCAAATGAGTTTACTTTTATTACTCACAACTTAATTAGAAAGTTTTTGCACTTCTAAAAAAAAACTTGCAAATATATACTTACGAATATTAAAACTTGGTAGGAGTTACTATGAAACTTTTGACATTAGTCACCATGAACAAATAAGGTTATACACCCGGGTCATGCCCAATTTTCGATAGATATACCTATTGTAACCTAACATGTTTTTACTAGAATGATTATATCAAAACTTACATTGTATTTTCCAAATACAAACTATATTTGAATTAAGATGATGTTTAAAATATTCTTTTAAATCAATACATTTATTCCAACAAATGTTGGTAACATGAAAAAATATATATGCACACTTAATATATATATACCTTCTTCGTGCATGATATTCACTAAATCCAATAACGTCACATAATATACGTACTTATTTTCCGTACATAGTCATTCGGTTATCATCAAACCGAAGCCTCGTTCATTCTCGATAATTTCTATTAGCTACTTATACTCTTCCATAAGCCAATACACACAAACTTTTGAAAAACTATTTTAAACTCAAATGATGCCACACAAGCAACAACAACACAAACACTTTAAAACTTATAAAGTTAGTTAAACTTTCTCGAGTCTTAAACATGAAATAAAGACTAAAACTTGCCGTACTAATTTAGGTTGCATGTCGGAGCTGTCTACTATCACTAATTGATTTGTCACTTTAGACTGCTAATTGCTGAGGTGAGTTCATAGCCCCCACTTTTACTTGTTTATAACTGTTTTTGGGAAGATACATGCTCGTTTTACTTAAACTCAATGTTCTCTTACAGAAAATGTGTTTTATTCAAACTATGAATGATTATTTGAATGCATGATGTGTTTACCTACCACATAACCGATTGCTTTCTAGCAAACACAAATGTTTAAAGTTACATATGTGAGAATCATGCAAAAAGTTTTCTGGACCACAAACATTGTTTTATTAAATTAAACTATCTACGCAGCTTAGCCTAAGCCCATAAATCCCAATATGCCCAAACTCATGAACCGTCAATTCCTGTTGGGAAGCGCGAATATTATAATAGATCTATTGGGGGTGACTCCCCCGTTCGGTTTACCACACATGGGTTAGTGCGAAACGTATATCATGTCAGAATCGAGTGTAACGGGATAAACACTCGCAATGGGCCCCCTATTAGTATGAATACATTTTGCATACACCATTGTCGTAGCTTCGGTTGCATAAACTTAGTGCTAGCGTAATAGTAACACTATATGATATTATATTCGTTGTAATGTACATATACCCCACTAAAGGTCCATGACCCAAGATTGATTTTAAGATAAACACGAATTTTCATGACATTGTGCGTGCCACAATGGTCACAAAACTGAATGATTAACTCACATCACTTGTACTCTGAAATGACATTTGAATAAACCTATTTTAGAAAACTAGAAGGGGGGTTGAATAGTTTACCGATTAAAAACTTTGTTTTGAAACTTATTGAAAGATCAATTGATATCGATCTTAGATATGTTAGTGAATGATAATCAATATGCAAGCAATATATATAAAGAGTAAATAAGGAAAGAAACAATCAAACCACGACAAGTTGTTTATAGTGGTTCGGTCTACAAGGACTCTTTTTCCTTGCCCTACTCCACTCCCCGAGTCTCACACTCGAGAGTTTAACTTCACTAGTCAACAAGCTCCTTTCACCGGGGGAGAAACCTTTACACTTCGCTTACACACAATATCCGACACTAAGCTAGATGTTGAGTTCTTTTCAAGGGTACAACCACTCCCACACACAATGTATTTTAAGGACTAAAATACTAACCACTCACACTCACAAGATTATGATGGTTTGGTACAACAATGATGTATGAATCAACACAAAATCATACAACAACAAACAAACAAGACTTCCAACTATTTTTTGAAGCTTGAATATGCATTGATCTTCTTTGCTACAAAAGAGGATCACTATAATGATATGAAACTGAGTTAGAAATGTTAGAGAAGAAATGTATGTGATTATGCTAGAAAGGGATGAGAAACAACTTGGTTTGGCTTTGCTATTTATAGCCAAAATGATCAGCAGGCACCACGGATCCCTCAAAAGGGTTTCGCCTATGTAAACTTTTGGTGCCGGCGGGGTCTGACAGCAAGATCACCAAAATCTTACCAAAGTCAACCATATCTATCCAAGATTGTGTAAGATATGTAGAGTCTAAATCTACACAAAATATTTAGTGAAATCTTCTAGAGATTTCAATGATGCACTACATGATGTCATGTGTTGTTTTCTATTTTTAGAAATATGTTAAAATGTAAATACATATGTAATGTTTTTGTTTTAAGAAACTAAAACATGCTTGATCTAAAATTGTTCACATACATTATGGTTTAGAGTCATATGAATAATATGATTAATCAAAATGTAAATGCTTGAGTGATGAAGATATTATTTGAAAAGCTTGTTTTAATATCTATTAGACTTGACAAGCTTTAAGCTTTATAAAAATTAAATTTACTTTTGTCGTTAACAAAACTTAGGTAAAGGTCATAAAATATAAATAACGTTTAATGACGATATTTGTATTAACAATCTCCCCCTTTTTGTTGAGGACAAAATATAAATTTTATTTTTATAAAAGATGTAAAGTTTGTACAAGAGTTATAAAAATATGAAATTAATTTTAGAAGTTGAAAGATTTAGATAAATTGGGTGCTAAGAGAAAGATACATGGATTGTGAAAAAGCTACAAAAAAGATGTTAGTAATAAGTATCATCACAAGCATTTTCAAACGCCATGTAACAATCAACAACAATATAAGAAACACCATTCATTTGTTAAAAATTTTCATGATATGAAAATCATGAAAAGGGAACACAATGAAGTGTTAGTACATGAAATAAAATCCTAAATAAAAAAAATCCTAGAAAAATAAAAAATAAAATACAAAGAAAATCCTAAAAAAAATGCTTAAAAAGCATAAACTAGGAACCTCCTATTGAGGTGGTGGATGAGCAAGAGCATTGATTCGCTCTAGGATGTGATTGAGGATGAACCTCATTTCATCTTGAAGCTCTTGGACCATCACCCGGGTCCTTTCGGTAATGTGGGCGGTCCGCTCACAATTTGAGCATCCGTGTCTAGGAGGGTAGTATGGTTTATGATTTTGTGGTGGTGGAATGGTGGAGTTGTTGGTGTTGGTGGTTGGAGTGGTGATTATGGAGGCTAGCAAAGCACTTTGCATTTGCATGGTCTCACTAAGATGAGAGTCCACCATATTGGAAAATTGGTGGAGATGATTGAGCTCGGCTTCAATCTCTTCTTTAGTGGGGTGATCATCCCACATGGATTCCTCAAAGTCCTCTATATGAGGAGGTATGGATGTTGTAGGTAGTGGTTGATCCCCATACAAAGGACCATGGATTTCCTTGTGGATGGGATGGAAAAGAAGAGGTCTTGGCCCTAACGGGACGTTTGGATCAAATGATGGACGTGGAGACTCATGAGCTATTCGCTCAATAGTACCAAAGGATCGTAGTGGTAGTGGATGATTGGGTCTAGGAGACAATTCCTCCAAGTCTTCCAAAAATGGATTTGGAGATGTAGGTGGTGTAGAGAATAGCTCTAATGGGATGAGTGTTGGAGATTTTGGAGGTGATGGTGACTTTGATGTTTGGATAGGAGCCGGTGGTGGTGAGCTAGTGATAGGAGTCTTTTTTGGTGGTGGAGTAGTGACAATGATAGGTGATTTTGGAGGTGGTGTAGGAGTAGCCAAAGTGAGGAAGTTCTCATCTCTTATGGGAGATGAGATGGTTAAAGGAGAGTAATCGGAAGAGGAGCTTATGTTGACAAAGCAACATGGTCTTATGCTCATTCTAGTCGTTCTCTTGTAAGGCTTGGTTGATGGAGAAGACTTAGTCACTTTAGCTTTAGTTTTTGCTAGTAGATGATAAGATTTGAGAAAGTGTGAGGATGATCATCTTAGAAGCTCTTAATTTATAGGATTGTGAAATTATGGAGAAATGTGTTTGATTTGATGTTAAACCATAGAAGAGATGAGGTTCCTAATGATTTAGAAGTGGGTTTAATGCTAGTCATATCACCCAAGTCAATCCATACAAGAAGGATGGAGTGAAGTGACAAAGATTTGCAATAAATGTGTAAGATATAGGATTTCACAAACACACTAAACCATAATCAACATGGGGCGTTCAAGTATGTTCAGAGAGAGAAAGTTCTAGAGAGAGAAAAGGAAGAGAGTTGGGAACTATGTGAAACAAAGAAAAATGGTATTGAAGCTCCAACCCTCTACCTTGGGAGGTAGAGGGTATTTATAGTGTCTTACAAATAAACGCCACCTACGGGCTGTGGATCAGGCATACAGTGGGTAAAGACCCGCCCGTCCTCCACAGTGTTACAAAACAAACTACTTACTAACATAACATGACTACGACTACGATCTTTCTATCAAATACATATACTTGAGGTGACCGACTCTTTAAAGACTGAATTTTCTAATTCCTAACAATCTCCCCCTAAGGGAGGTCACCTCAATTTATAATGAATACAAACAGATATTACACTAGTTAGTTCTAGGATTCTTGATGAAATTTTTTGCTCAGTAGCTCGTAGTCTTTGATTCTTCATATTCCGCATGTTTGGATAAATCAAGTGGAGGTCTTTAACTGATCCACGTGATGAAGAGTTTTGAGCCAGCATTGAGATCATCAGCAAACATGAATCTCTGGCTCTTCTATTGTGGTGTTGGTATTATGTGATGTTGTGACATTTGGCCCGACATGCTCACATTCTGGATCATGATATATACTCATCAGAGTAGCGGAAGCTTTTACTAGATCATGATATTTGCAGCAGCATAGCAGAAACATGGAGTGAAAGTATCAGAGTCGTTGAAGCACCTATCATGATTTCTTTAGATATGAATTTGAAGTGTGAGCATGCGGCTATAGATTGACCGCTTCATTCTGATCAGCTGCAAACGTCGGGCAAACCTGCATACAACAGTTAGCAATAAAGTGCACGAAAGTGTCTTTGATTACTTTCGTTGAATTGAGGTACACGGCCCACGGTTCCCCGTTGATCAGTACAAGTACTGCCTGTGATCAGGAATAATTCCGAAGAATCTCCTTGACAGGGTTTCGCAGCTGTTCTAGCCGTTCTCAAACCAGAACGTCTCAAAGAGGACAACACGGAGTGAGTGAACCAGCGAATTGAGATTCACTGATTGATGAAAAGAGATTTGAAAAAACAATCGTGTATCGCTCAATAGAAATTGTTTTAGCAATACAACGAAGGTTTTAATGAAAATCAATTATCAATCATAAACACCTTTTATTTTGAAATATGAGTACACAGTCGATGTGCTAAAGAAAAGGGTTTTTAAGCACAACGACCGGTTTTTCAAAGGTATCCGTCAATCCATAACCTGAACCAGGATTGATTCAAAAGATTGAATCGCCCCATTGTTTCGTTCAGGTTGTTGCATGGTTGATCTATTGGATAGATCTCACATGCCACCCACCAGGAGCTTGTTTGATGTTGGCTCCGGAAGGCTTTCCATCTTCATTGTGAATATGTTAGCATATCACTCAGATGTTCTGGCAATACTACAAGGATAATGCGTAGGACTCATAAATTATAATCTCTCTTTCCACATTGTGTGAAACAGAGAGTCTTCATTGATAGTGTCCTAAAGAGATTTATACGATGATCTCGTGGCTCTAAACTCAATTGTGTACATTTGGTTCCTATGCCGGAGACAAGGGAGAGGGTCTCCTTCTTCAATATCAACAAACTCTAAGAGAAAGTCGATAGATAATGTCGGTTCCCCGTGAGAATGAAACAAGTCCTTTTAAGAGGAACTTGAGTAGCTTGGGAAGTTTAGTGCAGTGCATCACTGGGTCCATGACGTCTTGTCTTCAATACCAGTGTTACCTTAGTAAACACTAGTAGCATATGTATTGAACCCGGTTTTGGTCCTAAGGTTGAATTATTGGAGGGCTATTTCTTTTCACCCATTTTTCACATTCATTTCTTTTTCATTCTTCAACCCCTTCAGTGCTTATCGAGACTTCATAACTAGAACCTTGTTAGGTTTATTCCAGTACTAGCTCTATCTCAGTCCGCACTCTTCCCATATCTCACATTTCTCCTTTTTTTTCATCATACCTAAGGACTTCTACACTATCTAGTGGATTGTCCCTGGGTAGATCCCTCCGGTTCTGGCGGATCATGGGAACAAATACCTAACCTTATCATCCTTATATCACCATACATAACGTAAAGTTGGTCGGTCTATTTGGTATTGTTCATCTGCCAATGGAACCAATTGAAAACCATTTTAAAATCAATCCAGATACTTGTGATATATTATCAAAGCATTTTGTACCTGAATTGTTTTGATATTTTTAGAACAAGAGCTCCCCCTCAACATGTGCATCAATCATCATTTTTCAATAGAAATAATTTTCATCTTTGAGGGGTTGGCTTGCATCTAAGAGTAGTTATATAAATAACGAGGTTTTCAAAAAAAAGTTGCTCCCCCTTAATATGTGCATAGAAATTTGAAAAAAGTTTTGCACATATTAGGAAAAGACTGCACATTCGTTTCACATATTTGTGGTTTAAAATAGATGCTCCCCCTCAACATTAACATGTGCATGGAAAATTTGAAATCGTTTGGCACACGTGGGGAGGAAAGCATGCTAAACACTTATAAAACCAATTATCAAGTTATCAGTTTAAATCCAATTTAAATCACAAATTCTCCCCCGATCACACTTTCCAAATCCTTTGAGAGATGTGATCTCTATTGATTTAAATTAAATTTTGAGAGCTTTTGAGGAGAATAGTGACTTGTATTTTGAAAACAACTTTTTAACTGATAAGGATCAGATTTTCAGACTTTAAACTCCATTGATTAAACATGCAAGATTGTCTTTTGAAAATATATCATTAGCAAAGATTTTGAATTAACAGAATAAAACATTATTCTTTTTTGGTTGTTCAACAATAAACCTTGCTAATTTAAGTGATAATTGTTTGGAAAATGACCTTTCAAAATAACCTTTTTAATTCGAATAAAATCATTCTCCCCCTCAATCAATGACACAAGTTGTTGATTGAGAGATAGAGATTTTGACAGATGATAAGCACAGATGATTTACACGAATAATAGAGTACAAGGCATTTTCAAAGAAATTTAGTTTTCATTAGATGGCAAATATTTTTCAGAAGAATCATTAGACGGAAAAATATTTGGAAAGAGAAACATTTGTCTTTTTGATGACAAACATTTGTTTTAAGAAACAGAGCATGAGATTTGAAAAATAAGATGATGTTAGGAATTAGAAAAATTCCTTAGTGAAGTATCGGTCACCCCAAATATTATCTAGCATAAGTTAGCTCATAGACATTACGTTATTTACTAGTCATTTAGTTAATTATTTAGTTTAGTGCTACACCGTGGAGGAAGGACGGGTCTTTACCCATTGTATCCCTGATCCACAGGCCGTCAGGAGGTCGTTTAGATTGTAACCTATAAATACCCTCTACCTTTCAAGGTAGAGGGTTGGATGTTCTTTGGTAATCTAACATTACATGAGTTTCTCTTTCTAGAATATCCCACTTTCTCTTTCTCTTAAATCATCTATACGCCTAAAGTGTTAATGTTATGATGTGTATGTGAAATTCAATATCTTACAATTGGTATCAAGAGCCATGGTTAGATCTTATCTTGGACATCTTTGGATTTCTAGTGGTTTTTAGGTGGTTTTTGAGTTTGAAAAAGTTTTGTGGTTTGTGCATTATTTGGTTGATTTCTTGTGTTAAAGCTTGGATTTTGTTTGTACTTTTATGTTTAGAATCATCACAAGTGTTTAGGTTTTCATTTGGTAAGCTTGAATCATCTTGGTTGGGTTGTTTTTGGATTGAAAAGTGATGTTTGTGAAGTTTTCTTGCTAGCGACTTGACCTACGGATTATTTTCTTAGTAGCGACTTGCTTTACAATTTTGTAGCGAGTTGCAGTTATTGGAGCTAGCGACTTAGGCCTAGCGACTAACAGTACAAGTAGTGGACTCTCCACTACGGGTAGCGACTTGGTGTTAGCGACTTGGTAAGTAGCGAGTTGCTATTTAGCGACTTGATTCCTTAGCGACTTGTATCTTAGCTTAATTGTCGCCAAAATTTTGCTAGCGAGTAGAGGCTTAGCGAGTTGCTATTTAGCGACTTGTCTTTTGTTTAGCGACTTGGGACTTTAGCGACTTAGTGGAATAGCGAATTAGAAGATAGCGACTTGGTGCATAATTTTCTAGTGACTTGAGTGATTTCTTTACGGTTTTCTCTTGATTTAGTAAAATCCCGTGAAAGAATCAATTTCCCGGTTTAATCATAGAGTTATAAAATCCCGATCAACTTGTCATCATGTCTACCAACGCTCCTACAATCATCTCCACTGTCGAGGTCGCTTCATGCGAAGATACTCGTCAAAATAGAACTTCTTACATCACTGATCCTCTAATCACCAAAGTACTTGAACTCTATGATACCTCACGTAACAATGAAACTGGTTGCATTTCTGAATGTCCTAAATTGATTGATTCATCAATGGGTGATCTTAACTCCTCACCATCTGAGTCAAACCTCAACAAACCACATCTAATGAACAATGATGCTATGCAAATGGAGTACAACATTGAGCCCTATCAACTACTTCATCAGCATCTCAAACTACTCTTATCTACTACTATGGATCGAACAAGCGGTGCTATCCTTCGTCAGGACTTTCCCACTTTGACCAGAACTGTGTTACTCAACTTAGAACAACTGAGGTATCAAATCACCAATGAACACTTCTCAACTGATAAATCTAATGCAGCTTTTCAAGTAATCTTCAGTCAATTTCACCACTTATCAAGGGGAATATTCCTCGATTTTGATGATGACTTGACTGGAAGCTCATTCAAAAAACACACTGGAATGGAAATCCATGAGTTCAGAAACACCTTTATTCTACTTATGGGTAATGTGGAAATATACATAAAGGAAGTTGCTAATGAGAATAAGAAGCTGAATGAAATGAAGGGGTGTCATGTGATGCTATGGGAAGATTTTAATAGGTCATGCAATGGATCAGGTAAACCAATGAATGATACCGAATGCAGAAGTTCAGCTTAAATTAAAAAGGACTCGCTCTTTTATATCTGTGTACAAATCAAGCTTTCTTTTAAAAAAAAATTTTTTAAATTAAAAGATTTCATATATAATATTTTTTAAAAGATTTCATATATAAGATTTTTTTTATTGTTTAAAAAAAATAAATAAAAAAAAAATAAATAAAATAAATAAAAATTCATTCTTTTACATTCATATTTTTGTCTTTTTCCTCAAACTAATAAAGAATACATTCTTTGTTATCGATAACATCTACGGTCCTAGAAATGTCATTCAATAATGGCACGGGTTCATAGATGAAGTTCGAACAAATGATATATTCTTGTTTTATAACGGGTGAGGTTAATTCAATCAATGGTCTTTGGTAACATTGATTGAGGGGGAGAATTTTTCAAGTTATCTTGATTGTATCTCGCTTGATGTTAGTTATGTTTTTGTGTTCAAAGGCGGGTTGTTATTGTTTATCCATTATGTTAGTGTGCTTATCTTATTATGCTATCTGTGCTTGTATGCAATCTGATATGTTCATATAACTAATGAGTCTGTAACACATAATGTGACATGAGAGCAACTTTCTTTTTAAAGTCTTAGCAACTTGGTTTGGTAAATTTGAAGTTAGAGACTTGCTTTCGAAAGTCTTAGCGACTTATTATGATTCTAGGATAGCGAGTAAGTTGCTAATCTCTCACATAACCACAGGGACCGAATGTGACAAATAGGAATTCTTGAGAATATCTCCTCTCTTAACCCCTAGCGACTTAGCATTTTGTTATAATTCTTAAATAAATTTTTATTCTTTTCTATTCTCTCTTTCCTTCCTTCTCCTCTAAATCATTCGACTTAGCGACTTAACTGTGGTATGATTCTAATCTCTCATTAATTGTTTTCACATACGCGTTTGTGTTGGGTTTCTAACTCGTCCTTTTAACTAGATCCCTACGAGCTTGTGAATCGTGACATTTGATTCCCACCTAGGTTCGAATTATCATGTAATCGTGTTTTGTTGTAATAATGATGTTGCAAGTGTATTAATTGTTTGGTATAACTGATCTTGAGTGTTTGATAATGTGTTTCCATGATTGGTGGTTTGGGTCGATTATTTGTTGAGATAATAATTGTTCTTGATAGCGTTTTAGCTTATCTGTTCATCATGGCGAGTTAGAGCTGTTAAGTCTGCTCAAGATAGCGACTAAGGTGTGTTGGTCTGGGTTGATTAACTGTTGCGATAAATTGTTCTTGATGGCGACTTAACACTGTTCTTGGTAGCGAGTTAGTTTATATGTTCACCGTAGCGAGTTAGTACTCAACTTAGCGACTAAGCTGCTGTGGCGATTTAGTGAATTACTTTCTAGCGACTTGGGTAGCGACTTAGTTGTATCATTATTATTAGCGACTTGTCTTTACAAGTTAGCGAATTAGCAACGTTAGCGACTTAGTAAACAAATTTGTAGCGACTTGGTTATGTTACTGTTCATGGCGACTTGTCTTTACAAGTTAGCGAATTAGCAAATATAGCGACTTAGAGAGCAAAATTGGTAGCGACTTGACTGTGGTACTGGTGATGGCGACTTGTCTTTACAAGTTAGCGACATAGTTCACTTTCATGTAGCGAATTAGTCCAGTTTGGTAGCTTGACCATTTGTGACTTGAGACTTGTTTGGTGGGTTTTTTCTTCTCAGGGTCTAGGGTTATTAAAAGGTTTAAAGGTAATTTACTAGGATAATCTCATGCTTACAATCTTGTTTCAGGATTTCCTGTAACAACTTGTATTGTCAACTTACTCTTTGTAACCTACTATAACATTTTGTTTAGGCAAGTTGTTCTTGAACTCCCTTGTGGCTATTCAATGTTACATCTTGTTTTATTCAATCTGCTATATCACTTCTTCACTTGTATCTTGGCTCACGACATTATTTCTTTGCAAATGTGCGTTTTAACCTTTTAATTCCTAAACAACTCGTCTCGTGAAAACTGTATCAAATGGTGTCTTTATCCTTTATGTCTCGCTTTTGTCTATCATTCTATCTCTATATGCCTATGGGAACCCTGTCTATGCTTCTAAGTGTTGTATGTTCATAACATAAGGGTGTATTCAATGTTGTCTCACTAATCATTTATTGTCTAACTCGTTCCCAATCATTACTGTTGATTGTATGTATACTCAGATCATCAATGGCAAGTTCAATCCCTGATAAGAACGTTATCCCTTCGGCATCACCCAAAGTTCTCTCAGACGATGAAATCCTTCCCAGGAGTCAATGGGCTGATATTGGAAAGAGTAACTGTTATGTGGACCTACAAAAGCTACAACAAAATCCTATACTCAAAGTATCCATTGATATCCTCAAGAACACAAACTTCTTCGATGCCATTACCAAGCAATGCTCAATTCCTACCATTTACATTCAACAATTCTGGAACACCATTCAATGGGACAAAATCACAGCTCAATACTCTTGCAAACTGGATGATAGGGAGTTCACGATTGATTCAGCCATTCTTAGCAAGGCTCTTGGAATCACCCCATGTAACCCCAACCTTCGCTTCAATCTCCACCGGTGCGACGATCTAATTGTCTTTCTAATTGGTTTGGGTTATCAAAACATCATCTTAAGGGCTTCCGACATCATCACTGGACACATGTATCAACCCTGGAGAGCTATTACAACTATTCTCAACTTGTGCTTATCTGGCAAAACATCGGGGTTCGATAAAGTGAGAATTCCCATCTTGCAAATCCTATGGGGAATTGTCAATAGGGTTGATGTGAATGTCTCAGATCGTATTTGGGAAGAATTTTCTTTATCAATGCACACATTCATATCGATAGAACAAATTTCCGAACAAAGCTCAAGGCCGAAAGAAACAAAACAAGCTTGTGATTCCCAAAGCATCGATTTTCAAAGCTTGTTATCCAGTACTTGCAACAAACTCACAAATTCAATCCTAGGATTGAATCAACTCTACATAAAGCAGAAGATGAATTTGTTTTAGGAAACCTGAAATATGTTCCTAGAGGTATAGATAATGAAATATTTGGATTGCCAATTCACGATACTCTACTCACGGAACATATCAAGAAGAAGGACTACTTCAAACAATACAAGAAAAGAGCTACAGTTCCTCTGCGATGTCACACCCACTCCTCCACAACCCAATGCTTCCAAGTCCATTTCAGCCTCACAAGCATCCTATGCCTCTCTTCCTAAAAAGAGACGTGAAAGGTCACAACATTCAGACACCGCATCCAAGAAGCATAAAACAAAAAGGAAGAAAGTGGAAAAGGAAATTGGTGAAAATACGAAGGTTTCAAGGGATAATACAAGGTTAACTGATGAAGATGATCTTTGCTCTGCAACTAGGAATCCAGCAAAGCCTAGAAAGTTTGAATGTGAAAGCACCGGTAGGTGGAGTAGTGCTAAGAGAGCCTGATCAAGTGCCTCGACAAACAACATCAATCACACAAGACAAGGGAAAAAGCATTGTTGGAGATGAACAAGCTGCTCACACGCTCCTTACCTTTTCTTCCTCACCATCAAGAACTACCACTCAAGTTGATCTGAAGAAAAGAAGTGTTGAATCGTCATCAGTTCATGAACCATCTGGATTGGAAAAGGAAGCATCTGTAGCACCAGAAGTGAATCCTGCTACAAGTGGTAACCTGTGTGAACAAAATGTTGAAGATAAGTTACATCAAGTCTCGCAGGAGAATCCGGAGTCAAGATCCGATGAGACCATGCCCTTGGAAGAACCAAATCTTTCTACCAGTTCTCTATCATCATTTAAGAACCTAGATACTGAATTCACTTTTGGCGATCAGTTCTTAAATGACAAACCCATTGATTCTGAGTCTTCCAAGAAAGATAATGACAAGGAGGATGCACAATCCATGTTTAATGTCAAAATTCAACAAGACACATCACCCGTTCCACCTATGACAGCACCTCTACTCACAACTGCACTTCCACCTCCCAAACCTGATCAAGTAACCGCACGTTCACCACCGAATCGCAAAGACTCTATCCTTTGAGCCGCGGTCACAATTGCGATGTAGAAACCCCACCGCTTCACCACCTCAAATTCTTACCTCGGATCAACCGCTTGACAAAGCGTGAAAAGAATTGAAGCTCTTAAAAGACAACTACCGAAATCCGTAGATTCCCTTGTGGATCGAGTCTATAGGCTGGAGCACCTCAACTTTGATGAAGGGGTGGCAGACGCCATTGAAGGCGAAGTTAAAGATGATGTGGAATGGGCAATGGAGGCTCCTCTACTTAGACGATTCAAGGATCTTCCTATCGCTGATATGAGAGCTGTACTTTCAGATAAGATGTTTGAAGTTGGCGAAGATAAGCATGAGGTCCATAAGAAGCTTTATGAGGCTCTCGAAGAATCAATCAAGTACGATAATCATGTACAGTTCTTGATAGACGCTAGAGAAAGAAAAGCTAAGAAGAAAAGGAGAACTGTAGTGTTGGAAACATTGCGTAAAGGTCATAAAGATCCTCCTCCTCCTCCACCTCCAACTGGGGGTGCTGGAACATCTGGAGTTGGTGGATCTTCTAAAACAACCTCCACACCGCCACCACAACCACCATCATCACCACCAAAGCCTGCCAATCAACCCAGTTCATCTGAAAATCAAGGAACGCAAAAGAAATCTGCAGCCTGGTCCACGGTTGACTCAAGGTTCACATCTACAGTCTCCTCTATCCCTGAAGACCAAGTTGTTAATGAAGAATCGCTTGTCATAGCAGAGTCAGAATCAGATGAAGATGATGCATCCACCAGGTTTATTCCCAAGTCAACTGAAGATGATTGGTTTGATACTTATATGTCAGGTGAACCATCTAATCCATCCAGAGCGGCACCTTCAAAGGACACCATTCAAAGTTGGCTCTCTGAAGAAAGACCACAAACTCCTGAGCCCTCATGGGTTATTCCCGAGTCAGAGTCAACAAATCCAGCAAACAATTGGGCTTCAACTATCATTTCCAACTATGAAGCTCCAACTGAAGACTCTCTTCTTCACTTCACAGGAGATATAGGGAGCTTTATAAAGTGGTTTTGTGAGAAGAAGGAAATTACACCCATCACCCCTAAAGATCTTGAAGGTCCAACTTATGAAATAGTCAAAGTCTTCCACTCGGATGCTAATCAGCTTCAATATCAAATGGAGGAATGCTATAGAATGTTGAATGATCAAGTTGGTGAACAGATCAATAGGTTTGATGTGTACAACCCTCTTCCCCTCGGCGGTGAACTTGGATTTATGACCATTCAGTCAGAATTCTTCTTTAACCATGATCTGGACTATTTATGTGGACACACCTCTGAAAGAAGACCTGCTCTATCAATTTCAAAGATGAAGGCAGCTACCTACACTGATTAAGGTCTCGAACAGATGGTTCCGATCAATTCTGGCAACAAAGAGAATCAATATGATACTGCAGCTTCATATGGGATCTCACATTGGTGGTTCAAGAAGAAGGAATTCTACATCGAAAGACATAGTGCCAAGAAGAGACGTGAGAGCGGTTCGATCCGGACTGCGTATTCTTAGTGTTATTGGTATAGAGATCTTCCCTATCTACGGGTATGACTACCAGAAGAAGATTGTTCTTGAAGAGCGACTTGAAAGAGCACATCATAGAAGAAAACGACTTCAAACATCTGATGCCTAATGATTTTGAAGATCTCTATCTTCTGAACCTCCAAGGACACCTTGACCATCTTCCTGCTCGCGAGAAGAAGGCTCTCTCTGCTACTGTCAATCAATGGATCAGAGGCTTGGTCATTCGACTAAGAGTTGGAGATTTTCAATTGGGAATAGAAAGCTACCAGACTCGAGTCAATCTTACAAGACCAAATTGGGAAGCCGGTGGACTTGAATTCCATCATGAATATAAAGTGATTGACACCCCCAGAGCAGTCATCTTCACCGACGATACGGTTCAAGGATGTTAATGAGATTATGTGAGTTATACAAATTCAATGATGGAACACTCAAAATGGTCGAAGAAGAATTAAACTCCAGAGTAAAGAACATCAAAACTAAAATGAAGCCGGGGACAAAACGAAATTCGGTCCGATGAAGATGTGAAGAGATGGGAAGAGTTCATTGCGGCAATCAAACGAAGATTGAAGACCAGAATGATCTATCGCAACCTTGAAAGCTTTGTGGGTGGAAGACTTGGGCGGTCATTACAAGCTTCTTCAAAGGACTGAATAAAGACATTTTCCGGATGTCATTTCTGTCTTGTATTATTTATGTGGAAACTGTGATGTACAAACTATGAACAACTATTATGCATGTAATAGTGGTAGGGTATGTCCTGTGGTTTCCCTTTATGTCAAAGAAAGGGAACTTCAGTGTTGTCCACTTCTGATCATATAAAATTGGACACATTTTTCTCCAACAAATGTTTTGTCTCATACATATTTAAATCACTTGAGATCCAAAATCTCAAAGGATTTGAAATTTTTGATCGGGGGAGAAAATGTGATATAAATATGAAAGATGTTAAAAGATGACCATTTTAAGTGCATACTGCTCTCTAATATGTGCCAAACAATTTTCAAATCTCGAAGCATATATTAAGGGGGAGCATTTTAAAACAAATTCAAACCTTCAGGGTACAAAAATTTTCATGCTATTACAAAAGGTACCTTGATTGTGTGTTTAATGATTTCTTAATGTTTGGTGATCATGGTTGTACTTCATTGAACTTCCCTCTAGTATGTGCAAAACTCTTTTCCAATCTCGAGACACATATTGAGGGGGAGCAAAATCATGAAAACCTCATCCTTCCCAAAAATGCTTTATCTACTTGATTCGATTAGGGAAGTGATGTTGATATTTTTTAGAAAATGGTAATCAAAGAAGTTAATTCTTTCTCTTGCCTCCGTGTGCAAAACAATTTCAAACACTTGATGCACATGTTGAGGGGGAGCTCTTATTCTAAAAATATCAAAAACAATTCAGGTACAAAATGCTTTGATAATATATCACAAGTATCTGGATTGATTTTCAAATGGTTTTCAATTAGTTCCAAATGGCAGATGAACAATACCAAATAGACCGACCAACTTTACTTTATGTACGGTGATATAAGGATGATAAGGTTAGGTATTTGTTCCCATGATCCGCAAGAACCGGAGGGATCTACCTAGGGACTATCCACTAGTTAGTGTAGAGTTCTTAGGTATGATGATAAAAGGAGAAAAATGAGATATGGGAAGAGTGCGGACTGAGTCGAGCTAGTGGAATAAACCCAACATGGATCTAGCTATGAAGTCTCGGTAAGCACTGAAGGGGTTGAAGAATTAAAAAGAATTGAATGAGAAAAGGGTGAAAACAAATAGCCTTCCATTTATTCAACCTTAGGGCAGAAACCGGGTTCAATTCATATGCTACTGATGGTAACATCGGTATTGAAGACAAGACGTCATGGACCCAGTGACGCACTGCACTTCAACTTTCCAAACCACTCAAGTTCCTCTTAAAAGGACTTGTTTCATTCTCACGGGAACCGACATTATCTATCGACTTTCTCTTAGAGATTGTTGATATTGAAGAAGGAGACCCTCTCCTAGTCTCCGACATAGGATCCAAATATGCACAAATTGAGTCTAGTGCCACGAGATCATCTATAAATCTCATTAAGACACCTTCAATGAAGTCTCTCTGTTTTACACAATGTGGAAAGAAAGATTATATCTTGAGTCCTACGCATTATCCTTGTGGTATTGCCAGAACATCCGAGTGATATAATAAAATATTCACAATGAAGATGGAAAGCCTTCTGGAGCCAACATCAATCAAGCTCCTAGTAGGTGGCATGTGAGATCTATCCAATAGATCAACCATGTGACAACTGGACGAAAACAATGGAGAGATTCAATCTTTTGAATCAATCCTGGTTCAGGTTATGGATTGACGGATACCTTTGAAAACCGGTTGTTGTGCTTAAAAACTCTTTTCTTTAGCACATCGACTGTGTGCCTATTTCTCAAAATAAAAGGTGTTTATGATTGATAATTGATTTTCAATAAAACCTTCGTTGTATTGCAAAAACAATTTCTATTGAGCAATACACGATTGCTTTTCAAATCTCTTTTCATCAATCAGTGAATCTCATTTCGCTGGTTCACTCACTCCGTGTTGTCTTCTTTGAGACGTTCCGGTTTGAGAACGGCTAGAACAGTTGCGAAACCCTGTCAAGGAGATTCTTAGGAATCCTTCCTGATCACAGGCAGTACTTGTACTGATCAACGGGGAACCGTGGGCCGTGTACCTCAATTCGACGAAAGTGATCAAAGACACTTTCGTGCGCTTTATTGCTAACTGTCTTATGCAGTTACACCCCGACGTTTGCAGTGATCGAATGGAGCGGTCAATCCATAGCCGCATGCTCACACAACACATTCATATCTAAAGAAATCATGATTGGTGCATCAATGACTCTGATATTTTCACTCCATGCTACTGCTACGCTGCTGCCAATATCATGAATCATCTAAAGCTTCCGCTACTCTGATAAGAAGATATCATGATCCAGAATGTGAGCATGTTGGTCCAAATATCACAACATCATATGCTGGCAACACAACAATGGGTGATACTGAGATCTATAGTTGCTGATGATCTCTAGTTATGCTCAAAAGGGTCATCATGGTGGATCAGATCATAACCTCCACGAAACATACATCTTAGTTGAACAATGATGGAATCATCACAGAATCATATAATTTGAGTACTTTGAAGAAGAAAAGTCTGTGAGCTCAAGACTGAAGATTAAATTTGAATGCTAGAAATCTAAATGTATAACATGGGGTGACCTCCCTTAGGGGGAGATTGTTAGGAATTAGAAAAATTCCTTAGTGAAGTATCGGTCACCCCAAATATTATCTAGCATAAGTTAGCTCATAGACATTACGTTATTTACTAGTCATTTAGTTAATTATTTAGTTTAGTGCTACACCGTGGAGGAAGGACGGGTCTTTACCCATTGTATCCCTGATCCACAGTGCGTCGAGGTCGTTTAGATTGTAAACTATAAATACCCTCTACCTTTCAAGGTAGAGGGTTGGATGTTCTTTGGTAATCTAACATTACATGAGTTTCTCTTTTTAGAATATCCCACTTTCTCTCTCTCTTAAATCATCTATACGCCTAAAGTGTTAATGTTATGATGTGTATGTGAAATTCAATATCTTACAGATGAAGCATGGCTCTGTTCTTTTCTTTTAAAACGGGTTACTGCCTGAAATGACAATAAACCACCATTTTTCGCCGCTTCATTTTTTTATTTTTTTTAAACAATGTACATTCGAAGAACATCTAAAGACCCGTGACATTCTTTGATTATCAGCACAAAGTCCGTAGATGATATCGAATAATGAAAAACATGACAATATAACAATATTTTTTGGAATTTTTCAAGATTTTTCAAATTTTTATGGATTTTTGAAAGTTTTATAATTTTCTCTTTGCTTTTTGTTGGTTTTATAATTTTGTATTTTGGTTTTTGAATAAATATATACAAATATATATGAAGGAAAACCTTTTACTCCTTTTCTTCCTCTTGAAGACGTTTGAGTGTTTCCGGTTGTACGCTCTTAAGACCAAGTCGAGGAAGGATAAACTCAAAACGTTCTCTAGGAAGGGCTTTGGTGAAGATGTCTGCTAACTGGTATTCAGTCCTCACAAAATAGAGTTCCACCACACCTTTTTCCACTTGTTCCCTGATGAAATGACGTCTGATGTCGATATGCTTTGCTCTTGAGTGTTGTACGTTGTTGCATGAGAGAGCAATAGCACTTTTATTATCACAGTACAAAGGGATTTTGTTGAATTCAAAGCTATAGTCAGTTAATTGAGATCTCATCCATAGGATTTGAGCACAACACGATGACATGGCTATGTATTCAGCCTTTGTAGAGGAAATAGAAGTACCCATTTGCTTCTTTGAAGACCTACTCACAAGTTTATCACCCAAAAACTAAGCACCTCCAGACGTACTTCGACGAGTATCTTGACATCCTGCATGATCAGCATCGGCATAGGCTGTTAGTGACATACCGGTGTCCTTCGGGTACCAAAGTCCCATATTGATGGTTCCTTGGAGATACCGAAAGACCCGTTTAAGCTGCTTCAAGGTGCTTGTTGGTAGGCTTAGCCTGATATCTAGCACACATGCAAACAGCGAACAAGATGTCTGGTCTACTAGCTGTGAGGTACATCAGGGAACCAATCATACTACGATATTTTGTTTGGTCTACCATGATCCCTGAGTGGTCCTCATCTAGTTTAGTACGCTCTATCATGGGAGTGTCAACAGGGTCACTAGAATCAAATCCAAATTTTTTTAAACTCTCATTTGCATATTTAGATTGATTTATAAAAATGCCTCCGGGACTTTGTGAAATTTGTAATCCCAAGAAAAATGACATTTGTCCCATCATTGACATTTGAAACTTGGAACCCATTTCTTTTAAAAAACGATCACATTCATTGGGGTCGGTCGAGGCAAAAATAATATCATCAACATATATTTGAACGTGAATTAAATGTTTGCCAGACTTTCTGGTGAACAGTGTCGGATCAACTGCTCCTTTGTTGAATCCAGTGGATAGTAGGAACTTTGATAACGTATCATACCATGCCCTTGGAGCTTGCTTTAAACCATAAAGAGCCTTCTTCAAGCGATAGACATGAGTAGGATGCTCTGGATTCACAAAACCCTCTGGCTGGCTGACGTAAACCACCTCTTTCAAATCTCCATTCAGAAAGGCGGTTTTCACATCCATCTGATATACAACCATATTCTTGCTCGCAGCATTAGCTAAGAAGATTCTGATTGCCTCAATACGAGCAACTGGAGCAAATGATTCTTCAAAGTCAATGCCCTCTTCTTGACGGTATCCTTTTGCAACCAATCGAGCCTTGTTCTTTAAAACATCACCATGCTCATCAAGTTTTACTTTGAAGATCCACTTTAGAGCAATGATCATGGCACAGTCAGGAGTAGGTACTAATTCCCATACATCTAGTCGATCAAACTCATGAATTTCTTCTTGCATGGCATTGAACCATTTGTCTTCATTCATGGCGGTTTTAACATCTTTTGGTTCGATCTTAGAGAGTACGGAGTTGAAGAAGCACCATAAGGCATCGGTTGCAAGTTGTTTCCGAGTGGATACTGGACGAGAGAGGTTTCCAATGATGTTGTCCAATGGATGATCATGTGTCCATTTCCTAAGGTGTTCATGTGGTTGTTGTTGAGGCTGAAGTAGCGAGTCGATTTCTCCGATGAAGATGGTTACGATGATGATTCAGAGCAAATATGTTTTCAAATGGAGCATCTTCGGGAGTAGCAAAGGGATTATCTTCATCATTGATACCAGAAACATTTCCATGATGTACACTTGATGATTGATGATTTGTTGATGAGACAGAGTGATCAGCAGCAGGCGCTTCTTGACTTAGTGTCATAGAAATTGAAGGGTTAACTTCATTGACAGGGATAGTAGCAGCCTCTGATGAAGGAATTGGAAGATCATTTGCGGTTGGCTCATAATGTTCATCAAACATTGGATCGAACAGTTTCTTCAAGTCATCTTCTGAAGGAGGTACATAAGGAGTTGCTGGTGAGGAGTCGAAAACAAGAGTAGAACTGATGGGACTACATGATGATGCGGGTCCAGAACTGGGTTGTCCTGGAGCCATAGGACCGGTCAGCTCATCGAACGTAACGTGAATTGTTTCCATGATATTTCAGGTTCTTTTGGTGTAGATTCGGTATCCCTTTTTGTTTGGTGCATATCCTACAAATACTCCAATGTCCGCTTTAGCCTTAAGTTTGCCTAAGTCTTGACCCTCATTAGTTGGATAACACAATGCACCAAACACGCGAAGGAATGAGAGATTAGGTTTTCTATTGTGGACAAGTTCATATGGAGTTTTTCCATGAGCGGTGTGAATTAGGGATCGATTTTGAGTATAGCATGATATGTGTCAAAACACATATATTTTATATTGTGGCAATGGCTTCAGCCCAGTGAAACATTGGAACCTTTGAGTAAATAATATCAAATAATATCTGGTCATTGTTCTTGCGGCTTCCACAAGAGTTCCATCAACTCCACCACTTGATTTACCAAACATGTCTTTCAACTACACCGTTTGTTGCGGCTAGGAGTTCGTGGAATGAATTAAAGTGGGATTTGATTGGAATCACTTCTTTGATGACTGATTCCAACAATGGTTTAGTAGTGTAATTTTAAATGCTTTCTTTATACTTGTCAAAATGTTGTAGTCTCAATTTAGTATAATGAAACTATTTTAGTTGTTTATTATACAAACTCGGTCAGTTCTTGTTATGTAATTGTTTTATGAACATTGTTGCTCTGGAGACCTTAAAACAAGTTTATTCTGACCAAAATAATGGAGTTTTGGTTAAGTCCTTTGGTTTAACCCTGTGTTGATAAGTTTGATGATGATATCAATTTTCATGTTTCATCTTTCTTTGTCCTTAGGATGTTTTGGATTTGATTGTAGTTTAATGTTGCTTAACCCAGGTTAGACTTGGTTGACATCGAAAAAGGTCTATTTTGACACAATATTATCATCAACCACAACTAAAAATGGTTGTGAATGGTGTTGTTCAGGTATTTCTACCCAAAGATATTCACTTTGAGGTTGTTAGATCACTCTCATGGTTTATATTAACTTATTTGTCCACATAAGTCTGTTTTTGATTTAATTGTTTATTTTCATGTGAATTGTATGATGAACTTCTGTAACGGAGTTTGTAGGTTTGGGTTTGTGGGCATACTTCTTGCTTTTCCTAATTGGCATGGAGTTAGTGATTCTGAAAGAGATGATTGTGATCCTTTTCATACTTTTGTTTGCCCAGTCTAGGTAAACCTAAAACTAAGTCCTTTCTGGAGAGATCATTGATGGTGCCGAAGTTCAAGTGATTGAGACGACGATGCCATAACCATGACTTTGTTTTCGATCTTTAAGCCTTTGACAACAAGAAAATTGGAGAAGACTTCATCATATCTTCGATAGAGATGGTGTATAGATTTGAACCACGTGTTCCTCTTAAAAGTTCCTTACCATCAAGTTCTCTAACGAAACAAGTATATTTTCTAAAGGCCACTTCTAGATCAGAATCACAGAATTGACCGACAGAAAATAAGTTATGACCAAGACCTTCTACGTAATATACCCTGGAGATAACACTATCACCGACAACATAATCTCCATAACCCATAATTGCACCGAAATGATCGTTCCCAAATCTAACAGTTCCGATGAATTTGCTCACGAAGTTCATGAGCCTCGACCGGTCTCCAGTCATATGCTTGGAACAGCCTGAGTCCAGATACCACAGAACGATTTGAACGATCTGCAGTTGAACACAGACAAGAATGGATAACTGGATAATTGGGATCCCCATGCAAGAATGGGTTCCACTTGGTTAGTAACTGTAACACCCCAACCCGACAAGGGTAGAAGTGTCACATTCTGGTGTCATATCAGAACATACAATTAAAATCTTTGCAAACAAAAACCTTAAAATGAAGTATCAAATCATATGAACAGTTGACTGACAAGGAAATACAATATCCAAAATGAAAGGAAAAACTCAAAACAAAAGCTCTTCAAAATAAGTCCCAAAGTAATAAGGTGCTAGGGTTGGTCCACTCAGATACTCTAACTCTCAGCCCATCGAAGCCCATCTTCCAACCTAAAACCTGCCGTAGGAAAAGAAATGCGGTGAGCTTAAAACCCAGTGAACAGATATAACAAAATGAAAGCTAAATAAAATCAGAAATGCGAAATGGAAAAAATGAAACTGATAACAAAGTCGCAGCGAAATGAGGACAATGAGTCAATGAGGATCCTGCAGAACACAATTATGCAGATATCCAAAGCACATATAACAAGGAGAACAAAGCAAAGCAAAGCATCATGACAAGCATACAAGCACATACAAACCAGGCATACAAGTACTGAAACATAAGCAAGCATAGCAGACGTCATATCCACACAACATATACAACATACAATCCATTAAGGAAATCATAAGCCATACAAGTCAAAGAGAAATCTAAGGCAAGCAGAAGCAATTAATTAGTAAGTGAACATGGCAAACACACATGTCAAAAACACTTATTTGAAAACATAATCAGCATCATAATCAACAGAAGTACCAACAGTAGTCAACACATGGCAGTCACACGTAACAAGTAGGAATACAACATACGATATAATTGAATGAATCAAAGACATAGCAGGACAACAAATAAACATGCCATACGTCACACGTTGAACCATTTACCCAATTAAACCGTAGCATAGGCAGAATGTAAACATGACAGGTCAACAATAAACAGATAAGAATACAACGGAATGGTCATAGTCCACAAGATTAACCGAACAAAGCACACATAATAAACCGACAAAACTATCGATTACACATTGGCATGGTCACCAGACAATTCAGAGGTTCACATAATAGTGAGATCACATATCATCAGATGACAACAGGTAACTCAGACAACCGCATATTAATCACATCATAGCAGGATAATCAGTAGTAACACAAAACATAAATAGCATAAACAAATCCAATAAACGTATAATAACCCGGTACGTGAATGGAACGATAGTCTGAAGTAACGGAATGAGAGTGTGACAAATCAAAGCAATGGAATATATATATCTTGGTAGTAGAGTGAGTCATATAAGGGTACTGAGTAATGAACAATTAACGTAGCATATGGTGCGTTGGGGAATACAAAAGGTACAATATAGGTCTATCAAAAGTGTAAGGGTTGTCAGAAATCTACCACGAGCCCGGAACATATCATATCATATCATATCATATCATAAGTAACCATTGTATTCGGAGGGGTGACCTCGGAATACCATACATAATAGGAGGGGAGACCTCAGTAACAAATGGAGTAGCTAGCTCCCGGAATGTGAAGACGCGTATTGCACACGACATCATTCACCATATAAATCATATCATATCATGTTAAATCCACTAAAACATATCATATCTAGGATGCATCCATACGCCCCCCGGAACATAATGGCCAAATCATATACATATAGTGAGCTCATAATCATATCATAATGGGGACGGTGTGCAACATCACTCGTGCACACTGGAGTCATGCCATTGGTGCATCAATGACACGGTCATGTTACCTTCATGACTAGGAACACATATTTGGCTCGGGTATCAAACTGACGGGTCAAAGCATAATCATATCATAAGGGTTCATATCAAAGTTCATATCAAAGGTCATATCGAAGTTCATATCAAAGGTCATATCGAGAGTTTCCATAACATAGGTTCATAATCGAGGTTCATAATCAAAGGGTTTATAACCCGAAGGTTCATAATCATAACAAACGAATATCATAGCGAACAGAATCGTACCAAAAGATCATATCGGAATCATATCAAAAGGATCATAGCATAAGGAAATCATAGCAAAGGAATATCATAAGTGAAGCAAAGTCAAGGATCGAAAAGTCAGGAGAAATCCCTACTGAGAAGGGATAGAATATCTGTACCTCATTCGAAGCAAGCCAAAATAGGAAAGACAAAGTCACAAGATGAATCAATCTCGCCGTCCGGAACCTATATGAATTAGATAATGTTTATTAAGGTCGAATTACTCATGTTAGACGGCTTTCCCTTTTTAGCAGGTTTCCGCTTTTAGTAACTTCCCATTTAGGTAACTTTCTATATTTAGTAGGTTTCCATATTTAGCCAATTTAGGGTTTTCCGAATAAGAAATAACTAGGTTTAGGATTTTAAGACGTAATAACTTTGAATGATCCACTTAGGGTTTTTAACGTATTACTTAGGTTTTAGGGTTTTTATGAGTGATTAATATCTATAATAAATTAGAAGACGACATTAGCACTTAGTGTAAATTAGAGGCCAACAATCACATATAATCAACTCCATTATAAGCACTAGACAATCATAACCCACGTTCGACATATGAGTACATTCACACTCATTCTACTCACACACAATGAGGCACACACAAGGTAAACATCTTCATATCCATAAATGACTTACACATGCAACGATAAGCAGCCTCAATTGTGACACACCCATATCACTACAATCAATTGTGACCCCACCAACACATACAGATAGCAGCTTCGATTGAATGATAGACCAATCATATACTCGATCACATGTACAAGGACATACCCATGCACGTCAAATTAGACAACCTTTTTAATTACTATCCAAATGTTTTAATAACGCAAGCTATGATTCAATGATACCTACATACATGAACGACCCCATATACATACTTAAACATTATTTGACCAGAAACCATGCATACATATACCATCCTAACCTGCCTTCATACACATGTATATACATGTTAAATTTCTATTCGACCCTTGACTATATCACATATTCATGTACACAGAACACTCACACCCTTCGCCATAATAGGTTTCATAGTTCATAATTTTATGTGATGCTTTCTTGTGATAATTGTATTCAATTTTTAACATAGCCAATAATGATACAAAGACCTGATTAGATAGCTCGCCTTACTTGATTTACGTTTAGATTTTAGATTATATGTATGAATGTGTCGACTGGATAGAAAACAAGGAGACGTGGTACCTTTGAATGATGCTAGTAACGAACGAGAATACAAGGAGCCACAACCTAGACCTTACTTCGAATATAACCACACTCATGATCAACCACTCTTCGAACCGAACCCACTACAAACTGGAACCCAAAACAGCCCCGTCCTCTGAATCAGCAAACATGATCACCATCACCTTTGATTTTGCTTTGAAGGTCGGATGAAAGAAGAACAAAATGGATGTCTTGCCGTCACTTTTTGATAAGGGTTTAGTAGGTGATATTTTGAATGTGTAATGTAGGTTAAATGAATGAGGTAAAGTAGGATAAATAGGATTAAATGGTGGGAGGATACTCGGCTAAAATCAAGGGAGAAAATCAAGACCAAAACAACCTTCCAAAATTACAAATATAATGGCTTGGATTTAAATTTTAATGTGTTGTAACTTGTGTACATTCGGCCCATGCAACTCAAACACGCGAGATGTATTTGACATAAGTGCATGTCGGTTTTATTTTTTGTACATTAGATTTGATAACTATTAAAAGTTTGGTTAGAAACATAATTAATGAGATTGACGTATTTTCGTATTTTATAAATATGAAATTTGAGGGGCAAAATAGTCTTTTCACATGTTTTAGATTTTTAGGGTTTTACAACTCTTCCCCTCTAAAAAGAAAATTTCGTCCTCGAAATTGAAGTCGCAGAAGTAACCAGAGACTTACCAGTTTAGGGCAGACGTAGCAATCCATAGTTTCACACAAATCATAACGGTTTTCGGGTCGAAAGCATACAAAACTTATACGTAACTGATGACGGTGAGAATCTAGCAAAGAGGTACAGAATTCCAAACGAACATGAGGATTGACAAATAACGGATATAAGCCCTAGTCCATTCACGCACCAACCCAAGGCATGTACCAAGACGTCATATGATTTCAATAAGTTCAAATTATATGATCTCGGTATTATCACGTTGATCAGGCGTCATAATACTTGCATCACATAACAAGTCCTTATTGTCATCATATTCTGCCTCGGGTCATGACAAACCACATAACCAATATCACATCAAAACAGATAACAAGTAACATACCAAAACAAGCCAGATCACATACATACAACATATGCTACATCAACCAACTTACCATATCACCAGAGAAGAAGGCCACCAACTTGCTCGAAACGGTTCCTCATGACTCATTACTGACGATCCAAAAGAAAAGCTGAGATATTAACAAAATGCTAAAAGATAACGCTTCACGATTCAAACCGAGTTCTGAACAAATCAAAGAAGAGCAATGCCGGTCAAAATCACATAGAAAAATATCAAACCGCCACAAACGCATGACAAAAAAATCGGAGTAACAGGTCGCTCAATCATGTGAAGTAGATGAATCTCCTCAGCCCCAGTTGAATCTTGTCTCCGTCTTGCATCTTTGGTTGATCCGTCCGCTTCCTCCGCAGCATCGATGTCTCCATCAGCACGGCAGTCGGTTGCGACTTCTACTTCACGAACCTCTCCAGCTCAGGAACTGTTGCAGCAACGCAGGGTCGGCACCATCATCTTCGGCTATACAGGTAGTCTCCATCTAACGATCGACAAATGGATGTACGAAGGCAAAATAACAAAGTTCGACGCGAAAAGAAGAAGGCCAAAACAGTGAAGACGAAAGATTATCGAAGTCAAATCGGAACGACCACCAAAATGAATCGGAAGATATCAGAACAGACGGAAGCCTAATGTCTACCCAGTCCTCACAGGTCAATCCTAAGGTCAACAAGACGAAACTGGCTCGATACCATAATTGTAACACCCCAACCCGACAAAGGTAGAAGTGTCACATTCGGTGTCATATCGAAACATACAATTAAAATCTTTGCAAACGAAGACCTTTAAATGAAGTATCAAATCATATGAACAGTTGACTGACAAGGAAATACAATATCCAAAATGAAAGGAAAAACTCAAAACAAAAGCTCTTCAAAACAAGTCCCAAAGTAATAAGGTGCTAGGGTTGGTCCACTCAGATACTCTAACTCTCAGCCCATCGAAGCCCATCTTCCAACCTAAAACCTGCCGCAGGAAAAGAAATGCGTCTGAGCTTAAAAAACCCAGTGAACAGATATAACAAAATGAAAGCTAAATAAAATCAGAAATGCGAAATGGAAAAATGAAACTGATAACAAAGTCGCAGCGAAATGAGGACAATGAGTCAATGAGGATCCTGCAGAACACAATTATGCAGATATCCAAAGCACATATAACAAGGAGAACGAAGCAAAACAAAGCATCATGACAAGCATACAAGAACATACAAACCAGGCATACAAGTACTGAAACATAAGCAAGCATAGCAGACGTCATATCCACACAACATATACAGCATACAATCCATTAAGGAAATCATAAGCCATACAAGTCAAAGAGAAATCTAAGGCAAGCGGAAGCAATTAATTAGTAAGTGAACATGGCAAACACACATGTCAAAAACACTTATTTGAAAACATAATCAGCATCATAATCAACAGAAGTACCAACAGTAGTCAACACATGGCAGTCACACGTAACAAGTAGGAATACAACATACGATATAATTGAATGAATCAAAGACATAGCAGGACAACAAATTAACATGCCATACGTCACACGTTGAACCATTTACCCAATTAAACCGTGGCATAGGCAGAATGTAAACATGACAGGTCAACAATAAACAGATAAGAATACAACGGAATGGTCATAGTCCACAAGATTAACCGAACAAAGCACACATAATAAACCGACAAAACTATCGATTACACATTGGCATGGTCACCAGACAATTCAGAGGTTCACATAATAGTGAGATCACATATCATCAGATGACAACAGGTAACTCAGACAACCGCATATTAATCACATCATAGCAGGATAATCAGTAGTAACACAAAACATAAATAGCATAAACAAATCCAATAAACGTATAATAACCTGGTACGTGAATGGAATGATAGTCTGAAGTAACGGAATGAGAGTGTGACAAATCAAAGCAATGGAATATATATATCTTGGTAGTAGAGTGAGTCATATAAGGGTACTAAGTAATGAACAATTAATGTAGCATATGGTGCGTTGGGGAATACAAAAGGTACAATATAGGTCTATCAAAAGTGTAAGGGTTTTCAGAAATCTACCACGAGCCCGGAACATATCATATCATATCATATCATATCATAAGTAACCATTGTATTCGGAGGGGTGACCTCGGAATACCATACATAATAGGAGGGGAGACCTCAGTAACAAATGGAGTAGCTAGCTCCCGGAATGTGAAGACGCGTATTGCACACGACATCATTCACCATATAAATCATATCATATCATGTTAAATCCACTAAAACATATCATATCTAGGATGCATCCATACGCCCCCCGGAACATAATGGCCAAATCATATACATATAGTGAGCTCATAATCATATCATAATGGGGACGGTGTGCAACATCACTCGTGCACCTGAGTCATGCCATTGGTTCATCAATGACACGGTCATGTTACCTTCATGACTAGGAACACATATTTGGCTCGGGTATCAAACTGACGGGTCAAAGCATAATCATATCATAAGGGTTCATATCAAAGTTCATATCAAAGTTCATATCAAAGTTCATATCAAAGGTCATATCAGAGTTCCATAACATAGGTTCATAATCAGAGGTTCATAATCAAAGGTTCATAATCAAAAGGTTCATAATCAAAACAAACGAATATCATAGCGAACAGAATCGTACCAAAAGATCATATCGGAATCATATCAAAAGGATCATAGCATAAGGAAATCATAGCAAAGGAATATCATAAGTGAAGCAAAGTCAAGGATCAAAAGTCGGAGAAATCCGTCTGAGAAGGATAGAATATCTGTACCTCATTCGAAGCAAGCCAAAATAGGAAAGTCAAAGTCACAAGATGAATCAATCTCGCCGTCCGGAACCTATATGAATTAGATAATGTTTATTTAGGTCGAATTACTCATGTTAGACGGCTTTCCCTTTTTAGCAGGTTTCCGCTTTTAGTAACTTCCCATTTAGGTAACTTTCTATATTTAGTAGGTTTCCATATTTAGCCAATTTAGGGTTTTCCGAATAAGAAATAACTAGGTTTAGGATTTTAAGACGTAATAACTTTGAATGATCCACTTAGGGTTTTTAACGTATTACTTAGGTTTTAGGGTTTTTATGAGTGATTAATATCTATAATAAATTAGAAGACGACATTAGCACTTAGTGTAAATTAGAGGCCAACAATCACATATAATCAACTCCATTATAAGCACTAGACAATCATAACCCACGTTCGACATATGAGTACATTCACACTCATTCTACTCACACACAATGAGGCACACACAAGGTAAACATCTTCATATCCATAAATGACTTACACATGCAACGATAAGCAGCCTCAATTGTGACACACCCATATCACTACAATCAATTGTGACCCCACCAACACATACAGATAGCAGCTTCGATTGAATGATAGACCAATCATATACTCGATCACATGTACAAGGACATACCCATGCACGTCAAATTAGACAACCTTTTTAATTACTATCCAAATGTTTTAATAACGCAAGCTATGATTCAATGATACCTACATACATGAACGACCCCATATACATACTTAAACATTATTTGACCAGAAACCATGCATACATATACCATCCTAACCTGCCTTCATACACATGTATATACATGTTAAATTTCTATTCGACCCTTGACTATATCACATATTCATGTACACAGAACACTCACACCCTTCGCCATAATAGGTTTCATAGTTCATAATTTTATGTGATGCTTTCTTGTGATAATTGTATTCAATTTTTAACATAGCCAATAATGATACAAAGACCTGATTAGATAGCTCGCCTTACTTGATTTATGTTTAGATTTTAGATTATATGTATGAATGTGTCGACTGGATAGAAAACAAGGAGACGTGGTACCTTTGAATGATGCTAGTAACGAACGAGAATACAAGGAGCCACAACCTAGACCTTACTTCGAATATAACCACACTCATGATCAACCACTCTTCGAACCGAACCCACGACAAACTGGAACCCAAAACAGCCCCGTCCTCTGAATCAGCAAACATGATCACCACCACCTTTGATTTTGCTTTGAAGGTCGGATGAAAGAAGAACAAAACGGATGTCTTGCCGTCACTTTTTGATAAGGGTTTAGTAGGTGATATTTTGAATGTGTAATGTAGGTTAAATGAATGAGGTAAAGTAGGATAAATAGGATTAAATGGTGGGAGGATACTCGGCTAAAATCAAGGGAGAAAATCAAGACCAAAACAACCTTCCAAAATTACAAATATAATGGCTTGGATTTAAATTTTAATGTGTTGTAACTTGTGTACATTCGGCCCATGCAACTCAAACACGCGAGATGTATTTGACATAAGTGCATGTCGGTTTTATTTTTTGTACATTAGGTTTGATAACTATTAAAAGTTAGGTCAGAAACATAATTAATGAGATTGACGTATTTTACGTATTTTATAAATATGAAATTTGAGAGGCAAAATAGTCTTTTCACATGTTTTAGATTTTTAGGGTTTTACAGTAACAGTGATTGGAACACCCACATCAGAGGTAGAAACAATGGACTCATTAGAAATAGATGCAGTGCTTGTGTCCGTATTTGACCTATTCAAAGTATGTTCACTTCTTAAGGGAATAGTTCTACCAGTAGGCATTCATTTTCTAGTGGGCATTGATTTAGCAACTTGAGGGCTGAACTGATTAACCTTATGGTCAACAGGTATCCATTGATAACCTATCTTACTAAATGTTCTTCCTGTGGGTTTCCACTGTTTTCTAACTTTCTTTCGCCTTTGCCTTTTAGCCTTCTTAGTTTGATTTATAGCATTAACAGTTTTAACAGGGTGTTTGACAGTATTAAACAAAACATTCACACCACAATCATGATTAGTAACAAAAAACAAGCAGTCATCATTACATGGTTTGCGAATAGTAGCAGAATTCGAATTAATTACAGTATGCTTATAGCTAATACTAGAATCAACACGATTCGTTTTATTCAACTCATACTTAATATTCCTAGGGTGATCTTCTACTCTCTTCCAATGCACATTCTTAGCTTGCGAGGTCCTATCTTGCTTGGTATTGCCTGGAGGCTTTGACCCGCTTGCTTTAATGTCACTGATTACTCCTGTAGAGGGAATTATGGGAACATTAGTTGGTTGAGCTACTTTTTGCATTCCTGAACTAGATGTGCAAGGATCTGAACTACTAGAAGGCACCTTAGAATTCACTTTCTTAAAACTGGGCATAGAATGATTTGAATGCTTAGCACTAGGCATGGAACAAGGCATCACAGCATTACCTTTCGCACCTAAGGATTTAGGACATGTTGCAATTACACATTCTAGCAGCTCTTGAGATCGTTTGGCCTGAATGCAAGCAAACCTAATTTCTCTATCTAGAGGTTTGTTAATGAAATCCTCTTCTACAATCTCACGGAGACATTCTAGACTATCCTTAAGGTGAGCACAATAATCATGAAACACAGGTTCATTATTCCTAAGATGAGGAGGAATGTATTTAATCCACAGTGTATATGCAGTCTGAGGATGACTTTGATGCAACATTCTCATTAAAAACAAGTGGCAGTTTCCCATTTTCCTGACTCCTCATATTCTCAATTTCCTTTTGTAAAGACGTTATTTTTTCGTTGTTTTGGTCACGAGTGACTTTCATTGAATCATATAACTCTTTAAAGTGTCGTTTAACTTTTTCATTTTCTTCCAGAAAACTCTCGTTTTCCTTTTTTAAGGCATTAACTAAGTTTTGAAGATGAAAAGTTTGAGAATACTGAGAATCTGAAGGAGGAGGCATTTGGGATCCAGTCACATTGTTCTTTTCACCCTTTAATTGAGAGATTTGGGCTTTCAACTTTCTGATCGTGTTACAATGAGATCGAATCTTTTCATCACGTTTGCTAATTTCAAAAACTGCATCAAATTCAGGAACATCCAAGGATGTCTTGATACTTGAGGTTTTAACATTTTCTTTCAGATGTTGATATTTTAATTGCAAAGCAAGATGCTCAACTTCCAATTTAGAAAACTGTTTTACTAGGTTATCATGATCATCCTGTTCAACTTTATCATGCAGTTTAGAGTTAGTTTTTTCGAGCTCAATGACACGATCATGGGAGACATTCAGAGCAACAGATAATTCATGAAATTGAGAAGCATTAATGGAACAATTTGTAGCAGTGTAAAACACATCTTGAGCAACACATTCAAAAATAAGATTCTCATTCAAGGTATGCAAGTTTTTCCTCTCAATCTCATTATATTTTAATTCTCACTCATAGTCACTAACTTCAACAATCATTGCATCAAATTCCTTTTCCATTTCTTTAATATCTAAGTCCATCCCATTTTTAAGACTCTCAAATTGACCTTTTAATTGTTTAAAGAAAGGCATGATATCAGTTAAATAACATTCTTTAGTTTGCTCAAAACCCCTTTCCCCTTCAGTTATCCCAGTGGGTGTAATCCTTTTCTTACAAGCTTTCTCAAAATCAACAAATAATTGAAAGATAACATATTGACTGATTAAGGTCTTGCTTTTAGTGGCAATAGTTCTAGGAACTAGATGCATTGGTGTATTTGGAGGATACACAGTCGCTGAAGGCATTTTCCTAAGGGGAGGGTTTGTTACAACAAGATTCTCTGCTTTTTGCTTATCTAAATCTTTTTTCCAGAACACTTGTTCGGGTGTTAACAACGTTTGAGGCTTAAACTTGTTTAAGGAGATCCAATTTTCCTTTTTGTAATCATGGGGTTTGATCGTTATGTTATTCTTTTTACATTCAGGATCATCTAGTTTCTTATTCATTTTCTCCCTAGATGCATCATCTAATTTTCTATCTTCCTCAGTGCACTTAACGCAACTAGGTTTCTGTCTAGGTTTAAGAATCTCATTACCATCATAGATTACATTATGGGCAGCTCTAGCTTTTTTACAAGCCTCGGGGTTTGGTTCATCAACTAAGGCAACACTATATTTATCACTTAGAACTCTATGCTTAGTGATCATGTGAGCAGTCTGAATGGTGTTTCCTTGTACGTACAACTTATTTTCAAGCTTGTTTTTCAAAGTTTTTATATTAGAAAAATCATTCAAAAGTTTTGATTCCTTAGCACCAAATTCTTGCTTAAGCATTTTAACATTTTCTTGAAGTTCTTGTTTTTGCTTAGCAGTTTTAGAAAGCTTTTCTTGCAAGGAGTTTAACTCTTGTTTTAATACTTCTTCTCTAAAATTACTTTTTCTAATTATTGCACGCATTTGGTCATCCATTTCCTGCTCACGGGTAGTTAACTCAAACTTAGCACGTTGTTCATATATAGCAACTTGTTCTTTATAAGCATTCAGTTCAGAGATAACAGAATCATCAGGGGTACATGCAGTGTATTCATTAAAAACACAGTCATCATTGACTGCAGAAGATGCATTACTTGGTACAACCTCACTTTCACTTTGCTTCATATATTGATCATATGGGACAATATTGTTATTACCCTTATCATTAATATCTGATTCATAAGTTTCAAGAGATTGTACTTTATTATGCATCTTTTGCTCATCAACTTCATCATATAGTTTTAATACCTCTGAGATGATTGATTCTTTGGATGGACCAGCTTGCTGTGATGATGAGACCTTAGGAGAGACCATTGGAGAAATGCTAGCCATGAAAATTGTTTGTGCAGTAGGTTCATCATCGACGTCAGAGTCGTATGCATCACAGTCAGCGACTTGAAAGGCATTCTGATGATTGTGACCTATCTCCTGAATCGGCTGCTCATCCACATCTGCATCATATGTCTTGGCATTGCCCTCAGCAAGAAACAACAACTCCTCTTCATCCAAGGCTGCACCATTATCCTGAGCTTGTATAAGCAACATCTTGTCTCTGAAGTATTCTGCGTTCTGTGGACGTTTTGGAGATGTGCAGTTCCTAGCAATGTGTCCCTCACCACCACAGTTGTAGCATTTGACTGGTTTTGCTTGTCCTTGATTTGGATTCCTTCCACGATTCTGATTTGCTACATATCCTCTACCAACTCCACCTCTTCCCTGTTCATATTGCCTTTCTTGAAATGGTTGCACCACAACCTTCCCATCTCTGACTGTAGCTTGATTGTGTGGATTGGATGCTGTTCTGAGGTTATTGTTGGTGTGTGGGAGAGAGTTCATGTTTTGACTAACCATGAGAGACAGCTGATTGATGAAGTTTTCCATGAGTGTGTTTCAGTCGGGAGGTTTATATGCTGGATCAGGGATGAGCTTGTAATTACCATTACCCATGGGTATGACTTGAGATGCTTTGGTGGTAATACCAACATTGGTGTAGAAAGCTGTAGAGTCATTTGGTGAGCTTAATTCTCCCTGATTGGTTTTGAACTGATCCAGAATCCCTTTTTCAAACATGGCATGCCTCTCATTCTGAAGAAGGAAGGCATGCAATTGCTCATAGTTTGTATTCTTTAGTCCTTTGGTTAGCTTCACAGAAGTGACAAATTTGTGCCACTCGGGATTCATGTTGTTTACAAACTTTGAATTCAGCTGAATGTTAGGCATGGTCATTTTGATGTTCCTCATGTCATTCACAAGCTTATGAAATCTCACGTAGTACTCATAGACACTCTCATCTGGTTTCATCTTGAAGTGCTCAAAATCATCATACAGTTGGGATTCTCTGTCTTCCTTAGTTAACTCAGAACCAGAGAGAAGCATCTTGACATTATCCCAGACTGCCTTAGCTTCAGTATTGTGATTGATGAGCTTGTAGATATCCTTTGGAAGACCCTGAAGTATAATGTTGGAAGCCCTGATGTCAGCATCGAATCTCTTTTTCTCCTTATCATTAAGCTCATCATACGTCTTTGGTCTGTCCAATCCAAAGATCATTGTTCCATCAGCAGCAGTATCAATTATGTCTCTTGTAGTCTCAATCTGATAAGGTCCTTCATCGATTGACTTGAGAATGTTGACTCCATTTTCTTTTCCCAAACAGTACAATCAGATTCGTTGAGCCCATGAGTCATAATCAGTTCTGTCAAGCATAGGTGGACGAGTATCTGATCCAGCAGCTTGAACGTCCTCAGCTACAGAAGAAACAATAGTTGGAACGATGTTAGCCATGATTACAAGTTCTACGGGATTTTACTATTCTTTGATTCAACCGGGAAATTGATTCTTTCACGGGATTTTACTAAACCAAAAGAACAACCGTAAGAATGTAGCACGAAGAAGTAACAAGTCTCAATAGACAACTAGGTAAACACTCAACTCGCTTAGTTATCAACTCGCTAAACAACCAACTCGCTTAAAGAAACAAGTCGCTTAAGGAATCAACTTGCTTAATATCCAAGTCGCATATAGAGACAACTCGCTTAATAGCAAGTCGTAAACAGACACAACTCGCTTAACCACCAAGTCGCTTAACTAACTCGCTAGCTATACAACTCGCTTAATAGCCAAGTCGCTTTAGAACTCAAGTCGCTTAAGGAAACAAGTCGCTTAGAACCCAAGTCGTTTGAAGAAACAACTCGCTTAGAACCCAAGTCGCATGAAAAGTCAACTCGCTAAATAGCCAAGTCGCATATACCAACTCGCATCCAGTAACAAAGCAACTCGCTTCGAAGAAACACAAGTCCGAGACTCAACTCGCTTAGTACAAAGTTCACAAATACCCACTTTATCAATCAAAAACAACCAAACCACAATGATTTAAGCCTTCCAATTCAAAACATAAACACATATGATGATCCTAAACACAAAAGTACAAACAAAATTCAAAATTTAACACTAGAATTTGTCCAAATGATTCAAACTCTCCTAAACACTTAATACCCCAAAAACCTTATGAAATCTACCAAAACAAAGAGCATGAAAGATGAGTGATCAAACCATGTCTCTTGATACCAATTGTAAGATATAGGATTTCACAAACACACTAAACCATAATCAACATGGGGCGTTCAAGTATGTTTAGAGAGAGAAAGTTCTAGAGAGAGAAAGGGAAGAGAGTTGGAAACTATGTGAAACAAAGAAAAATGGTATTGAAGCTCCAACCATCTACCTTGGGAGGTAGAGGGTATTTATAGTGTCTTACAAATAAACGCAACCTACGGGCTGTGGATCAGGCATACAGTAGGTAAAGACCCGTCCGTCCTCCACGGTGTTACAAAACAAACTACTTACTAACATAACATGACTACGACTACGAGCTTTCTATCAAATACATATACTTGAGGTGACCGACTCTTTAAAGACTAAATTTTCTAATTCCTAACAAAATGTGTTCTAATGATTCTGGGATCTTTAGAATCAGATCGCCCACGGATTGCAAGGAACCAAATTTTTGGTTCCTTCCTTTATGAAAAAGGGTTCCTTGGGTGAATTTTTGGAATTTTTGAATTTTGGTGGGAAATGGATATCCTATATGCCTAAGTGTGTTAAACTACTTCTAATATGGGTAAAAACTAGTAAAGACTATCCTAGAAGCAATGTATGCTAATTTGGAATGTTGAAATAAGCGAAATTTAGAAAGTTACCTGTAGGAACCACGGCACCAATTATTTACACAGGATGAACCCTTAATTTGGTGGTGCCTGGTCCGCCTGTACAGATATTGCGGTACCAAAATCTATAACAGACGGAACCAAATATTTGGTGCCGTCTGGTCCGTGGTGACCAGAAATCTTCACAGACCCATATTTTAACTATCGGGGACTTTTCCGAAACCTGAAATTTTGCTTAAAACATATGACATTAATTATTTCTTGTTAGGAAAAGTCGATAACACACATACAAACATAGTGGAGCATAGACTTTGACCAAGGGCTAACGATTTTCACATAAAAGTGAAAATGGGTAAAATTTGATAACACGCTTGTGCTATCCCCCTGCATAAACCGGTTAGCAAAAAAATTGTTTTAAGTTATTTTATCATCCTACAAGTGAAAACAACCAAATAGTATCATACACCATTGTTTTTGTCTTGTTCCAAACACTCCTTTAAAGAAACCTCACTTATCCAACTTCTTGTAGGTCTTTGTCATCGTCCTTCCAAGGCACTTGAACATCCCCTCGGTTTTCTTGAACTCCATCGATTCATTCTCAATCTCGGGGAGAGATGCATAGTACTCTTGAGGTGGAAGACGAGAATTTGGGAGACCGTCTTCAGAGCTATTTGATGATGATGATGAAGGAGTTGGAGGTTTTGCCGTTTTACCTTTAGTCTTAGCCACTCGCTCGTCACTCAAGGGTACAAATATGTGAGGGATGAGAGCATAGTCTAGTTTCAACCCTTTTGGGCTTGGTGGAATGGGTGCAAATGCTCTATAAAGACGGGTGAGTAGCATCCCGTAAGGAAGAGCGACCGATTCTTGAGTTGGAATATCTACCTAGCAATGTAGTAGGCTAAATTGAATGGTTGATGAGTGGACAAGTTGTAGAGCATGTGACAAAGGCAAGCATTGATATGGTCTCTATTTCCTATAGTGCTAATGACATTGGCTCTAAGGAGTTCCTCCCACTTCTTGAATGTGGGCTTAAGCTCATTGAGCTCCATACCATATCGATCTCGGTTTACTTCCTTTCCCTTTCGGGTGACACGGGTTGGAGCGGCCCTTTCGTTAAAAAGGTGCTCACGGATGACGTCCTTATCCGCCAAAGGAGTTTGGTAGGGAAAAGAGCGGTCATTGATTGCATCGAGGATAGTGAGAGACCACTTATCCGAGTAAACACATGTACCACGGTTAGGAATTTCTAGCACTTGAGCAAATTGGTTTAGGGAGATGGAGTAGTCAGTTTGATTGATCCTAAACCTAAGAGCCATTTGATCGTCCTCGTTAGTGAAGGAGACAACACTAGCATAGAATTCTAAAAAAAATCTAGGACAAATGGGTTCATCGATGTCGAGGAGACAATCAAAGTTGATAGTGGCAAGCTCTTGACGGAGATTTGTTCCGTCGACAAAGGAGGAATGAATGGTCCTACTCTCATGGAAGTACTTTTGCTCTAGACTCTTAAAGATTTCGACTTGTTCTTTGGTGAGACCCTTGGTTTTGTGGTGTTTAGGGATGTAGCTAAGAGTATCCTTGTGATCATAGAATTTTTCGGCTACCATGGTTGTTCCTATGAGCAAGAATTTACATGTTAAAAATAAAGACAAATTTAGCGTTTTGGTTCTAGTGTGTGCCTATATGAAAACGATTTGGAGTTGCGGTTATCTCGACTCATTTTATGCATAAAATGGTTTTTAGTGGGGGTGTTTGGCAAAAGGCATGAGATAACCCAAACGCTCCTAATTTAATGTGGCTTCATTTAAATATATACCCTAGAATGCATATTAGTTATGCATTACCTTTAGTATTGAAGAGCATTATGCAAGTGATGAAAATTTACGTTTCTATTTGTATTAACAATGAAAAATTGTTTTCCTACAAGTGAGAAGCTTTTCAAAATTTTGACATAGGGTGTTTGTTTAATTAGAATAAGGTCTTATAGTCATTATCTTTTAATTAGTGGGAAACATGATTGGTTTATGCAATGTGACAATGTAGTACCTAATTTCAATGATTAGTTATGCAATTTGCCAATTGAATCCATGTTTTGTACAAGATTATACATAATCCCCATGTAATGAATTTGTGCACAAATTAGAATCCTAGACTCAAAATTAAGAGAAGTAATGTAGTTAGGATACTTACAATGATGTTATCTTCAGTGATTAATGGGTGAGAAAGTGTCAACAATGAGTTAGGTGTGTTGTTGAAACGTTTTGGTAAAGTGGGTTGTGAGGAAGAACATGTTTTGTAAGTGGTATTTTTGCTACTGTTGTCACCACGGACCAGACGGCACCAAAAAATTGGTTCTGTCCTTGTTGTCATTTGGTGTCGTGGGAACAGTAGCAAACTTAAACTAATTTGTTTTGTTTTGTTTGTTCTAAGGTTTAGACTATGTTTTAACTACATGTTTGGTTCCATTAGCCCTAAACCAAGTCTAAGAAGATTAAATGGTTCTCGTTTGAGAGGCTTAGTTAGGATGTCGGCAATGTTGTCTTCGGAGGATACTTTCCCAATTGAGATATCTCCTTTTTGAACATTGTCGCGAAGAAAGTGATGGCGGATTTCAATATGCTTCGTACGAGCATGTTGGACGGGATTTTTGCTGAGATCAATAGCTCTTTTGTTGTCGCAAAGTATATCGATATCGTTGAGATGAATTTCGTAATCCACGAGAGCTTGCTTCATCCAAAGAGCTTGTTGACATGCTTTTCTGGCTGAGACGTATTCGGCTTCAGTAGTTGAGATAGCTAGAGCCGTTTGCTTCTTTGCAAACCATGAGGTGAGACAATATCCAACAAAAGTACAAATACCACTAGTACTTTTTCTATCGACATAGTCACCGGCATGGTCCAAGTCGGCATACACTATAGTTTCTACACCCGTTCCTTTAGGATACCATAATCCTAAACATGTCGTTCCCTTAATGTATCTAAATATCCTTTTTAAGGCTTCTAAGGGTGATGCCTTGGGATTTTCTTGAAACCGAGCACATAGACAAACACTAAACATAATTTTGGGTCTACTAGCCGTGAGATAGATTAGGCTACCGATCATTCCTCTATATTTAGTGTTATCTACCGATTCACCTTCCTCATCCTCGGTGAGTTTAGTGTTCGAAGACATGGGTGTCTTAGTTGGTTTTGAGTCTTCAAGACCAAATTTCTTAAGCATATCTTTTATGTATTTAGATTGGTTAAAGAATATGCCATCTTCTAGTTGTTCAATTTGAAGTCCTAGAAAGAAGTTTAACTCACCCATCATACTCATCTCAAACTCATCGTGCATGATTTTAGAAAAATCATCACATAGCTCTTGACAAGTTGATCCGAATATGATGTCATCAATGTATATTTGAACTATGATAATGTGTGATTCCTTTTTCTTGGTAAAAAGAGTATTATCTACTAATCCCATGGTATATTTGTTTTCAACTAGAAAAGTCTTAAGTCGATCGTACCAAGCTTTTGGTGCTTGCTTAAGTCCGTATAATGCCTTCTTGAGTTTGAAGACATGATGTGGTTTCTCAAAGTTGGTAAAACCGGGGGGTTGAGCAACATATACTTCTTCAGTAATAAACCCATTAAGAAATGTACTCTTAACATCCATTTGAAATAATTTAAAGTCATAAGCACATGCATATGCAAGTAAGATTCTAATAGACTCGATCCTAGCTACCGGTGCATAAGTTTCATCATAATCAATCCCCTCTTGTTGATTATAACCTTGTGCGATAATCCTAGCTTTGTTTCTAGACACTACACCATTTTCGTCCATTTTATTTCGAAAAAAACCATTTCGTTCCAATTATAGTTTGATCTTTAGGTTTTGGAAATAACTTCCAAACATCATTTCTAACAAATTGGTTTAACTCTTCTTGCATAGCAATTACCCAAGATTCATCTTTTATTGCTTCGTTTATGTTTTTCGGTTCAATGGTTGATACAAAGCAAAAGTGATTACTTTGATTTTGGGCTTGTGATCTTAACGTTCTTTGATTTAGTTGTCCTATGACCTTTTCTAAAGGATGACTTTTGGATTCTTTGATGTTTATAATTTCGTTATTTAATGGTTCATCTTCCTTGTCATTTTCAATTATTTCTTAACTTTCTACAAGTTGACTTTCAACTAAGTCATCATCTACCAAAGGTGATGTCTTAGAGGGAGGTGGACTTTCGTCGAATGTTATGTTCAACGATTCCTCGACTCTCATTGTTTCTTTGTTTAAGACAATGTAAGCTTTACTAGTTTGTGAGTAACCAAGAAATACACCTTCATAAGACTTTGGGTCAAACTTGGTGAGATAGTCTTTAGTATTAAGAATGAAACATGTACATCCAAACACTCTAAAATATCCTAAAGTTGGCTTTTTGCCTTTATATAATTCATATGGTGTTTTGTTTAGGAAAGGACGTATTAAGACTCTATTTAAGATATATGTAGAAGTGTCAACGGCGTTACACCAAAACTTTTGAGGAATGTTTTGTTCATTAAGCATTGTTCTACTCATTTCTTGAATGGTTCTATTTTTACGTTCTACAACTCCATTAGATTGAGGTGTTCGAGGAGCCGAGAAGTTATGTGTTATACCATTTGTATCACAAAAGTTTCCAAATTGTGTTTCATTGTCAAATTCACGACCATAATCCGTTCGGATCGACACAATGTTAACACCTAGTTGATTTTCAATTTTCTTGCTAAGAATTTCAAATTTATCAAAAAGCTTCATTTTTAGTTTTCAAAAATAATGTCCAAGTAAACCTTGAGTAATCATCTACTATAACCAAAGTGTACAAGTTGCCTTCATAGCTTCTTATAGCGGATGGACCAAACAAGTCCATATGCAAAAGTTCTAGACACTTAGATGTAGACACCATGTTTTTAGCCTTATGGCTACTATAAGTTTGTTTACCAATTTTGCAAGCGTCGCAAAAGTGTTGGTCATATTTAAGTTTTGGTAAATTTCTAACTAGCTCTTTTGAAGATAGGTTTTGGATAAGTCTCATATTAGCGTGACCTAAGCGTCTATGCCAAAGAGTTGAGTTATCATCTAAGGTTGTTAGACAAAGTTTGTCATTAGATGTTTTATCTATTTTCATGACGTATATGTTATTTTTTCTAACTCCTTTAGCTATGTTGATACCATCTTTTAGTATTTTACTACCATTTTCTTCAAATAGTACCTAATACTTTTTATCACATAATTGGCTAATACTAAGTAGGTTAAATCCTAACCTATCGACATGAGCAACATTTTCAATAGTTAGGGAGTTATGAGCGATCGTACCTTTGCCAATGATTTTGCTTTTGAGATTGCTACCAAAAGTGACATTACCTCCTTTATACTCTTGGTATGTAGAGAAGAGGTTTTTGTTGCCCGTCATGTGTCGTGAGCATCCACTATCTTTTATCCATTCATCAGGTTCTAATCCAACTTTCAAGCATACCTAAGACACAAATAATTCAAGCGTTTGGTCCCCAATATCTCATGGGTCCGTTTGGGTTAAACATACCATTTACTTGGTTCATATATGGAAGTGATGGGTAAGGGTTCCATGGCATGTAATCTGGAGTTTGATATGGTCTAGGGAAGTTTTGATTCCAACCGATATGTTGATAGTTGGGTTGTATGTTGTGGTTGCTCTTAGGAAAAGGGCGTTTGGCAATAGGTGTTTTAGACCGTTGTTGAATAGTTTTAGATCTAAATTCATTTCTAGCAAGTCCTACTCTTGATGTGACAGCAGGTTTTAGTTTAACATTATCCTTGGTTTTCTTTGTTACTTTGACAAATTCACTACGGTCCGTATTGCAAACATTCTGTCCTGCTGCAGTCCCCATGGCACCAAACTGTACAACGGACGGAACCCTATTTTTGGGTCCGTCTGGTTCGTGTTGTACTGCAGTAGTTTTGACATTTTTTTTGTCTTTTTCGACCGTTTTGGTTTGACTTTTTAGAATTAATACTTCATTAAATCCTAGCCCATTCATGTTTCCTGGTGTTTTTTGAATTCTAACTATTTCATCGGCACAAGCAATATTTTTGTTAAACCTTTTAAATTTAGAGTTATATTCGATTAGAACTTCTTGTGTGAGCTTTAATTTTTCTATTTCAAGACTAAGCTCTTGACATGATTTGCAACCATCGTCATTTGCTTTTCCCTTTTCTAATCGTTTTGCCTTTTCTTTTAACTCATAGACTTCATTTTCTAAAAATTCCTTTTTAGTCTTTAAAAACTTATTTTTAGTTATGATTTTTAAACTAAGCTCACACAATTGATTATATTGTTTTTGCAAAGTGTCATCATTAATAGAAGAATAAGATGAGTCGGAATGTACCTCGTTTGATTCATGTGCCATTAGAGCGATCTCATCCTTGCTTGATTCTTCATCATCCTCACTATCACTCCAAGCACCACTTACAAAAGCTCGTTGAGTTTTGCTTTTAGGTGGCTTGGGGCAATCTCCTATTAGATGACTTGCATCACCGCATCTAAAACATTTTCTTTCACCTTTTCCCTTTTTGTCATCTCGGTCTTTTCGGAATGGCTTCTTTTCTTCTTGGGTTGCCTTACGAACTTCCCTCTTCTTCTAAAGAACTTTTTGAAATATCTAACGGCCATAGCATACTCCTCATCTTCACTACCGGAGCAAGATTCGTCATCATCACTTGATTCCATTCTTGCCTTTAGAGCAACGGATTTGACTTTCACTCTTTTTCCTTTGATGATTTCCGAATCTTTCTCCATCACCATTTCGTGTACTTTGAGGTTTCTGAATAGCTCGTCTAGTGACATTTTTTAGAGATCTTTTGATTCCTTAATAGCCGTCACTTTAGCTCTCCACTTCAAACGGAGTGCTCTAAGAAATTTCCTGACAAAGTTCTTACTACGAAAAGATTCATCAAGTGCTTTAAGAGATGTAATAATAGTATTAAAGCGAGCAAAACCACATCAATGGTTTCATCTTCAGGGATAACAAATTGTTCATATTGTTGAACAAGAAGATCATTTTTGTTATCCTTGACTTGTGAATTTCCTTGATGTGTAATAATCACAGATTCCCAAATGTCTTTAGCGGTTTCACACATAAAAATTCTTTCATATTCTTTTCTAGGCAAAGCATTATAAAGCATCATTTTAGCTTCATTATTTTTCGCTATTAATTTCTTTTGATCATCAACAGAAATATCTTTTGTTGTAGAACTAAAGTCTTCTTTAATTATAACAAACCAAAGATCTATATATTTTGATTTTACATATGTTTCAAAACGGTTTTTCCAATAGATAAATCCATTTGTTTCAAAGAGTGGTGGTCTTTGCATAGATTGCCCTTCTTTAAAGTTTTCAGAATCCATGGATCGTTTCAAGTTTATAAAATACAATATATTTTAGAAATTCTTGAGCAACGAGGCTCTGGTACCAATAGTGAAAAACTAGAAGGGGTTGAATAGTTTACCGATTAAAAACTTTGTTTTGAAACTTATTGAAATATCAATTGATATTGATCTTAGATATGTTAGTGAATGATAATCTATATGCAAGCAATATATAAAAAGAGTAAATAAGGAAAGAAACAATCAAACCACGACAAGTTGTTTATAGTGGTTCGGTCTACAAGGACTCTTTTTCCTTGCCCTACTCCACTCCCCGAGTCTCACACTCGAGAGTTTAACTTCACTAGTCAACAAGCTCCTTTCACCGGGGGAGAAACCTTTACACTTCGCTTACACACAATATCCGACACTAAGCTAGATGTCGAGTTCTTTTCAAGGGTACAACCACTCCCACACACAATGTATTTTAAGGACTAAAATACTAACCACTCACACTCACAAGATTATGATGGTTTGGTACAACAATGATGTATGAATCAACACAAAATCATACAACAAACAAACAAGACTTCCAACTATTTTTTGAAGCTTGAATATGCATTGATCTTCTTTGCTACAAAAGAGGATCAATATAATGATATGAAACTGAGTTAGAAATGTTAGAGAGAAGGAATGTATGTGAATATGCTAGAAAGGGATGAGAAACAACTTGGTTTGGCTTTGCTATTTATAGCCAAAATGATCAGCAGGCACCACGGACCACGGTTCCCTCAAAAGGGTTTCGCCCGTGTAAACTTTTGGTGCCGGCGGGGTCTGACAGCAAGATCACCAAAATCTTACCAAAGTCAACCATATCTATCCAAGATTGTGTAAGATATGTAGAGTCTAAATCTACACAAAATATCTAGTGAAATCTTTTAGAGATTTCAATGATGCACTACATGATGTCATGTGTTGTTTTCTATTTTTAGAAATATGTTCAAATGTAAATACATATGTAATGTTTTTGTTTTAAGAAACTAAAACATGCTTGATCTAAAAATGTTCACATACATTATGGTTTAGAGTCATATGAATAATATGATTAATCAAAATGTAAATTCTTGAGTGATGAAGATATTATTTGAAAAGCTTGTTTTAATATCTATTAGACTTGACAAGCTTTAAGCTTTATAAAAATTAAATTTACTTTTGTCGTTAACAAAACTTAGGTAAAGATCATAAAATATAAATAACGTTTAATGACGATATTTGTATTAACACCTATGAACTCACCAAACTCGTGTTGACACTCTTTATCATGTATTTTCATGTTTTAAGGCGATAACTTAACTTTGGAGGCGCAAGGCAATGACATGGCATGGTCATAGATTTATCTGATAATTATAATTGGGACCACTTCATTATGGGCATGTATTTTTCGCATTAAACATATGTAAACCTTGTTCTAAATTTCTTAATAAAAATCCGTTGTTCTATACTTTGTGTTATGGTACCAATTTAGTAGCACTCCAGTGATGTTATTTTCCGTTGCGACTCATTTTTTGGGGTGTTACACTAGTTATAATGCTAATTATAAGCAATGTTGTAAAAATCGGCTTAGGCGGCCGATTAATCGGCGCCTAGGCGCTAGGCGGGGATTAACCGTCCCAATTTACACTAATTGTACTTATTAACGGGTTGGTCATAAATCGATCAACATACCAATTAATCGGTTAAAAATCGGCTAAACCGGACAAAAATCGGCAAAATTGAATAAATCGGTCAACTCAGATCAAATTTCTCAAAAAAATAAAATTGAGGTTTTTATTTCAATATACCTCCAATTTTTCACAAAATTAGTCAACATAGCCATTCAAACGCACCTCAAGGAGTGATTTTAACACAAATTGTGAATGTATGCTCGTTTTTCTTACTTCAAATAAATGTTAGTGACACTAGTTGAATTTAGGAATTGATTTCTGAATATTAATTGAACCATTTGAACTATGAGCCTTAAAGTATTTTGAAGCATTTCATTTAGATTATATATATAGTTTCAAAAATTAATAATAATTATATATATAAAAAAATCCAATCTGATTAATCTCCAATTAATTGACGTCTAACTGATTAATCGCTAGGCGTTACCCAATTGCCCAGATAGCGCCTAGCGATTTTTTCAACCTTGGTTATAAGTTTGCCTAATTGGCAACTATAGCCCTTCAAGTCCTTTTCCTTCATATTTGTGACACATAATATTTTCAAAAACCATTTACATAATATATATACACTTATAGTTGACTATCGTGTTTGACTAACCAATCACGTACAACATTCAACTACTAAAAGTCGTAATCAAACTTACTCGATGGCATCCTCGTAATTTAATACTTAAAAATGGGTTTTGAGGTGTTACTATATACAAAGGAGAAAGAAAAAGGAAATTGTACCCGACCAGGGATAGAAGTACATGATATCAATAGTTAAATTTAAACAAAATCAAACTCAACACAATATCAGTTAGACAAATTTAAATCCTTCGTCCAACAAAAATCTATACAAAATATTAATCGATAATAACACATAATGAAAAGTTTATGTAAAAACACGTGCGTGCACGAGATTTATAACTCGCTGCACTTATAAGAAAATTTTAAACGTAATATTTCGACCCCTAAACATCTATACAGAAATTGAATTTTTGACACAAATAAAAGGTTTTATTTTCTTATAAACTTATGATCGCGTGAGTAAAAATACCTAGTATTAGTAAATATTTGGTTGGCTAGTTACATATCAAACTAAAATGGAAAAGTCTAAGTAGCCTGTCAAAAAGATTGGATTTCTCGATGAAATCCTGTTTCTATGCACGTATCTACGACCAAACTAAAAACCGGGTTCTTAGATTAGCTTATTTTCGGTATTTATTGGCTAATTTAAACATTAAAAAGCTGAAAAACTTATTTTTGTTCCATTTATGAGCTAACCAACTATAACTTATGGTAGTTTTACTCCATAAGCTAATCTCATGATAAATCATAAGCTTACATGTTTTTTCAAGTTTAAATAAGATAAATCCATAAACTCCAAAAACAAGTCGTCCAAAGAATTTTTTTTTTTTTTTTTTTTTTTTTTTTAAATATCATTTAATTAGTGCCCGAACACTTGTATTACACAAAATAATTCATACTCACAAATACTCTCTCCATCCTAATAAGAGTAAGAAATCATACTCACAAATACTCTCTCATTCCTGGTAAGAGTGTCCACAAACGAAAAATAAACAATGTATGATATGTGTTATTAATATAAGTTTTAATTGATGAAAAGTAGAGGTGGCAAATGGGTCGGGTCGGGTCGGGTCGGTTTGGATCATGGGTCAAATGGTTTATGGGTCAAATCAGTCATGGGTCAAACGGGTCATACTATAAGAATGGGTTGAATGGGTCATGGGTCAAACGGGTTGGGTCGGGTTGGGTCGGGTCGACTCGTTACATTTCCACCTGTAATAATGCTACTATAGTATGTTTCGTCCGTTTTAATCCGTTTTTTACGTTTTCGTCATTTTTTAAGTTTTCGTCGTTTTTTTACGTTTTCTTACGTTTTTTTACGTTTTCGTCCGTTTTTGCGCGTTTTCGTACGTTTTTGCGCGTTTTCGTCCGTTTTTGCGCATCTTCATCCATTTTTTTACGTTTTCGTCCGTTTTTTTACGTTTTTGCGCGTTTTTTTAAGTTTTCATCCGTTTTTTTACGTTTTCATCAGTTTTAAAATGTTTTTACGAACGTTTTCATCCGTTTTTGCGCGTTTTCATCCGTTTTATTACGTTTTCGTCCGTTTTTTTACGTTTTCGTCAATTTTTTTACGTTTTCATCCGTTTTTGCGCGTTTTCGTCCGTTTTTTTACGTTTTCATCCGTTTTTGCGCGTCCATTTTTTAACGTTTTCATCCGTTTTTGCGTGTTTTCTTCCATTTTTTTACGTTTTCGTCTGTTTTTTTAAGTTTTCGTCTGTTTTTACGTTTTCATATGTTTTTGCGCGTTTTCGTCCGTTTTTTTACGTTTTCATTCGCTTTTTGCGTGTTTTCTTTCGTTTTTTTACGTTTTCGTCCGTATATTTACGTTTTCATCCGTTTTTTCGCGTTTTCATCCTTTTTTTTCGTTTTTGCCCTTTTTTTTACGTTTTCGTACTTGTATTTACGTTTTCATCAGTTTTTTTACAATTTCATACGTTTTAAATAAGTAAACGGACGAAAACGTAAAAAACAGATGAAAACATTAAAAAAATGTACAAAACCGTAAAAAAGGGGGTGAAAATAGAAGCAAAAGTAAAAATCCGGACGAAAACGTAAAAAATCAGACGAAAACGTAAAAAAATGGACGAAAACGTAAAAAAACAGATGAAAACGTAAAAAACAGACGAAAACGTAAAAAAAAGGAAGAAAACGTATAAAAACGGACGGAAACGTAAAAAAATACGCAAAAACAGATGAAAACGTAAAAAAACAGACGAAAACGCGCAAAAACATATGACAATATAAAAAAACGGACGAAAACGTAAAAAAACGGATGAAAACGTAAAAAAACGGACGAAAACGTAAAAAAACGGACGAAAACGCGCAAAAACGGATGAAAACGTAAAAAAAAATTGACGAAAAAGTAAAAAACAGACGAAGACGTAAAAAAATGGATGAAAACGCGCAAAAACGGATGAAAACGTAAAAAAAGGGACGAAAACGTAAAAAAATGGACGAAAACGCGCAAAAACGGATGAAAACGCGCAAAAAATTGACGAAAACGTAAAAAACGGACGAAACGTAAAAAAATGGATGAAAACGCCAAAAAACGGACGAAAACGTAAAAAAACGGACGAAAATGTAAAAAGCCGGATGATAACGTAAAAAAACGGCCGAAAACGTAAAAATACGGACGAAAACGCGCAAAAACGGATTAAAACGTAAAAAAACGGACGAAAACGCGCAAAAACGAACGAAAACGTAAAAAAAACAGACGAAACGCGCAAAAACGGATGAAAACGTAAAAAAACAGACGTAAACGTAAAAAAACGGACGAAAACGTAAAATAACGGACGAAAACGTTAAAAAACAACGAAAACGTAAAAAAACGACGGAAACGCGCAAAAACGGATAAAAATGTTAAAACTGACGAAAAAATATAAAAACGTAAAAAAATATAAAAAAACATAAAAAACACGACATCTAATGATGGTTGAGTTATCATCTGACCCTTAAGTGACCCATTCGACCCATTTGTTGATCCATTCGACCCATTTGTTGATTCACATAAGTCCATATGTTGACCCATTTGACATGTTCTTTGCAAATGAGGTAACCCAATCCAACCCATTAGTTGTTATGTTTGACCCATAGCAACCCATTTTTCTCTAAATAGGTTGTGATTGCCACCTCTAATGAAAAGTCTTGTTTACCCACACTTTTGTTAAAAATATTAAAAATAAGCAATTAGTGCAAGTTTTGATTATAAAAGTAAGTTGGACACTTTTTATGAAATGGAAAGACTATTTTTTTAGAACAAATATAAGTAAAATGATTCAGAGACCTAACTCTTGTGCTTAAAAGCATGTTTAACAAGAGAATTGAGACAAGTGGCAAAACAGAGAGCGAAGATGAGGAAAACTAAAATGTGAAAAAGTGGGTCCCTGATGTTACCAATCAAAGGATGAGACATATGTTTAGGCATGTTTTTAGACATGCTAATTAGGCATGTCAATCAAGGCTCCAAATATAAATAGTAAAGTGAACACTTTTTATGAAACGGATAGAGTATTGATAAGATAATCTTATTTATAACACAAATTTTTTAAACAATTAACTTTTGGGAAAATGAAAAAATAACCATTTTCGCAACATACTTCACAAAATACCCAATTTTTTTTTTCAAAAAGCCAAAATACCCATAAAATTTGCAAAGTTTGCGATTTTTTTAATAAAAATCGCAAAGTTTGCAATTTTTTTTAAAATATTGCAAACTTTGCGAATTTTTATAAATTTCTCTCTTTTTATTCGGTTTTCATGCTTAGCTCAAAACATGAAAGTTGTAGATATCCATTTTCATGTTTAGTGGCTTTTTGAATCACTCGAAAAGGAGTTCGTATGAGAAATTTATGGCCAAAATACCACAACAACTTTTTCTCGTTTAGTTGTTGTGGTATTTTGGCCATAACTTCCTCATACGAACATATTTTTGCGTGATTCAAAAAGCCACTAAACAAGAAAAAGGATATCTACAACTTTTATGTTTTGAGCTAAGATTGAAAACCGATAGAATAGAGAGAAATTTGTAAAATTTGCAAAGTTTGTGATATTTTTGTAAAAAATCGCAAACTTTACGATTTTTACGAGTATTTTGGCGTTTTGGAAAAAAATTAGATATTTTATTAAGTATGTTTGTGAAAATGGTTATTTTTTTCATTTTGCCTTAACTTTTTTTATTGAAATCCAATTTTTTTTAACAAATACAGTAACTCTTTATAGAAAGAAAGTGAGTGTGTTTACTACACTATTTTATAGGGGCCTATAAACAAGTGGAAATCCAACAACAACAACAACAAATGTCTGATCTATATCTATCTGCCACCTAAAATAAACAAAACAAAAGCTGTCTGAACAACAACAATAATAACAACTTTAATCAACAGATCATACTCATCTTTTAATTTTAAATGACGGATGAAGTACAATTTGAAGCTATGAGAACTGATGATTGTTCTTGGCATCCTTGTCAGCTCAATCTCAGGTATAAATCCAATGTGTTAATGTTTTTAATTTGATTGATTGGTTAAGCTGAAATTAGTTGCTTATTTGATGATCCTAATTTTTTACTTATGAGTTTGTTTATTGTGTGTTTTGTAGATTAAATTAGGAAAATGATTAATTTTTTATTAGTTTGTTTAAGAGAGTGATTTATTTGTGGATGATTTGTAATTTAAAAGGAATTGATGGTTTTTCTAACCGTTAGTTATAGTATTTAATCGCCTTAAATAGGAAGTCTAACCGTATCCTGATTGTGTTAAGTTCTTAAGTATAGCTGTGCTCGCGTATTTGAAATAAGTTAGGATGTGATCGCCTATAGGCTATAGCACCCGCAACATTACTCGGGCTAAAAAATTTAGGTACATTTGCAGCACAAGTTTATTGTTGGAATGAATAACATTCGCAACATGATCATACTTGTCACTTAAACCGTTGAGAGCATATGTGACAACGTCATCATTACTCATAGGAGACCCAAGATTGGTGAGGAGGGTAGTAATGGACTCTATCTTCCGAAAGTAGGCATCAATGGTTAGGTCACCAAGTTGTATCATCCTTAATTCACCCTTCAAAGCAACGGTTTCGGTGTGTTTATTGTCTAGAAAATTTGTTTCCATGAAATCCCAAGCCTCTTTGGCAGTTTTGGGATCTCTAGTAATAAGTCTTTCTTGAAGAGCATCCGAAAGTGTTAGAAAGGTCCAAGACTTGACAATAGTGTCAGCCTTGAACCATTGAACTGGTTCTTAAAAAAATAACTCCATGATGAATAATTGAGTTTGTCAACATCCAGTTTGACAGGAACAAGGGAAGTAATATTGTGAACAGTTTACAGTTTATCGGTCAGAGCCAGTCATCATTGATTAGGGTTTATAGATATGATTAACTGTGTAGGTAGATTAAAAAAAAAAAAAAAAAAAAAAAGGTTAGAGTTTATAGTTCGGATAGGGCTTGGTGAGGGAGGGGGAACTACAGCAAACTTTTCGGGCGAGGAACGGTTTTTGTTAGATAATTTAGGAGATTTGGATCTTAGGTTGTGATAACATGTTGGAATGAATAAGTTGATTAATTAGCATAATGTGCAAATACAATATAAATAAGTATAAACATGGGCCAGGCTTCCCAATAACAATACAATGGGCCTAGACATAATTAAACCAACTAACATTTATATGGTTATAATCGTTACTAATGAGTAATGACTTCACCGTGTTCAGATATTTGCGGTCTTAAGCATTTATTGAACACTGTTCGCTTTGTGCTTATTAAGATCTTGGGTGTTTGGCTAAACTCTAGATGTACAAGACATTCCTAAAACTGTTGTATATGCAACATATGGTACTTGTTACCCAAAATATTTATGACACAACTTTGCAATTGGATCTGTGTACGTAGCTGTGATAATAAGTGAAACGAATATGACACCAATCAAAACACTCAATATGTGTGTATATTGGTGTGTGCATACTCACATTTCGAAAACATTGAGCAGATCAGAAACCATTTTATATCCACTTTAGAAGTGACGACTTGTAATGAGATTAAGTATTATTAGTTACCTGTAACAACTAACAAGATTAAGCATCTTTGCTCTCTATTCTACGTAATTTGGTGGACTAAATTATATTAGACATCATCACTTTACCATTTTTTAATCAACGGCTGGCATATTTGCTAAACTAGCTTTAGAGAGGCAAATACTTCCTTCTCTAGTTATCTTATAAATGATCAACGAGTTTGGTTTACAACATTTCACTAAGGAGAGTGTGATATCATATTCCATTTAAGATGTTGGAGTCTTAAATAAAGAGGGACTGTCATAACAAATCTCTTTGGGTAGAGCGTCTATCCGGACTTGTTTCTCATCATGAAATCAATTGCTGTTCGCACTCTATATGGTTGCTTGACATTGCTTATTTATATGGTGACTGGTTTGAATCTATAAACCAACCTTGTGTATTTGTCGTTAGTTTGTAGTTATGCTAAATTGGTGTTTTATTTAGTGCAAAAGGTATTAAAAAAATAAAAAAATAACATATCAAATACTGGTAATGCACAATCTAGAGAATAGATATCAGTAATGGCCGTCGCATGACAACTATTTAAGTTTCATTCTTAAATTTAAAAGAAAACAAACATTATGGATATTTAGTATTTTTCCAAAAGTTTGTGGATTTACATTTCAATTTGATACTTTTAACTGATGTCCCCTACGTGAGTAGTGCATCCAGACAGATAAAGTGATGAACACAAATATTAAATACTCAGTTTGTTGTTCACATAAAAGGGAATCAAGTTTTCCACAAAAGCCATATTGTGAATAACACAACCTTTTTCAATTGGTGTGTTCATATTCACATAATCACACATAGTACTTTACTGACATCATGGCTGAAGAGTGTGCATTCTTTATAAGTATGACACTTAGATACAGAAAGCCGTCTCAGCATACTAAATTATCATAATAATGTGACATCTCTTATATGCAGCCCAAATGGTGGTGGGCTTGGTATAAAATACGAGAATAACAGTTCACAAGACATATTAATGAGTGAAAAAGAAGTACTAATGAGGATTCGAGTTCGCTCACTTCCTCTACTTGAAGATGATTGCACTCGCATCAAACCAGGTGACCATGTTGTCTGTCAAAACTCAGAGAAAGGCTTCTTTGATGCAGAGATAGAAAAGGTATATTTTCTTAAACTTCAGTTTTCATTTCCAAACTATTGTTATCATCCATAATCCAATCATTTACATTATCAACAGGTGCTAAGCGTAAGACACTCAAAGAGGGCACAGTGTAGATGTAAGTTCATGATTAAATGGCTTCATCAAGACCTTGATGGTAAAAGTTTAACCGTTGCTTCTAGTTCAGTAATGAGATTGGCTAACAAAAGCATCAATGACCATCCAACAGTTTCGGCATTCTTAGAATCAGTGTCACTGAGTAACTCATGTTTCTCCAGTATGTCTCCACAGTTGACTGTTGTTGATGACTTTGATCTGGATCTCGATCTCCATGATTTGTTAGAAAAACAAATAGAAGGAATCAGAAACTCAGTTCATGGTTCCAAGAAAAGAATTAGAGATGAGATTTTGGGGTTAGAAGGTAAAAATCCCACAACCAACAACGTGATTAAGCTTAAGCTGTTTGTGAAAATACATTTGACTTTTTTTTCCTTTACTGCAGCTAATATTCATGAACAGGTAAAGGAAACAGATATCGCTGTGCCAAATGCAAGTGATTCAGAAGACATCAGGTCCCCACTGAACCCTCTAGCTGCTCGTGCAGCTCTTGCTTCTAGGATGTCAAAGTTTCCTCAAAGCCCTGAAAATTACCCTAACATATCCAAAGGGATTGACGATTTCTCCAATATTTCAAAAGAATCCTTGGAAACAGAAGATGCGCCAAAACCAGCAAAAACTAGGAAGCCACTCTTCAATACCAATGATATTAGTACAGATGCTGGACAACAGAGACAAGCTAAGATGAGTCCAGATTTAGAATCGAGGACTACCCGTACAAAAATTCAGAAGGCCAAAGGCATATCTGTTGATGCTATTAAAAGGAACACTTCTGTTGATGGGAACAACCCAAGTGCTGTGACTAACAGGAGGCTTACTCGTTCAGTACTAAACAACGACGGAGAAAATCTGACTACTGAGACTATAACTGTAGGTACCAACAGTTCAAGCAATATGAAAAGAAGGCCCACTCGTTCTACCATTAACCAAGATGATGCGAATATAAATACAGATACCACAAAAGAATCAGATGGTGACAGACTTCCCCCTGAACAAAAGAACAAGAAGATTAATACCGAAGGTGCGTGGATGCATTTTTTTGACACCGTTCTGTTCTTTAACTAATAGGAGGTTTATCCGTCCAGTACCAAAGAAAGAGGGAGAAAATTTAACTTCTGAGAGTTCAATTGTAGGTACTAACGGTTCAAGCAACATGAGAAGAAGGACCACTCGTTCTAGCATTAACCAAGATGCTGCGAATATAAAAACAGATACCACAGAAGAATCAGATGGTGATGAACTTCCCCCTGAACAAAGGAACAAGAAGATCAATACCGAAGGTGCATGGATTCATTTTTTGACACCTTTCTGTTCTTTAACTAATAGGAGGTTTATCCGTCCAGTACTAAACAAAGAGGGAGAAAATTTAACTTCTGAGACTTCAATTGTAGGTACTAACGGTTCAAGCAGTATGAGAATAAGGGTCACTCCTTCGAGCATTAACCAAGAGGCTACAGATATAAAAACAGATACCATGAAAGAATTAGATGGTGATGAACTTCCCACAGAGCAAAAGAGTAAGAAGATGATTTCTGCAGGTATATACATTTTGTTGAAACCTTAATGTCTTCTTTTTCATGTCTGCACAGATATAGAACTGTGTAGCATGATAGTATTAGGTCACTTCATTCTTCTTTGTCTAACTTCATCTTGGCTGAATCAGTATGGGCAGATGAAATTTTAATGATGAACTTCTGTTTGATATTTAATAATATGGCCCTATGATATGTATGGCAGGGAATGCGACAAACAATGGTAGAAACAGTTGTGGTTCTAAGAAGAAGAATCCCCTTGATCTGAACAAGCATAAGCTGAGATCTTCACCAAGGTTTCGATCATAGTCTCGTGTGTTGAATAAACATGGTAGATTACTGCCTATTTTGTTATCTTCAGATATCTCCCCCATGTTTGCATGTGATGGAGACTAATAGTAATATAATATTATGGATTTAAATTTGAAATATCAAGTATGCATGGTAAAAGACCGTTTCATGGCGTCATCAATCTATCCTCTTTCTGTGTGTGTTAACTGTCAAGCATTTGGTTTTGAAGCCTCCTTCTTAGATGCGCTTGTTGCTGTATATACAAATTTTAGATGCATGTTTATGAGAAAATTACAGCTCGAGTATATTGTTGGAAATGTATATATTTATAAATACCTGAATGTCCGGATTCGAACTCGTGACCACGGGATTGCACACATTAGCGAATGAGAATTAAAGTTAATAATTAATGTTAATGATTACGATTAATTATTACACATAAAGTCCATCTAACGATCGTTAAGTATTTAACGGAAATAACTAACGACCGTTAAATGTAAAAGGAGAGAATATACGGTGAATATCTTAAAAATGGAAAAGATTCGGGTTCTCTTTTTCTCTTCTCTATGTGGCCGGCCAAGCGGGTGTTTTCCAAGCTCAAACCATAACTTTTCCTACAAGCTATTCATTCACTATATATATTCATTCACTATATATATACAAAGGTTGGGGTTAATGTTTTTCATAACTTTTGTGCATTGAATTAACTCTAGATCTCTCCTCTCCTCTCTCTTGCATTCTCGGCCGAACCCCTCCTCCAAAAGGGTGTTTTGGTTTTGTTTTTCATTAAACAAAGGCCATGTGTTAGATCTAGAATCGCTTTGATTCATGGGTTAATTCGTGTGTACAAGACTGTGGTAGTAAGACATTATTCTTACACCAATTGGTTTGAGTTGTAAAACGGTAAGGGACAACTCTTTAAACCACTTCACATCCATTGAAGAGATCTAACCAGATTGCAAGAGGTACGTTACGCATTTATTTTCGCTTAGTTAATCATCGTTATGATTCTAAGCTTCCGCATGACTTTTGTGATGTCTATATGTTTTTATTTGTTATCATATATCTTAAACTCAACAGTGGCATCACGAGCCTTGTATAACAAGTAATTATCATCAAACACATAAAACAAATAAAATGATTGTGTTATTAATTGTATGTGTAGATCTAGGGTTTGCAAAACCTAAACCCTAATTTTTTTTTTTTTTTGTGCCCTAATTAGGGTTTTGTAAACTTATGCTTTAATTGGATTAGAAACCCTAGGTTGCATGCAATTTTATGTGTATTAAATTGCGTAACTCTTGTTTAATTGCATTAATTGTTAAGTGTGATTTATATCCATGATAAATACATGCTTGTTTTGTCATGGATCCGCTTTATTGTATGTTTTACTTGGTTAAGTGATATACACTAAATTTTTGATAGATCTAAAATTGGGGAAGACCTCAATCATTATTATTAAATCAATTATGTGTTATGTGGTATATGTTTTAATTTTGACTTACGCAATCGATGAATCGATGCATGTGGCTCACCTTGTACATTGCTGAAAACGGGTGAGAGTGTTAATTAGACATATACATATTGACAGATCTAGAATTGATTATTAATAGGATTTACCAAAAGGTTTGCATGTGGCTATTTGATATGCATGACTATTTATTACGTTATGTATACATTGTTTATATGTTTATTTTTTAAATACTTGCTTGTTTATTATGTGTAACAAGGGTATTTTTATAAGAAAAATAAACTGACCTAAACAATGGTGAAACATGTATTTTTAAGCATAGTAATCAATCGCTTTAATTGATTGATTTTTTTGCACAAAATAGTTAGAACGGCTCACCCATTAATGACAAACTGTGTGATGGGTATAAGGTTGGTAGCTTAAATTGTGACCTTAAAGATGAGGGTATGTAATATGCTTCATACTGACCTAATTCTCCGCTTCGTTTGCGTCTTAATAGAGCTACCAAGTATTCCTATATGTGTGCATAAAATCTTAAGGGTGAATTTACTTTAAATTCTACGCCCCACTTTTGTGGTAATTATATGAATAACTTGGGTCTTATGACTCATGCAGCAGTAGGATATAGTGGTAATTAAAGGTAATTCTTTAATTGGTTATCCAATACCTCGATTAAAGTTTGATGATGAAAAACTTAAACATTAAAACAAGGATATAAATGTTTTAATAAAACCTACGCTACGAAGATGAATGCATGACATCTTTGTACATATTTGATTTGACATCAAAATTATTACCCTTAATTTAAGTTGTATGCCATCCAACGAAACGGAAACACCTGAGATTACCATTTATTTGCGTGAGAACGTGATTTAGATCGTAATCAAAGGGTAAAATGTCCACGTGACGTGAGAACGGGCATGGATGATTTTGCAGTTTCTTAAGTTGGACAACTTAATTGAGTTAAAGGTGAGAACTGGCAACACAAGGCATAAGATGGGATAAAACATGTTTACATGGCAATTGAAATTGGCTATATGTAAATCCTATAAATCTAGGAATTGCAATTGAAATTGGCAATTGAGCAAAAGCTCTACCATTTTGTATAAGTTCATTACTAGCGATCAACTAACGGATGAGATTATGACAATCTGGATCCTAGTTTTCAATAATAATTAATTGGTTATATGAATATGAACCTTGGGTATTTATTTTTATTGAAAAGGAAAATTATCAAAATACTAATTAGGGTTTTTGAACTTTTCAGATGGCTCATCAACCTAATAACACTATGAGCTTAATGAGTGCTGCTTTCAAAGATATGATTGGAAGAGACAAGCTGTTGGGAATTATGTGAAGTTTGGATTATGTCGATATTATTTAAAATGATTCACGAAGACATAGTGGATTCTCAAGACATAATCTACCAAGAGTAATAGTTATTAGTCCGTTTCGGAAGTGTTTATTCCATGTTTAGTATATTTAGTTTGGATATACATGAGCTTAATTAGGAAGTGATTGTGTATATCTTATTTAGTTTTAAGTTTATACGTTTCTTGGGAAACGGTTTAGAGATATTGTTTAGGGTTCCTTGTCTATAAAAGGAACACATTAGAAAGAGTTATGTATCGATTTGGAAAACTCAGTTTTAGTTAATATAAAGATCCATAGAGGATCAAGAAGTTCTTAGTTATTACTTGTGTTTATATTCCTGAACATAAGTTGTAGAGATTATCTTTTATTGTGCTTGTGATTACATAGGCATACATAACGATCCACGAGCTCAAGATCTATTAAGGTCTGTTTGTTTTCAACAAGTGGTATCGAGCCGTTAGAGTCTCTACGATACTAAGGACAAGCTTTTTCTAAACACCCATACAACCATAACAAAATCATCATGCCTGGTTCGGATGTTGATACTCGAACTCACCAACAACCTAAACTCCACCCATCTGCAACAACTAAGTCTCTCTAATAGCAATGCTAAGTTTCCTTACCTTAAAAGGGAGGAATATGATCTTTGGGCGATGAAGATGCGAACCGGATCTCCAACATTGATTGGAATCTATGGCGATAATTCGAAGGGGAACAGTTTAAAGAGAACCACCACGGATGCTGTTGGTAATATGATGAATGTTCCTCCCAAATGGCCAAGAGTTGCACGCGGTTCAGAGAGAAACCAAGGTCGAACTATTCTTCGCAAGCTATTCCCGAGGATCACTTGAGTGATTTTCACTTCATGCAAGATGCTAAGGATATATGGTTAGCAATTAAGGCAAAGTTCGGTGGGAATGAGGAGTCTAGGAGACTGAAGAAGTCCATGCAAAGACAACAGTTTCAGGACTTTCAAATCTCTGAAGAGGAAGGAATTCACAAGGGCTATGATAAGTTTCACAAGATCTTAAGTCAGGTTGAATCAGCCATGTGCAAAGCCGGATAATGATGATGTAACTCTAAGTTTCTGAGGTCATTACCTCCATCCTGGCTACATGTAAGCATAGATTTAAAAGCTAAAGGTGGTTTGGACATGATGACCTTTGATGAGTCAGATAACAAACTTAAAGCTCTTGAAAATGATGTAAGAAGTCCTTTTCGGTCATCCTCTATGCTAGTCATATCGCTTTTGTTGGAGCCTCTATTCCAAAGTCTAGCTATGGTCCAAGTCCATATCCATCATCATCTAATGCTGCTCCTTCATCAAGTTCTCACTCTAAATCAAGCAACATTATGGAAGATGTACTTGGATCCTTCTTTGTTGATTATGATCCTCAGCAGGAACTGGCTTATGAGGATTTTGATCAGGTGGACCCGCTTGAGATGGAAGAGATGAAGTTGAGGTGGCAAGTGGCCATGCTTTCCATGGATATCAAGAGTTTTGAAAGAAGGTGGAAGAAGGTTTGGATTCAAAGGACGTGATCCGAAGGTTTGACAAGAGCAAGGTTAAATGCTTCACATGCCAACAGATGGGGCACTTTTCTAGAGAATGCAAAGACAGAAAGCTGGTGATGAGACAAGATACACTTCTTATCGCCAGATCGGAAGGAGGCAGGAACGTCCAAGGGATCAACTGCTTTGGTCACTCTGGATAGCAATGTAGACTGGAAGCAACATGAGGAGTCCGATAATGATGGTCCCGATAATGTTGGGTTGATTGCCACTGCACTTCGAGGATAGGCATGATCAGATTGCCTTGATGGGCATCTCTCAGGTACAAAACTGTGTGTTTAGGTGTAGTGAGCGTTATAATGAACTTAAGCAAGCTTATGATATTTTGGAACCTAAATATAATGAATACTTTGTGGAAGTTGAAGCTTATAAACAGGCTTTAAAAACTCTAGAAAGACAAAAGGTTTGGTTTCAGAAGAATGAAATAGCTTATGATGAGAAAATAGGTGTTTTAGAAAGAGATCTCGAATGTGCTACAAATGAATTAAAATGGTCGAGAAGTTAAGAGAGATGTAGTGTCGAAAATCTAGAGCTTAAGGAAAAAGTTAAGGAGGAAATTGCTAGGAATAATGAATGGATGATGAATGGTAATAAGTTGGCTAGTCTCATTTATAGTAGTCAAGCTCCCAATTCTACAGTGGCTTTAGGTTTTAAGAAATATGTAGGCTTAGAAGCTAGGGATGACACACGTAAATCTACACCAGCAGGCCTAGCTAATTTTGTGAAAGAAGGTGACCTACATGCTGTTCGTGGACCAATTAGAGGTGAGCACATGCCCATTGAACTTTCCACTCTTAATGACTTTGATGGATCACACCATCTGTATGGCAAAAAGTCAAGTGACTTGCAGACCTAATACTTCTACTAATGACTTTGTCTCTTGTGTTACGTGACAAGTCCTCCAAGCAAGGGTCTACAGAGTGTGATTCAAGTGACAAGTCCTGACCTTCCCAAGTCCTGACCTTCCCAAGTCCGCCCTTCCCAAGTCTTCACCCCTGCCTGCACTCAAGACTACCAATAAGCATGCCAGAGTTGCTACCAAGGAATCCACTTCCAAGACAGTTGCCTCTGAAGACTTGCTTTTTAATTCTTTGCATAATAGTCCTGTTAAAAACAATTATTTTCATGGTTGTGGTTTGAATACTTCTGCTTGTAAGAATACTTCTTTTGGTTTGAATAAATCTTCTCTTCAGAAGAAATGTTTTGTGTGTGGAAGTAAATCTCATTTAATTAAGGATTGTGATTATCATGAACAAAGAATGAGTAGGTGTGGTGACTCTAGGCATAATAGACCTATGTGGACCAATGTTAATGCTATACCACCTTATGTTCCACAAGCTACTAATTATAATACTTCTTTTTCATGGAGAAGATCAATTGGAAAACCATATGTTAAACCAACCAGTGAATATTTTAAAAATGGTTTTAGGCCTAGATATGTTAACCCTATGACTGATGGGAAAGGGTACGGATACTGCCAAGACCTCAGCAGGTTGTTCTTGGAATATACAGAGACCTAAGTTTCATTGGAAACCCAAGAACAATAGTGGATCTTATACTTCTACATGGCACAACTCATATGATCCACAAGGTGTTCAAGTCGCAATGACTTGAGCCTCCATAGTGTACTAATTTTCTGTATATTTTGTTGTTGTTGTAGGATCATCCCCTTAAGCATAAAGATGTTGGAATTGTTGACAGTGGTTGTTCTAGAAGTATGTCGTGAAACAGGGACATGATGCATAACTTTGTGCCCATTGAAGGAGGAGGCAATGTCACCTTTGGAGGAAGTGATGGACGATATCGAAAAGGGACCATCAAAACACCTCAACTGGATTTTGAGAATGTTTATTATGTCAAGGAACTTCAACATTTCAATTTGTTTTCAGTCTCACAAATCTGTGACACTAAAAACAAAGTACTCTTCACAGAGGATGAATGTCTTGTGTTGTCTAAAGACTTCAAACTCCTGAAGAAACCTCAATTCTGCTGAAGGTTCCTCAAATCACAATCTTTATACATTTAACTTAACTAATGTCCAACCATCAGGTGACTTAACATGTTTGGTGGCTAAAGCATCTGTGGATGAGTCCACCAAATGGCACGTAGGATGGCCCATGTCAATTTCAAGACCATTAACCAGCTCTCTAAACTGGGACTGGTTCAAGGACTTCCTGCCAAAGTATTCACCAATGATCATAACTGTGTTGCATGCAACAAAGGAAAGCAACACAGAGCCTCCTACAAAGGTGTTCCTGTTACAGCAGTAAGCATTATTTCGAACCTCTTCAGCCTACTTCATATGGATCTGCTTTGGTCCAACTAAAGTGAGAAGCATTGATCATAAATATTTTTGTCTAGTGATCACTAATGGTTATAGCAAATTTTGTTGGGTATTCTTTCTAAGGACCAAAGATGAAACATCTGAAGTATTGAAAGACTTCATTACCCTTATTGAGAATCAGTTGAATAAAAAGGTGAAAGGAATTAGGTGTGATAATGGTACAGAGTTCAAAAATGCAATTCGATAGAACTCAGCAGATCAAGGGAATAAAAGGGACTATAGCACTCCAAAACCCTCAACAAAATGGGGTGGCGAAAGAAAAATAGAACCTTAATAGAGGCCGCAAGATCAATGCTAGCGACTCTAAACTTCCTACCATGTTTTGGACTGAGGTGTTGGTACAAACTTGTTATGTACTCAATGGAGTGTCCATTACAAGACCACACCTTAAAACACCATACGAACTTCTTTTTGGGAAAGTTCCTGTTATTCATTACCTTAAACCGTTTGGTACGCCAAGTGACAATTTTAAATACCAAGTGATCCATTGGGCAAGTTTGATGAGAAAGTGATGATGGTTACATTGTGGGGTATTCTCGCTCATAGTAAGGCATACAGAGTTAACAATGTATCCTAAGAAGATTGAGGAGACATTGAATCATGCGGTATCTTGAAGACAAGCCTAATGTTCAAGGACATGGACATATTTGGTCATTTGACCTTGATTACTTGACTGATTACTTGGGCTATGCTAGACATGTGGCTAACCAAAATACAGATTCTCAAGCATCTCCACGCCTAGTGCGTAAACTTTGGAAGCTCATTCGAAGTGGGTCTGATGATGTTGAACAACCCATTGTAGTGCCTTCTTTCTCTCCTAACAATTTTGTAGGTGACACTTCTAAAGATAATAATGTGATGTGGGTGAAGATGTATTCTATTATGCTGAGGACCTTGCCGACCAAGAAACAAGAGTATGCACCAATTTAGATGCGAGAGGAATGTTATAGAAAGTTCAAATGAAGCACTCTAGAAACTCCAATTCTGCGAAAGGGAATCTTTCTCCTCACCTCTCCAATTCGACTGAAAGACATGTTGACTCTACTCCTATGTCTACTAAAGTGTCAATGACCTTGGAGAACCTTATACAAGGTTTCCAAACCCTTCAGATCTTGGTCATCATCAACCTAAAGCGTGCATCTTCAATGACCTTCCTATGATACAGACATTGAACCTACTATGACTAATCTTGATTCTTCCATTGATGTCAACACCACCACTACAACTAGGATCAACAATATTCATCCACGCCTAATATTATTGGTGATCCTAATGCACCTGTTAGAACAAGAGGTACCGGCGCGTTCTAAATATGGACAAGTGGCTTTTGTCTCTTATGTCTCAAATCAACAGAGAGACAATCACACAGACTATCAACATTGTCTGTTTGCTTGTTTTCTCTCACAAGTAGAACCAACCAGTGTTACTCAGGCTCTTGAAGATTCAAGTTGGCTTGAAGCTATGCAGGATGAGATGCAACAATTTCAAAATCAGCAGGTTTGGATATTGGTACCACTACCAGATGGTAAGTATGCTATTGGGACAAAATGGATACTGAAGAATAAGAGAGATGCTCGAGGTGTTGTCATTAAAAACAAAGCCGATTAGTTGCCCGTGGTTATAGACAAGAGGAGGGGATCGATTATGATGAGGTGTTTGCACCAGTGGCAAGAGTTGAGGCTATAAGGATTTTCTTAGCTTATGCATCCTATATGGGTTTTATGGTCTATCAAATGGATGTTAAAGGAGCCTTCTTGTATGGTGAAATTGAAGAGGAGGTGTATGTCACTCAACCTAAAGGATTTGAAGATCCAGATCATCCTAACTATGTGTATAAGGTAGTCAAAGCTCTCTATGGACTACATCAGGCACCCAGAGCATGGTATGCTAGGCTCTCTACATTTCTCATGAAGCATGGTTACTGAAGAGGTGCAATTGATACGACTCTTTTCCTAAAGAAGAATTCCACTGACATAATTCTTGTGCAAGTATATGTGGATGACATTATTTTTGGATCCACAAAGGAAGCTTGTGCAGGAGTTTGAGGAGCTTATGAAGGGAGAGTTTGATGAGTGCAATGGGAGAGATGACTTTCTTTTGGGTCTTCAAGTTCAGCAGAACTCGATGGTATCTTTATCAATCAGGACAAATATGTGAGGGACATCTTGAAGAAGTTTGGTATGGAGAGTGTAAGGACTGCCACTACACCTTATGAAGCTCCAAAGACAAAGACCAACAATGAAGCCGATCCACTGTGAATGTTCATTTGTACGTGTCTATGATTGGGTCTTTGATGTATTTAAGCCTTCCCCGATATTACTTTTGTTGTGAGTGTTTGTTCGCGACATCAAGTTACTCCACTGACTTCCCATCTCAATGCTGTTAAGAAGATCTTTAAGTACCTTAAAGGCCAACCTCTTCTAGGTCTTTGGTATCCAAAAGAGTCTCCTTTTAAGTTGGAAGCATATAGTGATAGTGACTATGCTGGTGCTAATCTGGATAGGAGGTCCACCACCGGAGGTTGCCAATTCCTTGGAAAGAGATTGATTTCTTGGCAATGCAAGAAACAAACTATGTGGCTACCTCATCTATCGGCAGAGTATGTGGTCGCTAATTGTGGACGAGTTCTTTGGATTCAAAATCGCTTGTTGGATTATGGGAATAACTTCATGAACACAACAATTTTTATTGATAATCAAAGTACCATATGCATTGTTAAAAATCCAGTTTTCACAGTCGAACAAAACATATTGAAATCGTGCATCACTTTATAAGAGATGAATATGATAAAAATTTGATTCAAGTGGTCAAAATTCACACTGATGATAATGTGGCAGATTTGTTAACAAAAGATTTTGAAGGACCAAGGTTTCAACACCTTGTGGTCCATATTGGCATGCTTAACCCTTAGCTGCAAAGTTTAAGGGGAGGCCTAGGCCTCAGGGGAGGCATATGCCTCAGGGGAGGATTTGTGTATAACTTTGCTTTTTGCTATGTAAATTTGTATAACTCTAACATTAGCAGAATGGTTGTCCCTGATCAGTTGAGATATGGTCAAGAAAGCTTAAGCTTGTTTCTACTGAATTCATTGTGCTGAAGTGTATGATGTGTTTCCTCCAAGATGATGTAAGGGTTATTTGATTCATTCAAAAGAAGTAAAAAGCAAATAGATCATTCATTCATTCAAGCAGCTTACATTTACGATTACAGAGTACTAGCAACATCAAATGCATCTACATGATCAACTAGTCCTAATCTATTACATATCATCCATTCCAACATCTAAATTGCAGTGAAGATGAGCACGATGAGTATGACTGCTCACATCTTTTGGCACTATATGATGGCTATGCTTTTGTGATGAGCATAACCAACTCTAACAGATGCTAAGGATCAAAATGGAGAGGATGGATTGATGAAAACGAAGAAGTGACTGATTGTGGTAGAGAGATGAGAAGGAAAGATTTTAATTTATGCATCATCTACTCTTTCCATCATACAACAACTTACATCATTTTCCTTTTTCCGCCCTCGATACGATATGTGATGATGCACCAAAACATGATGCCAAGAGACCAAGCACCACCTTTCTACCCATAGGAAGTGGTGGATTCCTGGCTCGAGGTCTACATTGAGGAGGTGCCGGGGTTGGGAGTAAGATGTTCCCTCCTTATAGGAGTCATCGGAATCTTCGAGATTCACTTGATTTCTCAACACTTTATCTTCTCGATGAGGAGAGAAAGGGTGATTTCTTTGGTCGTGGGTATGGTTTTGGAAAGTAATGAAACCATGAATTGGTATCTTCACTTGATGATGAGGATGATGATGTGAGATCAATGATCTCGTGTTTGGTACTCATGGTTCTTATGGCTAATTTTGGGTTATTGATGAAATTAGGGTTTGGAATGAAATTTGGGGTTTTGATGAAGTAGTATGTGTGCTTTGGGATTGCTTTATAGACGGGTTCAAGTGGTAAGAGAATTAATGCGTGTGGGTGAAACAAAGAAAAGATATTTCAAGCTTCTTGAATAAGTAATCTGTTTTGGCCGATTGTTCTACTTCGCAGAATGGTTTCTTTCCACCAAAGTTAAAGTGAATATGAGTTCAAGTAGAAATCCACGTCATCATTGGTCAACTTTGACCAAAATTGGGAAATTTTCATTTATTCTCTACCGGAATATATTCGCTCCATATTAAGTGATTTGATTTTTAACTCATTCAAAACACTTCCTTTTGTGCATATTGTAACCCTAATCTTCAAAATCTCTCATGGCTCTTCAATTTAAACATGATCATAATAAGGTTGCTTTTCTTGGAACCGCTTTCGGGGAGATGAGTTGTATCGGCCGATGATTTCATTTTTACAAAGATCAAAAATTCAATATGCATTAACGCATTCTCCAAATGCTATATATGAATCTTTGGTTACTCAATTTTGGGCTACGCAGAAAGAAGAAGTGATTCTGAGATAGTTGCAAGTGTTGATGGAAAAGAGTATGTGGTAACTGAGGAACTGATTAGAAGACAACTTCACTTGGATGATGAAAATGGAGTTTATCATTCTGATTCTACAATGGTACTTGAAGGGATTCAAAGCATTGGATATCAAAGTACGAGAAACGTATATGTGGTTAAAAATAAGTTTTGTCCTATGTGAGGTTCATGGTTCATACGCTGTCCAAAGTGTTTAAGCAATAAGTCCTGAGGATGGGATCAGCTTTCAACTCAAATGGGATGTTGTATTGTTTGTTTATCTAAGGGTTTGACTTATAATTTCTCTAAGTTTATTTTTGATAATATGGTTGAAAATATAACTAGGCAAAAGGGTAAGTTTTTGATGTACCCTAGGTTCTTACAGATGATATTGAATGTTTCTACTCAAACCCAAGCTTTCTATCCCATAGGAGTTTTGACCTCTAAGTTATTTGCAACGATGAGAACTAAGTTTGAGGGGACACATTTTCCTTTGTTAGCAGCAATGTTGCCTCCAGAGAATGTTATCACTGCGATGAGGGTAATGTTGTTATTGTACCCTCTCAATACTACTGATGGTAATCTTTCAAGATGTAGATGAGGGTTCTACATGCATTCTTTGAGGCATTCATATCTTCACCTAGACCTTGTCCTAGCCAAGAACATACACAAGTTTCAAATGATGAAGTTCAGGATCACATTGATGAAGTTGAGGTTGAAGTCGATAGATTGCCTACACCAAGTCCTGTTAAGAATCCATTTGGTGAAGGATGTTCTAATGTTGATCAGTTAATGTTGCTCTGAAAAGTCTAATGTAGTTCAAATTTCAACCGAGCAATCGATGATAATCGATGCGGATCCTATTACACTTGCCTCATTATATGCTCATGAACAAGCTTACGTGAGGTGATTGGTCTTAAGAAAGAACTTACCAAAACCAAGACTGTTTTTGGTAAAAAGATTGTGGCATTGGAGACAAAAGTTGAACACTTGGAGGAATTACTAAGTCAGAAAGGTAATAAGAGAAGCCTCGATTTCTTCTCGGGAGGAGGATCGAAGAGAATCTTCATGCATCCCTTGGAATATTAGCCGATGCCGCTCTTACATCAGATGTTTCTTCTCCTATTGCTAAATCTTCAAAGAGTAAGGAGCCTATTATATATGCTAGCAAAAGAAGAAGACAATGTTTGACTAAGGTGTCTGGCGACACTTCAACGGAACGATATGGTTGGTGCATCTGATGTTATAGTTGAGGAGGTTGCTTCGATTATGGTCAAACTTCGTCTATACCGGAACAATCAAATGTTTCGCCTTCAGATGATGAAGAGGTTTTGTTGTCTTTGGGAGAATGTTTAAGTTGAATTCTTCTTCTCAAGTTTTCTACATCTATTGAGGATTTGTCACAACCTGCTTCCTCGATGTGGGTTTGCTTGTTTCTTCAAGCTCACGCTTGGTTGCCTTTGATATTGGTTCTACTTGAGACATTTTTGACAAAGAACAGGATCATGTGATTGATGATATACTTAATTCGTATAGTGATGAAGAAGAAAATCAAGCTCAAGCTAGATTGTTTGCTAATTATGAGAATATCTTGTAAGAGTCGTATTGTTGCTAAATTTCTTCAAGATCAATTATGATTCTAATTTGACTCCGAAAAGGCAATTAGAGCTTGATCTATTATTTCCTAAGATAACTGATGATCAATGGGATGCATATACTTCTCAAGGTGCATCTGATCCAAATCTTGCAAAACTTATCTTAGGAGCATCTTTTGATGATGATACTTTTGTGGATAAAATGGTGGCACTTGGTAATCTAAGGAAGCAAGAATCACGCAAGAGAAGAGCTTTAATTGATCAAAGAAATAAAGCCAAAAGAGAAAAACTTATGACATTGCTCGTAAGAGGAATTATATGAGGAGTGTAGTGAAGAATTCGCTATGTATAATTCGGTATGTCCATGAAGCAAATCAATGCTTTGTCCGATGATGCTTTGATTAGACAAGATCATATGGTTATGCGGTTTTCTTCTTCGGTTCTACTTCTTCTACTCAATTAGAAAACATTGCTTCAATGACTGATGTTCCTACAGCCAAGAGACAGAAAACAGTTGAAATTGTGGATAATTTTGATACTATGTTGCCTTTGGTCATTTCTCCGGTTGTTATCTCTAATACAACTTCAAGAGCTACTCTTTCTTGATGTGGTTGTTGGCTCTGAATCCACTTTGGTTTCTTCGAAATGTTGTCTAGTGTGGATTTAAGTGATTCTCTCGATTCAGGAAATGATCTACAACTTGATACTAATAATATTCTTGGTACGGGCAACAGAGCTTGGTTACAAGGAGTTCGACAGTTGGCTAAGAAACATTCTTCCGGGAATACTACTTTAGATCTCAAATTTGATGAATCTACCTTAATTGAAGTTGGATCTGTGGAAGTTTTTCTTGAAGGAACTCATGTGGTCTTGGTTGATTGGAAATCGGAAAGCTTAACACCGCTTATAGGTTTGGATAATCTGTTCTTGAGTTTAATTTCTTGAAGGACATTCTTCATTTGGTGACCGCACATGATTTGAAGATCTTTGTATGATCATGTTATTCAAGATTATAAGTCTCATTCAAAGAATAAGTGTTCGGTTTATATTTGTTGGGTGATCTTCAGGTTTTGTTTGATTCTCATTCTCCAAATGGTCAAGGGTATTCTATTTGGAAGCATTCTCATAAGTGGGAGATTGAGAGTTGGAGATTTTATCCGTTGCCTTGTGTACATGTGGTTCAAACTAAATGTGGGATGATTTTGTGTATGCTCTCAGATAAGCTTTATCCATTATCGGTTACTTTTATGGAAATGTTCTTGAGACACAAGTTGGAAGTGCCTCCAAATCCTGTTGGAAATGATGAACTTCATGCTACTCAATGTGTTGGTTTGATTAAAAATCACCTTCTATCACATAAAGGTTCATCTTGATTGTACCATTTTGTAATATTTGTTTTCTTTATTGTTAGTTAAAAAATTGTTTTGGTTTTCTAACTCTTCTTGCAGGTTTGTTGTATATTTCTCCGGTTATTGACTCACCGGATATACCTTGTGTATATTAAAGAGTTAGCTAGTCCAAAGTGGTACTTTGGTAAAGACACATCAAATCTGTTGATAGTCAGTAATGATTTGCTAAAAATCATAGGGTATGCAACCACCTCAATTGCTCGAGTGTTGTATGGTTTTTCAATTCACCATGGTTTATTCCATTTTGGAATCCAAGAATTGACTAGCCCACATGTATATGACTTGTGGTAAAGCGATGGCATTTCATATTTGGTTCTCAATTCACCAATTCTAAGAATTGACTAGTCCCGAAAGCAAACGGCTACGGTAAAGACATATCAAACCGCTTATATGGTTCTTTGGTTTGCCAATAAATCGATGGTTATCGTGTACCATAGTTTACGAACTTAAACATATGGCTACTCCAGTAGTTATGGCTATTGGTAAAGAGACATCAAATCCATTATTTTCAATGATTCACCTCTCACAGGAGTTAACACACCGGATGTGATGAGAATAGTATGAAACTAATCTGTTTTGATGTACCTCTTGTCATGTGTTGTGCAAAGATCCGGTGTTTTGAGTTTCTACCTTCTTGAGATGGTTTTCTTTAGATTCTTTGCCGATGTTGTTTGTGCCCAATCCTCCAGTGTTGTAAGATCTATCCGTAAACCGGAACTTAACCGAGTCAAATTCCAGTTTAGGGGATGATTGTTGGGAATTATGTGAAGTTTGGATTATATATTATCGCCAAATGATTCTCGAAGACATAGTGGATTCATCAAGACATAATCCATCAAGAGTAATAGTTATTAGTCTGCTTCTACGGAAGTGTTTATTCCGTGTTTAGTATATTTAGTTTGGATATACATGAGCTTTATTAGGAAGTGATTGTGTATATCTTATTTAGTTTTAAGTTTATACGTTTCTTGGGAAACGGTTTAGAGATATTGTTTAGGGTTCCTTGTCTATAAAAGGAACACATTAGAAAGAGTTATGTATCGATTTGGAAAAACTTCAGCTTTTAGTTAATATAACGATCCATAGAGGATCAAGAAGTTCTTAGTTATTACTTGTGTTTATATTCCACTGCTGAACATAAGTTGTAGAGATTATCTTTTATTGTGCTTGTGATTACATAGGCATACATAACGATCCACGAGCTCAAGATCTATTAAGGTCTGTTTGTTTTCAACACAAGCTGACTGGCCCAAATTTCAATGATTGGCATCGTGCACTTAGGATCATCCTTCGTGTTGCCAAAAGACTTGAGATTTTGACTACACCTCCGCATTCTCCCCTCTTGATACGACGCTTCTTACAAAAGAGGAGTATCGATGGTGAATATGAGAAGCACAATGATGTTATGTGTCTTATGCTTTCGGGATGTTTGCTCAATTGCAAAAAACAATTTGAGCACTATCATGAGCATGCTAGATGAACTCAAACGTATGTTTGAGAAGCCACCAACGGTGAATTGTATGAACTAATTGAAAAGGTTCATAGTCAAAAGCGTGGGAGGTTGGTATATCTGCTCCACCCGTCCTCGAGATGAAACATCACTTGGACCAATTGGAGAAGCTCAGTTGTGGTTACTCCCAAGATGTGTCTAGCCTCATCAATCACTCCCTTAATCGAGAACGATTTGGTGATTTTGTGCGACAATTATAAGATGCATTACGGGGAAGACAATGAATGAGTTACATGCAATGCTTGTAGACTTCGAGAAGATATTGCCAAAGAAGGCTCCTACACCTGCTGTACTAGCAATACAAGGTGGTAGGGTGAATAATCCAAAGTCATAGCCGATAAGAAAGGGAAAGGAAAAGGAAAGGAAAACAAGTTGTCATCCCACCAGGCTCTAAGAAGAACCACCCAAAGAAAAGGAGAATCCTAAGAAGGATTCGCTTGCCACCACTTGTAACTCACTAGGTCATTGGAAGCGGAATTGTCCGGTGTTTTGAATGAGTGCCTTGAATAAAAAATAAGATGGTGCCTAGCTCATCATGTATTTTTATGTTTGAATTATTTTCTTTTCCTCATAAGCAAAATTCTTGGATTTATGATACAGGGACGTGGTACTCATCCAGAATACATCAGGACTTAGAGGCTGAAGAAGGCGACATGTGGAGAAAGATACTTGTACATTGGCAATGGAAAGCGCATGAGTTGAAGCCATAGGGACTTTTGATTTAGTGTTGCCTTCGGGCTTAATTCTTGAACTAAATAATTTTCATTATGCACCCTCCATTGTTAGGTGTTATTTTTTCTTTGTTAAAAGGTATTGGTTTTATGCACACTTTTACCAGTTATGGAATTTCAGTTTCTTTTAATAATGTTTTTTTATTTTAATGCAATTCCTATACTTGGTGTGTTTGAAATTGATATGGATGGTTGTGTATCCAATGGAAATAATTCGTTGTATAGCATTAGCAATAAGAAGAGCAAGTCTAACTGGGACTCTTCTTATCTTTGGCATTGTCAACTTGCCCATATAGGCAAGAAACGCATGGAAAAGCTACAACATGAAGGGCTTTTACAAAGTGTCGATGATGAATCATTTGACAAATGCGAGTCTTGCATAGTTGGGAAGATGACAAGGAAACCTTTTTCACCGCAAGTGGAAAGGGCTTCTGATCTACTTGGATTGATACACACTGATGTGTGTGGTCCACTTAGACATGTGTCAAAAACGTGGTGCTACCTACTTCTTAACCTTTACGGATGATTTCAAATTATAGTTATGTTTATTTACTTAAACATAAACATCAAGTCTTTGAAACATTTAAGGTTTTCAAAAGTGAAGTAGAATTACAACTTGGTAAGAAGATTAAAGCTCTTCGATCCGATAGAGGTGGTGAATATATAAGCCAAGAGTTCAAAGATTACTTAAGTGAGTGTGGAATTATCCAAAGATCTCACATCTCCTTATACTCCACAAAATGGTGTATCTGAAAGGACAAATCGTACTTTACTTGACATGGTACGATCAATGTTTGATCTTACGACTCTTCCTTTAACTTTTTGGGATTATGCCCTTGAAAATGCTATTAAACGCTTTTGAATATGGTTCCAACGAAGAAGGTTGTTAAGACTCCATATGAAATATGGACAGAAAAAGCTCCCAACTTTTCTTACTTAAAGGTCCAGGGGATGTGAGGCGCTTTGTTAAACGTGACTCACCGTGATAAGCTCCAACCGACTCTATTAGTGTATCTTTGTAGGATACCCTAAGGAAACTATGGTTACTACTTCTACTACCCGACTAAGAACAAAGTCATTGTGGCTAGGTATGGAGATTTCCTTGAAAGGAATCTCATATCTCAAGAACTTCGATGGGAGTATATGATCCGGAATATGATCAAGAAGATACAACACCTTACGAAAATACTAGCAAACTTCAAGAAGATCCTCGAAAGCTTAGGCCCTCCGAAGTTGTTCCCAATTGTAGATGTCCAGAAAGGACTATACGTACACCTGACCGTCTATGTCTTAACGTAGAGGTGGAGGAAAATATGGTTGGGGATCTTAATGAACCATCAACTATAGGTCGCCATGGTGATCTGAAAAGGATAAATGGCGATTGCTATGAATGGGGAAATGCAATCCATGAAGGATAATGATATGCGGATTGAAGTTGACCTTCCTCCCAATGCTAAAGTCGTTGGAAGTAAGTGGGTCTTCAAGAAGAAAACTGACATGGATGGCAATGTACACACCTACAAGGCTCCCGGTAGCTAAAGGTTTTACTCAAACCTATGGCATTGATTACGAGGAGACATTCTCTCTGTAGAGTGGACATAAGAGCTATTAGGATTCTCATCGCTATAGCTGCACACTATGACTATGAGATTTGGCGGATGGATGTCAAAACCGCCTTTTGAATGGTCGCCTAGATGAAGACATCTATATGGCCGAGGGGTTTGTGAATCCACTTTTTCCTAACCGTGTATGCAAGCTTGAAAGGTCCATTTATGGACTGAAGCAAGCATCAAGGCAATGGAATAAAAGATTTGATGGAGAAATCAAAAGTTTTGATTTACCGGAATCTTGATGAGCCAGGTGTATATCACAAAGCTAGTGGGAGTCATGTTACTTTCCTTGTTCTATATGCCGATGACATATTAATCATGGGAAATCATATACCAAGTTTAAATGAGGTGAAAGCCTATCTTGGTAAATGTTTCTTGATGAAGGACTTAGGGGAAGCAGCATACATACTCGGAATCAAGATCTATAGGGATAGATCGAGGAGGCTAATTGGTTTAAGCCAAAGTGCTTACATTGACAAAATATTGAAGAGATTCAATATGCAAATTTCCAAGAAGGGATTTTTGCTGATGCAAGTAAATCATGGTTTGAGCAACGAAGGTTGTGCTTCAACACTCTTGCAGAGGCGCGATTTAAGAAGAAAGTTCCTTATGCATCACCAGGTTGTAGGATCTATCATGTATGCGGTGTGATGCACAAGGCACGATGTGGCTTTGATCAAAACCACTACCGATATCAACGAATCCGGTTGAAATTCCTTTGGATTGTTTAAGCATATTCTCAAGTACCTTAGGGCTACAAGAGATATGTTCATAGTGTATGGGGAAATCCGCATGAAGCATGCATTACTGAGTTCTTTACCGCGATGCATCCGGAAGTGTGACAAAGATGATCACGAAGTCTCGGGCGGGTTATATTTGACATCAATGGAGGTGTTGTGGATTGAAGAGCAAGAAATGACAACTCTTGCGATATGTCCGCTTCTGAGAAAGTGAGTACATAAGCGGCGAGGCTAACATGGAAAACGTTTGGATAAGGAAGTTTGTTTCGGGCTTGGTGTTATGCCACATTGAAAATCCTATTAAAGTATATTGTGACAATTTCATCGCAATTACTTTTTGCCCATGAACCCTGAGTCATGAAGGGCACCAAACACTATCCTAGAAAATATCACTATGTTCGAGAGCAAGTCGAGATAGGTGAAATTGAGTTGCTCAAAGTTCACACGAGATGATAACCTAGCGCATCCTTTGACAGGCCTTACGGTGAAAAACTTAATCATTTATGTCGATAAGTTTGGACTTCGTTTAGCTAGTAGTTTCATGCCCATCAGTGACTAAGTATTTTAGATAAAAGGATATTGTAAACATTATTATTGAAATGAAATAAAGTATTTTTGTTATGTTTATTATTCATTTATTATGATGTTATCCTATATTTGCATGTTTAAATCCTTGAATAACTTGAGTTATTCTAAATAGTCCGTTGTCAATCAATAACATGAGAATGATATCGAATTAAGACAAATCTGAGTATTAGTTAGAATATACTTGAAAGTATATTGATGTCAGATGATATTTAATGAATTGAGTATAGGACTTATCCCACCCACATGATGATACTTTATGGATCTTAGTAATTAAGTACATCATGAATATTTATTGTTAGATATAGGATTTCACAAACACATTAAACCATAACCATGTGGGGCGTACACAAGAGTTTAAAGAGAGAAAGTTCTAGTGAGAGAAAGGAAGAGAGTTGGGAACTATGTGAAACAAAGAAAAATGGTATTGAAGCTCCAACCCTCTACCTTGGGAGGTAGAGGGTATTTATAGTTTCTTACAAACAAACGCCACCTACTGATCAGGGCATACATTGGGTAAAGACCCGTCTCACTCCACGGTGTTACATAACTAAATACTACTAAACATAAAATAACTACTCGACTACGAAGCTTTCTAACGATTACATGTACTTGAGGTGACCGACTCTTTAATACCTGGAATTTCTAATTCCTAACATCTCCCCTAAGGAGGTCATCTCAAACACACATTAAAATTACATTGAATACAAGCAGATATTACATTGAGAATGTTCTTGGATTCTTGTCCATGTTCTTTGTTTTGTAGCTCGTAGTCTTTGATTCTTCATAATTGCATGTTTGGATAATCTGAGTGGAGGTCTTTAACCGATCCACGTGATAATCTTGAAGTTTTGAGCGACTTTGAGATCATCGACCACATTAAATCTCGACTCAACCTTGTGGTGTTGGTAATTAGTGATGTTGTGACTTTTGGACCGACATGCTCACATTTTGAATCATGATTTATTCTTATCGAGTGGCGAAGCTTTCGCTTGATTCATGTTATTGGCGGCATTAGCGAAGCATGGAGTGATAATATCAGAGTCATTGATGCACCAATCATGATTTCTTTAGATATGAATGTGTTGTGAGCATGCATGCTATGGATTGACCGCTCCATTCGATCGGTACCGCAAAAGTCGAGGTGTACACGCATAAGGCAGTTAGCAATAAAGCGCATGAGAGTGTCTTTGATCACTTTCGATGAATTGAGGTACACGCGGCCACGGTTACCCGCTGATCGCGTACAAGTACCGCTCGTGATCGTATAATGAAGAATTTTCTTGACATGGTTTCGCAAATGCTTCTAGCCGTTCTCAAACCGGAGCATCTCAAAGAAGACAACACGGTGAGTGAACCAAATAATAGAGATTCAGCGATTGATGAAAAAAAAAGATTTGAAAAACAATCGTGTATCACTCAATAGAAATTGTTTTGCAATACAATGAAGTTTTAGTGAAAAATCATTTATCAATCATAAACACCTTTTGATTTGAAATAATTGTACACATCGATGTGCTAGAAAAAGAGTTTTTAACAACGACGGGTTTTTCAAAGGTATCCGTCAATCCATTTTCTTGGACCTGGATTGATTCAATTTTGAATCGCTCCACGGATGAGGTCCATATGACACAATCAAGTCTTGGCAATACCACAAGGATAGTCGCTGGGACTCATAAAATATAATCTCACATTCCACATTGTGTGAAATAGTGAGTCTTCAAGAAATAAGTGTCCTAAAGAGATTAATTGATGATCTCGTGGCTCTAGACTCAATTTGTGCATTTTGGATCCTATATCGGAGACTAGGGAGAGGGTCTCCTTCTTCAATATCAACAATCTCTAAGAGAAAGTCGATAGATTATGTAGGTTCCCCGTGAGAATGAAACAAGCCCTTTTAAGAGGAACTTGAGTGGCTTGGGAATTTAGTGCAGTGCGTCACTGGGTCCATGACGTCTTGTCTTCAATACCAGTGTTACCTTAGTAACCACCAGTAGCATATGTATTGAACCCGGTTTCTGCCCTAAGGTTGAATAAATAGAAGGCTATTTCTTTTCACCCTTTTTCTCATTCAATTATTTTTCATTCTTCAACCCCTTCAGTGCTTACCGAGACTTCATAACTAGAACCTTGTTGGGTTTATTCCAATACTAGCTCGGCCTCACGACTCTTCCCATATTCTCTTTTTCTCCTTTTTTCATCATACCTAAGGACTTCTACACTATCTAGTGGATTGTCCCTAGGTAGATCCCTCCGGTTCTAGCGGATCATGGGACCTCAACCTAACCTTATCATCCTTATATCACCATACATAAAGTAAAGTTGGTAGGTCTTTTTGGTATCGTTCATCTGCCATAGGAACCAATTGAAAACCATTTGAAAATCAATCAAGATACTTGTGATATAGAATCAAAGCATTTTGTATCTTAATTGTTTTGATATTTTAGAAATGCTCCCCCTCAACATATGCATAAAATTTAGAATTTGTTTAGCACATGGAGGCAAGAGATCTTTGAAATCGTTAGATTGAGAATGAAAGGTCCAATCTTTTGATTAACATTTTCTAAAATGATCATCATCACTTCCCAATCAATTTGAGTAGATAAAGCATTTTGAGGAAGGATGAGGTTTTCAAAAAAATTTCTCCCCCTCAATATGTGCCTCGAATTTTGAAAGAATTTTGCACATATTAGGGGAATCAGACTTAGAGACAATTGATCACGCTTTCAATAATTTGAGGTTTAAAATAGTTGCTCCCTCAACGCATGTGCATGAAAAATTTGAAATCATTTGTCACGGGAGGCAAACATACTAATCACTTATGAAACCATCTATCGAATTATCGGTTTAAATCCAATTTAAATCACAAATTCTCCCCCGATCACAATTATCAAAACATTTGAGATTTGTGATCTCATGATTTAAATCGCTTTTTGAAAGCTTTTAAGGAGAATTGTGACTTGATTTTGAAAACGCTTTTAACCGATAAGGATCGAATTTATGAGACTTTAGACTCCAAAGATTTAAACATGCTTGAATATCTTTTGAAAGCAAACCATTTTATTTTTTTTTGAAAAAATACACTTTATAATTAAAAATCATTCTCCCCTCAATCAATGACATAAGTTGTTGATTGAGAGATAGATAGTTTTAACAACCGTTTAGTACAGATGATTTTCAAAAATTGAGCCCGAGTAATTTTTTCAAAGCAATTGCCATTGGATAGTGAGAATTTTGTATAGAATCGAGCATGAGATTTGAAAACAAGATAAAGCATGTCTCTGTTCTTTCTTTTAACACGGTTCTTGCACTCAAATGACAATAAACCACCATTTTTCTTAGCATTTTTTTTTTTTATATATATATATATAAAAACTGTGTACATTCGATGAACATCTAAAGACCCGTGACATTCTTTGAATATCAACACAAAGTCCGTAGATGATATCGAATCGAAAAAAGCAAGACAAAAAGACAATATTTTTTTTTGAGGATATTTTCGAATTTTTCACATTTTTATGGAATTTTGAAAGTTTTATAATTTTCTATCTGATTTTTGAGGGTTTTGTAATTTTGTATTTTGCTTTTTGAAAAAAATATATACAAAGAGATAGATGAAGAAAGACCTTTACTCCTCGTCTTCCTCCTGAAGATGTTTGAGAGTTTCTGGTTGAAGGCTTTTCAAGCCAAGTCGTGGAAGAATAAACTCAAAACGCTTCTCTTGGAAGAACTTTGGTGAAGATGTCCGCTAACCGGTATTCGAGTCCTCACAAAATAGAGTTCCACCACACCTTTTTCCACTTGTTCCTGATGAAATGATGTCGAATGTCGATATGCTTTGCTCTTGAGTGTTGAACGTTGTTGCATCAGAGAGCAATAGCACTTTTATTATCACAAGATACATTGAGGATTTTGTTGAATTTAAAGCCATAGTCAGTTAATTGAGATCTCATCCATAGGATTTGAGCACAACAAGATGACATGGCTATGTATTCAACCTCTGTAGAGGAAATAGAAGTACTCATTTGCTTCTTTGAAGACCAGCTCACAAACTTATCACCCAAAAACCGAGCACCTCGGGCGTGACGACCGAGTATCTTGACACCGCATGATGATCCGCATATGTCTTTGTTAGTGACATACCGGTGTCCTTGTACCAAAGTCCCATGTTGATGGTTCCTTGGAGATACCGAAAGACCCGTTTAACCGCTTCAAGGTGTTTTTGGTAGGCTTAGCCTGGTATCTAGCACACATGCATACAAATGAACGTAATATCGGTATCGCCGTGAGGTACATCGGGATCCGATCATGCTACGATATTTCGCTTTGATCTACCATGATCCACGAGTGGTCCTCATCCGTTTAGTACGCCAATCATGGGAGTGTCAAAATGGTCACAAGAATCAAATCCAAATTTCTTTAAAATCTCATTTGCATATTTAGATTGATTTATGAAAATGCCTCAGGGACTTTGTGAAATTTGTAACCCCAAGAAAAATGACATTTGTCCCATCATTGACATTTGAAATTTGGAACCCATTTCTTTGAAAAACGATCACATTCATTGGGGTCGGTCGAGGCAAAGATAATATCATCAACATAAATTTGAACGTGAATTAAATGTTTGCACGACTTCAGTGAACAATGTTGGATCAATTTCCTTGTCTTTGAGGAGTAAGAAACTTTGATAGTGTGTCATACCATGCCCTTGGAGCTTGCTTTAAACCATAAAGAGCCTTCTTCAAACGATAAACGTGAGTAGGATGCTCTGGATTCACAAAGCCTTCAAAGGTTAGTCGACGTAGACGACTTCTTTAAGATCTCGTTCGGAAAACGCTTGCCTTTACATCCATCCGATAGACTACCATGTTCTTACTTGCGGCATTAGCCAAGAATATTCTGATTGCCTCGATTCGAGCAACTGGAGCAAAAGATTCTTCAAAGTCAATGCCCTTTTCTTGACGGTATCCTTTAGCAACCAATCGAGCCTTGTTCTTTAACACATCACCATGCTCATCAAGTTTCACTTTGAAGATCCATTTTAGAGCAATGATCATAGCACAATCTGGGCAGTGTACTAATTCCCATACATCTAATCGATCGAACTCATGAAATTCTTCTTGCATGGCATTGAACCAGGTTGCCTTCATTCATGGCGGATTTAACATCTTTGGTTCGATCTTTAGAGAGTACGGAGTTGAAGAAGCACCATAAGGCATCGGTTGCAAGTTGTTTCCGTGTGGATCTTGGGCGAGAGGGATTTCCAATGATGTTGTCTAATGGATGATCGTGAGTCCATTTTCCTGAGGTATTCATGTGGTTGGTTGAGGGACCGAAGTAGCGAGTCGATGTCTCCCCGAAGAATATGGTTCATGATGATTCAGAGCAAATATGTTTTCAACATGGAGCATCTTCAGGAGTAGCAAAGGGATTGACTTCATCCTGTGAATCAAAAGCATTTCCATGATGTACACTTGATGATTGAAGATTTGTTGATGAAGCAGTTGATCAAGCAGCGCTTCGCTTAATGACATAGAAGTTGAAGGGTTAATTTCATTGACAGGAAAGATAAGCCCTCTGTTGATTGAATTTTCATATCATTGTTACTTGGCTCAAATTGTTCATCAAACATTGGATCAAACAGATTTCTTTAAATCATCTTCGAGGGAGGTACATATGGAGTTCTTGATGAGGAGTTTGGTACAAGAGATAAACCAATGGGACTGCTTTGAAGTGCGGTCTGAACTGGATTGTCCAGAGCCATTTGACCGGTCGACCTCATCAAACGTGACGTAAATTGTTTCCATGATATTTCGGGTTCTCTTGTTGTAGATTCGGTAACCTTTACTATTAGGTGCATAGCCTACAAAACTCCAATGTCCGCTTTAGCTCTCAGTTTTTCTAAATCTTGACCATCATTAGTTGGATAACATAAAGCACCGAACACACGAAGGAATGAAAGATCAGGTTTTCATTGTGACAAGTTCATATGGAGTTTTTCCATGAGCAATGTGAATTAGGGATCGATTTTGGGTGTAGCATGCAAGTGGCAATGGCTTCACCCAGAGAAACATTGGAACTTTGAGTAAATCAAGATAGTCCTCGCGGCTTCCACAAGAGTTCGATTTAGCCTTTCAACTACACCGCTTACGTTGGAGGAGTTCGAGGAACACTTTGATGACTGATTCCAATACTTTCATAAAACTTACCAAGTTGTTTGTTAACAAACTCAGTTCCATTGTCTGTTCGGATGATTCTGACCGTTTTGTTAAGATCGAACTGCGGTGCTTGATGAGTTTGATGATGATATCCGAGTTTCATCCTTTGTCTTTAAGAACTTTACCCAGGTGAATCTAGAGAAACCATCAACCACAACTAACACATATTTCTTCCCAAAGATATTATGCACTCTCATGGGTCCACATAAGTCCATGTGAATTGTATGGAAGAACTTCTGGATCGAGTTTGTAGGTTTGGGTTTGTGGGCATACTTCTTGCTTTTTTCCAATTGGCATGTTGAACAAAGATGATCCTTTTCATACTTAAGTCTAGGTAGACCTATAACTAAGTCCTTTCTGGAGAGATCATTGATGGTGCCAAGTTCAAGTGATTGAGACGACGATGCCATAACCATGACTTTGTTTTCGAAGCCTTTGACAACAAGCAAATTGGAGAAGACTTCATCATATCTTCGATAGAGATGATGTATAGATTTGAACCACGTGAACCTCTTAAAAGTTCCTTACCATCAAGTTCTCTAACAAAACAAGTATGTTTTATGAAGGCTACTTCTAGATCGAATCCGAGTAATTGACCAACAGAGAACAGGTTATGACCAAGACCTTCCACATAATATACCATGGAGATAACACTTTTACCAACAACATAATCTCCATAACCCATAATTGCACCGAAATGATCATTCTCGAATCTAACCGTCTCCGATGAATTTGCTCACGAAGTTCATGAGCGCGACCGGTCTCGGTCAAATATGTTTGGAGCGACGAGTCAAAAAGTACCACGAGCGATTTGAACGATCTTCAGTTGAACACAGACAAGAATGGATAACTAGATAATTGGGATCCCCATGCAAGAATGGGTTCCACTTGGTTAGTAACGATGATGGAACACCCACATCGTAAATAGAAACATCCATATCGAGTAGAAGCAATGGAATCATTGGGAATAGATGCAATCTTTGGTGTTTGTATTTGACCTATTCAAAGTATGTTCACTTCTTAAGTGGAATAGTTCTACCAAGAGGCATCCATTTTCTAGTGGGCATAGTCTTAGCGGTTTGAGAACAAAACTGATTATTCTTATGGCCAAAAGGTATCCAATAATAACCTATCTTTATAAATGTTCTTCCTGTGGGTTTCCAATTTGCTTTTCTAACAATCTTTTGTCTTTGCCTTTTAGCCTTCTTTGCACGATTATTAGCATTAACAATTTTAACCGGGGCATTTGACAGCATTAGACAAAGCATTCACACCACATTCATGATTAGCAACATAATTCAAGCGGACATCATTACAAGGTTTGCAAATAGTATCGAGAATTGAATTAATTACATTACGCTTATGGCTAATACTAGAATCAACACGATTCGTTTTATTCAACTCAAACTTAAAGTTCCTAGATTGGTCTTCTACTCTCTTCCAATGCACATTCTTAGCTTGCAAGGTCCTATCATTCTTTGTATTGTCTTGAGACTTTGACCCCTTTCGCTTTAATGTCACTCGATTACTCAGAGGGAATGGGAACATTAGTTGGTTGATCTAGTTTTTGCATTCTCGAACTTGATGTGCAAGGATCCAACTACTGAAGGCACATTAGTGTTTACTTTCTTAAGACTGTGATTTGAGCTATTTGTATGCACACTAAAATTTACTTTCTTATCACTAACATATCCGGAATCGAACTACTTGAAGGCACATTAGTGTTTACTTTCTTAAGGGGGCATAGAACGGATTTCCTGCTTGGCACTAGGCATAGAACAAGGCATCACATCTTTGCCTTTTGCACCTAAGGATTTTGGACATGTTGCAATTACACATTCAAGCGGCTCTTGAGATCGTTTGGCCTGGAGGCAAGCAAACCTAATTTCTCTATCAAGAGGTTTATTAATGAAATCCTCTTCAACAATCTCACTGAGACATTCTAGACTATCCTTAAGGTGAGCACAATAGTCATGAAACGCAGGTTCATTATTCCTAAGATGAGGAGGAATATATTTAACCGTCACGATGTATTTTCGGTCTAAGGGTGACTTTGAAACAACATTCTTATTAAACACAAGTGGCGCTTTCCCATTTTCCCGACTTCTCAGATTCTCAATTTCCTTTGTAAAGGCGTTATTTTTTCGTTTTTTTGTCACGAGTGACTTTCATTGAATCATATAACTCTTTAAAGTGTCGTTTAACCTTTTCATTTTCTTCTAGAAAACTCTCGCTTTCCTTTTGTAAGGCATCAACTAAGTTTTGAAGATGAAAAGTTTGAGAGTATTGAGAATCTAAAGGAGGAGGCATTTGGGATCCAGTCACATTGTTCTTTTCACCCTTCAATTGAGATTTGGGCTTTCAACTTTTGATCGTGTTACAATGAGCTCGAATTTGTTCATCACGCTTTGCTAATTTCAAAAAAGCGCATCAAATTCAGGAACATCCAAGGACGTCTTGATATTTGAGGTTTTAACATTTTCTTTTAGATGTTGATATTTTAGTTGTAGATCAAAATGTTCAACTTCTAGTTTAGAAAGATGCTTTACCAAATTATCATGATCATCATGATCAATTTTCTCATTAAGTTTCGAATTAATCTTTTCAAGCTCAATGACACGATCATGGGAGACTTTCGGAGCAACAGATAATTCATGAAATTGAGAAGCATTAATGGAGCAATTAGTAGCAGTGTAAAACACATCTTGAGCAATACATTCAGAAATAAGATTTTCATTCAAGGTATGAAAGTTCTTCCTCTCAATCTCATTATATTTTAATGCTCAGCCATAGTCACTAACCTCAACTATCATTGCATCAAATTCCTTTTCCATTCCTTTAATATCTGAACTTATCCCCTTTTTAAGACTCTCAAAATGATCTTTTAGTAGTTTGAAGAAAGGCATGACCTCAAATTATATAGCATTCTTTTGTTTGCTCAAAACCCTTTCCCCTTGCTTATCCCATGGGTGTGATCCTTTTTTTACAAGTTTTCTCAAAATCGACAAATAGTTGAAGAATAACATATTGGCTGATTAAGGTCTTGCTCTTGGTGGCAATAGTCCTAGGAACTAAATGCATTGGTGTATTTGGAGGATACACGGTCATTGAGCATTTTCCTAAAGGGAAGGGTTTGTTTCAACAAGATTTTCGACTTTTAGCTTATCTAAATCCTTTTCCAAAACTTGTTCAGTGTTAATAACGCTTTGAGGCTTAAATTTGTTTAAGGAGATCCACTTTTCCTTCTTGTAATCATGGGGTTTGATCGTGATGTTATTCTTTTTGCATTTAGGATCTTCTAGCTTCTTATTCATTTTCACCCTAGATGCATCATCTAATTTTCTATCTTCCTCAGAGCACTCAACGCAACTAGGTTTTTGTCTAGGTTTAAGAATCTCATTGCCATCATAAATTACATTTTGAGCCGCTTTAGCTAACTTACTTTCGAGGATTGGTTTATCAATAATGGGAACACTATGCTTATCGCTTAAAACTCTATGCTTAGTGACCATGTGAAAGGTCTGAATGGTATTCCCTTGTACGTATAACTTATTTTCAAGCTTGTTCTTCAAAGTTTTTAGATTAGAAAAATAATTCAAAAGTTTTGATTCCTTGGCATGAAATTCTTGCTTAAGCACTTTAACATTTTCTTGAAGTTCTTGTTTTTGCTTAGCGGTTTTTGAAAGCTTTTCTTGTAAGGAATTTAACTCTTGTTTTAACACTTCTTCTCTAAAATTACTTTTCTAATAATCAGACGCATTTGGTTATCCAACTCACGCTCACGCAGTAGTTAACTCAAACTTAACATGTTGTTCATAAATGGCAACTCGTTCTTTATAGGCATTAAGTTCAGAGATAACGGAATCATCGAGGGCACATGCAAAGATGTATTCATCAAAAACATAATCATCATTATTGCGGGAGAAACATCACTTGATACAATCACACTTTCACTTTGTTTCACATATTGATCATATGGGACAACATTGATATTACCCATATTTTCAATATCGACTCAATGATTTCATTGATTGTATTTCATTATGCATCTTTGCACATCAACTTCATCATATAATTTTAATACCTCTGAGATGATTTTGTCTTTGGATGGTCCAAATTGTGGTGAAGAAGAGACCTTAGGAGAGACCATTGGAGAAATGCTAGCCATGAAAATGTGTGTATGCGAGGGTCCATCATCAACATCAGTCAGTATGCATCACAATCGGCACTTGAAAGGCATTACGATGATTTTGACCTATCTCTGAATAGGCTACTCATCCACATCTCAGCATCATATGTCTTAGCATTCCTTGACAAGAAACATGATCCTCTTCATCCAGGTTGCTCCATTGTCTGAGCTTGCACTAGCAACATCTTATCCACAGTATTGACAAAGATTGCGAGGGCGTTTTGGAGATGTGCAATTCCTTGCAATGTGTCCCTCACCACCACAGTTGTAACATTTGACTAGCTTTGCTTTTCCTTGATTTCCAGTCCTTCCTCGGTTCTGATTTCCTCCATAGCCTCCACCAATTCCACCCCTTCTCTGCTCATCTTGCCTTTCTTGAACTGGCTGCACCATAACCTTCTCATCTCGACGGGCTTGATTGTGTGGATTGGATCTTTCGAGGTTGTTGTTGGTATGTGGGAGAGTGTTCATGTTTTGACTGATCATGAGAGCTAGTTGACTAATGAAGTTTCCTACATGTGCATCAAAGGCATCATCTTGTTTGAATTTTGGATCGGGAATGAGTTTGTGAGTTCCATCACCCATGGGTATAACTTGTGAAGCTTTAGTGGTAATCCCAATGTTTAGAGTAGAAGGCGTTGAATCATTTGATGAGCTTGTCTCTCCTAGATTTGTTTTGAATTGTTCAAGAATCCTATTTTCAAACATGGCATGTCTCTCATTCTGAAGAAGGAAGGCATAGAGTTGCTCATAGTTTGAATTCTTCAATCCTTTGGTTAGCTTCACAGAAGTGACAAACTTGTGCCATTCGGGATTCATGTTGTTCACAAACTTTGAGTTCAAGTGAATGTTTGGCATAGTCATTCTGATGTTCCTCATGTCATTAACAAGCTTGTGGAATCTCACGTAATACTCATAGACACTCTCATCCGGTTTCATCTTGAAGTGCTCAAATTCATCATAGAGTTGTGATTCTCTGTCTTCCATGGTTAATTCAAAGCCTGAGAGAAGCATCTTGACATTATCCCATACATTTGCTTGGTGTTGTGATTGATAAGCTTATAGATGTCTTTTGGAAGACCTTGCGATGATGTTAGAAGCCACGATATACGCATCGAATCTCTTCTTCTCCTTATCATTGAGCTCATCATACGCCTTTGGTGCATCTATTCCATAGATCATTGTTCCATCTTCAGTTGTATCAATTATGTCCCTAGTAGTCTCAACTCGATACGGTCCTTCATCAATCGATTTGAGAATGTTGACCCCATTTTCCTTTCCAAGACAAGATAATCGATTCTTTGAGCCCAAGAGTCGAAGTCGTTACGTCAAGCATAGGTGGACGAGTATCGACCCAGTTGCTTGAACATCCCGCAGCGATGGAGATGATAGTAGGAACGATGTTTGCCATGATTACAAGTTCTACGGGATTTTACAATTCTTTGATTAAACCGAGAAATTGATTCTTTCACGGGATTTTACTAAACCAAAAGAACAACCGTAAGAATGTATCACGAAGAAGTGACAAGTCTAGAATTAGACAAGTAGTAAAACACACAACTCGCGCAGTTATCAACTCATAAAACACCCAACTTCGCTCAAGGAGACAACTTCGCAAGGAATCAACTCGCTAAATAGCCAAATTAGCATTAGCATCAACTCGCAACACTGTCAACACGCTTAATTAATCAAGTCGCTAAATAGCCAACTAGCTTTGGTATCAACTCCTTGAACACAATCAACTTGCTTGAACACCAAGTCGCTAAATTAACTTCGCTAGCTTTACAACTCTTAGTAGCTAAGTTAAACTTTAGATTTCAACTCAAGCAAAGAAACAACTCACTTAGAACCCAAAGTCGCATAAAAATAAACTTGCTAAGCGACCAAGTCATGTATAACTTCGATCCAATAACAAAGCAACTCGCTTTGAAGAAAAATATCAGAGACTCAACTCGCCTGTACAAAACTTCTAAAATAACCACTTTATCAATCAAAAACAACCAAACCACAATTATTTAAGCCTTCCAATTCAAAACATAAACACATATGATGATCCTAAACATAAAAGTACAAGCAAAATTCAAACTTTAACACTAGAATTAGTCCAAATGAATAAAACTCTCCTAAACCTTTAATACCCCAAAAACCTTATGAAATCCACCAAAACAAAAAGCATGAAAGATGAGTGATCAAACCATGGCTCTTGATACCAATTGTTAGATATAGGATTTCACAAACACATAAACCATAACCATGTGGAAGTACACAAAGAGTTTAGAGAGAGAAAGTTCTAATGAGAGAAAGGAAGAGAGTTGGGAACTATGTGAAACAAAGAAAAATGGTATTGAAGCTCCAACCCTCTACCTTGGGAGGTAGAGGGTATTTATAGTTTCTTACAAACAAACGCATACACCTACGGAACGTGGATCGGGCATACAGGTGGGTAAAAACGTCCGTCCTCCCGATTGTTACATAACTAAATACTACTAAATATAAAATAACTACGACTACGAGCTTTCTAACGATTACATATACTTGAGGTGACCGACTCTTTAATACCTGGAATTTCATCCTCTGACTTGAGATACCAGAGATATGTCATGGATGTAGTGCATTTCTGTGAAGCAATCCCTAGCGCTATCGAATGGCGTAGTTATAAGGGTTGTTTTTGTCACGCGAGTGTTTAAGTTATGAATTACGCTTCGTAGTCAGCGGGATTTGTTTCCTTCAAATTTATTTTGAAGTATAATACTATTGGGCCCCTCGTAGGGTTGTCAAGATGTTTGCATGGCCATACTTAAGGTCTTACGGAATATGTTGAGGAGAATTGGTAATCTTGATCAATCATATAAGCGAGAAAGCGGAATAGTTAATTAAGATATAAGTGAGATCCATATTCTTATTAACATGGTATTAGAAACAAAAGGATGAATATGATGATGAATATCAAAGTGGTTTTCTCCGAGAAACCATACACGAGGTTATGCAGGGGCATTGGCGTGTTGCTAGGGCTAACCAATGTCATTACACGTTTTGTAAACATATCCAAGTGGGAGCTGTTGGAAATGTATATATTTATAAATACGTGAATGTCCGGATTCTAACTCGTAACCACGGGATTGCACACATTAGCGAATGAGAATTAAAGTTAATAATTAATGTTAATGATTACGATTAATTATTACACATAAAGTCCGTCTAACGATCGTTAAGTATTTAACGGAAATAACTAACAACCGTTAAATGTAAAAGAAGAGAATATATGGTGAATATCTTAAAAATGGAAAAGATTTGGGTTCCCCTTTTCTCTCCTCTATGTGGCCGGGCAAGGGGGTTTTCCAAGCCCAAACCCTAACTTTTCCTACAAGCTATTCATTCACTATATATATACAAATATTAGGGTTAATGTTTTTCATAACTTTTGTGCATTGAATTAACCATAGATCTCTCCTCTCCTCTCTCTTGCATTCTCGGCCGAACCCCCCTCCAAAAGGGTGTTTTGGTTTTGTTTTTCATTAAACAAAGGCTTGTGTTAGATTTAGCAATCTTTGATTCATGGTTAATTCGTGTGTACAAAATTGTGGTAGTAAGACATTATTCTTACACAAATTGGTTTGAGTTGTAAAACGGTAAGGGACAACTCTTTAAACCACTTCATATCCATTGAAGAGATCTAACCAAATTGCAAGAGATACGTTACGCATTTATTTTCAGTTAGTTAATTCTCATGTTATGATTCTAAGTCTTCCGATGTGTACTCTGTGATGTCTATATGGTTTTATTTGTTATCATATATCTTAAACTCAACATATATCACACGAGGTTTAGTTGAGTTTTGATGTAAAATTGGTATATCTTTAATACTGTTCTTTGAATGAGCTAAACCTTCTGTTATTATAAGACAATCATTTGATGGCCTTAAAAGTATTTCCAGGAGAACAATAGTCTGATATTGGGTATGCAAGAGTGTTGAATAGGATTTCTTTTTGGAAGTTGTAGCCCTTTCACTTGAAATCAGTAAAGATGTAACACGGGTAAACGGTAAGGATGGGCGAACTAGCCAGGCCAGATTGGCACTAATTTGCGTCTCTTAAATTCTATAAATTATATGTTAGGCGTGTTCCAACCTTGTGCTCCTTTTCCTATTTTCACTTTGCACGGAATAAGTACAAACCAAATGAACTCATTTTGATATGAATGTGCTAACATTTTACACATAAAAAAGTGTAATTAGCATAAGCCATTTCCATCATACATGTATCTTTATTTTATCAATAGAGGAAGTAGCATAAAGCCAACTCCAGTATTACTAAAGTCCCAACAAACCTTTTGTCTGGTCACAACTCACAACAACAAATACTGACATACGGCGAATAGTCACTTCATGGCACGCGTAACGCATCACCCATAGAGAAACCACACAAAAAGCCTTTTAACCAAACAGAGAACCAATGTCCTCGGTGGGTTCAAGTTGACCATTACACAAATCATAGTAACGATTATTATTACTCTCATGCGTTTATGTAAGTACCATATTGGCCAAATACTTTCAAGGCCACGCTAACCTCCTAAAAGGAAGGGCTTTACCCGGTTTGAGTTTGTGTGCCGGTGGGTTCAAACCCCGTGGATTAGTTGGCCAAAAGGCTGGAAACCATGGTTACCAACAAAACTTAACTAATGGTCATCATCTTGATCATGATACTTAGAGCCTGTAATTGTATGTTAATTTCAATTTATATAGTCAAATTCTCTATCTTCTATTTTAACACATTCTCAAAACTAAGAAAAATGTCATGTTTAGACTACAGCTTGAAGCCTTGAATCACATGGCTGATTTTTTATTTTAGAAACAAAACTGTGATATCTAACTCCTTTAAAATTCGTAACTGCCATAACTTGATGCTTTCAACACTTCATTTTTGGTGTATATTTGCTCCACATAGTAGCATACACATTCAAGAAAAATTATTGCATGGAACTTAAGATGCAAGTTCAAAGGTTGTAAGCTTATGATATATCTGTGTATAACTGTATATCATAAGCAAACTAAACATGTGATCATAGATGCATATGCAATATAACGAATGTGCTTTTATCATAGCCTTTTACTCATAGCAAGCAGTTTCTCAAGGTCTAGCCGGGGAGAGTTTCAAGCAACTTAAACCAGTCATTATTGCATTACACATTAAAACATAACAGCAGTCTAATATACCCGATACAGTTAATTTCTACTGCTGGTTAAAACAACCACTAGTTGCCTTCATACTTCTGGTCGGCCATCACAAAATGATAACCAATAACCAGAAAGAGTATAATGATGCCCAGTGAATTAGCAAAGAATCCCAAATCCTGATCATTAAACATCTGCATAAAATACAAGAAGAAAGTATATTAGAGGTCATAGCAATAGTGTGACAGGTATTAATCCAACCTAGCATGGCGTTTATACCAAATCATAAGGGAAAAAAAAAGATGTAAGCCCATTACAAACTATTATACCCCTTTCGGGAACTAGATGATGGCATTCAATCTAAATCTACAGATGCTATGTTCAGTCCACAGCCGGTGTCCGAACTCATAGCAAGAGAAAACAACATAACCATGTTTGAACACGGCATTTACAGTAAATGTAATAACTCTAAGCATAGGTTTAGTGGTCCTAAAACTTTCTGCATGCCAATGGAAGCCGCTAATATCTGTAACTTGCCACTGGAATGGGAAAAAAAAAAAACTGTAACTATGTATTAAATTGGTCTCTCAACTCAATCCACACGAAATAAAATATAAAAGTCATGTGCAATAATTATAGTGTTTTTATCAGATTAAAAGCTTCCGAATATTAGACGAGTCATGAGTAGCTGACCTAAGTCAGACAAGTTATGTGACTGCTTCAATTTATGCAGGAAGCTAAAATTAAGAGTATTTCCTTAACTCATCTCTTACAAACAAAAACTTTATGATTACAGACTCTACTAATTAGAAGTTGTTTTAAAAGAAAATCTCCACTGGAGCTGTTTAACAAGTTTTTTGGTTGATGCAAATAGTAAATAAGTAGAAAAGTTCACATTATTTCACAAAAATTCTTAATATTGAACCTGTTGAGATTGGTTTAGGAAGATAAGGAAAGTGATTTGGAATTTTGGAGATTACCGTTTTGTCAAAACCAACAACGCAAATCTAACACGGTCATTTTGTGAGTGGTATGTCTGTCTCAAGACATTTGTCTTTCAATAAACCAAAAGAGGATCACACTAAGCCAGGTGCCCAAATAACATCTTGTAAACTTTTTACATAATCATCGAAAAATATCAACTTACTTCACATTTCATAATCTCAGTTATCGACACGTGTAATACATAACGGCACTACATTACTTACAAGTTACAACAACTATATATAATCACTTCTACTCCTACCATACTTACATATAATCACTAATAACAATAATAAATAAACTATTATCAAATATGTAGTACTAATTATATATATTATATCTTATCTTAAAAACCTAGATCTACGCCCAAATTTCATAACAGTCAGACTTAAAGCCCTAATTTCAATCTCAACATCATAAAACCGTAAATCTTATGCATCTACAATGGCCCAATTGACTAAAAATAAATACAAACATCACAGATGCAAAGATGATGAATATTGATCAGAAACCTTAAATTGATCGAAATTGTAATTGTACCTTTGTGAAGGGAGTGAAATTTCACTTGTCAATTAAGCAGACCTGAAGACGAGAGCGAGTCAAGAGGGGTGTTTGGATTTGCTTATATGTGAAAACTGCTTATTTATTCAAATGAGTAATTTACATGGATAGTCCTCAAACTTGCATTAGAATTGCAAGTTTGTTTGATATGTGCAACAAGTTGGGTGTGTTTGTTTCATTAATATGTTGTGGGTCTGAATCCGACTATCAGATCTTACTGGTAAGATAATAGATATGGTTATTAAGTCTGAATTTAAATGAAATAATGTTGTTTACTTTTAAAATTATCTGAATGATTTTAATTATCTGTTTTTAAGTATATAGTAAACCATAAGAATACGATGAATGTATCTTTTAAGATTAATATTTGGAAAAAAGTTTCAATCTTAATATTCACATAACACGGTTTCGGTTCATCTATGTTAACAAACGTGTTACGGTTATCATTGTTTTCACGAAAATTAGCTCGATATCTAATCCAACGAACCTTAAAAAGTAGCCCAATGTTATTTGTAATCTAAATTATAATATCATTTTTTTATATAACCAGCCCGTAAAACAAATTTATACTTGTATAATATAATTGGGCTAAAAGATTATAAACACATAATTGTGTTGGCCAACCACAAACCTACTAACCTAAGCCCAACCCATAAGCTAACTCTAAACCATTATATATGCGCATAACCCTAATTGATACACCTAAGCCCCTATTGTTTTGATTCCCACCAAAACCACATATGTTTCATTTCTCTCTCTTGGTACAAATGAACACAAGCAAAAATGACCCTTTATTTCTTATCTCAATCGAAGCTAAAACATGAAAAATCACAACCCTTTTGAATATTTTTGGCGGAGTTGGCTGGAAGATGACGGCATGGCCGAAGAATTGTTACCGATGACGATGGTGAAGCAAAAAGGTCGGTAGCAGAGATCGAATGTAGGAGGTTGAAAGAGTAAGAGGCAATTGCATAACCCATGAACCTCTTTCTCAATAAGATCTAACTAGCTTTTACCACGTCTGACCAAGAAGAGAAAAACAAACAAGTCCGACGTCTGACCGCGTCTGACTGGTAAGACGTCAGAGGCGATCATACCTTTTTTCGTAAAAACAAACACACCCTTACAGTTGTTGTTACGTCAACTTTTATAAAATAAAGGACTTAAAAATGTGTATAACTAGTAGAAAAATAAGCTATTTATCGAAAAATTATTTTACACAAAGTCGGAAAAGAATAGACGACTCACATTTCGTATTTATAATTAAGATTTGGAAAAGCATAATTTTTATTTTTCTACAATTTTCCCTTTACTTTTTACTTTTTTAAATAAATGATGCAATTTTGTCTAAACCAAAACTCCTATCTCATTATGCAATTTCGTCTAACCATCGCAGCTATTTCTTTTTCGACTTTAATACCCTGTAATTTCTACTGTCACTTTATTTTACTTGTTCCCATTATAACTTCGTTTACAATAAGTTCATCCATAATCTTTCACAAACAACAAGCATAACCCCTACGTTCTTGTTTTTAACCACACAAATATGTGCTTGATCAGCAAATTTAAGGATATACTCTGTATACATTGATGCTTGGGAGATGTATAGTTAGTTTTACAAGTGAAATTTTGAAAGTTACCTAAATTTAATAGAAAAACGGATACAATCAAACTACTTTTCGGCTAGTTTCAAGATATGACAAAACAAACGACCCAATTCAGTCACAAACCTATTTCGATTATCTAACCTAAGGGTACCCTAAAGCTTGGAAATCATCATATATGCCCAAGTTCAAATTTTGTAAGCTACAACTATATTTGGATACTACAAGCAGGTTACCATAGTCTTATAATCAAGATTGTAGATGATTGGTGATTTATCAGGCTTCATAAGCTGTGAAAAGATGTTTATAAAGTTCGAGTTTTACAGGATAGTGTGCGAGGTCAAAAGTTCATCTACACGGTTGCTATATCTTGTGTTACAATATAATAATAGGGATTTGCGCCTTTAGGCACATGAAAAAATCTTCTTAAAACTCAGTAATAAAGTATTTAATGTCCTAAGTATTGTTTTTGAAAAGGCAATACAACTTTCAAGAATAATATTCAAAGCATTAAATACTTCATTACGAGTTTCAATATAAATATTCAGATGATTAAATACTTCTAAACATGTGGCTAATGGTACAAGTTAGAAAAACCCATAATGATATACTCATTATTTAGATTTTTATTGCCCATCTTTATTTTTTACTAAGGTGTTGTGTGTTTATCAAATGTTTTTTGTATGATTTGTAGTACCATGTCTGCGGAATAAGAGGTGGATTTGAGATTTTCGAGAAATAAGAAAGGATAATCAGACTTAAAAAAATGCAAAAGTAGAATGACAAAAACTATGTTCGCCTCTTATGTCTCTTCCTGCTTGCAAACATTAGAGGAAAAAACAAATGCATTTTTTAAATTTTCTCCACAAATCCGCCGCATATATAAGAGAGGAAAACAAACTTATTACATTCATTTTCTTTCCTCATTTGCAAATAGAAGTGAAAATAGTTATTTAGAGAAAAAAACAAAAGATCCATGCTTTAGTTTTAGAGCACGCGGTGCAGCTCGTAAGGCGCTCGTTATAGGCGAAATGGGGTACCTATAACGATGCCAAACTGCACCGTCGTCTACATTATACGCATGTTACAAGTCCCCGTTATCCACATAACTAGCATTCGTGTTCTTTTTTATTTTAAGTGTTTGTGTTTCATGTTTTTGTGTTTCGGTTTGCAGGTTTTTACGCCAAAAGCTAAGGAAGAATATGCCATTTATTACTTTTTCATTTTAAACCTTGGTATAATATACGTTTATATTATTAGTCCCTAAAAGATTTTTTTTCTTACATAGTTAGTCCTTGGTGTGTTTACAATGTTACTCCATGAGTTATTTTCGTACATTTGTAGTCCTTAAAATGTATAAGCTTTAGTTTAAATGTATTTAATGAAATGCGTTTTTTTTTTTTTTTTTTTTCGTTAAAAAAAAATTGTGACCTACGTGTACTGTAACACCCGTTTCCCGGATACAAATAGGCCCCACCTTAGATGGAATTGACCGGGTCTAAGTATGTTTGACTAAGGAGATACGATGGTATGGTATAAGTAGAAGACTGGTAATGACCTGGATACGGCGTATCCAGAATTATCAATATGGCGTATCGAATGTTATGAGAAATAGAACATACCTATTATAGTACCAATACGACGTATTGGTTAAGTTGCATACGGCATATGTAGTTTGGCTTGGATATGGCATACCTAGGTGAAGGAATACGAAGTATAGATGGTTTAGTATCGTATCCATGATAGTGGATACGGCGTATCGGTCTAAAGTAAGCAGAAATGACAGAAATGCCCTTTTAGCTAGAAGATTCCCCATTTATCTATAAGTTTCCACACTCTCCTGTAAAGAAGAGTGTGTATAAGTTGGGTGTCGGTTTAGAGAGAAGGAGAGGGAAGAAATGGAAGCTTGATATGATGATGTGATGGTTTAAATATGGTAACTGATCCGTGCCAAACCGTCAAGTTTTCTCACGCAAGCTGACCACTTGTGAATGGCCAACTGTAAGAAACTTAAAATGGTTCAAGCACAAACTCAATGAAGATCTGGAGAGTATAGTGTTTCCCCGGGTCGTTATGTCCCAGCGAGCTATGCAATGGATCACCAAACGTATAGTGATCGAGAAATTTGAACAGAAAAAGGATTTGTGAATATTAGAACTAAAGAAAAAGCAAACAAATTACAGAGGCTTAATTACAAATTAAAGAAATTTAATAAGATAAAATCTATTAAATAAACGCTATCACTATTTGCAAAATGATGTTTTTGATTTTATGTTTTATAAAACTGAATTAAAAACTACGCGACGTACAAAAGAAAAAGTGAAACTAAATCAATATTAACCCTAAAAATATGAAAATGATATTTTTACAAACCTAATGATAAAAGAAAATTTTTAGAAAAATAAAATTATTTTTACAACTATTTAATTAATTATTATTAATTAAAAACTATTTTTAACTATTTAAATAATAGCCTAAAATACAAGAAAATAGGAGATAAAGCTAGAAAAATGAAATTTTGACTCAGAAAAATCTAAAATAACAAAAGAGAATTTTCAAAACTATTTTTGTATTTTTATGAATATTTTTGTATTTTCTAGGAATTAAAAACTATTAAAAACTAATTAAATTGCTTAAAAATACAAATTTAACTAAGAAAAATCTGGAAAAATATTTTTTTGCCTTTTTATATTTATCTAAACTTAAAAAAAAATGAAAAATTATTTTTTTTGAAACTTTTCTGAATTATTTGTATTTAATGCTAATTGAAATGACTTAAAAACTAGTTAAAATGTAGAAAAATACCAAACTGACCTATAAAAATCTGAAAAATTCAAGATAAGCCTAAAATAATACTTAGAATCTAGGAAAAATATAAAAAACAGGGGTTGTGTACAAGAATATGGGACTGAAAAGCCAAGTGCTTATAAATAAGCACTTAAATTAAGCCAACAACCACAAAAAGCTACCAACTGTTTACAGAAGCTATAAAATGATACAAGTACCTAAATGCAACTAAAAACAACAAGCTTTAACCTCATAATTGTAACTAGCACAGATTTGACTTATTTGAGTTATGTGCTAAAATCAAGTTGTGGGTGCTTTTTGCGGCTTAAGCACAGCCACCCAAATAAGCAAAACTCAAAACTAAAAATTGGAACCTAAACAAGACCTAGCCAAGAACCAGTAAACCAAATTTGAGCTTTGGACAAGCTCAAATGAGCTTGTTGCAAGACCTGTAACTCACCTGTGCACACTCAGTTATCTTGAGTGTGTACAGGCGATTGGCCCATTTGATAAGCAGTTTTGGTGCTTATAGAAAATTTACAAAATTCTCCAAAAATGGTAATAAGCAAGTAGACCAGTTGAACTTTCTAAAAACACAAGTTTCACTTAAATTGGCTTAAAAATGAATCCAAGAAAAATCAACTTAACTGGCCTCAAAACAGATTTTTACTCTTTGACTTTTGAAGTAAAATTGAGTTGTTGACTTTGGTGAGATTTGAGCTTAATTTAAGGACTGATAATGATGTTTATGGATGAAATGAGGATAAAGCAAGCTATATCTCTGTAATTTAAACACAAAACAAGACTTTCAATTTGCAAAAACACAACAGTTAAGGAATTGAGACAGATTTAGTATGCTTTTGGCTTTTAGTGTTTGCAGGCTCAAGTTAATGACTCAAATGAGTATAAATGAACTTAACAAGCATGAACCAACAGACCTTGATCACTGAATAAACCTTTGGGACAGTTTTGACAGTAAATCCAAACACACCTTTATACTACTAATTTGCAATCAATACTAAGTTAAACACTGAACTTTCTAAAATTACTGATCAAACTAAGTTTACCTAACCTAATGACACCTTAATTAACAGATTTCAACTACTTATAAATACAAACACAGATTATGCTATGAAATTTTAACAATCACTTACAAATGGTCCCTAGCCACTACGGCTTGAAACAGCAATGAAACCAGAACCACTAGCCTATAAAAATCAACCCAACTGCTTCTAAATCAACCCATTTCCCTTTCTGCATCACCCATTTCCTTTTCTGCATCACTTTTGCCCCATTTTGACTTATGTTGACCAATGTCCAAAGTTGTTTGAAACTTAACTATGAGCTTATAGAAAGCTTTAACAAGCTTATTTAAGCTGGTTTGAGCTTAAAAATAAGTTACTAAGAGATTGTGCATAAGAATTCGAAACTGAAAATTTCAACAGTGAACATGAAACAACAATTCTTAACACAACTTTGAATTAATACTTAAAATGAGTTGTAATACACTTAAACACAGTAATTTGATACAAAGAAACTTGAATTAACAACTATTAATCTATTTTAAGACTTAAGAAATAAAAACGACATACATTTTTAGAAAATAAACTAAGTACTCTCTTGTTGCTTCTCTTTTGCTCCTTTTATACATCAAAAGCACTCCCCACGTGTCTCTGAGCAAATCCCAGCAATAATCCAGGCCATTGGATGGCTAGAAATCAATCTAGGCCGTTCTTTGAAATTTGGGGCCAAAAGTTGTACAAGCCAGTTGGGACAGGGAAGGGGATGCATTTAATGCCTTTGGCTGTTAGGTGAGGAGGGGGAACAAAACATGGAGTAGGGGGACAAAGTGTAGAGTTGTGTTGGTGGCTGGTTGCAGACAGGGGTGTCGGGGAAGACAGGAAAAAGGGAGCGGGGTGGTTTATTTTAAACCGTGGGTATTGGGTGGGTTGGATTCGGGTTAAAGGGGTTTTGGACTGGGTTATATGGTATTGGGCCAAGGGATTATTTTGGGCTTAGGATTAGTTTTGAATCCATTTAATAATCTAGGGACCAAATGTGTATATTCTGAAAATCCAAGGACCATGCATGTAGATTCTGAAAAGTAATCCAAGGGCTTGTTTTGCCAACCTCCAATATTCCAAGGGACCAAATCTGCCAATTGTGAAATTCCAAGGACTAAACGTGAACAATTTTAAAATCCAAGGATCAAAACTGTAATTTCTCAAAACTTTTGGATTTTTCACCAAAGGACTAAATATGACAATTTATGATTCCAAAAGGACCTTTGGTGACTTTTCTTATAAAATAAGTGCCTAGGGACTGATTTTGCCATTTTCGAAAGTCGGGGTGAAACGCCAATTATGCAAACTTAGCTCATTTTTCATCGATTTTAAACATTTTGCATCTGAAACATATAAAATGCACTTTTGAGATATTTTCAATATTTTGATGCATTTCTGAGCATTTTTAAACGTTTTGCAGTTCCGATTTGACCAAAAATGATGAGTATTTTACACACTCATCAATCCCCCACACTAAACTATTGCTAGTCCCTAGCAATCTTTTGAGAAAAACTTAATGGTTTTGAATCTCTTTACCAAAAGCCATTACTTCTGGAGTAGCCAAATGTTTTAGTTCAAGTAAGAACCATGGTACACGGATAACCATGTGATTTTGAGCAAACCACCAACTTCCAACGGATTTGATTTGTCTTTACCAGAAGCCGTTTGCTCTGGACTAGCCAACTCTTAGATAAATTATCAATATTATCTTTGGTGAGTCGATTACCAATTATGGTTTTTCCACTGCCTTTACCACAAGCCATAAACTTGCGGGCTAGCCAACTCTTCACTTTTTAGGATATGGTGAGCCGAATACCATACAATTTTGGGCAAATTGCAAGCCGTCAACGGATTTGAGATATCTTTACCAAGAGCCGTTTGCTCCTGGATTAGCCAATCCTTTTGTTTATTAGACAAGGCGGACTGATAACCGAATGAGTAAGTGCAAAACACTTATTCCAAAAAAAAAAATTTGGCCAAAAACAGGGGAATTAGGCGGTATAATTACATGATAAAATTCGTGAGAATTCCCCCCCCACACTTAGAAATGAATATTGCCCTCAATATTCAAAGTACCGGCGGTTATGCCGAAACAAAGAACGTAAAAGGGAAATATTACGGCCATTATTTAGCAAGATTTTTTTTTTTTTTTTTTTAGAAACTTATATATATACACAACATGTGGGGCAACCCCCCCACACTAGGGTGGTAGAAAGTAGAAAAAAGTCAGAAATATGGGTGAAAACCCATATGGCATGCTATTGTTTTTGATTACCGAGTCGCTAGCTTGACTCGACCCCGTATTCATTTGTTCATGGGGAAAGTAACGTGGAAAACCAATCTCGATCGGACTTTCGTTCACAATGTTAATAAACATATGAACATCAGAAAGTTCCACACCGATGAGATATAACCGCGGTATTGTTAATAGTAGAAACTATAAGGGATGATACCGGGGTCAAAGATGGTGTCCTCATTCCCGAAAGAGAAAAGGGAAAGAGCAACCACACCATCTGTGAAGAATGGAATAAAAACGTACATGAGAATGCAAGTCCATTCCTCATCAGAAAGAAGCAAATCACCAGTTTTGACATTTTTAAGCTTAAACTTGAAGCTTATATGGTGATTGTCAAGAAGATGTCCGGGAGGGAGGGTGGGAAACGGTTCTTCAATCAACAAATTTTCTAGAAAAAGGATGTCTCCTCGGATCAAAGTAAGTGTTATCAATTCCAGTTGGAATTGACTCATCACTAAGAAATGCATCGACTTCATTCCAAAAGTTGTCATCTTCCTCATCGGGAGTGAGAGAAGGGATGGAAGAGTCGGGAATAATAAGACTAGAAGATGATGGATTCTTTTTGAGCAATTCATCAATGGGAAGAATGTCTCCCATTGGATCACAAATATCATCATCCAATTCAGATGAAACTGAAGAGAGTTTGGTTTCATCCACGAGTTAACAAACTCGATGCGACAAAGCGATTCGGAGGTGGGACAAGTGGTGTGCTCTTAGAGCTAGCAGTTTCCACCACTTCGATGAAGTCTCCGATTCAAGATCATCATCATCAAGAATACTCTTGACTTTCACAGTACGACTTTCAAACCATTTTTTTGAACCAGGGGTGATTTTCAAAGCTTTTAACTCCGCACGTTTTTGGTGACTCCTCTTAACCGTGAAATTTGAGAGTGTTGCATTGAATCTTTCAGATCTTTGATCAATTGTGGCAACACTCTGTTTGGATAGAGGTTTGGAGTTACGGTTGATATTCAACGTGAGCTCTTCGTTGTCAACCCGTATGGTCAACTCTTCACAAACACATCAATCGAGCACGACTCGTTCTCAAGAAAGCTCTCCCTAAGATGAGGGAACTCTAGGATGCGCATGAAGTCTACTACAACAAATTCAGTAGGAAAGTGAAACTTTCCTACTTTCATCACGACATCCTCGGCTATCCCAAGTGGACGAGTTATGGTACGGTCCGCTAGCTCGAGTGTCATACAAGTGGATGTAAGTTTAGGAAGAGACAGTTTCTTCCATACGGAGAGTGGCATGAGGTTAATGCTAGCGCCAAGATCGGCTGGCGGAGCATTGAACCATCCCAAGAAATCACACGGGATTAGAAATCATGGGGTCTTCAAGCTTTTTGGGAAGCTTCATGAGAAGGACCGCTGAGCATTGCTCATTGAGAGGAGTTTTAGCCATCTCAGATAACTTATCTTTGTTGGTCAGTAAGCCTTTAAGCGTGGATGCAAATTTGGGCATTAGAACGAGAGCATCAACGAAGCTTATATCAAAGTGTAGCTCATTGAAGATTTGGAAAAATTTTCCATTTGCTCTTTGTTTTTGTCTTTGAGCTTCTCATCATTCATTCTTGATGGGTAAGGAAGCCGACTAGACTTTTGAGCCGGGATGGAAGTCATTTCGGACTCGAATTTGTCTTGAACCGGGTTCGGACTTAAAGCTTGGACTACCGAAGGTGGGACGTGTGCGGTACTTCGTGGGCTTGAGAAATGCACCTTGTCCGTTGTATCCTTGGTAACTTGACTCAATGCTACAGGAGGAGGGGCATTGGAGTCGAAGGTCCCTTGTGCGTCTTACCATTACGAGTGGTGACGGCTTTCAACTCGGCATTGGGATTAGGAATTGTATTGCTTGGGAGTCCTCGAGGAAGATGATGAAGCTTTGTTCATATTCATGTTCATGAAGCTGCTCATCATATTCTTCAACTCATTTGTCTGCCGAGACAATGTGGTATCAATTTCCTTCCTTAGCTCAACTCTCATGTTATTGATCTGAGTTTGCATTGAACGTATGCTTGTCTCAGTAATTTTCATGAAGTCATTTGGCATGGGAGCTTGAGAAGGTTGTTGATAACTTTGATGATTTGGAGCTTGATAAGGTTGGTTGAAATTGTTCCGGTTTTGATTGAAAATTTGAGAGTTATTGAAATTTTGTCCTTGATTGAACAAAGCGATTCGATTGCCATGGTTTTGCCAGGAGGAAAACCGGTGGTGTCATACCGCTAGGTGCGGTAGTGAGGATCAGCTGTGGTGGTATTGATTGTGGTTTACCGAAGCTACGGGAGCTTGGTACAAGGAAGCATCGGTTGCTTGACAATCATAATACGCGTGTGGACCACTACAAGTTTCACACACCTTGTTTACGGCTTTGGGTTCGGCTTATGAATTTCGCTTTTGATTTCCTTAACATCCTTAATCATACAACGGATGGCATCCGTTAGAGAGGCTATCGGAGCTGCTAACTCAGAAGAGTTATTGGATGAAGAAGTAGGAGTGTTAGGAGTATTGACTTTGTTGCGAAAAATAGGAACTTTTGATTTTTGCTCGCAAATCTCAATCACATCTTTAGGCTTACGATTCAAGATATTGCCACTGATGCGTGCCAAACAGTCAAGCTAAATCACTCAAGCCTGCCACTTGTGAATGGCAGACCGTAATCAGCTTAAAACTGCTTAAGCACGAATACAATGAAGATCTGAGGAGTATAGTGTTTCCCCGGGTCGTTATGTCCCAGCGAGCTGTGCAATGGATCACCAAACGTATAGTGATCGAGAGATTTGAACGGAAAAGGAGATTTGAGAATGATTATAACTAAGGAAAAAGCCAACAAATTACAACGGCTTAAATGCAAATTAAAGGAAATTAAGAAAAAGATAAAAAAATATTAAATAAACGCTATCACTATATTTAAAATTGATGAACGTTTAAAACTTAAAACTTACGTTTAAATAAAATTACGTAAACGTACCAAAATAAAAAGTGAGATCTAAGAAATAAAAATCCTAAAAATATGAAAATGACATTTTTACAAACCTAATGATAAAAGAAAATTTATGGAAAAATAAAATTATTTTTATAACTATTAAGTTAATTATTATTAATTAAAAACTATTTTTAGCTAATAAATAATAACCTAAAATGAAAGAAAATATGAAATAAAGCTTGAAAAATAAAATTAAGACTTAGAAAAATCTAAAATATCAAAAGAGAATTTTCAAAACTATTTTTGTATTTTTCGGATTATTTTTCTATTTTCTATGAATTTTAAACAATTAAAAACTACTTAAATTATTTAAAAATATAAATTTAACTAAGAAAAATGTGGAAAAATATTTTTTTGACTTTTTATATTTATCTTAACTTCATAAAAATGAAAAATTATTTTTTTGAGACTTTTCTTAATTAATTGCAATAAAAGCTAATTAAAAATGCTTAAAAACTAATTTAAATTAAGAAAAATAGCAAATCAACTTAGAAAAATCTGAAAATTTCAGGAAAACTCTAAAATAATATTAGGAATCTAAGAAAAATGGAAAAACAAGGGCTTGTGTGGAGGAATTTGAAACTGAAGTGGAATGTGCTTAAGAATAAGCACTTGGATAAGCCAAAAGCACACCAAAAGGTACCAAAGCTGAGGCAGAGGCAACAATAAGCTAAAATAACTCTAAAGCAACTGAAATCAACAAGCCATAACCTCTGGATAACAAGCTCAAAAGATTTGATGATAGGAGCATTAAGCTAAAAACAGAATCTGAGGGGCTACTTTGAGCTTAAAAATAAGCCACACAATAAGCTAAAACTGCAAACCACAAATTGGAACTAGTAGGAGACCTGGCTAAGAACCTCTAAACCAAAATGGAGACCTAGGGGAGCTATGATAAGCTCTATGCAAGAGCTACAAAATCTGAACAAGCCACATGCGGTTAGTGCCCTGCACAGGGCACTTAAGCTCTCATTCACAAGCCCTTTTGAGCTTATAGAAAAAATTGCAAAAATATACTAAAATGGACATGAGAAAATAGACCAGTAGAAGTTCTAAATACAACAAGTTACACTGAAATTGGCCCAAAGATGAGTCCAATAAAATTCACTCCAGTTGGCCAAAAACTGAGTTTTGCAATTTGACTTTTTATACAAATCTGAAAGTTTGACTTATTTGAGTTTTGATTCAAAATGATGGACAGATAATGATGTTATAAGATAAATTAAACCTAGTACAAGCTACATCTATGAGTTTTGAACATAAAACAAGACTTAGGTTTTTGAAAATTATAAAGATTATGCACTTAAGAAGGATTACATGTGATTTTGACTTTTGGTGGTTACAAGCACAAAAGTAATACAGGAATGAGTTAACTAGAACTACACAAACATGAGACTACAATTTCTAACTACTGAGCAAGCCTACATCAGGATTGAATCAGCAATTCCAAACATCCCTTAATGAACTGATATGCAATATGAATGAAGCTAACTCATGAACAGGCTAGAATTATTGATCAAACTGAGTTTATATGACCATAATACAACTATGTTAACAGATTAAAACTAGTGGAGACCTCAGATACACAGATAAGCATAAACTGCAATTTGACTTAAAAATGAAAATGAGAAATCTACTAACCATTGTGTCCAGCTTATGCAGGCCAAAACCAGAACCAAACCTATGCTAACCTAATCTAATACAACCCAATTCAACCTGCATCAACCCCATTATCCATCACCATTGCCAAATGCACCCGTTTTGACTTTTGTTGACTATAATTGAGAATTGTTTGAAACTGATTCCAAGGCTAATCAAAAACTATAACAAGCTTAAATAAACTTATTTAAGTGAGAAAAGAAGCTATTGGAAGCTTAAATATAGGAGCATGAATTTGAAAATTCCAACAGTAAACACAAGAATGAGAATTTTAACCAAACCTTGAGTTTGATCCTTAAAACAGATTACAATGGTACATTAACTTGAGTTTGGATCATAGAAATACAAAATTACAGATTTTAAGCTAAATTAAGACATGGATAAGAAAATCGACATTAAGAAATATTAAAACTAAATTCTACTACTTTTTCTTCTCTCTTCAACATCTTTTTATACTCCAAACTTCTTTCTCTCTCTTTCTGAACATTTCCGCAATATCCTCACCATTGGATGGCTTAAATTTGATCTTGGCCATAGAATCAGTTTGGCGCCAAAATTGGAGTAGCAATTTGGATAGGTTGAGTGAGGGGGAAAGTGCATTTAATGCACATTGGATGGTAGGCGAGGTGGGGGAACAAAAATATGTAAAGGAGAGGAGGGATGGGATGTATCTTGTTGCAGACAAAGCAGGTGAAGGAGAGACTCTTTGGCGGGTTGGGTATTTTGACCAAGTGGGTAATAATAGAAGGGGGGTTCAAAATTCATTATGACAGGGGGTCCAAGGTCAGGCAGGGTCCAAATTGGTTTGACAAGGGATTAAATGACAAGGACCTTTGTGTAATTTTCTGAAATTGAGGGACTTAATCTGCCATATTCACAAAGTTGTTCCAAGGGTTGAAAATGACAAGTTCCAAAAGTACAAGGACCAAAGCTGACATTTTCCAATTTCCAGGGACCAATTTTGCCAATTTTCAAACTTGAAGGACCATTCTTGTAATTTTCTCAAACTTTTGACATTTTTCACCAAAGGACTAAATTTGACAACTTATGATTTTAAAAGGACCTTTGGTGATTTTACTTTTGAAATTATGTGCTCAGGGACTGTTTTTGACAATTTTAGAAACTTGGGGGACTGAAACTGCCAATTATGCAAACTTTGCTCATTTTTCATCTGTTTTTAAACATTTTGCATCTGAAACGTATAAAATGCAATTTCGAGATATTTTCAGTATTTTGATGCATTTCTGAACATTTTTAAACGTTTTGCAGTTCAGATTGACCCAAAAATGATGAGTATTTACACACTCATCAATCCCCCACACTAAACTATTGCTAGTCTCTAGCAATCTTTTGAGAAAAACTTAATGGATTTGAATCTCTTTACCAAAAGCCATTACTTCTGGAGTAGCCAAATGTTTCAGTTCAAGTAAGAACTATGGTACACGATAACCATGTGATTTTGAGCAAACCACCAGCTTTCAACGGATTTGATTTGTCTTTACTAGAAGCCGTTTGCTCTGGACTAGCCAACTCTTAGATAAATTATCAATATTATCTTTGGTGAGTCGATTACCAATTATGGTTTTTCCACTGCCTTTACCACAAGCCATAAACTTGCGGGCTAGCCAACTCTTCACTTTTTAGGATATGGTGAGCTGAATACCATACAATTTTGGGCAAATTGCAAGCCATATAAACGGATTTGAGAAATCTTTACCAAGAGCCGTTTGCTCCTGGATTAGCCAATCCTTTAGTTTATTAGACATGGCGGACTGATAACCAATTGAGTAAGTGTAAAAACACTTACTCCAAAAAAAAAATTTGGCCAAAAACGGGGGAATTAGGTGGTATAATTATATAATAAAATTCGTGAGAATTCCCCCCACACTTAGAAATGAATATTGCCCTCAATATTCAAAGTACCGGCGGTTATGCCGAAACAAAGAACGTAAAAGGGAAATACTACGGCCATTATTTAGAAAGAGTTTTTTTTTTTTTTTTTTTTTTTTTTTTTTAACTTGCATATATACACAACATGTGGGGCTATATATACACAACATGTGGGGCAACCCCCCCCCCCCACACTAGGGTGGTAGAAAGATAGAAAGAACTCAGAAATATGGGTGAAAACCCATATGGTATGCTACTGTTTTTGATTTCCGAGTCGCTAGCTTGACTCGACCCCGAATTCATTGGTTCATGGGGAAGTAAGTGGAATAGACAATCTCCATCGGACTTTCATTCAAGATGTTTGGACAAACATTTGAAGCACGTGAAAGTTCCACATCGATGAGATATATACAGACAGACCCGGCTCACAAATGATACATGGAAATGCCGGGGTCAAAGATAGTGTCCTCACTCCCGAACGAGTGAAGAAGAGAGGAAGTCACCAGGTAGGTGAAGAAAAGAAGGAAAATCATGATGACGATCATGATAAGATCTTCTTCCTCAGGGTCAAGTGCAGTTGCACTCGTTTGGATTATATCGGTTGAGCTCTTAGGTTTGGAAAGCATCTCGGGAGGGAGGGTTGGAAAATTTGTCATAGAAATACAAACTCTCATGATTGAGAACTTTTCCCCGCGATCATGATTTTTGCCATCCAAGCGATCATACTCCGGCGGAGTCATGATATGAGTGAGTTCATCGAGAACTCCTTGAAGGTGAATGAATCATATTCAGAATTGATATGAGTGGGTTCATTGGTGAACTCCTCCAATGTAAATGATTCATAATCGGGGAGAGAATTATGAAAATGAAAAGTGGTACTGCCACTAATCTTCTCTCCCATATTATCAAAACAGAAGGCTTTCATTTCTGGAATAGAATCATCGGAAAGAATGTCACTATCCTTAATGGGGATAGGAGATGAAATAGGTTTCTCTTTGAAAGCCTCGATTTTAGAAATGAGAAGACTGACATTCAATAATGTTGCTCGAAGAGCTTCATCTTTGATTTCAGTGTCAGTAACTTCATCATTCTCTTCTTCTAAGCTAACAAGCTCAGAAGGTGAATCTTCCACATAAATGATGTCTCCACAAGATAACGAATCATCATCATCAGAATCGGAGAACATCTCAACATGATCTTTTGGGAAGACAAGAGGGGTAGGGATATCACACAAATGCTCAAGAATTCCTTGTGACTCTCTTGGGATTGGGACAAGGTCCTCAACACTAGACTTTATGAATTCGCCCGATTCCTTTTCAGGAACAGTGTCAAGATGCTCGTCCCCCATGCTCAGAGAGTGAGTGGGAATATCAGGTGTGATAGCAGTTGTTTGAGATGGAATCTCAACTGCTGGGATATCAACCTGAGGGTTGAGAAATAATATTCTTAAAAGGATAAAAACCCTCCTCGTCATCATCATATAGAGCTGCCTTAACAAATTGGGAACGCCTTAGAGCTGCATGCTCTAGGGCTAATAATTCTTCCCTAGATTTGCGAGCCTCCCGTTCTTCGGCCAGCAATTCTCCTATGGTCTTTTCACCACTCACATGATTCTTAAGGTTTTGAATTATATCATCAAGTTTTTTCATTGTGGTTTCAAAATCTTGGGAAATTCCTTTAGGCAACGGCTCAGGTGGAGTTTGAACCGTATGGTGTTGTGGAGGTTGGAAATTGTCAAAACCGGAAGTATAGTAATTTTGATTCCACGGTTGACATTGAAAATTATCGTGAGGACCTCCACAATTCTCACAACAGTAAAACTGATGTGGTACGTGAGTCGTATGTCTTTGGAGTCATAATTGTTATCAGGAACACCCATAGACAAGCGTGTTTCCCGATTGACAATCGAACGTAGTGTGAACCGCCACAGTACTCACAACAATAAAACTGTTGAGTTTGGATTGGTGAATCATATGGATGTTGGTCATAACCAAAGTTCTGAGCATCACTGGAAAACTGTTCATAGACAAACGTGTTTCCGGATTGACACTCAAATCCTTGGTGAGGACCTCCACAAAATTCACAGCAGTAATGTTGATTATATGAAGATAAGTCGGGCTGTGGTGGGTAATTGGAAAATTTTGAGGAGTCGTTAAATGAGTTCGGATTAGGATCATAATCAAATGAATTCCTCGAACCACAAAACAAACAACTCCGTTATGGATATCATTACCACACTGTACACACGTACACCAACGACAGGGTGAACCAAAAGAGGCTCACCACAACCGACACAAGGAATAAACGATTGCATTTGAGAGTAATGAGAAAAAATCGGTTCATTCAAAGAATCAACAAAACCAACATGGTGATCCGGATGACTATCAAATCTCGAAGAACATTCTGAAAAATCCGGAGGTGGGACAAGTGGTGTGCTCAGAGAGCTAGCAATTTCCACCACTTCCGTTATGGTCTCGGTTCGGTTCTTGAGAAACGTGCAGATTAGGCAAGTCATTCTTGCTAGTCACCGGTGTTTGAACGGGTTCATCGTAATCAATTCTAATTCTCGACCTTTTTCATCGGCTTGAATTTGTTCGATTAGATTACGGGCTCTATTTTCAAAGAAAGTGTCCTCGTAATCCTCGGTGGGTGCTTGGGGTAGCTCCGACGTTTGAACTGGTTTGTCAAGATTAGAATGTATTTCAGATTGTGGCGGGTGGTCGGAAAAACTTGGAAAAGAATTTTTGATGGATAATTCGCACAAATTGCAAAATTCGCTTGAACTAGGCCTTCCACACCGCTCACACACACTTGTGACGATGATGTTAACGATTGTCGACATAAGAATTAAACATATATAGGGTTAAAGAGATAGAATCAAACGGTTTTGAGGTTAAAGAAGAGTAGAATCAAACGGTACGAGGGGTAAGAGAAATAGAATCATACGGATAAGCGGAATGAGAAGAGTATTTTTGTATTTTTGGATAAGAAAATATAAACATATCTGAGATGGATGGTATGAACAAAGAGTGAATATCCAAATTACTAATTTGCTAAACGTAAGACAATCAGCCACGACTCCCGGCGCGGCGCAAAAATTTGATGCGTGCCAAACAGTCAAGCTAAATCACTCAAGCCCGCCACTTGTGAATGGCAGACCGTAATCAGCTTAAAACTGCTTAAGCACGAATACAATGAAGATCTGAGGAGTATAGTGTTTCCCCGGGTCGTTATGTCCCAGCGAGCTGTGCAATGGATCACCAAACGTATAGTGATCGAGAGATTTGAACGGAAAAGGAGATTTGAGAATGATTATAACTAAGGAAAAAGCCAACAAATTACAACGGCTTAAATGCAAATTAAAGGAAATTAAGAAAAAGATAAAAAAATATTAAATAAACGCTATGACTATATTTAAAATTGATGAACGTTTAAAACTTAAAACTTACGTTTAAATAAAATTACGTAAACGTACCAAAATAAAAAGTGAGATCTAAGAAATAAAAATCCTAAAAATATGAAAATGACATTTTTACAAACCTAATGATAAAAGAAAATTTATGGAAAAATAAAATTATTTTTATAACTATTAAGTTAATTATTATTAATTAAAAACTATTTTTAACTAATAAATAATAACCTAAAATGAAAGAAAATATGAAATAAAGCTTGAAAAATAAAATTAAGACTTAGAAAAATCTAAAATATCAAAAGAGAATTTTCAAAACTATTTTTGTATTTTTCTGATTATTTTTCTATTTTCTATGAATTTTAAACAATTAAAAACTACTTAAATTATTTAAAAATATAAATTTAACTAAGAAAAATGTGGAAAAATATTTTTTTGACTTTTTATATTTATCTTAACTTCATAAAAATGAAAAATTATTTTTTTGAGACTTTTCTTAATTAATTGCAATAAAAGCTAATTAAAAATGCTTAAAAACTAATTTAAATTAAGAAAAATAGCAAATCAACTTAGAAAAATCTGAAAATTTCAGGAAAACTCTAAAATAATATTAGGAATCTAAGAAAAATGGAAAAACAAGGGCTTGTGTGGAGGAATTTGAAACTGAAGTGGAATGTGCTTAAGAATAAGCACTTGGATAAGCCAAAAGCACACCAAAAGGTACCAAACTGAGACAGAGGCAACAATAAGCTAAAATAACTCTAAAGCAACTGAAATCAACAAGCCATAACCTCTGTATAACAAGCTCAAAAGATTTGATGATAGGAGCATTAAGCTAAAAACAGAATCTGAGGGGCTACTTTGAGCTTAAAAATAAGCCACACAATAAGCTAAAACTGCAAACCACAAATTGGAACTAGTAGGAGACCTGGCTAAGAACCTCTAAACCAAAATGGAGACCTAGGGGAGCTATGATAAGCTCTATGCAAGAGCTACAAAATCTGAACAAGCCCTGTGCAGGCTTAGTGCCCTGCACAGGGCACTTAAGCTCTCATTCACAAGCCCTTTTGAGCTTATAGAAAAAATTGCAAAAATATACTAAAATGGACATGAGAAAATAGACCAGTAGAAGTTCTAAATACAACAAGTTACACTGAAATTGGCCCAAAGATGAGTCCAAGAAAATTCACTCCAGTTGGCCAAAAACTGAGTTTTGCAATTTGACTTTTATACAAATGAAAGTTTGACTTATTTGAGTTTTGATTCAAAATGATGGACAGATAATGATGTTATAAGATAAATTAAACCTAGTACAAGCTACATCTATGAGTTTTGAACATAAAACAAGACTTAGGTTTTTGAAAATTATAACAGTTATGCACTTAAGAAGGATTACATGTGATTTTGACTTTTGGTGGTTACAAGCACAAAAGTAATACAGGAATGAGTTAACTAGAACTACACAAACATGAGACTACAATTTCTAACTATTGAGCAAGCCTACATCAAGATTGAATCAGCAATTCCAAACATCCCTTAATGAACTGATATGCAATATGAATGAAGCTAACTCATGAACAGGCTAGAATTATTGATCAAACTGAGTTTATATGACCATAATACAACTATGTTAACAGATTAAAACTAGTGGAGACCTCAGATACACAGATAAGCATAAACTGCAATTTGACTTAAAAATGAAAATGAGAAATCTACTAACCACTGTGTCCAGCTTATGCAGGCCAAAACCAGAACCAAACCTATGCTAACCTAATCTAATACAACCCAATTCAACCTGCATCAACCCCATTATCCATCACCATTGCCAAATGCACCCGTTTTGACTTTTGTTGACTATAATTGAGAATTGTTTGAAACTGATTCCAAGGCTAATCAAAAACTATAACAAGCTTAAATAAACTTATTTAAGTGAGAAAAGAAGCTATTGGAAGCTTAAATATAGGAGCATGAATTTGAAAATTCCAACAGTAAACACAAGAATGAGAATTTTAACCAAACCTTGAGTTTGATCCTTAAAACAGATTACAATGGTACATTAACTTGAGTTTGGATCATAGAAATACAAAATTACAGATTTTAAGCTAAATTAAGACATGGATAAGAAAATCGACATTAAGAAATATTAAAACTAAATTCTACTACTTTTTCTTCTCTCTTCAACATCTTTTTATACTCCAAACTTCTTTCTCTCTCTTTCTGAACATTTCCCAGCAATATCCTCAGCCATTGGATGGCTTAAATTTGATCTTGGCCATAGAATCAGTTTTGGCACCAAAATTGGAGTAACATTTGGATAGGTTGAGTGAGGGGAAAGTGCATTTAATGCACATTGGATGGTAGTGAGGTGGGGGAACAAAAATATGTAAAGGAGAGGAGGGGGATGGGATGTATCTTGTTGCAGACAAAGCAGGTGAAGGAGAGACTTTTTGGCGGGTTGGGTATTTTGACCAAGTGGGTAATAATAGAAGGGGGGTTCAAAATTCATTATGACAGGGGGTCCAAGGTCAGGCAGGGTCCAAATTGGTTTGACAAGGGATTAAATGACAAGGACCTTTGTGTAATTTTCTGAAATTGAGGGACTTAATCTGCCATATTCACAAAGTTGTTCCAAGGGTTGAAAATGACAAGTTCCAAAAGTACAAGGACCAAAGCTGACATTTTCCAATTTCCAGGGACCAATTTTGCCAATTTTCAAACTTGAAGGACCATTCTTGTAATTTTCTCAAACTTTTGACATTTTTCACCAAAGGACTAAATTTGACAACTTATGATTTTAAAAGGACCTTTGGTGATTTTACTTTTGAAATTATGTGCTCAGGGACTGTTTTTGACAATTTTAGAAACTTGGGGGACTGAAACTGCCAATTATGCAAACTTTGCTCATTTTTCATCTGTTTTTAAACATTTTGCATCTGAAACGTATAAAATGCAATTTCGAGATATTTTCAGTATTTTGATGCATTTCTGAACATTTTTAAACGTTTTGCAGTTCAGATTGACCCAAAAATGATGAGTATTTACACACTCATCAGCCACCGGCGGCTGCATTCAAGGAATCTTGATCGTTACCATTCAACCCATTGTAAAAGATATTGACTTGTTGAAGCTCCGTGAATTCATGATGGGGGCATTTTCTGAGGAGATCTTTGAATCTCTCCCATGCCTCTCTAAAGTTTTCATCGAAATTTTGACGAAATCCAGAAATTTCATTTTTAAGATTAGTCGTCTTTGATGGAGGAAAGAAGTAATTGACAAACTTTTGAACAAGATCCTCCCAAGTTTCGATAGATCGAGGGGTTCTTTTTCCACCAAATCCGGCTGTCCCCTCAAGTGAGAATGGAAATAGCATCAACTTGATCACTTTTTGTGGCACATCCTTGAAATTGATAGTTGCGGTCAACTTGTTAAACCAACGGATGTGTGCATACGGGTCTTCTCGATCAAACCCGCGGAATTGATTAGTAGACACAAGTTGGATTAAATGTGTCTTCAATTCAAAGTGATCGAATTGATTACTTGGTAAACGATGGCATCTCCATAACCCTCGGTGGGTGCTGGAGCATTTCCGCCATAGTGCGTTAGTGCCATATTGTTGTTTGCAATAGTACGAATCTCGGGTTCGACTATTTGGGCAGCACGTCTACGAGAACGTCTTCTAGGAATTTCTGCTAGATCACGCAAAGGACTCAATGATCTAGAAGAACGAGTGCGCATGCACTAGAGTTAACTCTAAGAGACTCAGAGTTAAGGAGAAAAATGGGAATTATGAAGATGAATTATAAAAATGGGGTGAGAAGAATCTTTTTAGGTTTTATGGTTCTGACAAGTAGATATACCAACAAAATCAATTAAAACAAACTCGAGGCAAAACAACAGTGAACTTAAACCAATAATCACAAGATGAATGGCTTCTTTGAAAAAGGTACACCAATCACAAGGACACAAAGGCAAGTTTTAATCTTTGGTTCGGGAACTTATTATGGTCGTACCCCTAGTTAGGTAGTACACTGCCTTGGTTTGCGGTGGTAATCTTTTATGTTGTTATTTATTAAAGAAAACGACAAATCTTTTTGTATTTTTATCTTTGATACATATATAGAAACAAAGGGAAAAATATTTTTGTGTTTTATACGTTTTTAGCTGTTTTTGGGTTTTTGGATTTTTTATAAGAAAATATGGATATATATATAGATGAGATGGATGATATAAACAAAGAGTGAGTATTCAAACTACTAATCTGCTAAACGGAGGATAATCAGAAACCGGCGTGGGCGCCAAAAATTTGATCCGTGCCAAACCGTCAAGTTTTCTCACCGCAAGTTTCCACCACTTGTGAATGGCCAAGAAACTTAAAACGGTTCAAGCACAAACTCAATGAAGATCTGGAGAGTATAGTGTTTCCCCGGGTCGTTATGTCCCAGCGAGCTATGCAATGGATCACCAAACGTATAGTGATCGAGAAATTTGAACAGAAAAAGGATTTGTGAATATTAGAACTAAAGAAAAAGCAAACAAATTACAGAGGCTTAATTACAAATTAAAGAAATTTAATAAGATAAAATCTATTAAATAAACGCTATCACTATTTGCAAAATGATGTTTTGGATTTTATGTTTTTATAAAACTGAATTAAAAACTACGCGACGTCTGAAAAGAAAAAGTGAAACTTACACAATATTAACCCTAAAAATATGAAAATGATATTTTTACAAACCTAATGATAAAAGAAAATTTTTATACAAATAAAATTATTTTTACAACTATTTAATTAATTATTATTAATTAAAAACTATTTTTAACTATTTAAATAATAGCCTAAAATACAAGAAAATAGGAGATAAAGCTAGAAAAATGAAATTTTGACTCAGAAAAATCTAAAATAACAAAAGAGAATTTTCAAAACTATTTTTGTATTTTTATGAATATTTTTGTATTTTCTAGGAATTAAAAACTATTAAAAACTAATTAAATTGCTTAAAAATACAAATTTTACTAAGAAAAATCTGGAAAAATATTTTTTTGCCTTTTTATATTTATCTAAACTTAAAAAAAAATGAAAAATTATTTTTTTTGAAACTTTTCTGAATTATTTGTATTTAATGCTAATTGAAATGACTTAAAAACTAGTTAAAATGTAGAAAAATACCAAACTGACCTATAAAAATCTAAAAAATTCAAGATAAGCCTAAAATAATACTTAGAATCTAGGAAAAATATAAAAAACAGGGGTTGTGTACAAGAATATGGGACTGAAAAGCCAAGTGCTTATAAATAAGCACTTAAATTAAGCCAACAACCACAAAAAGCTACCAACTGTTTACAGAAGCTATAAAATGATACAAGTACCTAAATGCAACTAAAAACAACAAGCTTTAACCTCATAATTGTAACTAGCACAGATTTGACTTATTTGAGTTATGTGCTAAAATCAAGTTGTGGGTCTGTTTTGCAGCTTAAGCACAGGCCACCCAAATAAGCAAAACTCAAAACTAAAAATTGGAACCTAAACAAGACCTAGCCAAGAACCAGTAAACCAAATTTGAGCTTTGTACAAGCTCAAATGAGCTTGTTGCAAGACCTGTAACTCACCTGTGCACACTTAGTTAATACTGAGTGTGTACAGGGCATTTTGGCCCATTTGATAAGCAGTTTTGGTGCTTATAGAAAATTTACAAAATTCTCCAAAAATGGTAATAAGCAAGTAGACCAGTTGAACTTTCTAAAAACACAAGTTTCACTTAAATTGGCTTAAAAATGAATCCAAGAAAAATCAACTTAACTGGCCTCAAAACAATTTTTACTCTTTGACTTTTGAAGTAAAATTGAGTTGTTGACTTTGGTGAGATTTGAGCTTAATTTAAGGACTGATAATGATGTTTATGGATGAAATGAGGATAAAGCAAGCTATATCTCTGTAATTTAAACACAAAACAAGACTTTCAATTTGCAAAAACACAACAGTTAAGGAATTGAGACAGATTTAGTATGCTTTTGACTTTTAGTGTTTGCAGGCTCAAGTTAATGACTCAAATGAGTATAAATGAACTTAACAAGCATGAACCAACAAACCTTGATCACTGAATAAACCTTTGGGACAGTTTTGACAGTAAATCCAAACACACCTTTATACTACTAATTTGCAATCAATACTAAGTTAAACACTGAACTTTCTAAAATTACTGATCAAACTAAGTTTACCTAACCTAATGACACCTTAATTAACAGATTTCAACTACTTATAAATACAAACACAGATTATGCTATGAAATTTTAACAATCACTTACAAATGGTCCCTAGCCACTATGGCTTGAAACAGCAATGAAACCAGAACCACTAGCCTATAAAAATCAACCCAACTGCTTCTAAATCAACCCATTTCCCTTTCTGCATCACCCATTTCCTTTTCTGCATCACTTTTGCCCCATTTTGACTTATGTTGACCAATGTCCAAAGTTGTTTGAAACTTAACTATGAGCTTATAGAAAGCTTTAACAAGCTTATTTAAGCTGGTTTGAGCTTAAAAATAAGTTACTAAGAGATTGTGCATAAGAATTCGAAACTGAAAATTTCAACAGTGAACATGAAACAACAATTCTTAACACAAATTTGAATTAATACTTAAAATGAGTTGTAATACACTTAAACACAGTAATTTGATACAAAGAAACTTGAATTAACAACTATTAATCTATTTTAAGACTTAAGAAATAAAAACGACATACATTTTTTTAGAAAATAAACTAAGTACTCTCTTGTTGCTTCTCTTTTGCTCCTTTTATACATCAAAAGCACTCCCCACGTGTCTCTGAGCAAATCCCAGCAATAATCCAGGCCATTGGATGGCTAGAAATCAATCTAGGCCGTTCTTTGAAATTTGGGGCCAAAAGTTGTACAAGCCAGTTGGGACAGGGAATGGGATGCATTTAATGCCTTTGGTCATTAGGTGAGGAGGGGGGGAACAAAACATGGAGTAGGGGGACAAAGTGTAGAGTTGTGTTGGTGGCTGGTTGCAGACAGGGGTGTCGGGGAAGACAGGGAAAAGGGAGGGGTGGTTTATTTTAAACCATGGGTATTGGGTGGGTTGGATTCGGGTTAAAGGGGTTTTGGACCGGGTTATATGGTATTGGGCCAAGGGATTATTTTGGGCTTAGGATTAGTTTTGAATCCATTTAATAATCTAGGGACCAAATGTGTATATTCTGAAAATCCAAGGACCATGCATGTAGATTCTGAAAAGTAATCCAAGGGCTTGTTTTGCCAACCTCCAATATTCCAAGGGACCAAATCTGCCAATTGTGAAATTCCAAGGACTAAACGTGAACAATTTTAAAATCCAAGGATCAAAACTGTAATTTCTCAAAACTTTTGGATTTTTCACCAAAGGACTAAATATGACAATTTATGATTCCAAAAGGACCTTTGGTGACTTTTCTTATAAAATAAGTGCCTAGGGACTGATTTTGCCATTTTCTAAAAGTCGGGGGACTGAAACTGCCAATTATGCAAACTTAGCTCATTTTTCATCTGATTTTAAACATTTTGCATCTGAAACATATAAAATGCACTTTTGAGATATTCTCAGTATTTTGATGCATTTCTGAGCATTTTTAAACGTTTTGCAGTTCCGATTTGACCAAAAAATGATGAGTATTTACACACTCATCAGTAACTTAATGGGTTAGTCCCTAGCATGGATTATCATAACGTAAGTGATGTTTAATTAGTGTTATTGGATGAATTGAGAAGTTAGGGTTTGTAAACCCTAACTTGGGATTAATGGGTAAATGATGTTTTAAGATAAATTAAAGGGTAATGATGATTATGAGATGAGTTTACAATGGTTTTAAGTTAGTATATGATGGGATTGGTTATCATATAATCAATATATGATTATATGATGACTAGAGGTGTTAGAAGTAAGTTAATGGTTGTATAAACCATTAATTATGGTTAATTGAGTATGCGTTAAGTGTTTATGTGTATGATGATGATGAGCTAGGAGGAGGATGATGATGGTGATAAGGATGATGATGGCTATGATGGATTTATGAATGTTAGCTTAGCTTGGAATCAAGGTAAGTAAACCGGTTATAAGTTAATGTTATATGATGTTATGTGTTGTCGATGTTAAGGTTATGGTATGACTTGATGTGTATGTGCTTATGTGTAATTAGATCGTAAGGCTAATTTGGCATAACTAGCAAAAGAATGATAGAATAGGTTGGAAGTTGGTTAGAGAATGAAGGGTGATGCTTAAAAGGCTTAAGGTATGCGTTTATGTTTAATGTTATGGAAGAATGAATGACTATGATGTGTAATGTATGAATGATGTATGTTGTTGAGTTATATCCGCTTTACTTACTAAGTTATATGCTTACGGTTTAATGTTACAAATTTTGTAGGTTCTTGTGATAATGCCTTAGCTTGGACTAATGCTTAAGGGTTGGATATGCGAAAGATTGAAAGGTAGTATGCATGTAGAAGCTAGGTAGAATACCGAGCTCTATGACAAAGTTACCCCCGATGGTCTTTTAAAGGTTGTAATGTATCGTGAAGTGTCATAGTGTATGTTATGATTATTAAAGTGATTTGAATGTCAAATGGGTTGTTATTGAAATGGTTTAATGTGGTTATGGTTATGGTTAAAAGGATGTTTAGATGAATGCTTATTTATACCCATTTTGGGTTAAAACGGGTCAAGTGGCGTGTAAGTGAATGGTTATGGGTTATATGATAAACGGATAACGTTTTATGAAGGTTATAGCATGGTAATGGTGTCAAAGTGGTTTCGTTGTGTGTTGAGTTTATGCAGGTTTTCCCGCTGATGTTCTGTCTCAGATGGTCTGATATGGCGTATCCATTATATGGATACGGCGTATGAAGTGGTTATGGTGATATGGTGTATCACCTTGGGGTGATACGGGTATGGACCTCATATTCAATACGGCGTATCCCATTATATGGATACGGCGTATTGGGGTTGGTTGTGTTATGGTAATTGTGTAAAATGTTTTAAAAGAAAATCAAGTATATGTTCTTGTAACGTATTTAAAATGTTGTTATGTCATGAATTCTTGTCGTTAAACGAAAGGTAAAGTGAGCCCGGTAAAGTCAAACGTTTCCGCGTCAAAAGTTTTTAATGTTCCGGTCAACCGGGCACGGGGTGTAACATGTACCTAGGGGTGTCATAAAAACCTACCCGAACCCGAACCCGAATATGGCTTTTCGGGTCAGGTTAGTCGGGTCCAAAATTATATTCGGGTTAATCGGGTCAACCCGAATTGACCCGAGTCCTAAACAATGTCGGGTTTGGGTATAATATATGTATCTTACTAGGGTTCGGGTCAACCCGATTGACCCGAGTTTCATTTTTTTCTTTCTAATTTATATGTAAACAAAAAAATTGTATAATTTTTGAACGACCTAGACCCGAACCCGAGTTGCCCCGACCCGAATTAATCCGAACCGAGTGGACCCGAACCCGAATTAACCCGACCCGAGTTCTTAACAAGGTCGGGGTCGGCAATGACGGAGCTTCATAAGGGCAGGCAGGGGTGATGGCCCCCCAAAAAGATGACCATTCTATGTACTTTGCATTGTATGTTACTTATCAGCACAATATTACAAGAGTATTTTTAATGTTTGGCCCCTCCAAAATGAAAGCCCCTCCAATAAACTTGGTCAAGCTCCGTCATTGGGGGTCGGATATGTTTTTTTGAGTCTTGACCCGAATTGACCCGAACCCGGCCGGGTCATCCAGAATAACACTCCTACGTGTGCCTATAATCTGTGTTATATTAGAGAGTGTGTTTTTGAGGTTTTGTGTTATAAGAATAAATTGGCATAACGCATCTATCGCTTGACATATAACGTGGACTGCACTTAGCTCTGTTATGACTTATTTCAAAAGGGGATGGATATATTATACCAAATTTTCAACAATTGATTTAACTAAATTACTAAACTTAACCAAAACATTAAATACTTTAGTAGAGTGTAGATGTATTTTTTTTTAACAAAATGTAAATTGTAATGTGTTAATAAGGGTGTGTTTAGCTAAACTTATGAATTAGGTTTATACTTATGTTAACTTATGACTTATATATCATAAGCCATGTTGAGTGTTTGGATTAGCTTATATTTAATAAGTTGATAAAGTAAATTGTTTAGTTTTGCTTCGATTGGTAAATGACTAAACATGACATGGGTTGAAAGTATGAATGTTATATTAAATGTAAACGAGGGTAAAACTGTAATTTGTGATGTGACATGTTATATAAGCCGAACCCTGTTAAAAAAGCCATATTTTTTTAGTTTATCAAAACCCTCTTGTATAAGCTCATAAGTTTACTCATATAATTTAAACATTTTGTTTAGGCTTATTTGACACATATAAATTAATAAGCTCATCAACATCATATACAAGCTTAGAAGGTGTTTGTTAAATTAAGTGATTTGAAATGATGTATAATTTATCACTTATTTAAAAAAGAGGTTTTTGAAAATCTTTCTAATAAAAAAAATAAATAATAAAGGTTTAAACTAACTAATTAAATAAAAAATAAGATAGGTGATTTGCACATTTTAAAAATGATTAGAGCAGTCACATTTGAATGTTTGGACATTTATACTTTTACATTATTTTTAGTTATGTTTATCCTAGATATAAATGTCCAACAACTCAAAATTTGAATATCCCAATTATTTGAGAGAGAGAGTGTGAAGATAGTAATTATTTTGAGTTTGTTGGAGTAGGGTAGGTTTGTCGGTGTGCTTTTGGCCCTTTGTCTTTGCCGTTGATTGTATTAGGGTTGTTTTGTTTAGTTGCCTTGTCTAGTGTGCCTTTATTTCCCGTTTTCTGTTTGGGCCTTTGCGTGTTTTAGTTTTGGGTAGGGTAGGTTTGTCACTTCGTTGGTGTTTGTGGGGTTAGGATAGACGCCTTGGTTTGTGATGGTCGTCTGAGGTCATGTCATGCCGATTTGGGAGGGGTGGGCGGGATAGGTGGGGTTGGTGGTGTGGGCGGGGCTTGCGGTGTGGGCGGGGTTAGGGGGTAGGTGGGTATAGGTTGGGTAGGGGTTTAGATAGGGTAGCGCCCTTCCGTAGGATTAGGGTGGGTAGTTGGAACGTTGGGTCTTTGACCGGGAAGGTCTTTGAGCTTGCTGATGTGTTAAGGAGACATAAGGTAGATATTGCGTGCTTCCAGGAGACCAAATGGAAGGGCTCGAGCACGAGGGAGGGGAACGGTTTCAAGATCTGGTACTCGGGCTCTAGGACTGCGAGAAACGGAGTTGGGGTTATTTTGGCGGCGGAGCTGAAGGATAATGTAGTACAAGTAAGTCGAAGAAGCGATAGGATTATGGCAATTACGTTGGTTATTGATGGGGAGACAGTTAACGTAATCAATGCTTATGCACCGCAGGTCGGGCGGAGTGATTTAGAGAAGAGGAACTTCTGGGACTCTCTTGACGAGTTAGTTAGGGAGTGCCCATCGGACCAGCGTTTGTTCATAGGGGGTGATTTGAATGGCCATATAGGAGCGGCTTCGGATGGCTACGCGGGGGTCCACGGAGGGTTTGGTTTTGGAGTTAGGAATGACGAAGGTCAATCGATTTTAGAGTTTGCTACTGCGCACGACTTGGTAATAGCAAACTCTTTCTTCAAGAAGAAAGATGTGCACTTGATCACCTTCCAGAGTGGGGGTCACAACACCCAGATTGACTATCTGTTGGTGCGAAGAAGTGATCTTAGAGCATGTAGGGACTGCAGGGTTTTCCCTGGCGAGGCATGTTCTTCCCAACACAAATTGTTAGCATTAGACTCTCTTTTCGAGAGGCAACTTACGAGGAGGGTAGCGAGCAGGGTACCGAGGATTATTTGGAAGAATTTGAACGGCGACGCGGCTGAGTCATTTAGAGCGAAAGTCTTTGAGGGACTTTCTACTCGGTCGGAGGACTTGACTACTTCAGACGCGGACAGGATGTGGAGCACTCTTTCCGGCATCATTAAAGACGTGGCAAAGGATTCCCTTGGTGTGGCTAGTGGAGCAGCGAGGACCCAGCCGTCTAACAGGGAATCTTGGTGGTTTAGCGAGGAGGTGCAACTAAAAGTAGCGGCGAAACAATCAAGGTTCAGAGAGCTTCTCTCGTGTCGCTTAGGCGAAAAAGGCAGTCGCTCAGGCGAAGGACAAGGCGTACGAGAACTTGTATAAGAAATTGGACTCTAAAGAGGGGGCTAACAATATTTTCAGGATTGCTAAAGCCCGAGAGAGGATGAGGAGGGATTTGGGAAATGTTAAATATATCAAAGATGAAGGCGGACGGACTATTGTGAATGAAGAGGATATTAGGAAAAGATGTGGAGAGTATTTCTCCGCTCTTTTCAACGGAGGAAGTTCTGAATGAAGCAGGGAAGAAGAGAACCCTAGTCAACTCCCATAATGATACTATTCGAGGATCAGCCAACCAGAAGTAAAGGCGGCTCTAAAAATGATGGGTAGAAACAAAGCGGTAGGGCCTGACCTTATCCCCATAGAAGCTTGGAGGTGTCTGGGTGATGAGGGGGTAGAGTGGCTGACTCGCCTCTTCAACAAGATCTTCTCCGGGGCAAAGATGCCAGAAGATTGGAGACTCAGTGAAATCATCCCCATATACAAGAACAAAGGAGATGTGCAAGTGTGTAGCAACTACAGGGGCATTAAGCTTCTTAGCCACACCATGAAGCTTTGGGAGAGAGTTATTGAGAGGAGACTGAGAAGGGAGACGAGGGTGTCTGAGAACCCATTTGGTTTTATGCCAGGAAGATCATCGATTGAGGCTATCCACCTTCTTAGAAGTCTCATGGAGAAGTATAGAGAAAGACAAAGGGACCTGCATATGGCATTTTTGGACCTTGAAAAGGCATATGATAGTGTCCCACGCGAGTTGATTTGGAGAACGCTTATTGATAAGGGAACCCCAAGGAGATACGTGTGAGTCATTAAGGATATGTACGAGGGGGCCAAGACCCGTGTACTGTCCACCGTGGGGATCTCAGAATGTTTCCCGGTGGAAGTGGGGCTCCACCAGAGATCTGCTATTAGCCCTTACCTTTTCGCCTTGATCCTTGATGAGTTATCCCGAGGGGTACAAGGGGCCATACCGTGGAGCATGATCTTTGCTGACGACATTGTGTTGGTGGAAGAATCGACGGAAGGGCTAAACAACAGACTGGAGCGTTGGAGGGGGGCTCTTGAAGCCAAGGCCTTCGGGTGAGCAGAGAGAAGACTGAATACATGACATGTGATTTCGGGAAGATAAAGTCAGGGCACCACGAAGATGTGGATATTCGTTTAGGTGACCAGATCCTGCCACCTAAGGAGTCCTTTAGATATCTGGGATCGATGATTCACAAATCAGGGAGGATAGATGAGGACGTGACCCACCGGATCAGGGCTGGGTGGCAAAAATGGAGGGCGGCGTCGGGGGTCCTTTGTGACAGGAACGTCCCTTTAAAGCTAAAGGGGAAATTTTATAGGGTGGCGATTAGACCGGCTATGCTGTACGGGTCTGAGTGTTGGCCCATCTCAAAGGCCCAGGCTAACAAGATGGAGGTGGCGGAACTGAGAATGCTTAGATGGACGTGTGGTAAAACCATGCTTGACATGATCCCGAACGGAGTTTTCAGAGCAAAACTTGAGGTTGAGAATATTATTTCGAAGATGAGAGAAGGAAGATTGAGGTGGTTCGGGCATGTCAGGAGGAGGCCACAATCAGCGCCAGTGAGAAGAGTCGAAGAGCTAGCTGTAGATGGAGCGAGAAGAAGGGGTAGACCTAAACTCAGGTGGGAGGACAGACTCAAGCTCGACATGAAGGAGCTTCTCTTGTCGGAGGACATGATCTCAGATAGGATAAGGTGGAGAGATAGAATTAGGATCTGCGGGTAGACCTGGATTGGTGCTTAGTGGTTTTAGGCTGTGTTGTAGCTTTAGGCCCTATGCGTTGCTTTGTGCGTTCCTTTTTTTTTTTTTTTTGCCCCCCCCTTTTGCCTTGCCTTAGCTATAGGCCCCATGCGTTGCTTGCTGTGCTCTGTCTTGCCCCTTAGGTTAGCCGGCTTTTCGTTGTGCCTTGGTTCGTGTTTTGTTTGTGACTTCTTTTCGTGTCTTTTGCTTGGGTCCCCTTTTCTTCGGGTCACTTTTGTTGCTGCTCTACCTGCTTTGCCCGGTTTTCTTGCTTTGCTTGCTTGCTTTTGCCTGTTTTGCTTAAGGTTTTTGGCCTGCTCTCTCTCTCCTTCTTTCTTTATCACACACATTTGTACTTGCCGAAGGTCTCGTTGGAAGCAGTCTCTCTACTCCCAGATTTATCCTGGGGTAGGGGTAGGATCTGTTTACATTTTACCTCTCCCATACCATGCCTTGGCGGGATTGAGTTTGTTGTTGTTGCTGTTGTTGGACTAAAAAAGAAAACACAAATAAATAGGAAAAAGAAAACCAACTATATTTTGAACACAAAAACAAAAGTACAAAACACAACAACATAGTACTCTAGTTGTCGCATCACCATCATCATCTTCCCCAACTTAACTCAACTCATTTCACCTGACTGAGATCCAAACCAAACCATGACCACCACCACCAAACGCCCACCACGTTTCAAATTCACTCAATCTCACCGCTTCACCACCTACCTCACTCCCATCCTCCTCACACTCACTCCCATCCTCCTCATACTCTCTCTCATCCTCTTCCTCTCTCTAAAACCATCCCACCACCCACCCACCCCACCACCACCAACCACCACCACCTTCCCCCCACCTCCACGTTTCGCATACTTCATATCCGGCACATCCGGCGACGGTCCTCGTCTCACGCGCCTCTTGACAGCAGTGTACCATACGAGAAACTATTATCTACTGCATTTGGATATTGAAGCTGGTGATCATGAGAGGAATGAGCTTATGAGGAGTTTTGAAGGGTTGGAGAATGTGGTGGTGGTTGAGAAAGGGAATTTGGTTGTGTCTAAAGGGATTACTATGGTTGCTTGTTTGTTACAAGGCGTGGCGGTTTTGTTGCGAAAGTGGAAGGATTGGGATTGGTTTGTCAACTTGAGTGCTTCTGATTATCCACTTATGCCGCAAGATGGTTAGTTTTTATAAAGTTTGTAGTATTTCATTTGATTGATAATGTACCTTATTCTTAGATACAGTGGCAGAACTTGAACTTGAAACTTATAAAAGAATAAACCCGTAATAATAAAACGAACAAAAAATAATACTAATATAAACCCGTAAAAATAAACGAACAGAAAATCAGAACTCATACTAGTTGATAATCTGAATTTTAAATGTTAAACATGAAAGAATCAAATATTTAGAGAGAATAAGAAGTAAATTTTTGTTAAACAAGATTACACATCAGATATGAAGTTTATGCTAATAGTATAAGAATAGTTTAGGCTTGGGTGTGTTTGGCAAAAGTAGCAGTTTTTTTCTATAAAAACGTTTAGTAACGTGGCTGTAGGTGTAGTAATGATGTGTAAAACAGCTCCTAAAGGCTCAACTCTCCTAAATGCTACTTCATGGAGCGTTGGAAAATGAGCATTCCGAAAAAAATATAAAGCTACTTGCTGCTTGACTAACGAGCATTAAAAATCACAACACTCAACGACGCTCACCGCTACTAAATGCTCCTAAACGCTCTGCGCCAAACACACCCATTTTATACTTTTATTGTATGAATCAAATGGGCCGAGATTATCTATCTTATCTAAGCCATAAATAACCCATCAATAGTTTAATTATGAAAATAGAAGAGGCCATGTCATTTGGTCTATAGTCAAAGGCCGGTTAAGGAATTAAGAGATTGGTTTGTATTGTCAAATTAATTACCCCTAAAACCTAAAATATACACACTAGTTGCTACCCTGCTCCTTAATAGTTTCGCCCTTGCTTAGATATGTCGGTGTGCCAGAAAGAAGTGTTTTTAGGTTAGCGGTGTGTGAGTGACAATTACCAAATAGTTGTGGGTCAGTCTCAGTTGAGACATATGTTTGGGTGTTTGTTTAAGCTTATTTGTCTGGCTAAGCTGAAACTATTAATTTTAGTTTTTAAATGTGTTTTGTAACTTAGTTTATATACTATGAAAAATTGAAATGTTACATATTTGATTGATGTATGAATGCGCATTGTTTTTAAATATTGCATTGTGCTCGAAATTTTTGCTTAGCAGGGTGGCTCATCAACCGATTAGAAAAAATTGTGTGTGTGTCTGTGCCATACAAAAAGTGTGATTGAACTTGCTGTGTCACTTCATTTTAATTGTTAATTAACCATACAGTTGAATTGAGTTACTATCCTCAGGATGAAATGTTTCAAACAGGTGAGGGTCCTGTCTAGGATATGTGGTAGATTGCTTGAGACCGTGTGAGAAAAATGTTCAAGACGAGCACTATATAGTTACTAAAAAGCAATATATTCTTTAATAATTCTATCACTCTATCAGGAAGGTATAATGTGCCGGTAATAAAAGTTTAGACTGAAACTATAGTTGTGAAGAAAGAAAACATCTTATAGTAAGTTTAATAAGTTCAAGAACATCTATTGATGATATGGGGATTCAGTCAATGACGATCATTATCATGATATGACTTTAGCAAATGCTCACTTGCATCCTAGATAATCCTTTCTAGTGTGGTGGTGTTATAGAACCAAATATAAATTTTTGTTTTTACAAATTAATGTCCTGTTACATAGAGGATCATATGTCTCTTGCACATTTGTGGATATATCACTGACACAAATCTCAATAACAAAAGAACAATGTAGGTTAAGGTGGTATATATAGCTAGTTGAAGTATACGTCCCTTCTCCCAGCCATATGTGTACTCTTGTTTGGGCACTACATGTACAATGACTTAGTTTTTGGCAGAGAAAACCTAAATGCAGTAAATGGAAAGCTGACAGAGGCCAATGGAGGGCTATTTATTCACAGACCAATGGTTGAATTTTGGTGAACCTTAAAATAATGCATAAATTTTGATGCTGGATACAAATTTTAAGAAGCTTATCCAAATTGTCTATGTGAATCAGTTTTCTTACTCAAAACACATGGTAGGGTCTATATCGGGGGAAGAATCGGTGTATCAAAGTAGTCTGCTAGACATTCAAACTTCTCATAAGGGGTGGAGGTGTAACCCGGGTTTGCAGTCTGGTACTGCCCTTTCTATCATGCAAACATACAATATAAGTTTGGTAACATAAATGAAAGGATATCCAATCTATCAAATGGAGTATTAAATAGTAACCTGGTATTGGCTATGTTGATTCTATGTTTATATAATGATTTTGACTCTTTTCAGTTTTGTTTTTCCAGATATCCTCCACATATTCTCCTACTTGCCAAGGGATTTAAACTTTCTTGAGCACACAACCAACATTGGCTGGAAAGAGTGGGTTTGCACTGATACACATTGGATAGATCTTCCTTATTAATTTCTAGATAAGATGTTTAGTGATATTCTTCTTGCTTTGCAACTTTGCAGGCATCAAAGGGCAAGGCCAATCGTTATTGATCCCGGCTTATATCATTCAAAGAAATCTGGTGTATTCTGGGCCAAAGAGAAACGCTCCATGCCTGCTTCATTCAAGCTATTCATGGGTACTTTTCCTACACCATACTTTTTTATGATCCCTTTTCTTTCTTCTATACCTTGCACTACGTTTTTTATGATAGTCAATTTGTTGAGACATAGATGCTCTAAGAGTTTGATAGTGAGAAATGAGAATGATAAACTATAACAGAAGGCTATTAGTTAGGTGCTTTAGGAGTCTATATCCTACCCCCGGGCATATCCTTCATTGAGTTGTAAAAATTTCTTCCATTCGGGTGTGGATTCTGAGCTTTTTTCAGTAACAATACTGCTATCATCCGGATAAACTGGTGAAATTTGCATCAAAAGTTAAAATAGTGAAAAAGTAGACATCATTCTGTCACTGTCTTTGGTTAGCATTCGAAATACTTGCGAGGAGAGTGGCAAGTCATCCAATTCTTGGTCTTCATGATGTCATACCAATACCCTGTTTTTTCATTGTTCACTGACTTTGTAAGGTGGTTTATGTTCTGGTGTACTTTCATTACCCATTAGGGGTAAACGGGTCGATTTGGGTGGGTCAAGTGATTGCAGTTTAAGTTTTTAGCTAAAATAGAAATGGGTTAAATGGGTCTCAAGTCACTGAAAGTGTAATTCAGGTCCTTAATAATTAATATCTCCTGAATCGTCTTATTGCATAAATGAGATTATAGTTGTAATAATATAGCTTCTTAAGTATATTTAAAGCATCGTTTATGTATGAAAATAAAGAAAACTAAACAATGTGTATTGACCTGATCTGATCCGACTGCTGTGACTCGCACTAAAAAGTTACCAGTTTTGCTGGATTCTTTGGTATGCATTATTTTCCGTGCATTTTACAATGAAGCCATGTCATTTAGATTTATGATCTGCTGGCCATAAAAGCTACAAATTGCTCCAAGGCTTGCACATGTCTACCACACCTGTTTGCTTTAATTGTTTCTGTGTTTATAATGCATTTACATGTTATGCTTGCTTGTATGTGCAATCTGTCAGTATTTGACTATTACTAGCACACATCGTTCCTTCGTAATTTAAAGCTATGTACTTGGCAAAAAAAGTGCAGCCATGCAGTTTGACTACTTTAGCTTAACTGTGTAAAATTGACTTTGCAAATGATAAATGATCAGAAGTGAAACACTATATTCCACTGTAAAGTTGACAATCTGTCATTTCAGATTGCTTCTTTAATTTTGGATGTAAGTTGAACATAAAAGTCAAAGTAGACTCTTTTTTTTTCACTAAGAACGCATGATTTTACCTGTATCTGCAACTAAACGTGTTGTTTGATTATTCTCTTGTTTTGTCCAATAGGTTCTTCGTGGGTTGTGCTTACTAGGCCTTTTCTTGAGTTCTGCATTTGGGGTTGGGATAATCTTCCTCGTACTCTTCTTATGTATTACACAAACTTCTTGGCGTCATCTGAGGGCTACTTCCACACCGTTTTATGTAACCATAAAGACTATCAAAACACAACTGTTAACCATGACATGCACTTCATCAAATGGGACAATCCCCCTAAGCAGTACCCTGTAAATCTCACAACACAACACTTTCCTGAAATGGTCGAGAGTGGGGCCCCTTTTGGTCATTCTTTTGCAAAGGATGATCCTGTCCTTGACAAAATTGACGTAGAGCTTTTGGGAAGAACCAAACCTCTTGGAAGATCAGTCCAAAATAGTGTTTTCGGAAATACAGATGCCATTAGACCATCTATGAGCTCAAAGAGACTCGAAAAACTTGTATCTAATCTTCTAAGTACCGAAAATTTCAGGCCTAAACAGTGCAAGTAATTTTTTTTTCATTCACCTGGAATGAAGCATTGTAAGTGTCCTGATTCATGATTCTTTGTGCTGTAATTGTGTGTCTTAGGTGGTGAAGATAGAATGGACAGGCCACCCGGAATGGGTTATACATAAAAATAGGTTTCCAGTCAAAATGAGCGATTTTTATGTGCATGTAAGAACGGGTTGGGTTGATCTGTCGACACCCTTTTGTTCATTATGTGTGAATTTTATTGATAGTTGACGTGGTTAATTTAATGCGATACAATCAAAAACTTATATCATTAGCATATCTATATATTTTTAATTAAAGTAAAACAATACTAAAGGTTATAAACATTTGAATATACTACAAATGATTTTGACCTTTATTCCTTACTAATATTAATACAACTCATATTGAGCTTTACATATGCGTGTGTTGTAGCTAACACATGGAATTTTAGAGCTTGTATGTCTGAACTGGTTACAGGTCATCATCTGTATTTCTTAACGAAGTTATAAATGATGCGCCTTCTTATACGTGTATCATGATTTTTAGCCTGAAAGTATATTTACTTTAATTATTTGAAAGTTATAACATTTTTATTTTGTATACGAATTAAATGCATTTTGTTCTTGATTGACAAGTTATTTAGTGTAATTACCCGTTTGACTGTATATAACTATGTGATTGTCAAACATTTGGTAAACTAGTATATGTGTCGAAAGAACATTTAGTTATTGATGCTATGCATGAGAACTGTTTTGGGTCTCGTTGATAGTGTATGCAATGCGATACCCAAATATGTAGACTTATAAAGGAGGTTATTCGAGCCAACCCTGAAGTGCCGTTTTGAAATAGTCTGAAGATTCAAGGCCCGTTATATTTCGTGTGTGCCCACATTATCTGACTTTGATCATGATTCATCCCTGTGTTTCTTTAATCGTCTGAAAATGCTCTCTGCTCTGTTTGTGTTCTTTGGTCTTTTACCATTTGGCCTTCTTGTGCATTACCGGGCAGGTCACGACCCATTATGCGGGTTAAAAATGTTAGTTATTAATACTTTCATAATACGTTACAAGACTTATGTAAGAAGCAGGGCCGGCTCTTGGGGTAGGCAGGCAAGGCCCAAACCAGGGCCCAACTTGTATAGGGCCCAAAAATTGATTATTGACTTTGTGGCCGAGGGGGACCAAGAAACTTAAGGTCCAAATTTTTTAAGAATATTACTAAGGCAAAGATGAGCATTAAAACATTGATATTAAATGAATGACACCATATATTTATCGATAACAATTTTTATTGGTGTATGCTTGAATTTTGGGGGCCCATTTTTTCCATTTGCCTCGGGCCTCGTCTTTTAGGCATTCGGAGACGGCCCAGTAAGAAGAACAATGTATGCTTTCGAGTATATGACATTAACACATGCAAATGGCTTTTAATGACTTGTGGATTAAGTTGCTAACCCAAGAGGTTGACTGTTGACATGCTCCTAATTAAACCAGTAAAAGGTTACTAAAGCCAAAAATGTTGATAACTTTTTTTTAGATTATTTTTAGGAGCAAGGTTTGCATGTTCTACATTTAGCTATGACCAATATATTATTATGTACTAGTCTAATATTATTCATAACCTTAAATAAATCCATTTGCAAAATTTAGAATTAAGAAACAAGCAACATGCATGTTTATATATTATGTGACCAACCTAGCTTTTTATTATTAAAACAATGAGGAAGCCATTGTTAGAGTGTTAAGGTTTGCATGTCTTTAAGAGACGTGACAAGTAGTGATCACTTCATGTCATGTATCCCTTGATTTCCTCTCTTCCAATCGCCACTTTTTCCTAAACAAAAATAAACAAATCTCTTTCAACCCATTTCAATATACATTATCATAATAATTTGCTGCCAGTTTGTTGTTTAATACAAATGTGTAAAAATGGAATCCAGAAGAACCATGACGATGAACTGGGACGGGTTAGGAGACCTTGACGACGATGAAGACCTTTTCTTTGATGCTCAACGACTCTCGGCTGTTTCTCCTCAGGATCTCGCGTCTTCGTCATCTGATGAGGAATTTGATGATAGTCGAATGTCATTTTCGTCGTCGGCTGATTATAGCAACTTTTCAGAATTTCAAACGAATGAATATGATATGTGGATGGCGGCGCCTGAGTCTATTACAGACAGGCGCCGCAGGCTTCTCCAAGATATGGGATTGGGAAGCAATAAAGATTTGTTAGGGGGTTTTGGGGGTCCCACAACGCCAGTACTTTCGAAAAAAACTGACATTCCTCCACCTGTGGAGAAAGAGTTGTCAGATGCTTCGGTAAAAGCAAAGGATGATGACCAACTCGGGGCCCACCAGCCATGCGAGTCTGGTGATGGATTACCAGGGTCGCAAGGATTTTTGGTGCGGTCAAGATCAGATGGAGGTCTAGATGCATTTTCCACCGATACGAAAATTAGAAAAGAGGAAATGATTGGTTCGGTATCTAAACAAAGCCTTACACGCACATCCTCAGGGTTCTCGACGCCGTTTGTTGGTTTATCGTCTCAGAGCGAAGGCCAACAAAGAAGGATTTTTGTAGCCAGCAATAACGAAAACAATTTGACGTCAAAATGTCAAAAGGAATCCATTCTTTTGATCAAGAATTTGGATAATGGGAATGAATTTATGGTTAAAGAGTGTCACAATGAAGGGAATTGGAATAAACTGAGTGATGTTCAAACCGGGAAGCAGATTACAATGGAAGAATTCGAGAAAAACGTCGGCCATTCACCGAAGGTAAAGGAATTGATGAGGAAATCAGAAGATGGTGATCGGAAAAATTTGACAGCTAATAATTTGTCTTTCAAGCAAAGCTTCAAAAAAAGCAAGAAAAGAGGGGCTGCATTGTTTAAGAACATAAAATTAGGATCAATAGGGGCATCTAAAACAGATAAAGAGCGAGCTCCCACGATCACGAACTCTCCTTCAGTCAATAGTACTAATTCAAATTCCTCATTAACAACCGAGCAGAAACCATCTTCACAATGGGTAAAAGCACGAGTCCATGGGAAACCATACAAGGAATTCACAGCATTGCATTTAAGTCAAGAGATTCAAGGTCACGACGGATCGATTTGGGCTATGAAATTTACATACGATGGTCATTTTCTTGCAACCGCGGGTGAAGATAAGCTGATTCATGTATGGGAAGTGCAGGAATGTGATGTGATGACAATGAGGAATGCAGATGATTTGGGTTCAGTCAGTGGGACACCGGTTCACCCGATGTCTATGATGGCTAGTCCTGATGGTAGGCCACCTTTGCCCGATTCTACACCTGATCAGAAGAAGAAAAAAGGGAAGAAAAAGAAAGGGATTCCAGACTATGTTCATGTGCCAGAAACTGTTTTTGGGTTGTCGGAAACACCGGTTTGTACTTTGACAGGGCATCAGGACGATATTCTCGACCTATCTTGGTCAAGATCTCGGGTCAGTTTATATTCACAAATTTATTATTCTTATAATTTGATTGCCATAAGTTTCTAGCCAAAGAATGTGAAGGTTATATTATATGTTTTGAACACCGAACCAAGATACAAACAAAGGGTTTTTCAACATTTAGCATACTTAGACCAGATTTTATCAATAAATACGACCCCTGTAGATCAAGTATATAGCGCTTAAACTTTCGTAGCATAATTAATGGGTTTTATTTATGGCAGCTCCTGCTTTCATCTTCGATGGACAAGACGGTAAAGCTATGGGATATCGAAACCAAAAACTGTTTGAAGGTGTTTTCTCACAGTGATTATGGTATGCATTATGCAAATACATAACTAGTTGATCAAGTTATTGGTTAATGGCAATAGACGATCTTTTCTAAACCATTTAACTTATATGTATGGCAGTGACGTGTATTCAGTTCAATCCAGCAGACGATGACTACTTTATAAGTGGTTCACTAGACGCTAAGGTTAGAATCTGGAACATACCGGATCGGCATGTTGTGGACTGGCTTGATATTCATGAAATGGTGACCGCTGTTGGCTATTCTAATGATGGCAAGGTAGAAATTATCATCCGAAAAACTTACTTCTTTTCTCTGTGTAGATTAAAATGAATGACTAAATAGTTTGTTTCTGAAGGTTTCGGTTGTTGGTTCACACAAAGGGATCTGTCGATTTTACAACACTGCTGGTATGTAGTGTTCCTAGAACTACTTTCCCCGTTTGTGTCTTGTGTAGTAAATTATCTTAGTTAGCTTATTTTTTATCTTAGATTTCAAGCTTGAGTTTAAGGAGCAAATAGAATTGAAAACAAAGAAAAAGCCACAACCTAAAAAGATAACCCGTTTAGGTTTCAGTGCATCTTAAGTGCCCGACTACATTAGTCCTTTACATTAACCTAACCAATCTTGATTTACAGTTTTGTTCATCGAATCCATAAGTACTTGTGACATCAGCAGATTCACGGGTTGTAATCTTGGATGGAGGAAAACTTGTCCAAAAATATAAAGGTATTGCGGTTACATGGATGAATCAAACTCTGTTTGTTAAAAAAGAAGTTTGACTTTCAGGTCAAACAAGCCTAATCTGCACATAAAAATTGCAGTATATTTTACCCTTTTTAAAAAAAATAAAATAAATAAATAAAATAATATCAGCTAAGAAAGTTTAAAGATACAATGAATTCTAGGAACTTAACTGGAATAGTTTTAAATAAATAATTACCTGAAAATTGAATTGGAACTTTGTAGATTTGACTTTAGAAGTCAATTTGTAACACTAACTACTAACTACTGATATGCCACAGGTTACAAAAACAATAACAGTCAATTTAAAGCTGGCTATAGTCCCGACGGAAAGTACATAATCAGCGCCAGTGAAGATTCACAAGTATGCATCTGGAGGCAAGAAGAAACACGAGGGAAACACAAGCATCCAATCATCACATCATACGAAAGCTTCCCTTGTAAAGAAGTTTCCGTTACAGCACCATGGCCCGGAATCACCAAACTCCAACAACCGCTCGTAGCAATGCATTCCAAAAAACATGCAAAAAAATCCACCCCCACACTCCCATCACCATCACCATCACCCGGATTTTCACCTACACGCGATGACATCAACAATGGTAAGCCATCATCATCACCACTTCCACCCCTTCCTAAAAGCAGCAACCCCTCAATGGAAAGTATTGAGGACATAGACAATCATTCCCAAACTGACTCAAGCGTTGGGCCATGCGAGTCTTTCAACTCAGCCAATGGTTCCTCGGGTAGGTTTGATGAAATGACATCACCTTCTCCTTCACCCTCACCCAATCTTAAGTCTCCATCGGGTGGTAACCATGGTCACAAGACTATCCAAGCAACGGCGTGGGGGTTTGTGATTGTGACAGCAGGGCTGGGTGGTGAGATTAAGGTTTTTCAGAATGTTGGTCTACCATTTAAGGTTGGCCGTTTGTAAGCATTTTTTTTTTAATGTAAGGATTCATTGTTAGGTGTTTCGAACATGGAGGCCTGCCATTTAAGGTTAGCCCGCCAAGGTAATCGCTTTGAAGTCTCGTGTAAACTAAGAAATTTTGTAGTAGGGAGGACTTTTAATTACTTCTATCATATCCTCAGTATGGACTCCTGAAGCGAACTTTGTAAAATAGATTCTACTGCAACACTCTTTTTGTAATTTTTTTGTAATGAAATACAATGGAACATTGTACATTAGTTTTAACTATCTTGAGGTTATTTCGATATTTCATGACTCTTTTTAGTTTCAACTATCTATTGCATGGATGCATGTTAGAAACTTACACTGCTATAATCCAAGTATTGAACAATATATCTGAGTATAGCACAAGGAAAATAGCTTGTTAGTTTGATGGAGGTTAAAGTAAAATTCGCAATTGTGAGATCGTTAGTTACGTCAATAAAAAAAAAAAAAAAAATCGCAAACATAGAATTTTATATCAGAAATAATTATTAGACGATGGTAACATTTGTATGTGATGTTAACAAAATGTTGTCAGTTAATGTATGAAGTAAAAAGATCAGTGAAAAATCATCACATCAGAAAAAAGATCAGCACCAAAAATAAAAAAGTTAAATTAACACATAAATCTCAACGATAAAATAGGTAAAAATATCGACTCCTAGTTAACATCTGATACAAATGTCGTCATATCAAATAAATAAGAATTGACTACAATTCTCAAGTCATAAGAATGTCGACATTTATACATAAAACACTTCCCATTCTTCTTCTATATAAACCCTTCGTATACCTCACAATGTATCACAAATTCACAATTAACATCGAATTAATCAACCATGAATTTGATGTGGTCTTTTTTTCTTTTACTACTTCCAATCTCAGTTTACGCCGAATGTACATGCGAACAATCAAGCCAAGATGGTCATGACAACAAGTCACAAGCTCTAAAGCTCAAACTAATAGCCATAGCTTCGATTCTTGTAGCGGGTAGTGTTGGTGTTTGTGTTCCTTTGCTAGGTAAGAAGTTTAAGTCTTTGAAACCCGAAAGCAATGTGTTTTTAGCGGTTAAATTCTTTGCGGCTGGAGTTATATTATCGACCGGTTTTGTCCATGTTTTTCCTGATGCGAATGAGAGTTTGGAGAATCCGTGTCTTGGTGAGATGTTTTGGGGCGATTTTCCTATAGGGAATTTTGTGGCTATGTTGGCTGCGGTCGTTGTTATGGTATTTGAGACCTCGGTTACAAGCTATTTTAATAGGGCACATTATAGTAAGAACGAGGTTAAGAATGGTGATGATCATGATGTAGAGAAGCAGTTGCATGAAGGTCATGTGCATGTTCATACACATACGTCTCATGGCCATGCACATGGTCCGACGAGCGATGGTTCGGACTCATCGGAAGTTCTACTTCGCCACCGGATTATTTCAATGGTAACCTTTTTATGCATTCATTGTAACACTTGGTATAACTAGCTACTTTTTGTGACAAATGTCATTTTTCAATTCTGTTAAAACCACGTACCTCTTATAAATATTTATCAAAATGTGTGTCCAAAATAAATGCTAGTTAAAAGAATCTGCCACATGTATGTGCGTTGAATAATGAAATAAATCGACCAAATAATATAGGTGCTAAGTGTGTCTAGGTAAAACTAATAAACCTATCGTTTTAGGCTTTCGATTTTTAATGCTTTAAATTTGTATGCTTCATATTTTTACATCGAGTTTTATGTTTTTTATTTAATAAAATTCTGGCTTTCTAAGATTTCTTGATATAGATTATGGTCGTTCAAAGGATACCATATTCATATTTATAAATTTGATTGAAATTTATTAAAAAGTTTTATAAATTGTCAGTTTTAGAACTCATAAACAATTTTTTCAAGTATATAGATATTTGAATATTCGAATAGATATAACTATCATCCAAAATTTGGATATCCTATGGATCTAATATAAAACCATCATTGCAAATTTCAGATATGAAAATTTGTGATATAGCTAATTATTGACAAGTCTGTTTATATTCGAAAATGACTCATTTTACATTTTCATTTTAATCCTCAAAGAAACATGAGACGAATCTGGTAGAAGCTTAACTTTTTTTTTAGAAGATCAATGATACAATGTTTTTCTTTTGGTTTGTAGACTTCTTGTAAGGACTAACTTAAATTTCTTTGTAGGTTTTGGAGATGGGGATCATAATACATTCAGTTATAATTGGCATATCATTAGGAGTTTCAGGCAATCCCACAACAATCAAACCATTAATTATAGCTTTGAGTTTTCACCAAATGTTTGAAGGCATGGGCCTTGGAAGCTGCATTAGTGAGGTACCTAATTAATCCTCTTTTCAGTACTTTTATAGCTAATTTTAATCAATACAAAATTTCATTTTTATATGTTTACTATGCAGGCCAAATACAACATAAGAACCATGGCAACAATGTCTATAGGTTTTTCTGTTATTACTATAGGGATTGTTATTGGGTTTTGATCTCGAACACATATAACGAAAATAGCCACCTGACTCTCATATTAGAAGGCGTATTCAATGCCTTGACGGGATACTTATTTATAGCACTTGTGGATCTTCTTGCTGTGGATTTCATGAAAGCAAAAGTTACAACAAACTGGGCTTCAAATAATGGCATTTTGCGTTTCTTATTTTCGGCTTAGGTTGCATGTCTCTTTTTTGGCCATATAGACTTGATGTGATTTTATCCTCACGTTTTTAAAGATTTAGATGTTTTTTAGTGTACGTC